>CM047813.1:24513544-25247599 GCA_026214975.1 Gentiana macrophylla
GTTGATGCCAGAGAGGTTGAGCCAGAGGATGATGTGATCACAGGTACCTTTTATGTTTGTTTTGTTCTTTTGAGTTATTTATAGCATGCTTGGAACATGTTGTAACTTTAGTTAACTGGACAAATGCATGATAGGTATGATAAGAGTAGGCAATCTAGTAGTCAGGGCCTTATTTGATACAGGAGCTTCAATCACCTTTGTGTCCTCTAGGATTGCTAAGAAACTAGATTTACCTATGGAGCCTTTGAGAGATACTATGGAGATTGTTACACCTCTAGGCAAGGTAAATAAGGTGGTTAAGATGATACCACAAGTGGATGTTCAGGTTGGACCTTATCAGTGTAAGAGTAACTTCACGGTTATGGATTTCTCAGACTTTGATGTGATTCTTGGGATAGATGGCTATCCAAGAATTATGTTCACTTGGATTGCAGGGCCAGAGAGTTATTTTGAGTCCCGGGAAAGCAGATAAGACTTATCGAGGAACGTTACTGAGCCAGGCAAGAAGAGACATCCTATCATTTCAGCCATCAAGGCCATCAGGCATGTCGAGAAAGGATGTGAGGGCTACTTGTTTACGCATTGGATGTGGAACAAGTGAAACCTAAGTTGGAAGATACTAGAGTAGTCGAGATTATCCCGAGGTATTTCCGGATGAGTTGCCGGGAAACATGCAGGCAGGGTCATTGAGTTTGAGATACTGATTAGTCCTGTGGGCGGCACTGATTGCCAAGGCACCATCTGAGGATGGCACCGGCTGAATTGAAGGAGTTGAAGGCTCAACTCAAGGAGATGTTGAAAGGAACATAATTCAGCCCAAAGATTTCACCTTGGGAGCACCAGTTTGTTTGTGAAGAAGAAGGACGGCAAGATGCGGATGTGTATTGATTACGGTGGCCTTGAACAATCTGGACTATCAAGAATAAGTACCTTGCCGAGGATAGATGATCTGCTCAACCGATTCTGTGAGGTTGGAAAGTGTTTTCAAAGATTGATTTGCGGTCAGGCTACCATCGATTAAAAGTTAAAGTGGCGGATATTCGAAGACAAATTTTCAAGATTATTAGATATGGACATTATGAGTTCCTTGTCATGCCTTTTGGACTCACTAATGCTCCATCTGCATTCATGGATTTGATGCAGCGGGTCTTCATGCCTTACCTAGATAAGTTTGTGATTGTCTTTATTGATGATATTTTGGTATTCTCTAGGGATGAGGCGGAGCATGAGGAGCATCTACGGATTGTTTTGGAAACGTTGAAGAAGGAACAGTTGTATGCAAAGTTTTCCAAGTGTGACTTTTGGTTGGATCAAGTGAGCTTCTTGGGTCATGTCATTTCAGGTGATGGCATTCAGGTTGATCCGGCCAAGATTGAGGCAGTTAAGAGTTGGCCTACACCGACTATAGTTTCAGAGGTCAGGAGCTTTCTGGGTTTGGCTGGTTACTACAGAAAGTTTGTGAAGAATTTCGCAATGATAGCTACTCCACTCACCAGACTTACACAGAAGAACACCAAGTTTGATTGGACACCCGAGTGTGAGTTAGCATTTGAGTTGTTAAAGAGCAAGTTGACTACAGCACCGGTATTGGTAGTACCCGAGGTGTTTGATGATTATGATGTCTGCACCGACGCTTCAGGGCAAGGTATAGGTTGTGTGTTGATGCAAGGAGGAAAGGTCATTGCCTATGCATCAGGCAATTGAAAGTACATGAGAAGAACTATCCCACACATGACTTAGAGTTGGCAGCGTGAGTGGTTTTCGCATTGAAGATTTGGAGGCACTATCTCAGATGGGGTCAAGGCCGGAATCTTCACCGACCACAAAAGTTTAAGGTATTTCTTCACTCGTGAGAATTTGAATATGAGGCGGCGGAGATGGCTAGAGTTAAGTGAAGGATTATGACTTGGACATTTGGTACCATCCGGGAAAGGCAAATGTAGTAGCGGATGCCTTGAAAGCGAGAAACCGATGGGTTCAGAGCCCAGTGTTGAGGCTATCACAAACAGGGGTTGATGACTTGCGGTTTAGCAGATTTGATCAGATTGAGGACCATCAGTTTGCAGCACCGTTGCTGGCTAGATCAGAGTTGATGGATGAGATCAGAGCAAAGCAAGACGAAGACGCAGTTTTGGTTGATTTGAAGAGAGTTGCAAGAGAGAAGCCTACAGTTGGCTATGTGTTGGGTCAGAGTGGAAATCTGTGGTACAAGGATCGTCTCTGTGTGCCTAATGTTGGAGATTTGAGACGGAGAGTTATGGAAGAGGCACACAAGATTGCTTTTGCAGTGCATCCGGGTTCTACCAAGATGTACAGGGATTTGAAAGAAAGATTTTGGTGGCCCTCAATGAAGCTAGAGATTGCTAAGTTTGTCGAGTGTGATGTCCGCGCAGTGAGAGTGAAAATTTGAACATAGGAAGCCAGGCGGGATGCTTAAGTCTTTGGATATCGAGAATGGAAATGGGAAAAGATCACTATGGACTTTATTTCGAGTTTGCCTAAGGCGAAGGGTGGACATGATTCTATTTGGGTAATCGTTGATAGATTAACCAAGTCGGCTCATTTCTTGCCTTTCAAGATGAATACGCCCTTGGCAAGGATGATGGAACTATATATGGACAATATAGTGAAGCTTCATGGAGTCCCAGTCTCCATTGTTTCAGATCGGGATTCGAGGTTCGTCAGTCGGTTTTGGCAGAGCTTACAGGAGGCATTTGGTACTAGGTTGGATTTGAGCACCGCATTCCATCCTCAGACAGATGGTCAGTCTGAGAGGACTATCCAGACACTTGAGGATATGCTTAGAGCATGTGTCTTGGAGGTAGGCGGATCTCCGGGCGATTATCTACCGGGCTGCGAGTTTGCTTACAACAACAGATTATCATGCGAGCATAGGCATGCCACCGTTTGAAGCTTTGTATGGTAGAAGATGCGGGGACGCCTTTGTTTTGGGACGATGTTGGGGAGAAACGACTTATGGGACCAGAGAGTTAGTTGAGCAAGCCAAAGAGAGGTTCAATTAGTGAAGAAGAAGAATGCGGATAGCTCAAGACAGCAGGCGAGAAAAGTTGGGCGATTTCAGACGGAGACCGCTTGAGTTTGAGGTTGGTGATCGTGTTTACTTGAAAGCATCACCAATGAGAGGAGTAAAGCGTTTTGGTCAGAAAGGAAAGTTGAGCCCGAGGTATGTTGGACCTTTTGTGATCCTGGAGAGGATTGGACCTTTAGCCTATAGACTCCAGTTGCCAGAGTCAATGTCCAGGGTTCACAACGTCTTCCATGTTTCGATGTTGAAGAAGTGTTTGACGAAGACAGAGGTTGAGTCTACAGTGGATCCCGAGATACTTCAGGACAACCTCGCTTATGATGAAAAGCCGATTAATATTCTGAACAGGAAAGAAAAGATGATTAAGAGGAAGATGGTTCAGTTGGTTCTTGTTCAGTGGAGCAATCATACACCTGAGGAAGCAACTTGGGAAGTTGAAGGTGATATGATCAACGAATTCCCAGAGTTTATGGATCTTCCAGGTACGTTCAAGTTTCGAGGACGAAACTCCTCTTAAGGGGGAAGGAATGTAATATCCCGGTTTTCGAAAAAGGGCATTCTTGTCTTTTATTAAAAATCGGAATATTATATTTAAATTTTTTTTTTGGAAAATTTTTTTTTTATTGGTTTTATGGGAATTAATGGAGTTTAATTTGGAGTTAGACTCTCATTATTCTCAGCAAAGCAGTTTCAAAAAAAGGGGACAGGACGGTTTTCATCAGAGAAGGGACGCAGGTTTGAAAGAAAAAAAAAAGAGAGAGACTTTTGATCTTCAAGGCTTAACCGTTGTTCGTTCGTGCAGACTCCTCAAAGGAGAAACATTCTACGGAACGCAAGGGTCGTCTGGATACTAATTTCGCCCAGTGAAGGTTAGTCTTTATGGAGTTATGGTTTACGTGTTTCGGACGAGTTTGAAGGTTAGAATTCGTTTTTGGCTTGTAATCCGTCGAATATCGATCCTTGATATCTCCCCCGTTTCTATTCCGTTTTCAGATCGTAGCAAACCGTTGGAATCCTCGTGACGAGAGCTTCGCATCGGTACCAGGAACATCATATAATTCTGAGTATTTAGGCAGAAAAGGTAAGGAGAAACCCTTACGTTTCAGTTTTTGAATATGTGGCAGTTGTGTTGTTTTCTTGTCGTTTTGGTGAGCTAAGTTGTGTTAAATTGATGCCTATTTGATAGATGATGTTTTGGTATGGATGGTAGATTAATTGGGTAGATTTTGGTCAAGAAAGATTGGGTTTTTAATTGAAAACCGGATGAAAACGATGAAGGATCGCGTTTCAGTTTTCTGGAAATTCCCAGGTCGGACGGGCGTCTGGTATTGCGGACGGGCGCCCAGCCTTGGTTCCCACCAGACGAAGCGCCTCGATAGCTTTGGACGGGCGTCTCGAAAGGAAAGTTGGATCTGAGGATTGAACCTGTTGTAGTTGGACGGGCGTCTGGTCTTCTTGGACGGGCGTCTGGTCCTTCAGACGGGCGTTCACCTGGAGCTGGTCTTCCAGCCTTGTTTATTTTGGCTTTCAACTATCGTTTAGGGTTGTTTAATCAACCTTAAACCTTTGTAAACGATATTACTATTTTATTAAAAGACCTTTAAAACTTACTTAGGTTTAGGGTTGGTCTTTTGATCATGATGATGAGTGGTGTCGGTGAGGAGTGTTATCTAAATGAACTAGGACGGCTAGTTATTCACTTATTACTACACGACTTGCTAGATAAAAGATTAAACACCATGTGGTCTTGGGTAGATCCACGAAGATCTATAGCGTGATGTGTGAACAGACGGTCAAAGTGAGGGTCCTATCGGCCTGCAGCCTATAGCATCGCCAGTATGTTCATACTATCGGAACCGGTTATTGTATCCTCGGAAGATTTCAATACGTTCCGGGGTTATTGTATCTGAAGATTTCAATATGTCACGTTCCACCTTGATAGCATGTTGTAACAAAGATAAGCTAAGTAGTTCTGATTTAGGCATATTGGGAGATGTAACCTTTATGCGTAGAATCGAGTCTGTCTTTCCTTTTAGTTGAAACCTAATAATGTTCAACCTTATATTCTAAGCTTAAAAGCGTACTTCTCTTCTTTCTTTGAGTATTATATACTTACCCCTTGTGCATTTTTGTTATATGTGCTTGGGGTGAGAAAGCGGACATGATTACGAGTTTTACGAGGAGTATGTTCCGAGGAGGATCTCTCAGAGCTTGACATTTATTTTTATGCACTTTCATTTACGCATGATATGTTGCAATCGTTTTATATTTGATTCATAGTACTTTGGGATGACGTGTGTTCATCTCTACTTCTTATTTCATAGTATTTCCGTTGGTTGGGTATTCGAGAGACTTGATTTGTATTGTTTTGATACACTTTCACTTTTAGTACTTTTTCTTATTCTAGCATCTTTATGGACATTTATTACCCGAGCATTAAATTTCCGCGCGTTTCTATTGTATTGATTGTAGGCTTACATATATAAATGAATTAAATTTTATTTATATATGTGTCGAACGTCGTATTTCCGGATAAGGGCTCGTGTGTCGGGAGTAGAGCGTTACAATATATATATATATATATATATATATATATATATATATATATATATATATATATATATATATTATTTTATAAGTAAAATGTTATTCATATTTGTTTAGATTTATTCATTTTATAATGTCTATGTATTTTTATTCAGATGATAAAAATTTTATGTCAATTATTATAAATGATAGAGGCGAATATAATTTTTAGGAGGGCAAAAATATACATAACATATATAGTAGTGTTGTTTTTTCGAATCCGAAGGAGGCGACTGCCCACCTCCCATAAGGCTAGGTCCGCCCTGTTTGTATGTACAAACGGCCGGCCAATATTTGAAGAGTATGAAGAATAACAACTTATCACACGATTCACACTCACACTCACACGTTATGATAATTACTTGAACAAAGAATTAACTTCTAAATAAAATTTCCTCAAAAAAAAAAAAAAAAAAATCTAAATAAATAAAGAGTGCGTGTGTGTGAATCTTTCGTTTTCGAAAAGGAAACAAAAAATCGGACATTGGGCCAGAAAGACAATATAAGATTGGAAATGATAGAATATAACAGTTTTAAAAGTATGTGGTTGAAAAAGACAAAAAAATAAAATAAAATAGGTAGATGTACACAAACACCCCTAATGAATTTAAACCACTTATTTATTTTTTCTTTCTAAAAAGTCGGGTAGATCAAATCATAACTAAAGAGTCAATATCTACCCCTGAAATCATGCCACTGCCATCAATTCGTCCTGATTCAAACGTAATTTGCTGTTACTACTCTTGATTCTAATCTAAGCGATCAGAAAATAAGAAAAAAAAAATCTGGGCGGAGAACAATTAACAGGGAAATTTGAATGAAATTAGGGTTCTTGGTGATTTGAATGAAAATTCGCAAATTAATCACCGTCTGAACAGGAAAAAGTAAATGCACAGGGAAAAATTGCGAAAAGGACAGGAAAAGCAGGAACACCGAGTAAGTATTGATTTTTTTTTTCTACTCAGGCACGAATTATAATATGCATTGGATAATTCCTTTTAATTATTACATCATAATTCTCAATTGATTGTGTGTGCTCTTGGTGGTAACTACAAGCATATAGTTTTGAAGAATCGTCCGGTTTACTATGTTTGGTTTTTCGACGGTGTAACTGCATTCGGTGTGAATCGGTGTAGAAGGTGTGACTGCGTACTAGAATAATCTTGTAACTACGTACTTGGAATTTGAATCGAATTAGATGTATGACTATAAAAGCAGATGATGCACCGTAGTTTGATTGGATATTTTTTCATTGAAAGTGTGTTGTGTGTGACTGCATCACTTTGTATGCGCATAGGGGTGTTACTACATCTTAGCATAATGGTGTTAAAACGCCTTCTATATATGTAACTGATCTAGAGTATATAGAAGTGATTGCGTGTGCTGTTGCTAGTACTACAATTAATGGAATTTCACTGAGTTACTTGATTATGCATTGTCTACATCTTATGGGGAGTGCATATTGGTGTTACTACATGATACTACGTTGGTGGAATTTCATTGAGTTACTACATTATGTGTTACTAGATGATACTACATTGGGTGGAATTGTGACAAAGGATGACACTCACTGAAATTCCACTAATGTAGTTACTAGATGGTATTGTGAAATTGTTACTACATTGGTGGAATTTCTCCGAGTTACTAGATTATCTATTGCTACTTTGGCGTCTGCTAAGTTGTTTGTAATTCTTCAGGAAATGACAGATGAGGTAATGGACTGCAAGATTCATGTTTTCTTGGAGAAGGGTTTATGGAACTGTTAATTTAACAACAAACGGAGACGAAACTGAATTCTTTTTGTTCTGTATGGTGGGAATTGAGAAGAGTACACAACCTGGGCTTCATTCTTATCAATTTTGCAGCAAATGCTTAATCAAGGGAAACGTGAATCATCGTCATCATGGATCTTCGTGGCTTTTCAAACAAAGTGGTAATTAATTTGTAAGGGATGCTTTTTGGATTCTTATTCTGTAGTGTCCATGGCAGGGGAGGGTGATTTTGCACCCTTTGCTTGAACATGATGAGCTATAGCACAGCTATTACACTAGAAGATAGAAGAATTGTTGTTCCTCTATTTTGAAATTTTCCAATTTAGTGTGATTCAATACTCTATTATATCTTTGTTCCAATTCAACCATTTGTGTTTTCAATTCAAAGTGTTCAATCAAATCATGCACATAGAATTTGAAAGAGAAGCCAAAAGAGTAATGGTATCACATTTTTTAAAAAATTCCACTTTGTTTCTCGGCTACTATGAACTAACAAACATAATATTAATGAAAGAAAATAAAACAACATCATCTTTTTTTTATACAAAATCTTAATCTTCGTGAAGCGGTTTCGGGGAGAGGCGGCAAAATTCGATAGCTCGATCCATGTAGGCCCTGAAGACACATTTTCCACAGCTGATGAGAGACAGTAATCATCACAATGAGTTTGCAACTACATGAATAATTTGGATTGTGTTGCTTCTGTTATGAATACTATTACTTCACAAGTTGTTATGTATTGCAATGCCGCAAAAATTAGATTGTGTTGGTTTATCTTTCATCTTGCTTTGATATATATGTAGTAACCCATCATTCAAACACCGATCAGTCTTGCTGACATAGAATCTAGTAAGAGAATAGAGTAAAATAAGTTACCACCATCATCCCCTATGGAGCAAAACCTGAAATAAAATCCTAAAAAAAAGATTGGGTCTTTTCCTTACATATTTTTCATGTAAACGGACACATCTTTGCCCAAAAAGATTTTAAAAAAATATGAAAAGTCATTTTCCTACAAACCGATTATTTGAACAACGAACGACACAAAAATCCAAGAATTTGCACACCATATGACGTAGTAACACATAGACAAAAGACAATAACCACCCCGCGCGACACGCCATAAGGCGTAGTAACACATCATACAAAGGCAACGATGAAAGTCCCAGATGCTTTTTCACACATGAATTTCTTGAATAAATGGCAGATTTTCGGGTGTTACTGCATTATGGATTCTTCAAGAACAAAAATACAGAACGTAGGATTCATATTCAGAAAACAAAAACGATAAAGAATTCATATTCATATCCAAAAAACAGAACCGATAAAGATGAAAACAATGAATTGAGACAAACAGAAATGATAAAGAATTCAAATTCATATTAAGAAACCGTAAATGCATGCTCACTTGCATTTAAGAACACAACTACGTAAAAACACCGATAAATCTTTTTTTTTTTTTTGCCAGGAAAACACCGATTAATCTGTTGAGGAACAATTCACGAATCCAAATGATGAAACAAACAAAAATAAAAGTCTAAAAAAAACCGCAACTTCAAACTGAATTACAGATGATGACTGAAAAGATTTCCATTACAACAATGAATGACCATACATACCAAAAAAGATGAATACCTTGGCTGAATAAAATGCTGCAAAAATCGCGCAAATGAATTGCAGATGATGACTGCAAAATTCAGTTTTGTTTTTTGTTTTTTCCGCTGCAAATTCAGATTTTTTTTTTGGTATTATTCGAATGCTAGCAAGGGATATTGGCATAACCGAATTTGGGGAATCTGATCTTCCGTTTATTTCTTTATAAATGCCGATATATGGAGTTGATAATGGCATGGAAATAAGAAAAAAAAACTGATTTGCAGTTACTCAAAAAGAATTTAATTCATTTGTGAGAAAAAAAAACAGTCATTTCTAATAAATACAGTAAATATTATAAAATAAAACTTTAAGGCTATTTTTGGATTCTTATTACTTTCTAACCTTTACAACTAGTGCATTTCTTTCTTGTCATTTTTACACAAATAAGATGTAAACTCGTCATCTACGATCTTTTCCTAAAAAAAATTATGAGATGTACATGTGCCAGAGATTCAATTATCATAAAACAACATCACTTTAGTAGGAATAGAGATTCAATTCAAAAATAGGTGATTGATGGCAGGGGCGGAGCCAGGATTATAGTTTAGGGGGGGCGGAATTCTAAAAATTAATTATCGTGAAAAAAGTGTTTAGTTATTTTTTTCGTAGATACATATAAGAAATTTGTTTTTGGTTTATACAGATGTGAAAGTTTTTTTAGTAATATACAAATGTGAAAGTTGTTGTGGGTTTATATTATAAAAAGACATTGACTATATTGTTTTTCATATTAATAATTCGCGATAAAAAAACAATCTAAAGATGAACAAAGTAAATAGGTTTACAAATTTTGGATTCATCATATCAATTATCTTTTAAAATGTTTGTAAATCTTGAGAAAATAAGTGTTGAAACTTTGAGTAAAAAAATTAAAAATCAAGTTTAATATAGTAAACTTGGGAAAAGATGTGTTGATTTGAGTAAAAAATGAAGAATTTGGAATTTAATATAGTAAATTTTGAGTAAAAATAAAAATAAAAATACTTCCCAAAAATAGGGAGGAAGGAGGATTCAAACTCACAACCTTCCGTCTTCATTATCAACACTGACCACTACACCAAATACACAGATTGTGCTTTGTAAGGAACGTATAATATATATTACATCATTCAAATATATTACCGAGTAGGAAAATTTATTTTAGTAATTTCTAGGAAAATTTAAAGAGCACGAGCCCCTTGCCCTCTATAAGTCCGCCCCTGATTGATGGACAATGTGATGACATAAAACCACTGTATCATAAGACAAATTTTAAGGTGGTCCAGAACCAATCAAATTTGTTTATTTTGTGTGGATCCCACATATTTAGAAAGAAAAAAAAAACAAATATTCTAAAATAGGTGATTGGTGAACAATGTGATGACATAATGGTCCTGAACCATCAAAAAATCACTATTATCATAAAAACAATTCACTGGAATAGGGAATAGATGCTCTCTACCTTCACGTTGTTTTTGTATAGAATTTTTATCTTACAACATTTATAACATTTTTATATCAAATAACATGCATTATAACAATGCATTTTTACTCTGTTTCATCATATAAATTCTTACCGTGTGAAAAAAAGTAAAAATGTATGATTATAATCTATGTCACTTGATATAATTGAACACGGACGCTTTGAATGTTTAAACGAAAATTAAAATTTTCTTTTTTACTTGTTTTGAATGTGCAAAGAATTAATGCTAGGTATCCCATGTCCATACGACCACAACCAATAATTCATGTATAAATCAAATAAATCATTTCCGAATAGTGCATACGACAAAGTGTGGATGAAAT
Organism: Gentiana macrophylla; assembly: GCA_026214975.1. Lineage (NCBI taxonomy): Eukaryota > Viridiplantae > Streptophyta > Magnoliopsida > Gentianales > Gentianaceae > Gentiana > Gentiana macrophylla. Next base: position 24,524,390 of record CM047813.1, read on the forward strand.
GAGCATTTTGAGTTTTTTTCTTTTTTTTTGCAGTGGACATTTTGAGTTTTTTAATTGATTGTTTTATGTAACTTGTTTATATCAAATGACAAGCATTATAACAATGCTTTATATATTACTCTATTTCATTATATACATTCCAACTACTTAAAAGAAAGTCAAAATGTATAATTATAATATATATCACTAGATATAATTATGTTACAATCGCAATAGGATTAAATTTTGTGTTTTGATAAAAATGTTAATAAATCAAACACGAACAGCACCTAAGGCTCCATGCATTTACGTTGAAAAATAAGCATCAAAGTACTGCATCCCACTTACCTTTTAACTTTTTAATAATGTGGCCACGTTAGATTTGCTCATTTGACTTGTACTTAACCTTTGCTACTTTTTTATTTATTTATTTATTTATTTTTTTTTTTTTTTTTAGAGATAAACACATACAAACCACAACGGTTGTTATGGCCTATACTATACCTTTGCTACTATATTAATTGACTACTAGTGAACGTGAGCCGTGTAAGGCACGGCGGGCCCAACATAAATCGTTACCAACGATAATATCAAAGAATAGATCCCCAACGTGAAATAAATCGCGTAAACTTAAATCATAACAAATCCAAGGCACAAGACAAAGAGAGAAAGAATGTAAACATATCACATTCTCTCGCAAAGAGGAAGCTTTCTTCTTAGAGACGTGAAGATTGTGAATCACTTCTCTTCCACCCCTATCAGGAGTTTCCACCTACAAAATAAACCACAATATGATGTATCAGAGAACAATGTCATAAAGTCGATCCCTTTAGCTTCGATTTTACGTAATGAAACATTATAGAAAAGAATAAGCCGACCATAACTACATCAAATAAATCTCCCGACGCCTTAGCTTCCGGATCATTAATATACTTGAAAATGTGTTTTACTCATTTTTTCATGACGACATTCTCTTTCTTATCATTAATAAATACGTCATTGATCTCGTGTTCATTCATTTGGTGAAAAAACACATGTCAAACGATCCGAATGATATAAAATTGATTTGGTATTCCAACGTCAATTTTAATGACGTTCATACTGCAAACGGCCGTCGGTTCCACCGACGTTGTGTTGTTCAAAATAATAAAAACATTTAATATGGTGTCCACGTGGTCACATGTGGGCACACCTTCTTGGCGCGGATATTTGTTTGCCCTTATTTTTTTTGTTGTATTTTATAGCTAAACTCGACTAATCTTCCATCGTACACTACACAGTAAAACTTCAAATATGTCGGTTTTTTCCCCCCTTTTCTACACAAACTACTAACGGTACACGTATGATAAAAAAAAAGTACACGATTTTATTAAAATTGTTGTGCCGAAATCGAATCGGAAATTTTTGGTCGATTGAAATCGAATCGAAATCGAAAATTTTCGTTGATTGAAATTTAAAATGAATTCGCATTTATGTCATTGGAGGTATTAAAATGAATCAGTATCGTAAATATAAACTTTGTAGTGTATATTCAATTGTTGTGTCGAAATCGAATCGAGAAATCAAAAAATTTCGGTGGATTGAAATTTAAAACTGAATCCGCACTGTCTGTTGGAGGTAATAAAAATGAACCGTATCAAAATATACACTTTGTTGTGTATATTCAATTGTTGTGTCGAAATCGAATCGAGAAATTGAAAATTTCCGGTTGATTGAAATGTAAAACTGAATCCACACTGTCTGGAGGCACTAAAAATGAACCGTATCGAAATATACACTTTTGTTCGATTGATGTAACGGAGAGTCGGGGAAAACAATTGGTTTATATATAACGACATAACCGATATCCTGGTTTTTACCGAAGGGGAAAAAAAATGACCTGTATCGAAATATACACTTTGTTGTGATATATATTCAATTGTTGTGTTAAAATCGAATTGAGAAAGAAAAATTTTTTGGTTGATTGAAATGTAAAATTGAATCCGAACTGTCTGTTGGATGCACAAAAAATGAACCACTTTGGTTCGATTTATGTAACGGAGAGTCGGAAAAAAAATCGGTTTACATATAACGAGATAACCGAAATCCCTGGTTTTTACCGAAGGAAAGAAAAATTCAACCGTATCGAAATATACACTTTGTTGTGTATATTCAATTGTTAATGTCGAAAATAGAACGAGAAATCAAAAATTTCGAGTTAATTGAAATGTAAAACTCAAGCCGCGTTTGTTTGTTGGTGGCACTAAAATGAATCAGATCGAAATATACACTTTTGTTCGCTTTATGTAACGCAGAGTCAGAAAAAAAAACCGGTTTATATATAACGAGATAACCGATATCCCGGTTTTTACCGAAGGGAAAAAGAAAATAAACCGTATCAAAATATACACTTTGTTGATTCAAAATCGAATCGAGAATTAAAAAAAATTTGGTTAATTGAAATGTAAAACTGAATCCGCACTGTCTGTTGGATGCACAAAAAATGAACCACTTTGGTTCGATTTATGTAACGGAGAGTCGGAAAATAATACCGGTTTATATATAACGAGATAACCGAAATTCCTGGTTTTTACCGAAGGGGGGAAAACGAACCGTATCGAAATGTACATTTTGTTGTGTATATTCAATTGTTGTGCCGAAATCGAATCAAGAAATCGAAAATTTTCGGCTGATTGAAATGTAAAATCCGCACTGTCTGTTGGAGGCACTAAAAATGACCCGTATCGAAATATACACTTTGGTTCGATTTATGTAACGGAGAGTCGAAAAAAAGAAATCGATTTATATATATAACGAGATAACTGAAATCACGTTTTTTACCGAAAAAAAATTAAAAAAAAAATTAAAATTAAAATTAAAAAAAAATAAAAATTAGGTGCCATATGTCAGCCTCACAGGCTGCCACGTGGCATCATGTGGTGGGAGCTCCTTAGCTCTTAATAGATATAAGATACATTTCTAAAAGAAGAAAACTCACATTTTACTTACTCCTAGGCTCCTAGCAATCTAACAAAAATTTAGAAAATGATGTTACCACAACGGTTGCATTACAATAAATGACACAACACACTTTTAGATATTATAAATATATTTGTATAAAATCATCTCTCCAACGTAACTTTCATTACTACTCATTCCATTGAGAAGTTCTTAGAGATAAAGAGGCAAAAGTCCTTTTTTTGACACAAAATGAATAAATAGGACACACACATTTTTTTAGTTGCAAAAAGGGCAAACAATTTCAGACGGACAAAATTACCCTTTATGAGTCGCGCGCGTAGCTTCAGTGGTATTGTTTGCATATATGATATTTCATTGTAATTTGTTTATATTTTTTTTTTTCAAACACTGTAACTTTTGATTTACAACTCCAATCATCGAAATTTTTTCACCAAAATTCATGTTTTTTTTGCTCTTCAATTTGAGCCCAAATACGATACCCTTCCGACGTATATTTTGAAAGACGAAAAAATATTTGTATTAACCAGAGCGCTTTTCTTATAAACGACCGTAACTTTTGATTTAGAACACCGATCATCAAAATTGTTTCACCAAAGTTCATATTTTTTTTTTATCTTCATTTTGAGATCTGCGTTTGATACCTTTCGACGTAGTATTTGAAAGCCGAATTTAATCGCAAAGATTTACACTAACACGATGTCGATGTCGATGATCGATGTCGATCGATCGTCGATGTCGAAACAATTGTGTATATGAGGTAATCAGTATCATTTAAGGCTTAATTCAAGTGACTACTTCATGGCACACATATCTGGCTCATTTAAGGCTTAATTCAAGGGACACTATCATATCTGGCTAATATAAGGCTCATATAAGGCAAAAAAAAACTCCAACAAAATGCTTCTTGCATATTTTCCTCATATTTGCAGAGAAGTAAAGCTCCAATCTTTGCATATCTCTCTTAAATTATCAGCAATACTTGGCAAAAAATTAAGGCCCAAATAAACATAAAAAATGGCAAACAATAAATGGAAGAAAGAACAGTCCAAAAAACAGCAACAATGGCAGAAGAATAAAGTTCCAATCTTTACATATTCCACTCAAATTAACACCAACAACAACAGAATTCAACAACAAAAATAGCTGAAAAGTAATACCCCAAACTTTGTACATTTTCCCCCCTCAAATCAGCACCCATAATAGCATAAAACAGCAAAAATGGCAGATCAAGATCGATGATCGTGATCGTGATCGATAACATTATCAAGATTAGTATCAGACGCAAGATAAGGCTCATTTAAGTCTTAATTCACGGGACACAATATCATATCTGACTCATATAAGGCACACAATATCCAGTCCCTTATATATTATTGTTGTGGGGAGATCTTAAATGAATCAAGGATAAATACAAAAGACAGAAAATTTATAATCTAGAAGAGTGAACACAACAATAGTATTAGTAAAATATTTCAATAACAAACCTTAAACCATCTTCCTCTTGTCAATCTTACAATGTAACTAAAGCTACATCTGTATATATAGATAAAGTTTCAGAAAATGACAAGTATAGCTAAAGCTTCGACAGAATCTTTCATGAAAATATGCATTAGATGCAGCCTTCTTGCCTGGATCCCCGGGCTGTAGCAAATGAAAAATTGAAATTGATCTGAAGAAGTCCATTCTATGAACGTGTATAAGAAACCAATGCTTCAAGAATATCCAAGTTGGATTAAAGCTTAATATACTAGAGAAAGATGGATCTATAACTAATTTTTCCAAAGTAAAGCTATCCGGTCCCAAGTTTCAGATGGATAGTATTATTGCTTCCCTTGTGGCTGAAGCAGAGGAAAAGATCTACTTGCAACAAGAATTGGAAGATCTACTTGCAGTAAACAGTATCATTATCAGTATCAGGCTCAAAATGACTCTCCTTTCGGTTTTTTGTTGCAAGGCCTATGTCCCCCAAGTCCTTGATATGAACTGAATGTCTTCTTACAGTTCAAGCACTCATATTTACTTCTTTTCGGGGCATGAAGAGAAAGGTAATGATGTTGATGTTTGGACATCACTACTTTCCACAGGCTTTCTTGAACGATTTTTGCCTCTATGCATATGCCTCTCACAGTATATGGAATCAATGCATGCTTCTTTTGCACATCTCCATTTCTTTCCATTTGTTCTTCTGCATCTTACCAATAATCCTCTCATTCTGTGGGACTTTAGCCACCAGCAAGTACCTAAGAGTCGTAAAAACCGTTACTTTGTGGAAGGACCTCATGATTTTCATGTAATGTCCAAGAACCGGACTGAAACCGTCTTGGATCTTAGTATAGAACATGCAAAGTCCAGGGACCCTTTGAAAACCTGGATCAGATAACATTATTTTGAGTCTGTCTAAGTGTATCTTATGCGTGGCCTCGTATTCGAGTTTTCTCTGCCTTCCATGGAACCAACCAAACAAATATAAACGCCTTGATTAATAGAATGATTTATGCACTGCTCCTAAATATAGCTGCTAATAATTCTTCAGCCTCCAACAAATTTGATTGTACTGAGAATGAATTAAAAGCAATATACAACCTGAGATGTTTATATATGGAAATTCTCACATGATGTTCCTTTCTTGCATTGCCCTTTCGGTGAAATTCACAAACTCGCTGCTCCTTTAATGGCGGCGGCCTAGACGAATACCCTCCTCCTTCTCCGTCACCACCACCACCATGAAACTGCCTATTGCTACCAAATCCCGTGTCCATACCACTTGAACCCACGATCATCTCGCCCCCATTATTGACACTGAAGGATATAGGAGCTCAGATCTAAACGAATTAGATCTATGCGCAGCGGATGGATCACGATTTATATATTACAATACATAAATAAAGGATTTAACAACTACAAAGGGGTTAAGAAAAACGTACCAATAGTAAGAAAGAAAAGCTTTAATCTTAGGATGAGAAGCCTTGATCTTCCAATGTGTTCTCCAAACGGTGGTTGGTGGACATCGATTCTTGGAATCAGAACCTCCTTGATATGCAACCGAGAAAAACCCTAAGTTTTTCTCCAACCGGGTGGAGCTAAGGATTGAACTCCTTAGCCTTTTTTCTTTATGAATTTCGTGGCCTATGTCTCCTTTAGGGCTCGGGGAGAACTCTCTTTTTATAGGCAAAATCCAAGAGAGAAAACCTATACCCAATCGGTTTAACAAAATAAAAGAGATAATTCTAATTATTATTATCCAAATAATTATAATCTTATAATAAGAAAATACAATTATCCTTATAGTTAAGAAATAAATAATAAATAAATTATTTTCTTTTATTTATCCAATTAATTATTTAACAAATAAATGACTAATTACACAATATGTCATTATCCAAGAAAACTAATTTCTTGGAAAATCCAAGACATATTGGCGCCACACTAAGCCCACCAGGCCCACAGAAAATGCCTTTTCTGTGTATTATATTATTTAGCCAACTAAATAATATTCATGCATATCAATTAATTAGCTCAGCCAATTAATTATTTCTGAGGCCCAAATAAACAAGAATATAAGCCCGAATTATAGAAGCCACATTGGGGACCATGGACCTATAACCAGTAGCTCCAATAATTAAATATATTATTCATCGAACTGAATAAATACACTAAATTATTAATTCCGGGATTACGCCACCATAAACCCGAAACTGAACTCTACCAATTATAGATGTATACTTAAACTCAACCCATATAGTGAATAAGCGTCCATTGATATAATCACTACATACGGATTAACCCTCCATAGACTGTCCATTCTGAGTGGGAAGTCTCCGTGAACCCGACTCAGAATATCTTATCCTTATTTACCATTAACCCCCTAGTGATCAATTAGTTCACATATCCGACTAGTAGCTAATTAGTCTAAATATGAACTCGGCCGATCGATCACTTTCTTAAGGCTAACAAATAAGGGGATTGCTCTCTACTTCCCGCAGGAAGGAATGGATTCCATGTCTGTGAAAATCGTAACTACTCACTCATCGGAGATAGTGCCAATGAGAAGTGGCTTGGAACACATATTTAAGTGAACCGTAACTAACACATCAAACACTACCCCGAGACAAGCAAAGACTCGTGATCACCTCAGATTAAGGTTGATCCATATATGATCATCTAATGATTTAATAAGATTCCTCGACACGGAATTATACCGAGAAATACTGATTAAATCGGTCCAGTCATATATGAATGCCATCATATATAAATGCCCCACGACGTACCCTCTACCGACAAATCCGGATAAGACTATCACACCCTAAGGTGTTAGGCGCATTATTGGTGTTTTAATCATGAGACCCTAAACTCGATTAAGTTCACCACGGACTAACAGTTTAAGTATATCACCACTAACTCAATCCTCACGCGCATGCCATACACCGAGTTAAGTGGTTACATACCGATATACTTAGGGTTTGCAGCAGATGTATTACTTACAAGCACAAAGCAAGTAATAAGGTGAGATAAATTCTGTTATCCAAAAACAATTACACAAATTGTCTTTCGGGCACTACACCTAACAGACACCAAGATTGAAGCTTTGATTCTCCCATGATGTTCGCATGTTCGTGGTTTCAGAAACAACGGCTTGATGGTGGAGAATGATGTATACATGAACTACTACTTGTAGTTGAAGGAAGGTTATAAGCATCAGATTTCCCAAATAGATAATCCATTACAGATTCTAAATTAGGAAATGGAAAATCTGCATTAGAGCTCAATGCATCGCTTTTCCTGGTGTCTTCAATGGAGCTAAAACACTCGTTTCTGTCTACTACCATGTCATTCGTTGTTGCAGCACGAGTAGGTGGGCTGTTTTGAAACTCCATAGCATCAATTTCAGCTAAAAGATCTGATACAGATTCATCTGCCAAAGTACTAAACTCGATTCGCTCATTTATTGCTTGCCAACAGGACACGTTTTGATTGGAATTCGGTGTAGCCATGAGATTATTAGTGGTTACCATCTCAGAAACTTGTAGTGAAGAAGAAGACAATGAGGCTTTACTAGATTTGGGTTCTCTGCGCAATCCTGAATCTTCAACAGGAATTTCTGATAGCTCGTTTTGTTCCTTTCCAATCGATCTTTTCATGTCATCAGCTCGAATCTCCAAATCTGTAGGATGATCAGAAGAGGGAATAATCTTCAAGTTTCCAGTACCTGTTTCAAGGTTAGGGCTTGGAAGATCCAAGACATTTGAATCATCACTTTGCTCAGACGACATTAATGGCGGAAGCGGACTATCCAGAAACAAGCTTAATAAGAAGGGTAATTTTGTCAGGTCCAATATTTTTTGTCCTTATTGCAACTAATAAATTGAATCAGGATTAATGTTTTATTAAAGGGGAAAAATAGGACTTTTACCTAATTTTTCCAAGTTCTTATATGATTATTCCCTCATGTTGAGTAACCATGGATATATATATATATATATACTTGTATCTGTGTGCACGCGTGCGTGTATTAAAACACCCACACAAGTACGCACGCCGCACGCTGCTTGCACTCATGCGCACACCGGACACGGCATGCACAATACTCGCCCGCTTGACGCACGCCCGTACGCCAATTCTGGAAAAATGGCAACGGTAATAAGCACTTCTTTGCCGTCATGATGGTCGGTTACCTCAGAATACTTCCTCTTTCAGGCGCATCAATATCAAAATCATCATATGCAATTACGTTAGACTAGAGAAATTCATGAATCCATTGTATTCAAACACACTATTCCGTTCACATCAGATTTCGAAGAATCAAAGCCATTTTTGAAAGCTTTGGTTGAAGATGGACTCTGGGACGTCCCGTCTGTTTTTCATCATCCTCATCGCATTAATGAAAGACAGGGAATCTCAGATCCTTCGGTTTCAATCCCCGTCAATGATATCCCCGTCATTGATATGGCGGATGTTAATGTAGATGAATATTCATGCAGGCGTGCTGTAGAGAAAATCCGGGCAGCCATCACCACTTGGGGGGTGTTCTACATAGTTAATCATGGTATCCCCATGAGTTGATGGACGAAGTGTTGGCTGCCGTAGAAAAATTCCACAAGCAACCAGAAGAGGACAAGAAAAAGTTTTACTCCAGAGATCTGAGTAAAACTTTTAAGTCCTACAGCAACTACGATCCCAAGGAAGCTGGCCGCGCGAGTTGGTTAGACACGCTGGATTGCATCTTAGCTCCCAGAGAGCTAAATCTGGCTGAAATACCGGATGTTTGCAGGTATATATATGCTTCTCATTACTTTGAGTTTGCTACAGTATTTTTTTTTTTAATATTTTAAAAAATTGGGGTTCCTTATGCTATTTTGAGTCTGTGTAAACATCTGTGAGACTGCTAAAACATATATATTTGAACATCAAAGGTAATATAATATTTTAACAAGATGCTAGAAAAGTCAAAGATCAATAAAATATTTTTTTAAAGGTGTTTGTTGTGGTATTTTCTATGTGCCTATGGCATCTCTTTTCTGTTTTTAGAATATTTAAATCATTCATTCTTTTAAGACCGTTTTCCACCATATGTTATAGGTTTGCCTCAATTGTGCGTTTTGTGTTTGATATTTACCTTATTGGTCCTTTATGGTTGTATATATATATTTTATCAAAATGTTAGGACCATATTAATTTGCCACCTAGTAAATCATGGTATTACCATGAATTGATGGCGGAAGAGATGGCTGCCGTAGAAAACTTCCACAAGCAACCAACTGAGGACAAGAAATGTTTATATCATAACAAAATATGTACAACAAAATACCATAATACACTTTACACCATTGGAGGGGTGTGTGTGTGTTAAAGCACCCACACAAACGTACGCACGCCGCACGCCGCTTGCACTCATCCGCACGCCGCATGCACGATACTTGCCCGCTTGACGCCTGCCCGTACGCCCATTCTGGAAAAATGGCAACGATAATAAACACTTATTTGCCGCCATGATGGTCGGTTACCTCGGAAGACTTCCTCTTTCAGGCGCATCAATTTCAAAATCATCATATGCGGTTACATTAGACTAGAGAAATTCATGAATCCGTCGTATTCAAACACACTATTTCGTTCACAGCAAATATAAAAATTGAGCCTTATTCCACATCCTCCATGCACATAACAAGAAACCAAATATTAACGTTCATGCAAACAATCCGAGAAAAGTGGTGCTATTGCTAATTGGTTTTGTTTAAAGGAAAAAATGATTGTACCTTATCGTCTTAATCGCGCATTGTAAGTTTGTAGTATTCCAAAGGGCTTACCCTGCCGTCTTTCTCGTTGTGGACATGTTTCATGAAATCTTTCATCCTTACTTGGGGATAGATAGGTAGTGCATCCCCTCAAAGATCTATTATGGGTCCAAAATTCCTTTCGGTCAGACCTTCTAGCCAAGGTAGTGCATGACTGAAGAAGCACGCTATCGAATTTCGCGGTTTTTCCGCTCACTAGAACACGATGATAAACCGTGAAAAGATCGTTGGTGACTATTTGCACTATGGACTACATGATTAGATATCATCATGATTACATACGTGAAATTAGTGCATGCAATGGGGTGATGAAAAATGTGAAGCTTTGAGATGGTTTAATTACTTAACCTGCAAAAGGTCACCAACATCCACGATCAGAGCTCCGGGTATGCAGGGAACATCGATCCATGTTCCGGAATGGAATTACACCTACAAGCCACCTACTTGGTCTTGTAGAAGTATAGTAAAAAAATTGGCTATCGGTGTGCAGAACCGAGCATCGGTTCAAGTTCAGGACAAACAGGGTAATAATGTCCCAGCAGACGAAACCCTTCATCACAATGCATATCTTTAAGGTGGTTTCTATCCAATCTTAAAGATTCAAAAATAAGCTCGAAAAGTACCATTCCTAGATCTTTTACGGCATTTGCATACCGTAGGATAGCATGGTGATCTTTTACTCCCGAATGTGGGATAACCACGGATACATACATACATACATACATAAATATATATATATATATATATATATATATATATATATATATATATATATATATATATATACACACACACACACACGTTAAAACACCCACACACACGCGTACGCATGCTGCACGCCGCTTGAACGCATGCACACACCGCATGCACGATACTTGTCCACCCGTACGCCACACGCATGCATGCCCACCCGCACGCTCGTCCTCCCGCCCACGCACACACATATACATATGTGTGTTTATAATAATTTATGTGTAGATAGCATATATTTTGATCAAGGTACGTTCGGGTTGGTTCGGTTTGATTTCGCTAAGACTATGGGAAAAACCAATCAAAACCAATAGAGTTTCGGTTTGGTTTAAAAGTAAAAATAGTAAATTATAATATCACAAGCGGTTATATTACAACAAATGAAACATAGTTTTGTATCATTGATAATGTTAAGAACCGACTTTTGAGATATAACTCTTAACGAGAATAACATAAGAAAAATGTAGAAAAAATATAATCAATTTAGACAAGACAATAGAATTAACCACGGGCAACGGCAAAAGAGAATTAAAGTATAAAAACACACACACTTTCTGAATCCCAACACCAATAGCCCAAATAATTGACTATAGGAGTTAGATTTTATCTGAATTGATACATCACACTCATGTATTTGGTACAAAAGGCTAAAAACCTTATTTACATGTGTTCTCAAATGTGACTTGATCTCTAAGTCTGGCAAAACTATCTGATGGTCAACTGAGTAATGGTCTGCTGAACAGAGTGTTCAAGTCTATGGAAGTCAGCTGAGCATCAATGATTCCTTTTGAGACTTTGTATATGGTAAATGATATTTTTTTTCGAAATGAAAATGATGAAGAGATAAAAGGCTTTTTATTTCTATTATTCTGAAATTTTGAAGTGCACCTGAGGGTCCGTCTGTCAACAGAGCGATCTGCTGAGTCTGTTGAATACTACTGAGCTGTTGCAATTTGAATTAGTTACCGAGTTGAGTGACTCAGCTGAGCTGAGTCACATCTGGGGCATTTATGGAAAATCTAACAGTGTCATAATGGCTGTTAGGTTAGGGTTAGTTTTCCAAGGCTATAAATACCCATGGTTGTAATCAATGTAAAGTGTGAATCTTCATAAAATGTTTGTGCGTTGTAAATATCTTCTTTTCTGTCTGTGGAGTAATCGGCACAACGCTGGAAACCACGTTAAATTGTTGTGTTCTTTCTGTTTCTATACTTTGTTGATTTTTGTTTGCTATTACGTTAGATTTTATATGTTTCCGCTATATTTTCTTGATCTGGGTTTCTATCTATTATAACAACCTTGTATCAAAGCATTGGTTCAAGGAATCTCCATGATTGAATAGATTTGATCTTTACTAAGACCGTCACCGCGCGCTAGGCTCTGTGATCAAAAGGTTTGTTCTAGACAAGAAAGATGTACGCAATTAACGTAAAAATCGACAAATTCTGAGGAGGAACAACTTCGGTTTGTGGCAGATCAATATACGGGCCTTGTTAAAGCAACAGGGGTTGTGGACTCCTTTATCCGGTAAAGGGGATGTCAATTCCGATGAGATGGCTAGTCTAGAGTGGAAGCCACATCCAACCATCATGTTGTGCCTGTCAGATGATGTTATCACAGAGTTTGTTGAGGAAGACACCATTGTTGGGTTGTGGTTAAAGCTTGAAAGCCTATATATGACTAAGTCATTAACCAACAAGTTGTTGTTGAAGCAACGTCTGTTCAGTTTAAGGATGCATAAAGGTACTCAACTGAAATATCATCTTGATCAGTTGGACACAATATTACTTGATTTAAGGAATATTGATGTTAAGACTGGGGATGAAGATGCACCTCTAATGCTGTTGGTGTCATTACCGCAATCATATAAGAATCTTGTGCAGTTTTTTATTGTTGGGAAGAATATAGTAGCTTAGGAGGATGTAAGATCAGCCTTACATGCCAGGGAGTTGAGACACAAGGCAGCAAGTACAGACAGTCAGGCAGTTGACTTGGTAGTCAGCAGCACTAGTGGGTAAGGGCATGGACAGTCTGGGAAGAAGAAATCCAGGAAATCAGGGTCCAAAGATCCTAAGTCCACAGATGTATGTAATTATTGTAAGGAGCAGATACATTGGAAGTCCAATTTCCCAAAGAAGAAGAAGCAGCAAGAGAGCAATTCTAGCACAACTGATGTGGCAGTTGAGCATGACACAAATTAGGATCTAGTTCTAGTAGCAGGGGAGTCAGCATATAATGCAGATGTGTGGATCCTAGACTCTGGAGCATCCTATCATATTTGTCCACATAGAGAGTGGTTCTCAACCTATGAGCAGATAGATCGAATCAGAAAACGGCTGAGTTGGTGAAATATTGTAACGCCCTTATCCCGAATACCGAGTCCTTATCCGGATATGGGACGTTCAACATGTGACATTTAAAGAAAACCCTATATCCAACGTAAATCGTACGTTATATCAAAGTAATAAATTATTCGCGTAGAAGGAAACAAGCAGAAGACTCAGGAAAATAGACCATCAGGGTCTTCTAAAACGGCCAACACCTGGAATAAAATTATTGTGAAACTGAAATCATAAATAACTTAAGGTAGATACTATCATCCAGTATAACTGATACGACTGAAAATAAAGAACAACTACGACTACTGGCAATAATGCCTTATTCATAAAGAACAACCATAACATTAAACTAAAACCTACACGACTCCGTTGCTCCACTCCTAAGCTAGCACCCCAAGCTCGTCATCAAGAACTTCAAGTACTTGCATACCTTCTCATTCTAAATAAATGAGTGAGCACTAGTTTGATGCTCAGTAAGGGGAAAGAAGATCAAAAGGGAGATTCATGTTTGTCAAAATCCGGGGGACATGACATGAATACTTCATCCATTTCCAAAACAGTTTAAAAGCCAATAAACTGCATGTTAAGAAAACTACTTCAAACGCATATCTTAAAACATGAGAAAATACAGTTTAAAACGACATTGAACAATGCATAAAAAAGCATGCCTATTAACTACCTTTAGTTCATCTTGCACGTACTTGTTCGTTTTATTAATTACTTAACATGTTTAGCTTGCTGATCAAACTTACGCAAGATATCTACTAACCCATACTCTACCCGCCTACTAACCAAAACACATATGTGTCTTGTCTACCATGTTCAAGTTTCCTACCTACTTAGCATATTCATGTTCTTGTCTTGACTGTTCTGTTTCATATCCCGATACAAATCATGCTCTGGTTGCAACACATGTAATATGACTAGTCACGGTACTCATATAATACTTCGTCTTAGGAACGATATGAGTAATATAACTAGTCATACATCCGACATGGGTCTGGGTCACGGTACTCTTGTAGTACATTGCAAAGTTCCTAATTATATACACCTAGGAGCATATAAAGCACATAAGTCCATGTTAACATCCCTAACTAACCCACGTGATCATACCAAGGCCTTAACAACACCGAGATACCATCCTAGCTCCACTACTCGTACGAAAAAAAAAATACAAAAATGTAACTAGAATAAAAAATAACTTTCTGAACACTGTTGGCGTCACAAAACGGGCAGAAAGCATCTTGTTGTTTCACCCATGGGCTTTCGTGAGAGCAGTGCTTGGGAATGCGGCCCAGTAATCCACTGTAGAGCCTCTTTCTGCCCAAACAGATACTTGACAACTACTTTAACACATAGACATGTCCAGTTTCGTGCAGTTTAACATGAAAACGGTACTTAAAACAACTTAGAAACATAATCTTGAAAATAAAAACGACGAGCCGAATCAACAACCAAACAACGTCTGAAATAAAATTATAATTCGAAACCTTGCGAACCTACGAACAACAGAAAATCCTAGCATGAGTATTATTGATTCTAACTTTAAACAAGATTAAACTATAATATAAACTAAGAACTACGATGATTACATCTATATAAATAATCCAACTTCAAAACTACTGTAGAATTTGGAAATGCGTCGCAATTGTCGCTCTAATCTGTTGAAGCGAACCAGAAAAGATCAAACCGAACCTTGAACCCGAACCTCATGTGTTGTCCCGTAAGTGTTTCTCAAGAAAGCGTACCGAGAGGTTTTGAAAAGACGAAATTGCGATCTCAGGGTGTATGGGGCCTTTTTATAGGCTTTTGACAGCCCTAGGTCGGTTTTCATTAATTTAGAGAAAAAGAAAACCTAAAATATTAATTAAAAAAGTGCAAAATTTGAATGGACTAAATCACTCTTATCAGGAGGTGAAGGATTTTACAACTGCCACATCAAAACCCGGGAAACCGCCAAGTTAGTCCAGGCCCGGGTTAGAAATTGGTCACCTTTAGTTTCAACTAAACCAAACCGAACCAACATGAAAATACAATATCAGTATGTTATCTACATAACTTAATACAAAAAATAACATAGAATAAATTATTGTTTATATGTAAGTGCGCACGCGCACACAAATATATGTAAGTGTGTGTGTGTTTTTTCTTCAAAATATATATAACCATTAGCGAACCAAAAATCAAACCAAACTATTCCGAATCCAAACTATTGGTTTTCTTGATGATGTGATACATGCCTAGGAAGTAACTAAGGGACCAACAGAGAGCTAAGGGGAACCTAGACCTAGAGTATCCAACCTAGGATCGAGGCTAAGAACACACAACGTTCGCTCACAACGTTGATTCGTTCTTAAGGGTGTATCCTCTACGACAAAAAAGATACTCACTCGCAAGTGATGGTTTAAGCCGACTCGACTTAAAAGAAATATTTAACTAAAAATTTCAATAGTAATGTGTGTCTTTACAATGATAGTAGAATGTCTATATATAGGCTACAAATAAAAGGCTCTCCAATCTCCTAAGCAATGTGGGATAAATTACATTGTAATTTTCGCCACTTTATTTCCTAGTAGACTTAACTTGACTATAATAAGCTCAAATGACTTTTATTTACTGAAAATAAACACTTGACCGAACATACAAACATATAGGCATCTCCCCGAATGGGCTTTTGGCCTATTACTACTTAAAATCAGCATAAAATAATATAAAGGACCAAAGTAGAGCCCCAAACAAATGGGCTGCCCTTATTGACACAAAAATCAAATAAAAGACACCTAATTAACTTATCCAAGCCCAACTTTGATGTCTTCAAGCCCAATAGCATAAACAATGGTCTTCATGGCCGCACCTAGCTTTCCGGGCTGGATCAAGATCTTCCAATGTAATTGAAGGGACTGTCAAAATAAGACATTCCGGGTCACATCACTTGATGTTCTCGTTTGGTTTGGGTTGCTATATTATAAAACCAAACCGACCATTGCCTCATTGGCCAAATTCTTCACCTTTAAGTATGTCATTTCTCCCTAACGATGTTGGATACGGTCTACTATATGATCCGGGCCTAAATAACTCTTAGAACGACTTATCAAGAACCCTTAACAATGGAGATGGTGATTTGTTTTAGACTGAGCCTGAGAGTTAGTTTCTCTCAAGTTGTCTACGTATCCAATGTATGTAATTGGAATCAAGTCTCTCGTAGTTCTTTAGGGTTTATCTATATAGATGCGTCTCGCCTCATACTTCTTGCCCTACAAGTATTGGATTTATTTCTTGGTCCCTATGGATTAATTCGAGTAAATTCCAGTAATAAGGGATAATTATGATTGTATTTACACTATAGGATCAATGTCCTATAATCACGGTATTCTTCCCATCATTATCCTATCATATAGGCACATGTGTGAATTATCAACATAAGGAAAGGCCCTGACGTCCCGCTACTGGGCTCTCTCAAAGTTGTCTTGACATGGGTAGTAAGACATGCCTCCATTGTGACCGAGCCGTCTGCGGTGGTCCAATCGGGGAGGCCCAAGACGCACCTCCCACCTGGGGTTAGGTCCGATTAACATGGGCCCTCGGCCTCAATGCTTCCTCACTTATTTATTACCTTTGTCACTCTCTAAGTGACACAAGGCAAGGTCTACTCGACCAACGTCATAAGCCCCCTGTGTCCGACTGACTCACTTTAGAAGCGGGCGGATCCGACTTAAGCGGAGCGCAGATCAACAATCTCACTGTGAAGTTGCTTTGCCAGGTGTCAACATCACTATCATAACTCTGTTATGATGCAGAATTAAAAACGAATCGTTTTTTTATACACGCCTTAATGATGGTTGTTTTTCCTAATACCGTTTTTGGGGTTTATAACCCTTTAGTCATATCACGTCTCCTCAGACGTTTCAAACTTATCACTACTAAATCGGAACGTGAAGTCTGCCGGTTGCCATTCCTCGTTTACAAGTAAGCTTTCCTCTTTTCTCCTCTTCAAATTGTTTTCTTGTTAATGAGTGAACCGGTCATTCTTACTGATAGTTCAATCGAAGCTTTGTTTGAGTTTGAATCGGAATCAGAAAGCGAACTCTTATTTTAGGGTTAACTCTGAGAATCCCGTCCTTCCACCAGTCGAGAATCCTGTTCCCAAAACCTTAATCAATTGTAGAGGATTTGAACACCTGGTCTTAGCCCCCCGGTTTGATCCGTCTTTTCCGGTTCTCCACGTTCTTCCAGAACTTCTAAGTTCGTCCTGACTCTAAAAGTGCATATGGCTTTGAAATCCCAAGCCGCTTGTCACTGCATCGACTCTAATTTGACCAAGAGTGACCTGGCCTCGATTTGTAAGTAGTATAAGATATAAAATCCATTGTTTGATCCCAAGGTCCCTGCTCCCGGTGTTTACGCGTACCAAGCTCCGGAAGGCTACTGCGCCGTCTACCGGGAGCAACTCCTTTGTGGTTTGAGGTTTCTAATATGCCCTGCAATATTGGTTGTCCTAGAACACGATGGCCTGGGGCTTGCCCAAATCGTACCTAATAGTATAAGGGCCCTAGTGGGATTTTCCATTTGGTGCCAGTACGCCTGTATCCCTTTCACCGTTAAATACTTCAGGCTTTTCTACCAGTGTAAGCAAGTGCCTAACCAAGCCGGGTATTATTGTTTTCCACACCGAGGAGATTTCTTAAAGGGTTGATATACGGGTCATCGAAAAGGGAGAAACTTCCTACAAGAACTGGAAGCGCCGGTTCTTCTTCATTTGTCCCGAGATGGAGTTTAATCTGGGCAGATAGAACACTACTGACCTGGGTAGCGATCCCCGGCCCACAGATGTTGATAAAAAGCTGGTTGACGACATTCATAAAAGTGGCATCTATATCAGCCTGAAGAAGTCTTATGCGCTGATTAGCTCTGCCAAATTGCCAACTGCTGGTCCTGATCCTTACAAGGAATTAAGCAAAGAGGAATATGAAATTCGTATGGCTTTTGTATTTGTTACCTTCTTTGTTTTTTTGGTCATAAAACACTTGTATTGACTCTTCTGTTTTATTGTTTGCAATGTCAAATTTTGCTGAGTTACTAGCTGATGTTACTGGGGAAGAGGAGGTTCCCATTGATGCTCAGCCTGAGCAGGATTCCGAATGGACAGTGAGTACTGACTTGGCCGCTGCTCGGTCTGCCGGGAACGTGCTGGATCCTGAGGCAGCTAGGATCCTGTCCGAGCTTCCTGAGGATGCCCCTGCTTCTTCTTCTTGGGTCACCCCAGTGGGCACTGCCTTGATGGATATGGATGATGTTGAGGAGGAAGAAGAGAGAGAGGAGTTCTGACTCCAAAAAAGAAAGCAAGCAGTGATCGTCGACACCCCTTGAAGGGGTAAATCCAAAAAGAAAATGATTGTTTCCCATCCTACTGAGGAGGTTGAAGATGTTGATCCAGATGATGACGCGCCAGTGGGCCAAAGGCGTCTAGCCAAACTGTTTGACCAAGATCTGGCCGCGGCAGTAAGCTCTCACTGGTGCCCTGACCTTATATGTAATGTACTTTTACTCTGCTCTAACTTTTAACCTTTTCAGGGAGCCCAAATTGGTCAAGAGTTTCTGAAAAGACTCGCTGAGTCTTCGGCTATTAAAGAAGCTCAAAAGAAAAACATTGAGGAGTTAAGGGCGAGCCGGGAGTGGCATAAGGAGTCTTCCAAGACTAAAGATGAGGAGATCAAGGCCCTGAAGGGGCAGATTCAAACTCACGAGGCGGAGCTAAAAATGGTTCGTGGTGAATGTGCTGCTGAGCTCCAGGCATCCTATGACAAGGATACCGCAGAGACATCCGAGATGGGTCAACATTTGACAAAGATCTGGGCTGAAAAGAACGAGCTAGAGGCTTCTCTCCCCGATCGGGCCGCTCTGGATATCCATGACTACAAGTCCTCTGGACATTTCATTGAGTGTCTGAAAGGTTTGCTAGGCCCTGTGATGTGGCATGGCTATACTTCTGGAGTTGATGAAGCCAAAGAGCAGCGTGCCGACCTGGTTCTTCCCGACCTTCCCCACTATCGAACGATGTACAAGGCAGGTGCGGGAAGGATTTACGATGATCGATTAAGAGAGTTTAAGGAAGGCGAAGACATTAGGGCTAAGTATAATAAACACCGCCCTGTTTCTCAGAGTGCTGAGCCGACTCCTTCCTCAACAGAGCAGAATCCTGCTGCTAAGAAGTGATTTGTACTCTCTTTTATTAAGACATGTTTTGTTTTGTAAAATTTCGAAAAACTTGTGTGTTCGAATATTTGTGGTGCTTTTGCCCTTGTGCTTTTATTTTTATTCGAAATTTATTTTGGTTAAGTACTTACCTGGTACCATTTGCATTACTCCCAGGTATGGCATGCATCACTTATTGTCTTTGGATGGCATACTAGGTTTTGATTGTGAGCTTTGTATAGCCTTTTTGGGTAGCGACTGCAGACTCGGGAAGTTTATCCTTTGCAAACTTTCTGAGTCTAACCTACAGTACTCAAGTAAAAAATTAGCATGACCTGCATGTTGTAGATATAGATATAAAGGGTGTGCTCTAAAACAATTAATCCACTTGCCTTTCGTGCAAGTGGGAGATTGTTAGGTGTAGTGCCCGAAAGACAATTATGTAATTGTTTTAGGACAGAATTAATAATTCATCTTATTATATGCATTTATGTTTATAATTAAGACACTACTGAAAACCCTAAGTACCTCGTTTATGTAATCACATAACTCAGTGTATGGCTATACACAAGAGGATTGAGTTAGTGAGATGTACTTAAAATTAACTTAATCCGTAGCGTTAATTAATATGAGTATGGGTCTCATGATTAAAATGCTAATAATGCGCCTAAAACACTTTGCAGTGTGACAGTCTTATCCGGATAGGGTACCCTAGTGGGGCATTTATATATGATGATAATCATATAGGGCTGGACCGATTTGATTTGAGTTCTCAATATAATTCCGTGATCGAGAAGTCTTATCGAATCACAAGATGATCATATATGGATTAATCTCAATCCTGAGGTGATCACAGACAACTGCTTAGACTAGGGTAGGGTTTGATGTAGTAAGGATCACTTCGTAGTATGTGGTTCAACACTTCTCGTTGGCTCTATTCTGGGATGAGTGAGGAGTCTGTGCTATCACAGATATGGAATACATTCCTTCCCTCGGGAAGTAGATGCATAGCGATTCCCTTGTTTGTTAGCCTTAAGAAAATGATCGATCCGGAGTTCATGTTAGACTAATTAGCTACTAGTCCGGTATGTGAACTAATTGATCACTAGGGGGTTAATGGTAAATAAGGATAAGATGTTTCGAGAAGGGTTTACGGAAATATCCCGACTCGAAATGAACAGTCTATGGAGGATTTATCCGTATGTAATGATTATATCAGTGGACGCTTATCAACTCATGGTTGAGTGTAACTTATCTATATTCGCAGAGTTCGGGCCGGGTTTATGGTGGTGTAATCCCGGAATTAATAGATTGAATATAATTGTTCGGTCGACGAATAATTTTATTTAATTTATTGTAGCCAATTGAATATTGGTCCATGGTCCCAACGTGGCTCCTAATATAGCATATAGGTTTTCTCGTCGTTTCACCTCAATTATAATTAAATAGTTGGATTGGACTATTTAATTGATATGTGGATTAACTGTTTAGTTGGACTAAATAATTAAATACACGGAAAAGAGTTTTTTCGTGGACTCGGCCCAATGTGTCAAAAATGCGTGTAGGCCTATTTTTTCTAGGGTGGGGCGCATTTTATGTTGATTAATTATTAAGGAATTAGTTTTCTTGGATAATTATTTAACATGTGATTTATCTTTTATTTGTTAATTGATAATTCATGGAATATTAGATAATATATTTATTTATCCTAATTTGTTTGGGATATATATTATATTTATCTTTTATTTGAATAAGGATTATTATAATTGATTATCCATTAACTAATTAAATCCTTGGAGGACAAGGATTACTCTCCTATATAAAGAGAGTTCTCTCAAGCCTTATATCACATCACAAATTTCGACTTTTTGGAGTATTGGAGCTTAGAATTTTCGGCTCCTATACTTGGGTTTGAGTTTTAGAAAAACTTCGGGTTTTTCTAAAGTAGCATATCGAGGAGGTTCGGCAGCTTGAAACACCATCCACCTGGTGGTGCTTGGAGATACACGTTGGAAGACTGTGGCTTTTCAACTAGGATCTCAACTAGCTCGGATTGGATTGAAGATTGTTCTAGACATTTATTCACAATAAACCGGTAAGCAATCTAACCCCCTCGTAGGTTAGATCTATTTATTTATGTATTTTGGTTGTTAGATCTAGATCTTGTACTTTCCGCTGCGTAATCGGTTGGATCTATGATCCATCCGGCGATATTACATCCTACACAGCAGACTGGGGAAGTTTGTCCTTTGCAAACTATCTGAGTCTTACCTGCATTACTCAGTTAAAAATTTAGCTTGACCTGCAAACTGGGGAAGTTTGTCCTTTGCAAACTTTTTGAGTCTGACCTACAGTACTCAATTAAAAACTCAGTCTGACCTGCAGACTCGGGAAGTTTGTCCTTTGCAAACTTTCGAGTCCGACCGGCGAGACTCGATTAAAAATTTAGCCTGACTCGCAGATCGGGAAGTTTGTCCTTTGCAAACTTTCTGAGTCTGACCTGCAGTACTCAGTTAAAAATTTAGCCTGACCTGCAGACTCGGGAAGTTTGTCCTCTTCAAACTTTCTAAGTCTGACCTGCAGTACTCAGTTAAAAATTTAGCCTGACCTGTAGACTCTGGAAATTTGTCATTTGCAAACTTTCCGAGTCCGACTGCAGAGACTCGGCTAAAAATTTAGCTTTGACTGCGGACTCGGGAAGTTTATCATTTGCAAACTTTTCGAGTCCGACTGCATACTCCGTTAAAAATTTAGCCTAACCTGCAGACCTAGGAAGTTTGTCCTTTGAAAACTTTCTGAGTCTGACCTACAGTACTCAGTTAAAAATTTAGCCTAACGCAGACTGGGAAGTTTGTCCTTTGCAAACTTTTTCGAGTTTGACTCAAAGACTCGATTAATTTAGCCTTGGCTGCAGACTTAGGAAGTTTGTCCTTTGCAAACTTTATGAGTCTGACCTGCAGTACTTAGTTAAAAATTTAGCCCTTTTAGGGTTGTAGATTGGCAATATCAGACTCATAAAAAGAAAAAATTTATTATAACTCATCAATGCTCGAGTACATCTTTATTGAAAATAAAAATACTTAAAAGAAAATAAAGCAAGTCTGGCACCTGTCCTAGACATAAAATTTCCTGAGATTGTTGGCATTCCAACTTCGAGATATGGTCCTACCACTTGAATCGGCTAACTGGTATGAGCCTTTTCCATGAACTTTGACCACCTTATAGGGGCCTTCCCAGTTCGGGTCAAGCTTGCCTTGAGGGCCTTGTCTGCTAACTTCGTTTCTTCTCAATACCAAATATCTTTCTTTAAAATATGAGTGCGACGACTGAGTTATAGTATTAAGATATTCTTTGCTTATACTTGGCCATTCGATGTAGGCCACTTCAGCTTCT
This sequence comes from Gentiana macrophylla, assembly GCA_026214975.1. Taxonomy (NCBI): domain Eukaryota; kingdom Viridiplantae; phylum Streptophyta; class Magnoliopsida; order Gentianales; family Gentianaceae; genus Gentiana; species Gentiana macrophylla. The sequence goes on from CM047813.1 coordinate 24,547,293, forward strand.
TCCAAATCATCTTTGGCCTTTGCTGAGTTCAACATCTTGATCGATCGGGCGTGGAGCTCGGACTGGGGAGGGGAGCCTCGATTTTACGGGATGACTTCTTCGCACCCATAAGCTAAAGAAAAGGTGTTTCACCAGAATGAGTTTGGCGTAGTCCCCTGACGCCCAAAGTATGTTGGGTAGATGCTCAACCCAATTCTCTCCCTCTTCTTCCAGTCTCTTCTTTTGGCCAACCTTGACTGCCTCGATTGTTTGTTCCACTTGGTCGTTAGCTTGTGGATGTCCAACAGAGGTGAAGTGATGGGTTATACCCAGCTTGGCACACCATGATATGACTGTCCTATCTTCAAATTGTGTCCCATTGTCTGAGATTATGGTCTTGGGTATTCCATATCTACAGACAATGTTTTTCCAAAGGAATTTTTGAATTACCTTTGCAGTGATGGTCGTTAGAGCTTCAGCTTCTACTCACTTGGTAAAGTAGTCCACTGCTACAACAAGGAACCTTAGATTTCCCGGAGCTCGAGGAAGTGGACCGACTAGGTCCACACCCCATTGATAAAAAGGCCAAGGAGAGACTATGGGATCATTTCTTGTGAAGGTTGGTGAGATAAGTTATCATGCACCTGGCATGAATTTCATTTCATGACTAGCTCATTTGCATCACTCTGCATAGTGGGCCAGTAGTACCCAAATAAACGACATTTTCTGGCTAGGGTTCGTGCACCCGCATGATTTTCGCAGATACCAAGATGAATTTCTTTAAGGTGATAGTTTCCCTATTCCTTTGAAGCACATTTGAGCCAAGGAGATATGAAAGACCATATGTATAGAACTTTGTTAAAAAGAGAGTAACTTCTTGCCATTAGCTTCATCCTTCGGGCTTGAGCCTTATCAGTCGGTAGTATGCCATGTTTGAGATAGGACATAATAGGGTCCATCCATGTAGCTTGCTGAGTGACCGGTTGAATTTCATTCTGGACATAACTTCGCTCAGCGAGTTGCTTTACCAAGACTCTTTTGTCTGAGAAGAAATTGGAGGCCAGCTTTGAAAGGGTGTCGGCATGCTTGTTTCGACACCCGAGAGACCACTGATTCGATCTGGTATCTGAAGTTCCCTGAGTAATGCTTGGGCCATCGACAAGTATTTCTTTATTGGTTCCTCCTTTGCTTCATATTCCCCTTTGACGTGATTAACTCCAGTTGGGAGTCACTGAATACTTGTAGATTGGTAGCACCGAGTTTGCTGGCTAGTCGGAGCCCGGTGATCAGAGCTTCATACTCAGCTTCATTGTTCGTAGCCTTGAAATGAAAACGTAAGGCATAAGGGAATTCTTCTCCTTTTGGACTTATGATCAGGAGGCCTGCCCCTGTTCCTTCTTTTCCTGCTGCCCCATCCACATACAGGGTCTATAACTCAACTTTCTATGTCGGTTGATCTTTCTTAATGTCCACCGAGATTCTTTCGGCTAAGAAGTCTGCTAAAGCCTGAGCCTTTATAGCAGTTCGGGGTTGGAAGTCCAGGTCATACTCTACAAGCTCTATAACCCACTTTGCTAATCGCCCAGATTTATCTGGTCGAGCTAGTATCTGTTGTAGAGGCTGATCTGTTACCACAGTTATCAGGTACGCTTGAAAATACGGCCTCAATTTCCTTGAAGCATGCACCAAGCCAAAGCTAGTTTCTCTGTGTTAGTGTACCGACTTCGGTCCGTGTAGAGCTCGCTCACATAAAATATCGGTCTCGTCTATGGTCCTCATCTCTGATTAGGATCGCACTAACTGCTTTTTCAACAATCGCTAAGTATATTAGCAGAGTTTCTCAATCCCGAGGAGAGGTCAGAGCCGGAAGCTCGGCTAAGTAAGCCTTGAGATCCTCGAATGCTTTCTGGCTTTCCTCATTCCACTAGAAAGGGCTTGTCTTTCTTAGGACCTTGAAGAATGGTAAGGCACACTGTGCCGATCTGGACAAGAACCTGTTCAGGGCAGCCATACGCCCTGTTAGTCTTTGCACTTCTTTAACGTTCCTTGGGGGTGGCATTGACCTTAATGCCTCAATCTTGTCTGGATTTGCTTTGATGCCGTCCTTGGAGATCATGCCCAGGAATTTACCCGACCTGACCCCAAAGTAAACTTTTTGGGGTTGAGTTTCATCTAAGTCTGTCTGAGCACATTAAATACCTCCCTGACGTCCAGCATATACTGATCAAGAGACCTGCTCTTGATCAGGAGATCATCTACGTAAACCTCCATACATCTTCCAATTTGTTTATCAAAAATTTTGTATACCGCTCTTTGGTATGTGGCTCCATCATTCTTGAGTCCAAAAGGCATGGTGACGTAGCAAAAGGTGCCCAACTCTGTTATGAATGCAGTCTTTTCTGCATCTTCAGGGTCCATGGCTATTTGATGGTACCTCTTGTACGCATCTAGAAATGCAAATATCTCAAAACCCATAGTTGAATCAACTAACCTGTCAATCATAGGGAGCGGATAGCAGTCCTTAGGATAAGCTTTGTTCAAGTCGGTGAAGTCCATGCACATCCGCCAACTTCCATATGCTTCTTTACTAGTACTGGGTTGGCTAGCCAGTCCGGATAGAATACCTCCCGTATGATGCTTGCTTGGAGCAACTTTTCTACCTCTTTCTGATTTTCCTTCATTCTTTCCTTTGCGAACTGTCTCTTCTTTTGCCGAACTGGTTTCCTATTTGGGTCGACATTGAGTCTGTGTAGGGCCAGCTCGGTTGACAGGCCTGGCATGTCTTCCGTTCTCCATGTGAATACATCTCTAAACTCTCTCAGCACTTTGAAGAGTTCTTCTTTTTGCTGCTCTGGGATCCATGACCCCACATTCACAGTTAAATCCTTATGATCCTCCTATAGACTCACTGTCTCGATCTTGTCTTCTGAAGACCAGCCTTCTTCCTCTTTTAGGAGTAGTTCTTCAACAGAGACATGCTGCACCATCATTTTTCTATTAACGGTGGCTGTGTAACAGCTCCTGGCTGTTTCCAAGCCATCATTGACCTCCACTGACCCCTGTAATGTTGGAAACTTCATGCTTATGTGAGCTGGGGAGGTTACTGCTCGGAGACCTATCAGTGCATGTCGTCCCATGATAACATTGTAGGCTGAGGGTGCTTTGACTACAACATAATCCACCATAAGGGTCCTGCCCCTTGGTTTTTGTCCAAAAGTTGTCGGCAATCTGATCATGCCCATGGGTTGGACTGGGGGTCCTGCGAACACAAATAGCGGAGCTGAGATAGGTGTCAGCTCAGTATCATTTAGCTTCATTGATTGAAAAACACTGGAGTATAGTACGTTGACTGCACTACCCGTATCGACACAGATACGCTTCACCATATGCTTATTGATTACCACTTCAATAACTAACCCTTCGTTATTAGTAACTAAGGGCAAAAGGTCACGGATCGTAAATTACCTCTCCGTAAAGCCTTTGCCTTTTGTTGGAGTCGGTGGGAGTAAATTGACATGCTATTGTTTCTTGTTCGGATCGGGAAGCGGTGGTCGGTCCTCCGAGATTGTGTTAATTGTTCGATGGGGACGGTTATCGACTTGCCCTCGGTCCTGGGGTGATCTCTCTCGCGGCGATATTCATCACGCCGATCTCGATCTTGACCGAAGTTACTTCTCTTATCTTCGTTGGTCCTTGGAAAGGCTAACACAAGTTTAGAGGGGTGAATAAACTTGACCCTAAAGCTGGATTTTAAGCAACTTAAAGTTCGCTTATAACTTGTGTGGAGTTGTCGACAAAGTTGAGATTAAGTCAAACCGACTTAAGTGAAATCGAGTCAACCGGCAATGGATATAGTTCTAGCCTTTTTCTTGATCTTGTTATTTTATTATGAAATTTGAATGTCAAGAGTAAACCGTGGAGGTGTATAACAATCAAGTATCAAAATGCTTGTAAGTAAATAAGTAAATGCGTAAAGTAAATAAGGCGAATGTTATAGAGGTTCCAGGTGGTGTAATCAGACGTCCTCTCTTCCCCTCGTGTGGTGCGGAGGAAAATTCCACTAGAACTTCTTTGAGGTGAATCTGTTACAAAAAGTCCTAAACAATAGTCCTTGGCTAATCCCTAGCGACACTATCTAAACAGTTGTAGAACAGGTAGAATTGATGTTCTTCAAATGCTTGAACCACTTGGTCCTTAGAGGTAAGATTGCCTCTTCACCAAATACTACCACCACAAACACAGTCTACCCCGATCGCTTGTCACAACTCGCCCTTGGCAAAACCTTCCTGGTTTGCTTCATCTAAAACCTTTGATATATAATCAAAGTTAATTTGAGAATCAATAAGTTGATTCTTGTTTGTGGTTCTTCAAAGTGTTGGATTCTTGATAAATTCTTTGTAGCTTGAACACTTGAAGAAATACTAGATATGATCTTGTTATAGCTCAGAGATGATAGCAATTCGAGTAAAATAGACTAATGCACAAGATTGCTTGTTGATTCTTGTATGTGATATATATATTTATTCTTGGTGCAAAGTCTTCTATTTATAGTGTGAAGTCCAACGTTCATCTCGCTTAAATTCAAATTGTATCAACGTCTCTCTTGTAACGGCTATATTTTTTCGACCGCTCACGTGTCGAGAACTCATCCAATGAAATTGTTTCTTTTACAACGTTCGATCGCACTTTCGGTTTGTTGGATGGTGACATATAAAAGCGAGTTTCTTATCGCTTTATATCGAGATTTTCACTTGTCGCTTTTCTAACCGACTTGGAGCATTAATCGAGATTTTACTCTTCTTCAAATATCAGATTCTCGGTTTTCATCTGATTATTATTGACTTAATCAGAGTACACTATGACTCATTATTATCTAAGAATTCATTGTCCTTATGATTCTTAGGTCTTCATACAAGATCTATAAAGTCAGTTCAGGTCACCACAATCTTGCCTGAAGTCTAACTTTACAGTCTCGATTTGTAATCTTCATAACTGAGTTTGAGCCCTCAGTTCTTCATTCTTCAATAACTGAGTTTGAACCCTCAGTTCTTCAATCTTCTAGATAAGTCAACCGAGTTTGTAACTCTCAGCGAACTTACCTTCTTCAGTTCCATGTAGGTGTATTCTGAGTCAGTTTGCTTGTCTTGATTATTTCCATTTTTCTAAATGATTTCCAGCTTTCAGTTTTACGACACACTAACTATTACAGTGCTTGTCTGATGTAACCTATACAAATAGCAGACTCTAGTAAAACTTATACATTCAGTTCTAGACATCTTTTAGCTTTTCACTAAAACAGCTGGCTTCAGCACTTCATCAATGGGGTTAAGATAATACATTAAACAAATTAGATTAATTATCATCAAAACATAAATTTTATTTCCAACATATACTCTCTTCTCCCTTGGGGTTCCGCGTTTTGTGAACGGTCCATGACCTCATCCAGCCTCCCTTCCATAACAGCCACATTAATATCTCTTTGCAAATCCCTACAGTGCTCTGCATCATGACCAACGTCTTCGTGGTATTTGCACTACTTGGTCTGATCTCTTTTCACACGATGACCCCTCATAGGAGTTGGAACACTGGCTATGCCTTTCCTCTACATTATGGCGAGGACCTGCTCGCGAGACCTGTTTAAAGGGATAAAATCCCTTTCCTGAAGTGTGCCTTTCTTTCCTAGTCGGTCTGACACCGGTGCTGCAACTCGGTCCCATACTGTCCTGCGTTTTTTTTATCAGGTCTGTTGTCAGATTATCTTTCTTGGAACTTTCTGCCTCTTTAAGCGGTTGGCTTCCTCACCCTGGCAGTGCTTGTAAGCCAGGTTGTCACGGATTTTATCTAACAAAACAAACAAGTAATAAAATTTATAAATCCGGTATTCCCCAAGTGTAGGGATCGTAGTACATCGATTAATACCGGAGTCGGTCACAGGGAATCGGGGTATCTAGTTCATTAATTTTTCTAAGGTTGTTACTACTAAAACGAAACTAAAAACGATAAAATAAACTGGACAGAGGATTTTCAGTCCAAAGCCAGGAGGATAAAAGCGAAAACGAAATCTAAACTATAAACTATAAAATAAACAGTAAACAAGAAGATGATCATGGTGATTAAACAACGAACAAACAATAATCCACCGTTCCCGCAAACCTTAATTTCCTCTCTAAAGTTATCGTGTGATGATTTAATTAAAGATGTGGTTCACCTAATCAAAGGTATGAATTCCTACTCTCGTAGATAATTCGCCTATCAATCTCATCATCTCTCGATCTATAGAGATTAACGCTCTCAAAACAAGGTGTAAGATCTCTCAATCTAGCAACCTAGATATTCAACCTATCAACTCTCGTTATGTCAAGGTTAAAAATCCCATCTTTCCTATGGTGATCTAAGGTTTACACCGACTCTCGTCATACGGTAAACATCAACAACAATTCATCTTTCGATATTGATTGCATAACACATAAGCATAGAAAAGATACAACTTTAATCAAATTCACAAAACAAATCTAGATTGAAAACAAAGAACTCAATAAACGGATTCAAAAGGTTTGAACAATTGCTCTCATTTCTCCAAGCATTCAAAGATACAAAGAAAAAACGAAATAGAAAAAGGAAAAGAAACAAGCAAAATCGCAACCCCAGCCTCCCCAAAGGGGGCTGGGGCCGCCTAGGGTTTTCTCATAATGATTGTGTATCAATAGGGCTCAAAAATGTATGAATAATGTACGTCTTAGGGTTGAAATCGCGCTGGTATTTATAGAAGAGTAAGGCGGCTGCTGCTATGTCGGCTTAAGGACGCCCGTCCGACTTTTCTCGACGCTAGGCGACGCTTTCGTTCACTCGGCCCAAACTCTCTCTGCTCGATTTCTCCTCTTTGGACGCCACCACCCCGGACGCTTAGTTCGGTCCACTTTTCTTCCAAATTCATCTCGATCTTCATTCCAACTTCATCTCTATCTCTTTCCTTCCATGCAAATCATCACTTGAACATCTTTTAAGCTCCTTTCACCTCATGCAAGCGCGTATCTACATCACGATAAAAACATGCAAATGTAACATCTTACATCTAAAGATATTTATCCAATAAAATCACATAATTAGCTCGATTTTGCACTTTAATACTTCTAAAACTCATTTGCTCAATATTTCAATATAAAGCTCGATTTCTATGAGAAACATACGAATATGGAGAGAATTGTTACAAAATACATCCTTATAAAATGTATAAAATCACCCTTAACACAGGTCCATGCACTCTTCCATAGATCTCGGAAGTCAGCTGTTTAATTTAGCATATAATCGACCATCTCGTAGTTCTGCTACGAAAGAGATGATTAGGAGATGCTCATCTGCGTTCTCGACTGCTGGACTCTTCATTGAACCTCTTCAGGTATTGTAGCACAGTCTCCTCCTTTCTCTGCCTGATGGTGAGGAGGTAGGTGGCGTTTCTCTGGAACGGTTTGGCCGTGAGAAAAGCTTGCGAAACCTCCTTGCCAAGGTTTCAAAGTTGGTGATCGATCGAGGTGGAAATTTCTTGAACCGCCACGGGCTTTGGGTTGAAAAGGTGTCCTAAACCCAATCGGGTTGGACCGGATCGACGACCGGTCGGGTCACATGATATATTTTAGTTCATGTAATAACTTTATTATGATTAATAAAAGCACTTTTGTTATTATATATTGTTTATCTTCATGTTATTAGTTGTACATATATAGTAATGTCCCTAGTGTCAAACTGTGATAGCTAAACCATGATAGTGATTATGGTTGATGAGGTCTCTAATCACTTTAACAAGTTTGATACTTAAATGTCTCTAGTCATATATGTCAAATGGGACATTGATAGTATGATTAGACTAGCACGTATTGGATGTCTTCTATCTTATTGAAGATATGGATAGATCTCGTCTATCGAAGTGTAGAGACACTTGGACTGTACGTGGACGTGTATTAGAGAATGCGTACGTTAGACTGACCCACTTACATTAAGTGTCACACTATGTGGCGGTTGTGTAATTATCCTAAGACCGGAGTCTTCATGGCATCACGGTGTGGATTGTCATGCTTTGACACTATTGAGATTTCCCCTAGCCATGGGGCAATCATGCGGTAGTGATTGGGTGTGATACTGAAGCATGCAGAGTATACATGTTTGGTCGTCCGGGAATCGCGTATCCTATGTTTGGGATTGAATATCCGAAATGGACTTCTTATAAGGAATGTTTAGCTCTCGAGAATCTTTGCAAAGTGGGAGTAAATGTGTTATTCCGAGAGAGCATAATATCTAGATTATAAGATACGATCGTTAATGTATTGACACTTGAGATACGATCGTATGGATATTATTACAAATGGTAGGATTGTACACAGAAATCGATCATCGATCAATTTGAGTCCTCTACATGATAGACCTCAACGTAAAAACCGAAGAGTAATGGCGGCAAGTGATTGAGTTCGATGAGTTCCTCATATCAAATTATTGACTCTAGAAATATAGTAATATGGAGAAGACAAATTTGTTTCAAGCACCGACAAAACCGGAAGCGCCCCTTCTTTCAAAGATTTCAAGATGATTGGGGGGTCACGGTGTGTTGCTAGACGCTATCCCGTGATCGTTAGGCATGAACGGAATTTTCGTAATTTGCACTTTGTGTCTATGGTCAACATATTCGGAAGCCTATCAAGTCACACACATATGAACATCGAGTCGGATTAAAATGCGGTTATAGTTGATAACCAAATAAGGAAAGTTTATCTCAAGACTATAAAGATTATAGTGGTAAATTAATATTGTGGTATTTATTTATTATGAATAAATAAAATACAAGATATTATTTATACATAAATTATATTAATTAATGAATATTCCGGAAGCCAATTATTGGCTATATGGGGCGCAGATAGTAAGTGTATAAGATACACTTGGATTGTGCAATTTAATTAATAAGATTACCATAATATTAATATTGGATATTAATTGATTTTGGAAAAATAGATTTATGGTAATAAGATAAATATATTCAATATAAGATATTGACAATATTTAGATTTTATTTAATATAAGATATTATAATAAAAGAGATAAATCAATCTAAGTGATTTTCCTTATTTTATTGGGAAAATGTTTTTACTCTTTCATCTATCTTCTAGGAAGCTTCTCCTAATCAGATTAGAGAGACATGGGGCGCCTCTCACCCTATATAAGAATGAGGTTGGCTAGCTCTTTTGTACATCACATTCCAAGAGCTAATAGTTCTTGAGTAAAATAGAGAGTTTCTAATAGAGAGTTAGAGAGAGAGAGAGAGAGAGAGAAAAAGGCCGGTCTAGCAGCCGGATTTTTCTGATAGTAATCCGGCGAGGATTTCGTGTGGATTATCGATAGAGGCCGGACGCGTGGACGGCTTACGCACAGTACTACTTTCCGTTGACTGTCAAAGTTTCGATCTTATAGATCACCCAAGGTATATTCCGTCAAACTACTTAACATGTTTATTGTATTAAACGAAGACGATCTTGGAAAAATAAATCAAAAATTTATATTCTGCTGCGTTAAACTAGTGATTTCCTAACACCCTGCCCATAAGTAAGGCCGGAAAAGCTTTGCACTTCATCTCTTCTGCTGCACAATCCATGTTCATATGTGTCAGGTATTGAAACAGGTGATCTTGGGGATCCTTAGTGCCATCATAAGGTTCCAACTTGAGCACCTTGAACCTCTCTGGACGCGAATCAAGATCTGCTCTGAAAACGGCGACTCGAACGACAGATCATCTGATTTCCTACCTAAAATCCATCGAGCTCTGGTCGGGCAGCCTCTTGGGCTTGGGTGTTGACTTGTTTTTTCCACGCGTTGGAGGTGGAGGACAGGGTGTCCCCTCTATCATCCTTGCGCAGAGTGGGTTGTTCTGAGGAGCGTTGTTTTCTGGAGCTTCTTCCTCTCATCCCTTTAGGGATAAACCCAGCACGCTTTTAAACGCTGTCATGTCAAGATTTCGTAACACCTCCAACAGGGCTTGTTATGCGGGATCTGCCAGTACCTCTTCTTGCTTATGTTGGTGCTGGCTAGTGGTAGCATTGGGGTCTTTTTCTCCATTTTCTGTCTGTCCAGCAGCCGTTGCAGTGGTATCGGTTTCCTGGATTAAAGGATCTTGAACCTGGGTCTTTTTCCCTGTATTTTTTGGTGGTGCCATCGCTTGTTCTTGATGAGATCACTGAAAGAGACTCTCCTTCTAGCGCCAATTGATGATGTTGGATACCGTCTAATATATGATCCGGGCCTAAATGACTCTTAGAATGACTTATCAAGAACCTTTATACAATAGAGATGGTGATTTTGATTTGTTTTAGACTGAGCCTGAGAGTTAGTTTCTCTCAAGTTGCCTACGTATCCAATGTATGTAATTAGAATCAAGTCTCTCGTAGTTCCTTAGGGTTTATTTATATAGAGGCGTCTCGCCTCATACTTCTTGCCCTGCAAGTATTGGATTTATTTCTTGGTCCCTAAGGATTAATTCGAGTAAATCCCAGTAATAAGGGATAATTATGATTGTATTTAAACTGTAGGATCAATGTCCTATAACCACAGGATTCTTCCCATCATTATCCTATCATATAGGCACATGTGTGAATTATCAACATAAGGAAAGGCCAGACGTCCTGCGCTGGGCTCCTCAGGTCGTCTCGACCTGGGTAGCAAGACCTGCCCTCCATTGTGACCGAATCGTCCTGCGGTGGTCCAGTCAGGGAGGCCCAGGACAGACCTCCCACCTAGGGTTAGGTCTGATTAACATGGGGCCTCTAGCCTCAATGCTTCCTCACTTATTTATTACACTGCCACTCTCTAAATGACACGTGGCAAGGTCTACTCTGACCATCGTCACTCCTGAATTAGAACTCTTCAACTCGTTTAAGTTATTCCTCGACCCAACACAGCTTGCACTTATTCGAGTGACATAACTCTCACATTCACCGTTGACCACCAAGATTTAAGGTTTTAAGTACACTTTTGTTTCATATATATAAATTGAAGATTGTTAATGCATGCACACGATATCTTGCAAGCACAAAATTCGACTTTTTAGAGGTTGAAATATGTTATTTCAACTCCCGAAAAGTCGAAATGTGTTATTTCGACCTCTAAAAAGTCAAATTTTACACAGGTGTAGTGCCCGAGTATATTGGGTGTGGTGCCATTAACATTGCCCATATAAATTTAATGTTCGAATAAACTTTTTTTTCCTTTGTTTTTTTTACACCCACTCTTGCCTTTTATACTGGCGATCGGGATTCACCCTCGTACGTAATTATCTAATTGGTCCAACTGGCATGTGGAAAAGTCTGAGTTCCTTACCTACATCGAGTCGAATACGAGACGAATCAGTGAAGTCTGCAACAACCGGAGGATTCTGCAAGTGTCCCATCTCGAACACTCATGTCGGTGTTCTACGAGTCGAGAACAGGGTCCCAGCCCAGATTCCTGAACCCAACATCCAGAGGGTTACTTGGGCAAGGGGCAAAGCGGCAAGGCTCGATAAGGGTTATTTATGTCGATGCACCAAACCGCCTTAAGCTTAAGTTTAGGGTAGAAGAAGGACACGTGTCTATAAATACACAACTCCGAAACTACGTAAAGCTTCGATTTCTGGACATTTACACGGGATACGAAAGTAATCCAAGATACATTCTTGACTCAAACCATAACACACACAAAAACACCATCTTTATTACATTTTCGGCCATTCGATCTCTTCACAGATTCATCCCAGATTACACGCGTGACGCATTAATTCGGTGGTGCATTATTTAGCATCATCAATACCAATTCAAATACTAGTGTATTAGTACTACTACTTTTATTTATTGTCCTTTTTTCTTCGATTTAACTTTGCTTGACCCAAACCCAAGGACAGTAACTCACATTCACCGTGGGGACGGGACTATTTTGGAATTCACGGATTATGTTTTATAATATTTTTATTGTTTTTATTTTTATTTTTCGGTATGTGTATTTTATTCATTTAAAAGCGACTTCACAAACCTCTCTTCATTTAAAAAGTCTCTTCATCTAAAAACCCTTCATTTTACACACAAAATCAAACCCTTTTAACCAGAATCACTCCAGTCAAAGCCTCTTTAAGCAGAATCATCACCTGCGCACCCTTTTAAATAAATTTCCCTATTTGATTCGAAAAAGACGGCAGTATGTTTGTTTAACCTTTTATTTTTTATTTACAGTATAGCAGTAGCAGAGAAAATATGCAAAAGCCGAAACCCCATTTCACCACCCCTACCGGTGGTGGTGGTGTGAGGTTTCTCGAACGCCGGGAAACTCCTCCCCAACCGCCGTTTGTTCCGCCAGGTCACGTCGCTTTTCGGCTTCTCTGTCACGCCTCTCGTGTCGGAGGCGTTATCGGTAAGTCTGGTTCCATCGTTAAGCAGCTTCAGCACGAGACTTCCGCCAAAATCCGAATTGAAGACTCGCTACCCAGTCCCGACGACCGCCGTGTAATTTTCATCATAGCCTCCGCCGTTGTTGACAAGAAAATTAAGCTTTCTGCTTCGAAAAGAGCCACCTTTAGTGAGGAGGAGGAAGAAGGCGGGAATTCACATGATGAAGAGGTGATAGAGGTGGAGGTTTCTCTGGCGCAGGAAGCTACTGTGAGAGTTTTCGAGAGGGTGATAGAGGTGGCGGCAGAAACTGATGGCTTGGGTACAGTTGCTGGGGGATTGACTTCTTGCAGACTATTAGCAGCGCCAAATCAAGTGGGATCAGTTATAGGAAAGGGGGAAGTGTGATTGATAAGATAAGGAATGATACTGGATGTAGAATTAAGGCTTTGAAAGTGGATAAGATTTGGCATTCTCCATCATTTACCGATGAAGTCATAGAGGTATGTAGGAAGTAAATATTCTTGTTATGAAGCTTCTCAATGCTACTAGCTATGCTGGTTATACATTGACATGCATGTTTTCATGCTCTGAATTATCCTTTTAGGCTTTGGATTTGAAATTGTCCTTGAGAATAAGTTATTTTTTTTGGCTATCTCATGGGAAGAAAGCCATGATAGGTAATTTCACCACTTGGGGAGATATTCCTTCAATAATTTTCCAGTTTTCTGGCTAATAGGTCGCTTGCTAGAGTCACTGTTTTCCTCCAACACTTCTTTAATGTGGGATTCATGGAAATTTGTAGAAAACTTATGGCACTACATAATTCATGTGTTACTTGATAAAAGTTTTTTTTTTTTCCCCATATTTGTACCCCGTCGAATACTTGCAGATACATGTGTATGTCTGTGTGTGATTACATACACATACATATAAATATATATTGTTAAAACGGATACAAGTTCAATAGTTATTGATGAAATAAAACATTCATGTAGTTTGGAAATGCCTCATGCGTTTCAGGATCTTTGTCATGAATCTCATGATATCTTTCCCGAGCATTCATTTCCTGCCTACCACGGAGGGGAGGAAATATAGACTCCTCATGACCCGTGAAGTGAGGAAGGTCCATCATACGAAAAGCACTCTCGATCATTTGTGTCTGCTTACCTTTTCTTGTTGCATCTTCATAGGATTTCTTAACATTAGATTTAGAATAGCAAAAATCATGTAAATCATAAGCAATTATTGTTCTGTTTTACGAGACGGTTATAAATATTTGGCAGATTGAGGGAGATCTTTTGGGTGTTAAGAGAGCTATTGTTGCTGTGACGCATTGCCTGCAAGATTGTCCACCAAATGTTGGCAGAACATGGGTGTCGAGTAGCAGACAATTTGAAGCTGTTCCTTCGCAGAATGCATATGATTTACCTGATGAGCTTCCTTCACGGAGGGCTCCTTTTGTACGTTCTGCAGCTGCAGCCCCAAGTGGTTTTGCACTAAACGGTCATCGCTTTTCTGTAGGCGATGAGAGGATTTCGACAACAGCCTCGAGGATGCCTCAGCAAGAAGTTGCTTTCAAGATTCTTTGCCCTAATGATAGAGTTGGAAGCATAATTGGTCCAGGCGGATCTATCGTAAAGTCTATTCAAGCAGATACAGGTGCTTCCATAAAAGTTGACCCCCCTGTTGCCACATGTGATGTACGAGGAGTGACTATTTCTGCGATGGAGGTTTGTTCATCTGCTATTAGATTCCTTCCAACTGAGATTATTGTGAAGAGATGTTCTTTTCCCTGATTTGTTTCCTTTGATAATCTTCTTGTAGAACCCGAATTTGCGACAGTCTATTGCACAAAATGCCACTATGATTGTTTTCCGGAGGTTTGTGGATGCTTGTCATGAAATAGATTCGGTTTCAGGATTGGTGGGATCTCAAATATCCGTGGCACTCGTAGTTCCATCAAACCAAGTTGGTTGTTTGTTGGGTAAAGGAGGTGCAATAGTTTCAGAGATGAGGAAGACGACTGCTACTGGTATTCAAATTCATACAAGTGATCAAGTCCGTCCATGCATTTTGGAGAATGAAGAAGTTGTACAGGTGGTGTTTCTGGTTTCTGGCTCACCTAAACCACTTCAATGCAAGTTGCCATACGTTATTTTTATGTGCAAATTAGATAATATTTGGTTAATTATATTAACTAATTCACTTGCAATCTTGAGTAATAGCTCAGATTTTCCTGTTTTTAGATTTGACTTTTTTTTTCTCCTGCCAGTCGAGATGAAGTCATTATATGCTATACCATGCAGTGGTGATTCGCTTATGTACATCAGGTTCAGGATCCATTAATATCCAAATGGATCATAGTTTTGTTGCTAATACTGACTTCCAAAACCTGGTTTATTTTGGTAAACCAAAATTTGAAGAATTGTACTTTTTCGAGTTGATGTTTCATAGGCGTTTACGTATTGTAGTTCTATACGTGGGAGAAGTTTTAGATCAAAGGCAAATTGAGACGCCAACTAGGATTATTAATCATTTACGGAGCTATAGCCTGCGTTCAAGGTCTTCGCCTTATATCTTTAGGATTTGTGCTTCACTGGACACTGGTTTTGAGTTGTCGCTCCATAGCATGTTATAGTAGACTTATTGGAGTTTCATGGTTGTTGATAAACTTGTGTAAACTATTTCACTTGATGGTTTTTTTTTTTTTTTTTTTTTTTTTGGAAGTGACTGACTAAATTCTTAATCGTTGTTGATTGCTTATTTATCAGATAACAGGTAAATTTGCAAACGTGCAAGATGCTTTATATAAAGTAATGACTAGGTTGCGAGACAACCTTGTGGCTACTAAATTGTTCTCCCCCAACACGGACAAAAGCCCCTATGGAAGAACAAACGAACCCTTTCAGCTTGGATTTTCCTTGCCTGCTGGTGTCTCCCATCAACTTACTCACAGAATGGACAACCTCAGGCTTTCGTAAAGCGAGCATAAATCCACAATTTACAAGGCCATGGACATCACAGGTGATAATTCGATAATTTTAATTCTGTGGTACTCGTGTAGCTTGTATTTATCAATGTATGTCGTATTACAGTGTCTGTTATAGTTTATAAGACATTTTCTTTATTTATTTTATGGATGCATGTGTGTCTGTCTTTGTCTGATTAAAAAGCAAAATTCATCTTTTAACTTGGCCTAGTTGGGATTTAGTCATGTTTTTTCTTTGGCACCAGTTTTTGTTCTTTAAATTTATGTTTTTTTTTGTTCAATTTTAGTCTGATGCCAGAGGAGGCTGGTGTGGCAAACTTTTGGCCAGATTTTGTTGACGTGTCTAAATTTCGGGGAAATTTAGATTTTTGGCTCGAAATTGAAAAATTTGTCATTTAAACTGGGCTAAAAAGGATAAAATTTCTAAATTAGGCCAAGTTAGAGGACCAATTTTGCTATTTTACCCCTAATTTTTACATTGTCAACATTTGATTTTTTTTTTTCTTCAAATTCAGCCACCTCTGGCGTTGAAGGACTAAAAGTGGAATAAAAATGTACTGGTTAAAAGGATGAAAATTGGTACCGGAGAAAAAACAAGACAGTTCCTAATTAGGCCAAATCAAAAAGATAAAATTTTCATCATTTGCGTCTGCGTCTTGCCTATTTGTCATTTTTCATTAAGGTGGTTTTGTTCGCAGGCACAGAATGGAGTAAACGGTAAGACAGATGGAGGATGGACATCACCAAAAAATGGTGTAGAACTTGGCAGGTTTGAAGCATTCTTTGATATTAGATTTCTATTTTTTTTCCTTGTAGCACGTGAGATTGATCTTCTAATGAAAGCATATGTGGAAGCAAAAACGAGTGACAAGACTAGTGTGTCAACTGAACTCTATAAGCTCGAAATGTTTGACGAATATGTGGGGATAGCCATTGGGGAGAGCAAAAGTTTTTGGAAAGCATTAGCATGCGAATGCAAGTTATGTTTTTCGAAACTCGGTAGAAAGGCATTTTAAACAGAGAGGATTGGAAACAGTCTAAATGCCATGATTTGGCACCTTTTCAATCTGATTGATATATATTCAGCTTATCTTTCTTCAATATGTTGTCAGTCATTGACCTTCTTTCTTTTCATTTGGTGATTTCACATGAAGCAGGTCCGTCATTGTGACAAATACAACAATAGAAATTGCAGTTCCTGAAGAAGTTGTTGAGTCGGTTTGCGGTGAAAATGGCTCCAATTTGGATCGTCTAAGACAGGTTTGCTGCTGCTCTATCTCCATATGCAGGGTGTGTGGGGGGGGGGGGGTAGGGGTTATAACAATGTATATATGTATGCATATAAATATGTTTTTCACAGTCCAGCTTAATATCCATTTTTCTTGATGATTACGAAACCAGATATCAGGTGCAAAGGTCGTAATGCATGAACCGGAGGCAGGAAAAGCAGAAAGAATCATTGTGCTATCGGGTTCACGAGAGGAAACTCTGGCAGCACAAAGCCTTCTACAAGCATTTATAATTTAACTTTGTTCAGGACAGATTCTACGTACAATACTACATGCAGAGTCCGTCAGGGAACCCGAAACCACATACCCTAGGCAAATTGAATCTTTTTTTGCTGACTACAACAACTACTACTACTACTTCATATATCCCAAAAGGGTCACATTTACAAGAATAGGCTTAGAGCTTTCTGTCTCTGTAAATATAGCAGTAGTAGTATATCTTATTAGTGTTAGCTGCTCTCACTAAGCTTTTTGATATTTTAACTAACTAGCCATTATTATCTTTGATGACCCAAGGGGATAATTTTGCTGCTGCTTTTCGGTATAACTATATATATTTTGCTAGCTGCTTTGATGCCCCAAAAATTATGTGACAACAAAATCGTTATAACAGAGTCACGGCCCTCTCTCCCAAGAGGGATATGTTGGGGAGATGTTTTACGTATTCAAATTGCCATCATATGCTTGTACTTGGTGTCTGTATTTTTTGTCGAATATTGTCGGTGTCTGTATTTTTTGTCGAGTAATGTCGGTGTCACAACAAAACGTAGTACAATACATGTTTAGGGGATTGGTTATGGTGTTAGACTCTTATAAGAGTTCCATCACAGTCGATTAATGTAAACGTGTCTTGTGCCAATTAATGAGTTCTATTATTATGGTTAATGATGTATAAGTGTCTGGTATTATGTTGATGTGACCATTTTATTGTGACATTGACGATTCTGTTTTTCAGTTTTGTTACGGCAATGTGGAGTGATACAGGCACAACGAATGACACAATACACCTTTGCACATTTGATTACGTTACACCTTTGTGCATTTGATTATGTTGGGACTATATGATGATCAATAGTCCATGCAACACACACATTCTGTGCTTGATTAAGTTGAGACTATATGATAATCAATAAGGTAGATATTTTAGAAATTGGAGTGCAAAACAACAATGCAAAAATAAATGCGGAGCGTCTTTCGAGTTTATCTCTCGTCATATTCTCTTTGTTTTCCTCTTATATGCTCTATTGTCGGTTTGAATTAGATCATAAATGAAAGTGTAATCATCATTGTTTTGATAGATGGTAATCAATATGTTCGCGGTGAATCCTGAACCCTAAACCTATAACCCAATGCACCTTACACCCTAATTAATATGTTCGTGGTGAACCTCAAACCCTAAACCCAATGAACCTTAAACCATAAACCATATATTTTGAAACCTAATCCCTAAACCATGAACACTAAACCTTAACAAGTAAACCCTAAATAATGAACCGCTGACATTAAACCTTAAACCCTATTCCTTCAACCATGAACCCAAAGCCCTAAACCTAATCAACCTTAAACCCTAAACCCTACATCCCTAACCCTTAAACCATGAACCTTAAACCATTGAAATTTGAAAGGACTCAACCGATCTCTTTGGTTCCTCAAGTTTCTATAGATTATGTATTTCAAATTGTATTTCGTAATCTATCACACATAAGGTTACATGTCAAGTAAATTTTTTTTTTTTTTGAAAATTGATGTCAAGTAAAATTTCACAATCTATACGAAATTCCTTATTTTTAAATGTTCCTACCAAAAAAATTATATATGTCATGTAAAATTTCACAATCAATACAAAAATTCCTATTTTTTAGGGACAATCCATATTTGACTTAATTAGGCAAAAATGACACCCAAAACAAACACTTAGTTATAAGGACACAAATTAGATAGATACTAAATAATCTTATGAAAGAAAAAACAAAAAAAATAACAAAGAAGGGAACACGTTGTTTTTTTTTTCTTTTCCACCTAGACGTTGAAAGTGGGTTTTTTTATAGGCCTAGCCCTCCCCAGATTTTAATTTAGGCCTTTGGCCTCTTTTGTATCAAAAAAAAGTGGGTTTTTATTTCTTTCCACCTGGACGTTGAAAGATTGTTTTTTTTTCCCCTCATGGACGTTGAAAGTATGCGTTTTTTCGGACAGTGATTTTTTTTTCTTTTTCATTGATCACCGCGATGATCATTGTGCGACGATCGATTGACAACCGCGATGTATTGACCACCGCGATGACGACCGACAACCGCGATGCATTGCCCAACCCGATCATTGACCACCTCCGTCATTGACCACCGCGTGATGCGATCACCACCCGACATTAACCCGCTGCGATCAAGTGACCACCTCGATCTGACCGACCACCGTGATGCGGTGACAATAACATTTGCAACGATTTATGCGGTGACATTTGATGTTTGCTCATACAACATTATTTACAAGTGACAACGATTTATGCAGTGACATTTGTTGTTTGCACATACAACATTATGTCTGAAGTGACAACGATTTATCTGATGACAACGATTTTAAATCGACCACGATCGCGAGAGACAACGTGATGCATTGACCACATGGTGCAATGACCACCCCGATCATTGACCACCGCGATGCATTGACCACAACGATGCAGTGACCACCGTGATGCACAGCCCACCCCGATGCAGTGACCACCGCGATGCTGTGACCACCCCGATGAATTGACCACCGCAATGCAGTGACCACCCCCGATGCAATGGCCATCCCGATGAAGTGACCATCGCAACGATTAGTGATGTATGTAGTGATTTATGCAGTGACACCTTAAGCAACGATTCACGTAGTGACACCCACCTTATGTAGTGATTTATGCAGTGTCATCTTATGTAACGATATATGCAGTGACACCCACCTTATGCAGCATTTTTTACAGCGACACCCACCTTATGCAGCATTTTATGCAGTGACATCTTATGCAACGATTTATGCAGTGACAAGAACATTTACAACGATGCATGCAATGACATTCAATTTTGGGTACTTCTATTGGCACCCTTGTATTTTCTAATGGCACCCATTATTTTATTAAATTTCTTTTACTACTAGGCACCACAAAATTGATATAATACACCATAAAATATTAAATGTTGTAATATATTACAACTTAGTCCTTTATTAGTGTAAATATACAATGTTTTCCCCTTTTTTTCTCAAACTTAAATCCTAATTCGTCATTCCTTCCTCCAGCCCCACCCAATCCTCTCCCTAGCTCAGCCCCTTTCTTCCTCCCCCCTTCCTCCTTAGCAGAAACCCACCCATCCACGGCTGTAAATCAACCTTTTACGCAAAATCAATCGACCTTTCTCCTCCGATCTGGAGCTGTTGGACTTGGTGTGGAATTTTCTGGCCATTGTTGCTCCGACGACTCCAAAAATCTCTTCCGGACACAATTCCCAAGAACTGCCCTTCAATTTGTTCAAGTAATTTATCTCTTTCTTTCTTCGTCTATGCTTATTGTCAAGCTAGGTTTTGTGTGTAATAGAAGTGAGATAAAGAAACAAGAAAAAGAAAAAGAAAAAAAAATAGAAATTGATGAAAAAACAATCAAGAAAACGACATTCAACAAATGTGTTTTAATTTTTTTCCAGGTAGTATTCTTGCATCGCGTTTTACAGTTGGGGGTGGGATGGGTGTGGCTGGGGTGGCTGATTTATAGCCATGGAGGGGCTGGGATGGGCGGCGGGGGAGAGGAAAGAGATTGATTCAGGTTGTGGAAGAAGATGGCTTCAGGATGTGGAAGAAAAGTAATGGTTAGAAGTGTTAGGATGGTGGAGATGGTGGTGGTGGTGGTGGTGGGTGATGGTGGGTGAGGGTGGTGAAGATGGGCTGTGGTGGTGGATGAAGATGGTGTGTTGTGGGTTTATTCATTACTTTTGTGGGTGGTTGATATGAAAAAAAACGATGTTTTGGGTCATGAAAATGGTGGGGTCGCGGAAGCAGGGGTTGGTTAATGGTGCAGGGGAGGGGTTCTTTGGAGAAATGGTTTGGGGAGGTAAATGCGAGAAAAATGGGGGAAAGAGGTTATGCTATATGGAAAATGAAGAATTGTTGGATGGTGGTGATGGTGTGTGAGGGTGGTGGAGAAAATGGTTTGGGATTTTGGGAGGGGGTGGGCGGCGGTCGCCGGAAAAAATGAGGAGGGTGAATCTTGTTGTGCCCTCGTTTTACTAAGTTTGATTAATTTTCATAATCGTCCTTATTATGTGTTAATTATGCTCTATCTCGTGTACTAACACTTTTATCGAGTATTTTTGCAGGTACATGAAACACATCATAGATGATTAAATCTTGGCTCTATGATATGATGTGTTATAATATTGCAAATTTGTGATAAATATTTAATTCAACACATGTGATTGCAACATTATGTTGTACACATTAGATGTCTTTTATCTTATCATTTATGACAATATTTAATTTAATTTGATCAAGTATGCAAACATATTATTATATGTTATGGCATATTTGTATTAGATTAAATTATTTGGGCTAAATATTTTTATAAGTGCCTGATTATCATTTTGATTAAATGATGGCTTTTTTTATATATCTCTCTCAGCCCCTTTTTTGGCCTTAACCTAATTTTCCTTACACACACACACACAAAAAAAAAAAAAAACTGATAACCTTTTTTCTACATTAGCTGCCCCTAGAAATTCCTATCTTACATTTTATTTAATTTCCACCACAATTCTTTCCCCTTCCCAATACACGTCCTTTTCTTTTTACTCTCCCAACACTCCACTATCTTCCAAACACCTCTTTTATCCCAATAGTCACCATCACATTAACTCTCAGCTCTCCTCTCTAACGTTTATCTTATTTTTTTAGTAAAACTCCTCCTCTTCTTTCTTATCTCCAGATTTTGCTTCAACCCTTTTCCATATAACAAATTTGCACCCTCTCTTTCTTTTTCTTATGGAAATATTTTCTCCTTCCCTCCTCCGTTCCAGAAAAAGCTATCTTGTTTTATACAAATTTTGTCTCTGTTCTTGCTCGGTTTTACTACTGTAAAAAGAGGAGCCTTTTTTCTCCAATGACTTTTCTGACATACATGTGAAGGCAATGCAACCCTGACTCCCATTTTTGGTCGGATCTGAGGATGGCACATCAACACAGGTATGGATTTAGGCATCTTTTGATGTTACACCCGCTGAGACCATTAAAGGTGCACTCCACCGAGGTCAATGATGCCCAAAAATAACCTTATCATCTCTTCCCTTTGAGAATCTGATAAAAGGTTAAATATTTTGTTTGTTTTTATTGTCTATTCACTTTCTCTGTTTTGATACTGTTAGGTTGATTTTTTTTAATCTGTATACTCTCGTTGTCGATTTATTCATATAAAAATAAGCATTGATATTATAGGGGGAGTATAGATTTAGGGGGAGTTTTTCAAAGTTTAAGGGTATTTTGAAAATTAATCAAAAGGGGTAGAATTGTTGTGCCCTCGTTTTACTAAGTTTGTTTAATTTTCATAATCGTCCTTATTATGTGTTAATTGTGCTCTATCTCATGTACTAACACTTTTATCGAGTATTTTTGCAGGTACACTAAACACATCATAGATGATTAAATCTTGGCTCTATGTTATGATGTGTTATAATATTGCAAATTTGGGATAAATATTTAATTCATCACATGTGATGGCAACTTTATATTGTACACATTAGATGTCTTTTATCTTATCACATTAATGGCAATAATTAATTTAATTTGATTAAGTATGCAAACATATTATTTTATGTTATGGCATATTTGTATTAGATTAAATTATTGGGGCTAAATATTTTTGCAAGTGCCTGATTATCATTTTGATTAAATGATGGCTTATATATATATATATATATATATATATATATATATATATATATATATATATATATATATATATATATATATATATATATATATATCAGCCCCTTTTAATATCACCTGGCCCTTCTTCCATTTTTTTTGGCCCAGCTAGCCCATATCTCCTTAATCTAATTTTCCTAACAAAAAAAAAAAAACTGATAACTTTTTTTTTTATAAATAAGCTGCCCCCACTCACTTTCCTAGAAATTTCATATGTTACATTTATTTAATTTCCACCACAATTCTTTCCCCTTCTCAATACACATCCTTTTCTTTTTACTCTTCCAACACCCACTATCTTCCAAACACCTCTTTTATCCCAATAGTCTCCATCACATTAACTCTCTGCTCTCCTCTCTAACGTATCTTATTTTTTTAGTAAAGCTCCTCATCTTCTTTCTTATTTCTAGATGTTGCTTCAACCCTTTTTCATATAACAAATCTGCACATTCTCTTTCTCTATTGCAGTCTATGAAACCTTTCTTTTTCTTACGGAAATATTTTATCCTTCCCTCCTCCGTTCCAGAAAAAGCTATCTTTTTTTAATACAAATTCCGTCCTGTTCTTTCTCGGTTTTACTATTGTAAAAGAGAAGCCTTTTGCTCCAATGACTTTTTCTCGACATACATGTGAAGGCAATGCAACCCTGGCTCCCATTTTTGGCCAGATCTGAAGATGGCACAGCAACACAGGTATGGATTTAGGCATCTTTTGATGCTACACCCGTTGAGACCATTAAAGGTGCACTCCACCGAGGTCAATGATGCCCAAAAATAACCTTATCACCTCTTCCCTTTGAGAATATGATAAAAGGTTAAATATTTTGTTTGTTTTTATTGTCTATTCACTTTCTCTGTTTTTATACTGTTAGGTCGATTTTTTTTAATCTGTATACTCTCGTTGTCGATTTCTTCATATAAAAATAAGCATTGATATTATAGAATTAATCAAAAGGGGGAGAATTGTTGTGCCCTCGTTTTACTAAGTTTGATTAATTTTCATAATCGTCCTTATTATGTGTTAATTATGCTCTATCATCGTGTACTAACACTTTTATCGAGTTTTTGCAGAGTATACTAAACACATCATAGATGATTAAATCTTGGCTCTATGTTATGATGTGTTATAATATTGCAATTTTGTGATAAATATTTAATTCATCATATGTGATGGCAACTTTATGTTGTACACATTAGATGTCTTTTATCTTATCACATTCATGGAAATATTTAATTTAATTTGATCAAGTATGCAAACATATTATTATATGTTATGGCATATTTGTATTAGATTAAATTTGGGCAAAATATTTTTACAAGTGCCTGATTATTATTTTGATTAAATGATGGCTTTTTTTATATATATATCTCTCTTGGCCCCCTATTTATTATAAACTGATAACCTTCTTTTTCACAAATTTTCTTATGGCCAGGGAATAAAATCCTACTTGGTGTGCCCAACCAGTAGGAATTCAATTTCCACCAATGGAATCCTACCTGTAAAACTTTCCACCAATGTATCCCTTTGAAAGTGCTGACTTGGTGGTCCAAAAACTTACACATGGACCACCATAAAATTACTGCTTCTTTTTACATAAATTGTCTCCACTCACTTTCCTAGAAATTTCCTATCTTACATTTTATTTAATTTCCACCACAATTCTTTCCCCTTCCCAATACACGTCCTTTTCTTTTTACTCTCCCAACACCCCACTATCTTCCAAACACCTCTTTTATCCCAATAGTCTCCATCACATTAACTCTCTGCTCTCCTTTGTAACGTATCTTATTTTTTTAGTAAAGCTCCTCATCTACTTTCTTATTTCCAGATTTTGCTTCAATCCTTTTTCATATAACAAATCTGCACCCTCTCTTTCTCTATTGCAGTCTATGAAACCTTTCTTTTTCTTATTGAAATATTTTCTCCTTCCCTCCTCCGTTCCAGAAAAAGCTATCTTTTTTTATAAAAATTCCGTCCCTGTTCTTGCTCGGTTTTACTACTGTAAAAAGAGAAGCCTTTTTGCTCCAATGACTTTTCTGACATACATGTGAAGGCAATGCAACCTTGGCTCCCATTTTTGGTCAGATATGAGGATGGCACAGCAACACAGGTATGGATTTAGGCATCTTTTGATGATACACCCGCTGAGACCATTAAAGGTGCACTCCACCGAGGTCAATGATGCCCAAAAATAACTTATCATCTCTTCCCTTTGAGAATCTGATAAAAGGTTTAATATTTTGTTTGTTTTTATTGTCTATTCACTTTCTCTGTTTTGAAACTGTTAGGTCGATTTTTTTAAATCTGTATACACTCGTTGTCGATTTCTTCATATAAAAATAAGCATTGATATTGTAGGGGGAGTATAGATTTAGGGGGAGTTTTTCAAAGTTTAAGGGTATTTTGAAAATTAATCAAAAGGGGGAGAATTGTTGTGCCCTCGTTTATTAAGTTTGATTAATTTTCATAATCGTCCTTATTATGTGTTAATTATGCTCTAGCTCGTGTACTAACGCTTTTATCGAGTATTTTTGCAGGTACACTAAACACATCATAGATGATTAAATCTTGGCTCTATGTTATGATGTGTTATAATATTGCAAAATTGTGATAAATATTTAATTCATCACATGCGATGGCAACTTTATGTTGTACACATTAGATGTCTTTTATCTTATCACATTCATGGCAATATTTAATTTAATTTGATCAAGTATGCAAACATATTATTATATGTTATGGCATATTTGTATTAGATTAAATTATTGGGCTAAATATTTTTATAAGTGCCTGATTATCATTTTGATTAAATGATGACTTTATATATATATATATATATATATATATATATATATATATATATATATATATCTCGGCCCCTTCTTATTATCACCCGGCCCTTCTTCCATTTTTTGGCCCAACTAGCCCATATCTCCTTAACCTAAAAAAAAAAAAAAAAAAAAAAAAAAAAAAAAAAAAACTGATAACCTTTTTTTTTTACATGCTGCCCCACTCACTTTCCTAAAATTTCTATCTTACATTTTTTAATTTCCACCACAATTCTTTTCCCTTCCCAATACACGTCCTTTTCTTTTTACTCTCCCAACACCCCACTATCTTCCAAACACCTCTTTTATCCCAATAGTCTCCATCACAATAACTCTCTGCTCTCCTCTCTAACGTCTATCTTATTATTTTAGTAAAGCTCCTCATCTTCTTTCTTATTTCCAGATTTTGCTTCAACACTTTTTCATATAACAAATCTGCACTCTCTCTTTCTCTATTGAAGTCTATGAAACCTTTCTTTTTCTTATGGAAATATTTTCTCCTTCCCTCCTCTGTTCCAGAAAAAGCTATCTTTTTTTTATACAAATTCCGTCCCTGTTCTTGAACGGTTTTACTACTGTAAAAAGAGGAGCCTTTTTAGTCCAATGATTTTTCTGACATACATGTGAAGGCAATTCAACCCTGGCTCCCATTTTTGGTCAGATCTGAGGATGGCACAACAACACAGGTATGGATTTAGGCATCTTTTGATGCTACACCCGCTGAGGCCATTAAAGGTGCACTCCACCGAGGTCAATGATGCCAAAAAAATAACCTTATCATCTCTTCCCTTTGAGAATCTGATAGAAGGTTAAATATTATTTTATTGTCTATTCACTTTCTCTGTTTTGATACTGTTAGGTCGATTTTTTTTTAATCTGTATACTCTCGTTGTCGATTTCTTCATATAAAAATAAGCATTGATATTATAGGTGGAGTATAGATTTAGGGGGAGTTTTTCAAAGTTTAAGGGTATTTTGAAAATTAATCAAAAGGGGGAGAATTGTTGTGCCCTCGTTTTACTAAGTTTGATTAATTTTCATAATCGTCCTTATTATGTGTTAATTATGCTCTATCTCGTGTACTAACACTTTTATCGAGTATTTTTACAGGTACACTAAACACATCATAGATGATTAAATCTTGGCTCTATGTTATGATGTGTTATAATATTGCAAATTTGTGATAAATATTTAATTCATCACATGTGATGGCAACTTTATGTTGTACACATTAGATGTCTTTTATCTTATCACATTCATGGCAATATTTAATTTAATTTGATCAAGTATGCAAACATATTATTATATGTTATGACATATTTATATTAGATTAAATTATTTGGGCTAAATATTTTTACAAGTGCCTGATTATCATTTTGATTAAATGATGGCATTATTTCTTATATATCTCTCTCGGCCCCTTTTTATTATCACCCGGCCCTTCTTCCATTCTTTTTGGCCCAGCTAGCCCATATCTCCTTATCCTAATTTTCTTACCCAAAAAAAAAAAAAAAAATTGATAACCTTTTTTTTACATAAGCTGCCCCCACTCACTTTCCTAGAAATTTCGTATCTTACATTTTATTTAATTTCCACCCCAATTCTTTCCCCTCCCAATACACGTCCTTTTCTTTTTACTTTCCAACACCTCACTATCTTCCAAACACCTCTTTTATCCCAATAGTCTCCATCACATTAACTCTCTGCCCTCCTCTCTAACGTCTATCTTATTTTTTTAGTAAAGCTCCTCATCTTCTTTATTATTTCCAGATTTTGCTTCAACCCTTTTTCATATAATAAATCTGCACTCTCTCTTTCTCTATTGCAGTCTATGAAACCTTTCTTTTTCTTATGGAAATATTTTCTCCTTCCCTCATCCGTTCCAGAAACAACTATCTTTTTTATTTAAATTTCATCCCCTGTTCTTGCTCGGTTTTACTCATCAAAAGAGGAGTCTTTTATACAACGACTTTTTCGGCATACATGTGAAGGCAATGCAACCCTGGCTCCCATTTTTGGTCAGATCTGAGGATGGTACATCAACACAGGTATGGATTTAGGCATCTTTTGATGCTACACCCGCTGAGACCATTAAAGGTGCACTCCACCGAGGTCAATGATGCCCAAAAACAACCTTATCATCTCTTCCCTTTGAGAATCTGATAAAAGGTTATATATTCTGTTTGTTTTTATTGTCTATTCACTTTCTCTGTTTTGATACAGTTAGGTCGATTGTTTTTAATCTGTATACTCTCGTTGTCGATTTCTTCATATAAAAATAAGCATTGATATTATATGCATGTTAATAGAAGCCTTGGTAAAAGTTAATTTTTTTTTTATTATTATCTCTGCTTCCTTTTTTTTTTCTTTCGCATGTGATATATATATATATATATATATATATATGAATCTTTAGTTCCGCATCTACAAAAAAAAAATGCATGTTCTGTTGGTTAAAGGTGCTCTCGCATGTTTAATTGCTTGATAAATCAAATCATAGTAAAACATATTGTCGTGTCATATATGCAAAATATATTGTAAGTCTATATTTTTCCCTCTCTGAATTCTTTTTTTCTTTTTCTCGTTTTGGGTCTATAAAAATATATATATAATGTATGCTCAGTAAAGTCTATGTTTTGTTTTGTCAAAGTCTAAATGTCTTTTGTCCTCTTAGTCTGCCATCTTTCTTTTTCGACATATATATATATATATATATATATATATATATATATATATATATATGTGTGTGTGTATGTGTGTGTGTGTGTGTGTGTGTGTGTTTACGTTACAAATCTGCATATGTCTTTTTCACACACTGCACCAAGGTAAAAGTTTCTATTTTGTCACACTTTTTTGTTTTAATCCGTGTCTCATCTTATTTCTGTCCTAGCCGTTGGTTTTGGTTTTTTATGCTGAATTATTATTTTATCTCTTGAAATCAGTGTGTTAAGTGTGCATTATATATTTGTGCTCAACTCCAAGAAACAAGTAGAGCGAAAGCAAAAAAAAGAGCACTGAAAATCCCTTGGTCAAAACAATCCCCTCATACTCAACTCATATCTCTCAAAGTGCAAGTCAAAGCTTCAAGTAGAAGTCTGCTGCCTGAAGTTTTGAAGAGTAGATTAGGAGTTGTTATTGAGTGTTTGAGTGATTTTTGAGTGTCATTTGTGAGGTATCAAACATGTGGTGAGAATAGTGATTGTACTCTTACATTTAAGTGTTAAACTTGTATAAGTGAGGAAGAGAGTGCTTTACTTTTCTGCATTACTGTTTGGAGTTCATCAAGTCAAGGAAGGAGCTTGGTGGTTCAACACACACATCTTTGTGTGTTGAGAAAAATCTTTGAAGGATTTGTGCTTGGAGGCTCCGGTCTGCACTTCATCTTGGCCATCCATTTGTAGGCTCCGGTGGGGTAATCTTTTGTATCTTTTTTGTAACCGTAGAGATTTATAGTATCGCTTTAGTGTTATACTTGAATCTTGACCTCAAGTGTTCTTTCTAAGCTTGACTTGGATTCAACACTTGGTTGATTCAAGTAAAACATTCATGATTGATTGTTTTGCTTGGATTGTTTTGTTTTGTTTTGTAACACCTTAGGACTTGCATGCTAGTTAAATAACTAAAACCCGCTAAGTGTTCTTTCACCTACATAACACAACACTTAGGAAATATCTTGCATGCTAGTTACAACCTAACCTGATTTAAAACAAGTTTGTTTGTAATCCTGTTAGGTGCAACTTAGATCACTTAGATAACTAGGATAACTTAGTTTTTCTTTTTAATTAGATAGTCTTCCGCCTATTTAATTAACTAAAAAGTAGGTTGCAACTCCGAAATTATCTTAAGTCGAAAAAGTAGTCATAATCCGGTAATTACTCTATTCACCCTCTTCTAGAGTAATTTTGTGCGCGTTACGATCCAACAAATTTTTGGGAGGAATAGTTTGAATTTTCTAAAAGTTGTGGTGAAAGTAGTAGTTTTTGTGGTGTATGAAATAAGGAAATAATAAAAAAAAAATTCCGTGGTGCCAAAAGTATAATTTTGCGGTGTCGGAAGTAATAAGGGGGGTGCCTATAGAACCCCCCTTGATTTTTGCTTATACAATATTATTTCTGAAAATCGAATTTTTTTTTCATAAAATCGACGCGATGCAATGACATGGGACGATGAAGTGACATGTACGCGAAGCAATAGCGTCTTATCTCTCAAAGAAATACAAATACAACAAAAGTAGACTCTTCTCTCAACAAATAACGAATAAAAAGCAATATCCGGACTACAAGCTACGTAATATTGAATTAACGGATTTAGCTCGTATATCCTAATCAATATTACACAAATATGCTCAAAATACGGGGTAAATCGATAGTAAAAATATCATAAAGTCGATTCACATCAGTCGTCCCAATTCATGTTTGCAAGAGAGTAATCAATGAGTTTTATCAATGTCTTATTTAACTAGTAATCTATGACTTTCTTCCTATTGAGGATACTATGGTTTCGTTGCAAAGATTCATGTTACTGTCTATATGTACTTGAAGTTCTTTCCAAGGACATATATACCCTGAAACTTGTGACAAATACTCGAGGCTAAAACACAAATAACTTAGAAGATTCGCCGTGTTTGGTAGAGAGTTATGGACATTTTTGTAAATAGATCCATGAAACCGTATATACCAAAAACAAGGTTTCAATTTCTGCTTCATTTATGATTTTTTTCAAACCGTGAAAATAACAATTGAACACAAGCAGCAAGATCGTGAAGATGAATTGTTATTTTCGATCTTGAGTGTTGAATTGTTATTTTCGATCTTCACGATTGTATAGCTTGAATTGTTGAAGATGAATTGAACACGTCAGCAAGATCGCCATTTACTTTGTTACTCTCTGATAACAATTGGCGGAAATAACAATTGTGTTCGTCTTCACGCCATTAATCGAAGATAACAATTGAACGCTAACCTTATCTCGTGAAGATGAAGATGAAGACGACGACATTATTTTAGGTTTCTTCCTAGGATTATCCGCCGGAATTGAAGAAAGGGGTAATTTTGGAAAGTTAAATAGAATGTGTCATTATGAATAATGATCTTTTTAGGTGTGTCAAAAAGTATACAATTAAGTCAAAAACTAGTTTTTATAAGGAAATATCTTTTCACACGTAATTTGGCGTTTTTATTATCATGACAACAATTACTTTTAATTTTGCCCTTTTCACACGTGCCTACATTCGACCGGAGTTCGGTCAAAATGTGAAACATTATACCTACCCAAATGTGGTCAGAACAATTTAGTTTATTCTGAATCGAATGTGGTCAGGAAAACGTTACATGTTTGGCCTATAATATGGTCCGATACGTTTTCAAAATTTTTATAGCGACGTTTTTATATTCTAACTTGAGATAGGCTTATACCTACTCAAATATGGTCAGAATAATTTAGCTTATTAATTCTGACCCGAATGTGGTCAGGAAAACATTACATATTCGGCCTCTAAATTGGTCCGATACGTTTTCGAAATTTTCATAGCGCCGTAGTCATTATCTGACTTGAAATAGGAGCGGAAAACGTTATTTTTCGGCCTGTGAAACGGTCCGTATTGTTTCTCAAGCGTACATAATAATGGCTCTTTATTCGGACCAAAAATTAGTGCGGAAAACATAATGTTCCGAGCCAGCATACGTGGTCGAATAATATACAAATCCTAACTCATTTAGGGTCAGAATGATATGTGTGTTAAATGTCAAAACGAAACTCACTCTCGCCCTTGAAATATATAAAACATGTTTTGTGTGAAAAGACAATCCCTTTTATAAACAAATAACACTATTTTTTAATGCTTCCTCACTTAAAAATTATAATGAACTTAGCTGATATATAGGTGACTATGTGTGAGTGACAACAATTATTACAACACTCTTTTATTTTATTGTTTATGATAAATGACCAATAAATTGATGTATAAAGAAGTCTAAGAATTTCTATATTATCAATGTGGACTATATTAAATACATTACAAACTACACTTTCCCTATATATTTGTCTATTATATATGATACTAGTGGGCATACGCCGTGCAAGGCACGGGTGTTGTCCACTGCAGTATTTTTACCGTCTTTATGTATGCAAATTGACATGTTTAGTATGAATAGTCGTGAGAATAAAAAAAACCAAAAAAAACACCCCTCCTCAGAAATCCTATGTCATGTGCTGCAAGTTGGGTTATCGCTCAATAAGCATATATGGGGGGTTTTCAATTCATCGGGTTCATATTGAGTCGGAGGACATCTTTCGGATCGGAGGACCTCGTTCGGATCGGAGAAAAAAAAAATCGGAGGCGGTTTCGGAGGTCGTTCGGAGGCTTGAGGAGGTCGTTCAGACACAGAAACATATCGTACAGGTAGAGGATATTGGTATGATATATATATTTGTTTTCGAAAAAAAAAAAAAAAAAAAAAAAAAAAAAAAAAAAACCAACCCTCGAGAAAATCCTATATCTAGTCTGCAAGTTGGAGTTAGCGCTCAATAAGCCTATAGGGGGTTCCAATTCATCGGGTTCATATTGAGTCAGAGGACGTCGTTCGGATCGGAGGACATCTTTCGGACACACGGAGGACGTCCTCTTTCGGACACACGGAGGACGTCGATCGGATCGGAAGACGTCGTTCGGACACACGGAGGACATCGTTCGGACACACGGAGGACGGCATCGTTCGGATCGGAGGACAACGTTCGGACATACGGAGGACGTCCTCGTCCGGATCGGAGGACATCATTCGGACACACGGAGGACGTCCTCGTTCGGAGATTGGATGATGCCTTCGTTCGGATCGGAGAACGGCCTCTTTCGGACACACGGAGCACGTCCTCGTTCGGATCGGAGGACGTCGGTATCGTTCGGACACACGGAGGATGAGCAAGTTCAGATCGAAGGACAACGTTCGGACACACGGAGGACGTGCTCATTCGGATCGGAGGACATCCTCGTTCGGTTCGGAAGACGTTGTTCGGAGTCTTCGGACACACGGAGGACATCATTCGGATCGGAGGACGTCATCTTTCGGATCGGAGGACATCGATCGTTCGGACACACGGAGGAAGTCCTCGTTCGGATCGGAGGACATCGTTCGGACACACTGAGGACGTCCTCGTTCGGATCGGACATCGTTCGGATCGGAGGACGTCGATCGGACACACGGAGGACGTCGATCGGAGGACATCGTTCGGACACACGGAGGACGTCCTCGTTCGGATCAAAGGACATCGCTCGGACACACGGAGGACGTCCTCGTTTGGAGATCGGAGGATGTCTTCGTTCGGATCGGAGGACGGCCTCTTTCGGGCACACGGAGAACGTCCTCGTTCGCATCGGAGGACATCGATCGTTCGAACACACGGAGAACGTCCTCGTTCGGATCGCAGGCGGAGGACGTCCTCATTTGGATCGGAGGACATCGTTCGGACACACGGAGGACGTGCTCGTTCGGATCGGAAGACATCGTCGAACACACGGAGGCCGTCCTGGTTCGGATCGGAGGACGTTCGGACACACGGAGGAACGTCTTCATTTGCATCGTAGGACATCGATCGTTCGGACACACGGAGGACGTCATCTTTCGGATCGGAGGACGTTCAGACACACGGATGACGTCCTCGTTCGCATCAGAGGACATCGATCATTCGGACACACGGAGGAAGTCTCGTTCGGATCGGAGGACATCGTTCGGACACACGGAGGACATCATGATCGTTCGGACACACGGAGGACGTCCTCGTTCGGATCGGAGGACATCGTTCGGACACACCTAGGACGTCCTCGTTCGGAGGACCTAATTTGAAGGACGTCGTTCGGACACACCAACATATCGGAGGACGGCTCGTTCGGACAAACAAACATATCGTAGAAGAAATAAGGTAGTATAAAAAAAATGAAAAAGTACCAATCCTCAGAATAATTTATGTCTAGTGCTGTAAGTTGGGTTATCGCTCAATAAGCCTATATGGGGGGTTCCCATTCATCGGGTTTATATTGAGTCGGAGGACGTCGTTCGGGCACACGGAGGACGTCTTCATTCGGATCGGAAGACATCGTTCATTCGTTCGGACACACGGAGGACGTCTTCATTCGGAGGACGTCGTTAGGACACACCAACATATCGGGGACGTCCTCGTTTGGACACACAAACATATCGTATAGGAAATAAGGTAGGATGTATATATGTGATCTATTAAAAAAAATGTGATCTATTAAAATAAAATAAAAAATAATAATAATAAAAAAATCCAAAAAACGCCACGTGTCGGCACACGGGCAAGTGCCCCTTGTCTTTGTATAAGTATGTATAGAAATAATTAGGTAGTTATGCCTTTGAGGCGTTCATAGTTTTGGAGATGATCAACTCTTTCTTCTCTTTCGTAAAATTTTAATTTGCCACGCGCACAACGCTGAAGTCTATCTGTATGGAAGATAACTGGAATAACTGAAATTTTAGCCAGTTACAACTTGGATTTTGTTTTGCAATTTCAATCTTCTAATGCTGAAGGAGTCTGAATTTTGTGAAAGAAAAAAAAATCAATTTTGGCAGGAAAAATTGCAAAATTTGTCTTTTCTAGCTTGCTTGACCTAATTTAGACATTAGGTTCTTTTTCGTCCATGTTAATGGATAGTTTTTTCTGGTCCTGTGAAAAGGCTAACACAAGTTTAGACTTTAGAGGGGTGGATAAACTTGTCACCAAAAACTTGATATTTAAAAACAGATTAGGTTCAGTTTTAAACTTGTGTGGAGTAAAGCTAACCAAGCTGAGTATAAGTCAAACTAACTTGTGCTCAAACTGGGTTAACCGGCAACGGATTAAGTTAAAGTCTTTATGATTAAAAACTTGAGTTATCAGTTATATGATAAATGAAGTGCTGACTCGGTTTCTGATTTTGCTGAGTTTGTGATCTGATGAAATAAATGTTAAAATGATGTAAGTAAATGCGTAAAGTAAATAAGTAAAAGAGACAGAAATTATAGAGGTTCCATGTGGTATAATTCTGACAATTCTCTCTTCTCTTGTGATGTTGGAGGAAATTCACTATGTTCTTGAGGTTTACAGTTACAAGAGACAAAGTAAATTTGAATATTGATTGTCCTCGACTATTCTCTAGCTTCACAATCTTCGAGCCTTAGTCCTTAACAGGTTGAATTGTTGTTTCACTAAGTCTACTCCACTGGTCCTTGAAGGGTTGAATTGCCTCTTCACCAGCTCATCAAAAACACAGTCTTCTGATTGCACCTCAATTGTCCTTCACACCTTCTTGGTATGAAGGACAATTGAAAATCTTGATCAGAAAACTGTTTTTGATGACTCCACTGGTCCTTGAAGAGGCAATTCAACCCTTCAAGGACCAGTGGAGTCATCAAAAACACAGTCTTCCTACACACCTTAAACCTTTGATAATAAAATCAAAGTTGAGACTTGAATCAATAACTATGAATCAATAGCAAATCTCAGGAGTTCTTTTGATCTTTAATTGAGTGCTTCCTTAGCAATTTAATTCTTAGAACTCTGCACTTCATCTTGAAGTAAAAGTGATCTACTTATAGGGGTTTTCCAACGTTCATCTTGTTTTAATTTGAATTCTTGTAGCGGATGGTGGTCCTGCTAGTGTTGGTTGAATGTCCGTGTCCTTTCTGACAGATCTTCAACCAATCGAAATGCTTGCTTTCTAACGTTCAGATCCTTCTTCGGTTTGTGAGTTCTTTTCTTTGGCGAGTTTTTGGGAGGGTTTGTCGGTTTTAATTTGGTATAGCTGAGTGTTTTGATTTAAGAGCATTAAGCGAGTTTTACTTTTCTTCAAAACTCGGTGATTTCTCTATTTTCATCGATTTCTATTGACTTAATCATAGTACACCATAACACTCAAGTTATCTAAGATAACGTTGTCCTTGTGTATCTTAGGTCTTCATACAAGATCCATAAAGTCGATTCGATCCATCACAGACTTACTCGAATTCTAACTTTCTGATCTCGGCTTTAGTCTTCATAAGCCGAGTCTGTGTCCCTCGACCTTCGACCACAGATAAGCCAATTGGGCATGTGTCCCTCAGCGAACTTACCTTCGATTTTTGTAAGTGTACTCAGTTCCTTCTTTAAAAGTCAGTTTCTCCTTCTGATTACTTTCTCATTTGTAAACTCAACAGGTTTTTCTTAAAGTCAGTTTCTCAGTTTAAACCTATTCGATTAAAATGCTTGACTGATTTACCTAAACAAATATCAGACTCTATTGAATCCTATACATTTAATTCTGTATATATTTTTTGCTTTCTTATTTATGACAATTAGTTATGGTGACTTCATCAATTGGGTTAAAAAGAACAACTGAATAAGTGATGAATCATCATCAAAACATAAATTTTATTTCCAACATTTTTGCAATTTTTGCGTCAAAAAGTACTTAATTTTCTATTTTTTAAAGACACGTCATTAAAATCTGGTTAATTAAAATCGAGGGGAGTCAATTGTCTTTTTTTTTTTTTTGGGTTTTAACCATATTATAGTTACTATAATTTGTGCAGGATGCATAATGCTTTCTGAAGTTAATGGTGAAGCAGCAGCAGCAAATGCCAATATGGTACGGCCAAGAAAATGGGTTCAAAGCAATTTCTACAGTTTACTAATCAGAAAGTATCTCTTTGACGATCCATGTATGAGCATTAACGAAGACGGAACCTGCTCCAGTGCTCAAGATTGCTCAGATCCTATTAATTGCCGTTGCGAATATCAACCAATGACAAACATTTATCAATGCGAATAGTGGACACCGCGACAATATTTGTGGCACGTTATATTTTTACAATATAAATTGACAACGACAAGAGACTCGCATCAATCAGAGTTTGCAAATACCATGATGAATAATGTACAAATCGTTTTGTGTCAACCCCATTCGAACCCAAAATCACCCCATTCGAACCCCCCAAAATCAACCCATTCAAACACCTCTTTTTCAAATCACCCCAAGCTTTCTATCCCCAAACCCCAAATCATCCCAAAAACACCCCAAATCATCCCAAAATCACCTCTTCTTCAACCCCCCCAAACTCCCTCATTCAACCCAAAATCACCCCA
Organism: Gentiana macrophylla; assembly: GCA_026214975.1. NCBI lineage: Eukaryota > Viridiplantae > Streptophyta > Magnoliopsida > Gentianales > Gentianaceae > Gentiana > Gentiana macrophylla. Next base: position 24,583,828 of record CM047813.1, read on the forward strand.
TTCGAACCAAAATGACCCCATCAGAAGAAAAGAATTCGAAGAAGAAGAAAAGAAGGAAGAAGACGAAGAAGAAGAATTCGAAGAAGAAGAAAAGAAGGAAGAAGACGAAGAAGGAAGAACACGTTTGAAGAAGAGGTGTTTGAAGAAGGAAGAAGTCGAAGAAGGAGGAAGAAGAAGATGGAAGGAGGAGGAAGAAGGAGGAGGAAGAAGGAGAAGATGGAAGATGAATTGAAAGTGAAGGGAAATATAAATGATAAGCCAAAAATTCAAATTTTGTAAAGGGGGAAAATTTGGGGATTTTTCAACAGGGGTAAAACGGGTAAAACAAAATTTTCGGTTTTTTCCTTTTTTTTTTTTACCCCCCCCAAATAGTAAAAAAAAGAATATCGGGGCAATTCCCCCATCTGGGAGTATGCAATCTTACATCTGTATGTGTTGTTGTCTTGCATACTCATAATATGAGTTTTGAGAAACTTGAGTTTAAGTTATATCTGTAATATTCCGATTTTCGGGAAAGGGCAGACGTGTCATTTTACGAAAACGGAATATCGGGTTCGGTTCCTTTTATTCGGAGTTTAAGTATTGGTTAAATTATACATATATTTTTCGAGATATGTATATACATTAAGGAAAAGAAAATTTGATTAGTAAGGGCGATTAAGGAAAATCAGTGATTAGGTAATAATTGGGATTTTTCCTATTTAAGGAAAAATAAACCTAATCACTCCCCTAACTTAATCATATTTTCAATCCCTGATATTCTTCTGTTTCCTGCGTGTGAGCTTGAGAGAAAGAGGCTGAGATACTTTCATCGATATCTGAGTCGATTCTTGATCGTTTTCAGTTTTGAGAGAAGCGCCGGAATCGTCGTGAAAAGGGCGTCGTTTCAGTATCAGAAAGTTAAAGCTTTGGATAAGGTATGAATTTCGCCCCTAAGGGCTGTTTTGATCATTTATGGTGATCTTTTGTTCGTAGAATCGTAGTTTGATCGTTTTAGAAGCCTTTGATCGATTCTAATTCGTTTTTGGGATTGGTCATCTAGGTGGTTGTGTAAAAGACTCTGTTTTGCTGCAGAATTTCGGAGTTGAAGATTGAAATTTTGCTTGCTAAGGTAAGATGGTCTTCCTACACGTTAATTATGGCTTATAGGATTTAAGTTGTGATTTTGTTGAGATTATGATGAAGTATAAGGGTATTCAACTGTATTCAATTGGCTATTGTTGAAGTTATTTTTTTTATAATGGTGGCTGCTGTGTCTGCCGAGAGAAAAAGGGGGCATAGTGTAGCCCACTTGCTGTGTAGTCAAAGGGAGAATGAAATTTGTAATAAGGAATAAAGGAAGGGGACCAGTAGCTTTTCAACTACAAGCTGTGTTTGTATAATTAATAAATGAAAGAAATTTGCAGCAAATGAAAATGACAGAGTAGCCGTAGAAGGAGAAAAAAAAAAAGAGAGAAAAGAAACAGGTTCATCTCTAGCTATTAGAATGAAAGGAAAAAAAAAGTGTCTAATAGATAGGTATAGTTTTGTAGCAGCTAGTTCGAAATCTTTGAATAGGAAAAAGAAGAACAGGGTATAATAAAAAGAAAGTAGCAGCTTAAGGAAGATATGGGTTAATATAAACATATAATGTATAGTTATTTGGTATTATTGTGTTGTTATTTTTTTTTTTTTTTTTTTTTGAAAATATGATTATACAATTTGATAGACAATGGATTTAGTGGCTAGTGTTATGTTAATGTTTAGTTTGAATTGTACTTTTGTTAAGGAGCTCGAATAAGATTAAATTAACCATAAACAAAGCGATTGAATTCCGATTCGTTCGATTAAAGCAGCGAGATGTCTACTCTTAAAGGGAGTTGAAGTTCGGATCCGTCGGAAAGGCATGAAAGGGCTTGTGCTTTGATGAACTAGAGTTCATCAATGTCATGTAATTGATAGGATGTGATGTTTATTTGTCTAAGTGAGAGGGAGTAGAGTCGTTAAGGTGAGCTTTTATTAAAAACACTTAGGTGGCTAGTTAATTCACCTTAATAAGTACATAAGTGTAGTAAAAGCTAAAAGCGTCATCTATTCTCGGTTAGGCATCGATTCGTATCGGCGATGTGATACGTTGAGTAAAAATTTCAACAACTATTGGCGGCCTATAAGCGGCTAAATGGCGGTGGGGAATTTCGCGAACGTATATGCATACCGGGAGATCCGGGACTACGGTGCTAAACACCGTAGTTGGCAAGTACATCTCGTGGTGGAATTTTCACCATGCATTGTGTCCTTGGGTAATGATGTACAAAAATAAGGTAAGCTAAGCTAAAGCGTATAGTCATAGCGTGTTGATGGACATGAAATGAACCACAGATTGAGTCGGTTTTATAAAGATAACCCTCATAATAAAATCATTAATAATAAGCCTTAATTAAATTTGTAGCTTCTACCTCTTACTTTGTACAAATGTACTTACCTCAAATGCATGTTTATTTATGTGTTTGGGGTAGAGAAAACAAACAGTAAACTCGAGAATCTGAGGAGGACTTTGATGACGACGTTTGAGGCGCGGACTTGAAGCCCTTGACTATTTATTTACATTTATTTCACAGACTTGATTTATCATTGGAACCTTGTAGTTTACTTTTAGTTTTGAGATTCGTACTTTTGGATTCGTTTGGTCTTCCAATGTAATAAGTATTACATTTTTTTTTCTTTTTCTTTAGTTATTTCTATTCTTGGTTGTTGAAGAAATTACCTGAGTCTTTTTTTCTTCCGTTTGCTTTAATTTGATACGACGTAGTAGAGATTTACGTGTAATAATAGATTTATTTAATATTATGCGCGTTTAACGCGTTTCGTTCCGGATAAGGACTCGGTGTCCGGGAACGGGGCGTTACAGTTGGTATCAGAGAAAAGCATCTTTTAAGCTTCCTTTCTTTAAGATAAGTTTTCTTTAGACCTCTTAGTGACGTTTTGGTTTTCTTGATCATCAGGATGGTGTTCACTAGAACCGGAGCAGGTGCTGAAGCATCAGGAGTTCGACGGGAAAGTCCGACACCAGCTTGTTAGTTAGGCGGTGTTGTGAGGCGTAATCCTTCACCACATCCGAGCCCCACTCCCCCCTCATCCGCAACCCCCTACTCCACGATCTCGGCCAGGCTTGTCACCGCGACCTCATCGAGAGCAACGCCTACAATGGCATGTGGGAAGTTCGGGTCGATTTTCATTGATAAGTGATGTCCCAGTGGGTTTAAATCGCCACCCGGTGAGCTACCCCACCGAGGTATAACTACATCTATGGAGAACCAGAGAGAAGCGCTATACGAGTCACTATAGTGGGAGACATTCCACCAGTCTACGTACCCCCAGCAACTAGCATTTATCCACCTCCAGTTGAGTGTTTACCCTCCACCGGTGAGCCACCCCGCCACCCGTTTTCCATCATCAACAGACATCAGACCTTTTACCCTCCTCCAGTGGGTCATACTCCTCGACCTACTGTACCACCTTCACCCCGTTTTGACCATCATCAAGGCTTTGGTTACCCACCCTACGGTTTCCACCAACACCAGTACCAGCAACAAGAAATACCTTTTGGATATCCTCCAGTTTATCCGCAAGCCCCACCAGTCAGACCGGCACATGAGCAAGCACCACCGATTGATTGGTATACGAGATTAAGGAGGAACAAAGTTCAAGACTTCTTTGGGAATGTCGAGCATTCGAAGGCCGAAGAGTGGATAAGGAGTTTTGAGAAGGCATGTAGGAACATACATGTCCCTGAGACTGAGATGGCACAGTTGGCGGTTAGTTTCCTTTTGGGTGCAGCTGAAGCATGGATAGATGCTATACAGAGCAGTAATGGTAAAGTGACAGACTGGGAAAGTTTTAAGGCAATGTTTTATAATGAGTATTTTCCAGCGACAGTGCAGACAGACATGGCAAGTCAATTTCTAAAGCATAAGCAAGGTAATTACATGACAGTATCACAGTACACCAACAAGTTTAATGAGTTGGGAAGGTTCTACCCTGAGTTGATGAAGGTAGAAGAAAGGAAGATGGCCCTATATAAGGAAGGGTTATCGTATCGATCTGATCGGCATGTTAGGTTTCACGGCTAAGAATATGCATTTGAACTTCTAAACAAAGCATTGGAAGTTGAGACCTTCGGGAAGAAGGCCACCGTCGTGATTGGGAATAAAAGAAATTTTGGGACAAGTCAAGGTAATAACCGGGAGCACCGCAACAAAACTTCAAGAAGACAACGACCCATGCGGCGAGGTAAACCTCCACCGGAGCACCACTTTGCTCTAAGTGCAACAGGAATCACTCAGGTGAGTGTAAGGCTAGAAACAGTAATTTGCTACTCTTTGTGGAGATATGGGACATTTTGCAAGAACTTGTCCAACAAGGGAGCCTGAGATAATCGAGGCAAGGAAATGGAAGAGGCGCCCAAGTCGCTTGATTCGAGTTTTTTGCGAGTAGATCTTGAGATCATTTGAACAGGATGATAATGTTATTTCGTGTACCTTTTGTTTATTTTAATTTATTTGAGTACTTTTATAGCACGATTTAAATCATGTTGTATTTGTGTTTAAATAAATGAATTCCCATCCTAGGTACAATAATATTAGACAACTTAGCAGTCACGGCGTTGTTTGATACTGGGAGGCGTCGAATACTTTTGTGTCAACTAAGATAGCTAAAAGCTTAACTTACCAACGGAGACCTTAAGAAACACCTTGGAGATCACAACACCTTTAGGAAAAGTGACTAAGGTAGCCAAGATGATGCCTCAGTAGATGTTCGAGTTGGAGCGTATCGTTGCAAAAGAGTGACTTTACGGTTTTGGACTTTTCAGATTTTGATGTGATTCTTGGAATAGATTGGCTATCCGAGAATTTTGTTCACTTGGATTGTAGAGAAAGAGAGTGACCTTTAAGATACCGGGAAAATCAGATAAGACCTATCAGTGGAAATGTTTACAAGCCTAGTAAGAAGCGTCACCCTATAATTTCAGAAGTTAAGGCAATAAGAGCTTGTCAGAAAGGTTGTGAAGGCTACTTGTTGTACGCAGTGGATGTGGAACAAGTGAAGCCTGAGTTAGAGGAAACCCCGGTAGTAAAGGAATACCATGAAGTGTTTCCGGAAGAGTTACCGGAAACATGCCGGACAGAGAGATCGGTCGAGATCAAGTTGATACCGAGATCGGCGCGATTGCTAAGGCACCCTATAGGATGGCACCGGCTGAATTGAAGGAATTGAAAGCTCAACTTAAGGATATGCTTGAGAGGAATATAATTCAGCCTAGTACTTCGCCTGGGAGCTCAGTGTTATTCGTCAAGAAGAAGGATGGTAGTATGAGGATGTGCGTAGACTACTGAGCATTGAATAACCTCACCATCAAGAATAAATACCCTTTGCCAAGGATTGATGATTTGTTTAATCGGTTGCAAGGCAAGAGAGTGTTTTCCAAGATTGATCTTAGGTCGAGGATATCACCGATTGAAGATCAAGGTAGCGAGACATACCGAAACGGCTTTGATCGCAGGTATGGACATTATGAGTTCTTGGTTATGCCTTTTGGACTCACTAATGCTCCATCTGCATTTATGGATTTGATGCGGCGTGTTTTCATGCCATATTTGGATAAGTTTGTGATAGTATTCATAGACGACATCTTAGTATACTCTAAGGATGAGAAGGAACATGAAGAACACTTAAGGATAGTGTTGGAGACTTTGAAGAAGAACCAGTTGTATGCTAAGTTCTCTAAGTGTGCCTTTTGGTTGGATCAGGTGAGTTTCTTGGGTCATGTCATTTCTGGAGATGGCATTAAGGTTGATCCTGCAAAGATTGAAGCAGTTGAGAAGTGGTCCAGACCAACTACCGTTTCAGAGGTTAGAAGTTTTCTCGGTTTGGCTGGCTATTATAGGAATTTTGTGCAAGACTTCTCGAAGATAGCTACACCACTTACCCGGCTCACTCAAAAGAATGTAAAGTTCGAGTGGACCAGTGAGTGTGAAGAGGCTTTTCAGACGTTGAAGAATAAGTTGACTACAGCCCCAGTTTTGGCAGTTCCGGAGATCTTTGATAATTATGACCGTTTACACAGATGCTTGGGACAAGGTTTGGGTTGTGTGTTGATGCAGAGGAGGAAGGTAATTGCTTATGCATACAGGCAGTTGAAGGTGCATGAGAAGAATTACCCAACCCACGACTTGGAGTTAGCAGCAGTTGTGTTTGCCTTGAAGATTTGGAGGCACTATTTGTATGGAGTTAAGGCCAGGATCTTCACAGATCACAAGAGCTTGAAGTATTTCTTTACCCAAGAAAATATGAATATGAGACAAAGGAGATGGTTAGAGTTTGTAAAGGATTATGACTTGGATATTCAAGTACCATCCGGGCAAAGCAAATGTAGTAGCCGATGCTTTGAGTAGAAACCGGTGTTTGCGGTTTCAAGTGTTGAAGTTGTTGCGAGAGAGGTTAGATGGGCTGCAGATCCGGAGTTTTGATCGAGTTGAAGACCGGCGTTTATGGCACCGTTGTTAGCGAGGTCGAGTTGATGGATGACATTCGGGAAAAGCAAGACGAAGACCCAGTTTTGGTTGACTTGAAGCGAGTTGCAAGAGAAAAGCCCATAGTGGGTTACGTGTTAGACAAGAATGGAAATCTTTGGTACCAGGATCGTTTGTGTGTGCCTAAAGTTGGTGATTTAAGGCAGAGAGAGTCATGGAGGAGGCACATAGGATTGCTTTTGCAGTCCATCGGGAGCCACTAAAATGTACAGAGACTTGAAGGAAAGGTTTTGGTGGCCCTCGATGAAACTGGAGATAGCTAAGTTTGTGGCGGAGTGTGATATCTGTCAGAAAGTTAAGGCAAAGCACAGAAGACCAGGAGGAATGCTTAAGCCGTTAGATATCCCTGAATGGAAGTGGGATAAGATTACGATGGATTTCATCACCGGTTTACCTAAGACAAGAGGCGGTCATGATGCGATTTGGGTGATTGTGGATAGATTGACCAAATCCGCTCATTTCTTACCATATAAGGTTGATATGCCCTTGAAGAAGATGACGACACTATACTTGGATAATATAGTGAAGTTACACGGAGTACCTATCTCGATAGTTTCGGATCGTGATTCGAGGTTTGTCAGTCGGTTTTGGAAAAGTTTGCAAGTAGCTTTTGGAACCAAGTTGGATTTGAGTACAGCCTTTCATCCTCAGACAGATGGACAATCTGAGAGGACTATCCAAACACTTGAAGATATGTTGAGAGCTTGTGTTTTGGAAGTAAGTGGATCATGGGATGATTACCTACCTGTGGCGGAGTTTGCCTACAACAACAGTTATCATGCAAGTATAGGCATGCCGCCGTTTGAAGCTTTGTATGGAAGAAGATGTAGAACGCCGCTGTTTTGGGATGAAGTCGGGGAGAGACAAGTCACCGGGCCGGAATTGGTTCAACAAGCTAAGGAAAGGGTTGAGTTGGTTAAGAAGAATTTGAAGGCAGCTCAAGATAGGCAGAAGAGTTGGGCAGATGTTAGGAGAAGACCTCTCGAGTTCGAAGTTGGTGAAAGAGTGTATCTACGAGCTTCACCAATGAAGGGAGTGAAGCGTTTTGGACAAAAGGGAAAGCTAAGCCCGAGGTATGTTGGACCTTTTGAGATTCTGGAAAGAATTGGACCGTTGGCCTACAAGCTTAAGTTACCGGAATCAATGTCAAGAGTCCACAACGTGTTTCATGTTTCGATGTTGAAGAAGTGTTTGACCAAGACGGATGTTGAGACTACAGTCGATCCGGAAATTCTTCAAGATAATCTAGCTTATGATGAGAAACCGATCAGAGTTTTGGACCGGAAGGAGATGATCAAGAGAAGGATGATTCCTTTGGTTCTGGTGCAATGGAGCAATCATTCACCGGATGAAGCTACTTGGGAAGTTGAGGGAGATATGATCAGCGAGTTTCCAGATTTTATGGACTTACCAGGTATGTTCTAGTTTCGAGGACGAAACTCCTTTTAAGGGGGAAGGAATGTAATATTCCGATTTTCGGGAAAGGGCAGACGTGTCATTTTGCGAAAACGGAATATCGGGTTCGGTTCCTTTTATTCGGAGTTTAAGTATTGGTTAAATTATACATATATTTTTTGAGATATGTATATACATTAAGGAAAGAAAATCTGATTAGTAAGGCGATTAAGGAAAATCGGTGATTAGGTAATAATTGGGATTTTTCCTATTTAAGGAAAAATAAACCTAATCACTCCCCTAACTTAATCATATTTTCAATCCCTGATATTCTTCTGTTTCCTGCATGTGAGCTTGAGAGAAAGAGGCTGAGATACTTTCATCGATATCCGAGTCGATTCTTGATCGTTTTCGATTTTGAGAGAAGCCGGATAAATCGTGAAAAAAGGCGTCGTTTGAGATCGAGAAAGTTAAAGCTTTGGATAAGGTATGAATTTCGCCCCTAAGGGCTGTTTTGATCATTTATGGTGATCTTTTGTTAAGTAGAATCGTAGTTTGATCGTTTAGAAGCCTTTGATCGATTCTAATTCGTTTTGGGATTGGTCATCTAGGTGGTTGTGTAAAAGACTCTGTTTTGCTGCAGAATTTGGAGTTGAAGATTGAAATTTTGCTTGCTAAGGTAAGATGGTCTTCCTACACGTTAATTATGGCTTATAGGATTTAAGTTGTGATTTTGTTGAGATTATGATGAAGTATAAGGGTATTCAACTGTATTCAATTGGCTATTGTTGAAGTTATTTTTTTTATAATGGTGGCTGCTGTGTCTGCCGAGAGAAAAAGGGGGCATAGTGTAGCCCACTTGCTGTGTAGTCAAAGGGAGAATGAAATTTGTAATAAGGAATAAAGGAAGGGGACCAGTAGCTTTTCAACTACAAGCTGTGTTTGTATAATTAATAAATGAAAGAAATTTGCAGCAAATGAAAATGACAGAGTAGCCGTAGAAGGAGAAAAAAAAAAAGAGAGAAAAGAAACAGGTTCATCTCTAGCTATTAGAATGAAAGGAAAAAAAAAGTGTCTAATAGATAGGTATAGTTTTGTAGCAGCTAGTTCGAAATCTTTGAATAGGAAAAAGAAGAACAGGGTATAATAAAAAGAAAGTAGCAGCTTAAGGAAGATATGGGTTAATATAAACATATAATGTATAGTTATTTGGTATTATTGTGTTGTGTTATTTTTTTATTTTATTTTATTTTTTGAAAATATGATTATACAATTTGATAGACAATGGATTTAGTGGCTAGTGTTATGTTAATGTTTAGTTTGAATTGTACTTTTGTTAAGGAGCTCGAATAAGATTAAATTAACCATAAACAAGCTTCGATTGAATTTCCGATTCGTTCAGTTAAAACACCGAATGTACTCTTAAAGGGAGTTGAAGTTCGGATCCGTCGGAAGGGCATGAAAGGGCTTGTGCTTTGATGAACTAGAGTTCATCAACGATATGCGAATAATTGATAGGATGTGATGTTTAAATGTGCAAGTGAGGAGTAGAGTCGTTAAGGTGAGCTTTTATTCGAAAACACTTAGGTGGCTAGTTAATTCACCTTAATAAGTACATAAGTGTAGTAAAAGCTAAAACGTCATCTATTCTCGGTTAGGCACTGATTCGTATCGGCGATGTGATACGTTGAGTAAAAGCGAACAACGCTCTTTGGCCTATAAGCGGCTAAATGGCGGTGGAGGAATTTCATTGAACGTATATGCATACCGGGAGATCCGGGACTACCGGTGCTAAACACCGTAGTTGGCAAGTACATCTCGTGGTGGAATTTTCACCATGCATTGTGTCCTTGGGTAATGATGTATAAAAAGGTAAAATTTAAACGATAGTCGTGGCGTGTTGATGGACGTGAAATGAGCCACAGATTGAGTCGGTTTTATAAAGATAACCCTCATAATAAAATATGTTAATAATAGCGCCTTAATTAAATTGTAAACCTACCTCTTACTTTGTCTAAAATGTCTTACCTCAAATCGTGTTTATTTATGTGTTTGGGAGAAAACGAACAGTAAACTCGGATCACGAGGAGACTTTGACGACGACGTTTGAGGACGCTTGACTTGAAGCCCTTGAATATTTATTTACATTTATTTCTAGACTTGATTTATCATTTGGAACCTTGTAGTTTACTTTTAGTTTTGAGATTCGTACTTTTGGATTCGTTTGGTCTTCCAATGTAATAAGTATTACATTTTTTTCTTTTCTTTAGTTATTTCTATTCTTGGTTGTTGAAGAAATTACCCAGTCTTTTTTTAGTTTCTTTAATTTGATACGATGTAGTAGAGGTTTCACGTGTAATAATAGATTTATTTAATATTATACGTCTTAGACGCGTTCGTTCAGGATAAGCGACTCGGTGTCAGAGATGCAGCGTTACAATATCTTTAGGAATCCTTTTCACTTGATTCATGTTTGTTTTTGGTACACAAAGTGCTAGCTTCAAAAAGTGCTGTACACAAAGCAAATCTTCCTAAACCAAAATAATACATCGACCAAAACACACTCCAAAAAAAAAAAAAAAAAAAAAAACAAATAACCAAAAGAAACAAATAACAATAAATCTAGCTCAAAAGACGGTTTTTTCCTCACAGGTGTTCCATATATTGCACTTTCAACTACCAAATATATAAGCAAAAATAGTGGTCAAACTTACTATGATTTATTAACCTTCATTTACTAATAATAAAGAATTATTAGATATTCTTCTTCTTCTTCTTCTTCTTCTTCAAATCAAATCAAACCTGAAGGGTAGTATGACCTTTGCGTGCCTCCAGGAAAAAAAAAAGGATATAGTTAAAAGTAAGCCATCTCAAGCAAGTCATATCTCGCTTTAATGATCCACCGTTGGATAAAAACCCAGAGAATTGCGCCCGCTTCCATTTGCATCTGCATTCCCATAGTAAGGTGGTGAATATAACTCCCCAGAATGTTTACGTGATCTCGAGCTTTTAGGAGAAGCACCAAACATTTCATTCTGACTGGAATACGACGAATAGGAGGAGGATGAGGATGATGAGAGCCCTTGGAACTTTGGCAGGCCTGTAGGATCTGTACTACTCATGCTATATCCTCTCTCAATCGTGTCCGCTTCAAGTGGCAATTCATCAATTACCTGTATAAAAGTTGTCATAAGTTCCCTACATAATTTAAGGCAACTTTTCTGACACCACACCTAATATAGGCAAACAAAAGGCATAATACAACTTCAACTTCAATGCAGAATAAATGCCACACGATTTAGGCATGTGGTGAGTATATATCATGCAGCTAATAAGGCAAAAAGGGGCTCGCGTTGAAATCGAATTATAAAGAGCAAGCAGAAGTATCATGGCAAAAGAGAATTTGTCAAGCTCATTAACACATGAATACATAAAGAATTCAAAGTAACACTCACTCTGAATGCTTGTTGGAGGACACGAAGTTTTTCTCGAGCACGTTTCCTCTTCATTGCTACATCATCAGGTTCTTGCAAAATTTCTTCAAACAAATTATCCCTGTTACAAATGCACATGAGAATATTTGTTCACTATCAGGGTGTGAATGGCAATTAGCACAGGATACTTCAGTCAAGTACATCTATAGGTTGCACATCAGATGCGGATTTCAATATACATATATATCTCAATGTGCCATTTAAAAAAGAGAAAAATCTATACTTGAAGTTTATGTTAGAAAAAGAACACCATAATGAAATTGTAAAAAACGTGATCCCTATAAAGAAATCCCCCCCAAACCCCCCGGGACAGGGAAACTAAGATGAGTTTTGTGACTGACTGGTTAGAAAATAAAAAGATTGAAATGTTGGGAAAAAGAAGTAATACTCCATTATTAGAAAAGCTTTATTTATAATGTTTTAAAAAGAAAAAAAAATCCTAAAAGCAATCCAGATGGAGAAGGTGAGGAATGTTGTAATAAATAACAAGAAGCACAGCAGATCCACCAAGTATCCAGAGATAATATCCAAATCTTTTACAATGATTCAATCCTTTCTTTGCAGCATCAAATTTGGGATCTTGAGGAATAGATGGAGTATTAGGGGGTTTCCACCCAAAACATAAATCTCAAGACGACAAAAAAGGTAAGAAAATGTAGGACACAAAGAAAAGGAAACCGATCGTTGCAAACAAGTTTCCCCTCACAATACCTGTAAAGCTTTTTGATGAAAACATTATGCAGCTCTCTTTTGGTGTGGTTAACCTGGCCAAAAAATCCGAGTCAGTTATATTTACTTGAAGAACAGTGATGTAAAAAGGAACAATCGTCAGCACGACATTTTCCTTTCATAGGAATACACCGTGCAATTGAAAGGGATGAAAATATAAATGATCAAATAAAATTGCACAAAAAATCCAACTTAAAGTGTCATTTACCAGAAAGTGCATTATTGCTTTAGGGACAAGATCTTCAATGTTCTTTCTAACAATGTCATAATATGACCTCAGTAACAATTTGGTAACAGTGATTGCCTCCATATCTGAATGAGTATCTGAGGGCCTCAGCACATTCGGCGGCTGCATGGAAACAATTAATCGAATACATAACCATAAATTGAACGAGACGACCAAAACTAAACTAAACACTGTAAGTCTAAAAAGGCAACATGCAAACCTCTCTCAAATGAATCATTGAAAAGGACGAGAACATCTCAGTGTTCTGCACATGTTCAGGATATTGCTTGTTCAACGAGTTCTCTTTGTTAGATGACCGATTGTCAGACCCACCAAAGATAGAAGAAATCCCCCAAGATGACCCTGACGTATTTCCTGTTACATAGTAGTAACAAACTTAGGCTTAACTCCCAAGTATCACTATGAAATCACTCTCACAACAAAACAATTTTTTGCCTCAAGTTAAATGTCATTGTCAAAGCCCCCCTCTCCACCCCTTTGAAAAAAGAACATTTTTCAGAGGGGGGGGGTTTACATTTAGTTCAGAAATAAAGGACAATCAAACATATACCAGAAGCAGGAGCAGCACTTCTCTCAGCATCAGCAGTTGGCCGAACTGTCTGCAGCAAGTCATTACAAGAAAAGCTAATCAACAGACTACAAACATAACTCCTCCCTCAGGTTAAAGACCAGCGCAGAATTTTCGGGCGTACCTGTTCAGTCTCAATTCCATCCACTGGTCTATAAAGATTGCGTACCTGTTCAGGCAGAATCCCATTCACTGGTCTATAAAGAAAGCCACGAGATTTTGAACTGCGTTCTGATGTTGATGCTTTATCTGCTGCATCTACTGTATCAAGCTTGACAATACAAGGATCGTGATTAGGAAAAAATAAAAGACGAGTGTAATAGAATTGAGAAAAAAGAAATGAACTCTTGTTCTTCTTTTTTTGGGAAAATTACCAACAACTTCAACTGAAGACTCTAAATTAATATACCTTCTGCTTCGGAATAGGAGGGGCTACTCGTGAAGACATTGTCTGTTGCCGAGCCATTTCTACAGCTTTACTACCCCCAATAAAATTTGGATGGGATGTGTTTATGTAATCCATCTTCAACCAAAAATAAAGAAACAGAACAAAGAAAAAGCATGTAAAACACATCAATCAACAAGAAAGTGAAAGCCAAAACCCAATTAAAAAAGAAAGTTAGACAAGTTGATGGAATTCCTTATGTCGCATGATAAGTCAAAGACCCCACTTTTCAAATCCACAAAATAACTACTGGCACATCAATAATGTAGGCTCGATAAAAAATCAACCTCATAATTCAAAAGTACACTGCATTATTCTCACAAACCAACACACCAGAGAGAGAGAGAGAGAGAGAGAGAGAGAGAGAGCTACTGGCACTTCAATAAGGTAGCTCAACAAAATAAACCAAAAACTCTGGAAAGGGCACGCATTCTTCTCACAAACCACCACGCAAGAGAGAGAGAGAGAGAGAGAGAGAGAGAGAGAGATTTTCACAGATGAAGCCAAATAAGCACACATTCAATGCAATGTTTAAACCATGCATAAGTTAACTTGTTAAGTAGAAATTTGAAATGAGGCTCAATACCAGTACAGTTATTTTAAGGGAATTATTGAATTGCTACATGTGATTTATACCCCTCAAATCCCTCCCCCCCCCTACAAAAAAATGCAACTCTATCTAAAAATAACAACTAGTAATCAATCACAGTCTATCCTCCATTCCCAAAAAGATCATTATTGTTAAGGATTCACAAGATAACTTGCATGAGAAAAAAAAACGAAGTTACCTCCATTTCAATAATATGGACTATCATTGTCTGTGATGGTTCAAGGCCTTCTCTTAAAAAGCCTCCTATAACCTCATCCATACGCTTCCTTAAAATAGGAAACCGCTGCAATTCATGGACAACACAACGGTGGCTCATCTGAAATGGAATCACCAATTTGTTCTCAGTATGCAAAAGTTTTCAGAACAAAAAGGCTAAACAATCAGCTGGGACAAAATGCAAGGATACCTTTATTAGCTCATCATAAATAAACCTAGCACACTGTAAACTGGGGTCCGACAGACGAGCAATTTGCTTTCGAATAAGAACTTCAAATGGCACCTATGTAATCAAATGTTGAAAACAAAGTCAGAGAATGAATAATGAAAAGCTGGTCACAAGTTTAAAAGATTTTTGTGACTTGCATAACAAAATAATCAGAATTTAGACCTACTTCTGGCACAAATAATGCAGATCTAGGTCCAGTGGCATTTTGGATGGCAGTTCGAATGTCTTCATCAGTTAAAGCTTCACAAGGATCTACTTCCTGTTACATTCAACAATTTCAACAATATCGTAGAAATAACCAAACAAGCGAGATCATACGAATTCATGCTACTAATCAGCAATTGGTAAACATGTTACAGTCTTACAGAGGGTATAAGGGACCTAGAAAAAATGTTACCGAAAGTGAAAGTGATGGTACTTACAAAAAAGTTACGCAAAGTAAAAGTAGATAGCTAATAACAAATATCATTCTCAAACCAAAGGGCGGAGTTGTATTTTTAATGTAAATTGATAAGTTCAAGAACACAGGTTATGGTGAAATATGGATTTTCCAATGATCAAAATAAGCTAAAACCCAAAATTTACCAGGGTAGATGGTCCTTAGTTCTTGTTGTCCTTAAATTCAATAACATCCTAAACATTCATTCAGTGATGCATAATTGAGGAAATAGGTCGGAAAAGAAATGCACATCTAACCTAACTCTGAACTCCTATTCCCTACAACAAGTGCTGCAGCAGAAAAGAAGAAGAATGCTCATACCAAGAGTGTAGTGAGATAAAATCAGAGCATTATACCAAAATTTTAATGACTTAGACACCCAAAACAAAATTACCAACAATATATACCTCTAAACTCTTCACAAATATATCTTGAAAAATATAATGAATTCTAGCTCCTCCAGCTAGTTCAGAAGTAGACATCTCCTCATTCTTCCCTCTATCATCGAAGAATATGCTGATTCAAGGCAAAAAAGAAGAAAACAATTTCAGTTTTTTCAATCTGAGAAACCTTGTATGCATAATTTAAGTAAGCAATACATAAAGACAAATTTACCTTCACAGTATTTAGAGAGAATGTTCAAAAGCAGAGCTCCTTGACCAGACTGTTGATTGGAAAAAAATCTCAAACAAATTATGCATACAAACAAAAGAGGCAATTCTAGAGAACAAGTATACATCTTAGTAATGCAACTAAAAATATAAACTGAGATAGCCTCATAACTTTAGCAATTCTAACTTTCTAATTTAGAGAAGAGGGGGGGCAGAGAGAAACTACTGCTAATCGGCTACCTTGATTCAAGTTTCAAAAGGCCTCAACCCATGCAGTCAATGCTCAGGAACATTTAATATAATGGACTCTTAAGAGAAGTTCTGTGTTGGATAACCAACCACTCATGTTTCTTAGCAGTTGGTAGTTAAACAATACGCTAGACAAGAGTACTGGATAAGCTGGGTAGTTGAGAATAAAATGTGGACGATGGAGTACTTTTTCCCGCATTACTCTCATTGATCAATGAACTACTACTAATGTACTATGTAGCTGGTCATTGACCAACTTAATACTTTTCTCTTGATAAAGATGTTGACGAAATACAAACATAACCCATTCCATACATATATTCGTCTTCTGTCTTAAAAAAGAACTATCAAACAAATCAAAGTGATTTGCTCACATAATTAGGGTTAAATATTTAACATTATTGCCTTTAACTTAATTGACTGATAAAATAGTTATCAACCACAATTTTAAGCAGTCTGCTACAATACTAGTTAGATTATCTAACCATATTACCTTTGACTCGGTAACTTCTCCATAACTGGTGAGCTCTTTAGCAGCAGAAACCAGTTCACTGTTTATTCGTGCTTTTAATCCTGGAAGAACAGCCTTGATATGGTGTACTAGTTGCTGCCAAAAAAGGAGCAATTCACTTGTAATACCTCAAAACACAAAAGACTTTAAACAACTGAAGACACAACGATATAAAACTGCTGGGTAAGTTTAGCATGTTGTGTTTGGTTTCATATCTATGGGACTGCAAAAGAGATCTACTTCAAAGAATTTCATTTGCAAGCAGCAAGTCAAACCTAGCAATATGAAGCAGTATATGTGTGTGTGACAACAATTTAATAAAAGGGTGTTGCATAAAACAACTACTTCAGCAAAGTATATACCTGATTCAACTTCTTCGCCAGTTGAGGTACGCCACAGCGGTCAGCAAGGTCGCTATAAACCTTATCAGATATAGCAATATTGAGGTTAAGAAGTTGCAGAATGGGATTTCTAGTAAAATATAAAATAAAATAAGAAAAATGCAAACATACTGGACGACTGCGGAAAAACTTCTCTTCAGCTGCAAGTGCGTCCTTAATACTTCGATGCATCAATATGTCCTAATTCACAATAGTAACAACCAATCAAATCAGGACTTTGAAATGAATAAGCAAAAATATGCAACAAAATAAGTGCAACACAACATCAGCGCAACAGCTCTCATTAAAGACCAACGATGGATGCAGCTCGAATGAAGATTTCCAAGAAGAGAGAAGCAGTACTGAAGTGCAGTGGCTATATCACTTTTGAGACACTCCACAGGCTATGGTGTATAGATAGTACACGACCATATAGTTCCTTTTAACTATGTACAATTCAAAAGTGTCTAGTTTGGTGTAAAAAGAGAATTTTCAGGTATTTATTTCATAGATTAAATTGGGGTTAGGCACTCTGAACAGGTTGGTGCAACAGAAAGTGATGACTGCTGAGTCTTAATACACATTAATCATACAAAGAATAGATTGAAACAAATGAACCTTTGCTTCACCTGTTCATATTCGAAGAGAATACTATTTTGAGATGCCTTTCGGTAGGCAGAATTTTCATAAGGAATTGGTGCAACTAGGGCCAACTGAAACAATTTATTTTCTATGGTTTGAGCAAGATCAAACGCTCCAAGACAAAGGTTTCAAAACTGCTACTTCTTTGAGTAATCAGATCATCAAGAACCGAAGGATTGTAGACACATGGAAAAGGTACAAAGGTGCAAGTCAACAGGAACTAGCATTCAGATGCCATATTGACCATCATTTGTAAAAATTCATATATTTTAGCAAAATCACGCTCCAAGACAAATGTTCCAAAATTGATGCTTCTTTGAGTAATAATATTATAAAAGACAAAAGGCTGATGGCAGGAAAATGGAAAGGGTATAAGTGCAAGTCAACAGGAACTAGCAATTAAATGCCATGTCAGCCATGAATTGTAAGAAATTTGTATACTTTAATGACCGACAATTGTTTTTTCCTTTCTATGCATTCTGAATAGCCTGATGCTACATAGGATGTACTCTTGCTGCAAATCCATACACACACACATACTAAAGCAATTTCAAATTCAGATCAAACGTTTTACCTCTTGGCTACGGTTCACCACACCTACATAACCAAGCCTAAGAGGGATCACTTTCCCAAGCAGAAAATTGCGTGCATCGGTACCCCTGTCCATAATATCCAACTACGGGAAAAAAGGATGTTAGAAAAGAATTAGCATCAGGAAAACCATTCAAACTTACTGCATAACTTATGCAATTCAGCAAATAATCACCTTGGTAATCACCCCAATCGTTCGATCACCTGACAGCAGAAACCTTTACCATTAGCACCAAAAAGTGGGTGTGGAAGCAAGAAAGACAAATCTTCAATTTAACAAATACTCGCAATATTAATCTAGAAAACTTTTTAACATATTCAGAACCTACCATCAGGATCAGCAGCTCCAGCAATTTGAAGAGCATCCGAGTTTGCCAAGTCAGCATTTGCCGGTGTAACAGCTAATATCAAGCAGGTTGGACGTTTGATATAAGACATTATCATTGTTCTGATACGTGCTTCGATGTCAGAAGGTTGATCACCAACAGGAACTTTAGTAATGCCCGGCAAGTCCACAAGAGTAATATCAAGAACGTTTGGTGAGAATATTTTTAAACGAATTTGTTTGTCCGAAACACCTTTGTTTGCTCCTGCTTCCCTCTCCGTCTCAGCCTACAATTGTTGTCATTTTCAGAATCTTAAACGGCAACCTAATGCAAGGAAGCATCTCGCCTATGCAAGGTCTGGGGAAGGGTTTGGGTATTTAGGCTTAATGTACATAGCATATTATATATTTCTATACATTCTCATTGAAACTAAAATTTCTACAAGTTTCAATAAGAAAAAAATAATTTTGAGGAAATCACACAGGAAAAAAGAAGAATTACAGAAAAACAGAAGTCAGAAAATCAGCTCCAGCAGTAAAAGCAAAAAACAATCGTCACTTGATTTCATATATCATAATAATACAAAAGCCCGCAGTATAAGCACCTCAGATGCTTTTAGTTTCAGATGCAGCACCCTCAAGTTTGGCAAACAGAAATTAAATTAAAAAGACTCAAATTTAACACATAAATAATGAACAAAGTGTATGTGCACAACGCGTTTAGAAACATGAGTATAATGATAATTACATTCTTCAACATTAACAAAATAATTATAACAAATAGGGGGTTGTCGATAATAAAAGTGTTTCTCACGAAAGCCATACTTGCAAGGGATTGTCGATAATAAAACTGACACTTGGGATAACCATACTGACACTGTGTTGCAATTATAATTATTTGGAATAGTAACAAGCAACAAAGATTTGCAGGAAAATTCTTTGAATTTTAAATTGTAACGAAATTTACAATACCCAAAGATAAATCGATTTATTTCAATCTCTTAACAGACACTGGAAAAACACTTCATCAATAAGATTGAGAATTTCCAGGATGGATAGAGTGCTATGTTATCTCCAGGCCACTGTTTGAAAGACAATTATCGAACATCAAGCCACACACGACATCAGATAATGCAGAGAAAGTGATAAACTTAGAAGATTCATATACAGCATCAGTAAAGATAGATTCTTTATATTACAGGAAGTTGATGCTCCATAAAAAACAAACCACCATACACGTAATAATCAGTTTATCAGAATTAACAAAACCTGATTAACAGAATTATTTGTTTATGGTGTTGGTCCAGAGCAAACTACGGGTAACACCTAATCTAAATGTAAGGATACGTTATCCTAACTATTACAGCAAACCTACGATGGATAGAATATTGATATCATGGTTTTTAAAACTAACCTATAAGGACAAAGAATCTAAGGCCTCACCAATGTACAAAACCTTGCTCTTCGGGAAAAGAAAAACGAAAAAAATAAAAATAAAAAAAATAAAGAAGGCTTCACCTAGTATAGCATTCAATGACAACAGAAAAAACTCAAAAGTAATGTAATCATCGTAAGAACATGGTTCAAATAAATGTTGGAGACACACAGTAGCTCAAAAAACTCCATAACTAATGAAAGCGTTCCCTGAAAGCAATAATATTCCGATTCACAAAAGTGAAGTTCACAAGTAAGTTTTACCTGAATCTCTTTCCGAATTTCATTAAAGTTGAAAAACCTTTTGCCAGGAAGATGCAGGAACTCCCCCCACTCCTCATCAGCACCATCTGGCTTCCCTTTAACATGCAATAGCTGAAGCACAAGCGGCCGCCGAGTACAAATATCCGAACCCCTCGGTAAGAAGTCGCGACCAACTAGAGCTTCAAGAACGCTAGATTTACCGCTACTCTGACTACCGACAACAGCCACCTGCGGCAACTCGATAGTATACTGGCTACCAGTTTGAGCGAATATGTCTTGAAGCTTGTTCACAATTGGTATCACTGAACTCCCCAGCGACGCCACAGATGCAGTGGCGTGACTAGAAGCCGCCGCCGCCGCCGTCACACCCCCTGCCAAGCCGTCATGTATTTGATCTTCCGCCATCGATTAACCAAGCACAATTGAGAACTATGAGTGAAGAATTCACACTGCTGTGGAAGAATTTGACTTGCAGTAAAGGAAAACCCTAGACCGATAGGGGTAGAGAGAAAGCTTGTGTTGTGAGATGTCCGGGGGAGAGTTTTGAAGTATTGGGAGGCACGATTTCTTCTCTTACCGGCCAAGAAAAGGGGTTTGGACTTTGGAGCAATGATTTGGAACCCGATCCGACCCGCACGTATCTACCAGAAATTCCGATAAGTTTCGCAATCCGAAGTCAAAAGATAAATGACCCTAAAAAAAAATAAAAAAAATAAAAAGATAAATACAAATATGCTCTTTAGCCCCTCAAAAAAATAATGCTTTTTTTTTTTGAACGCATAATGCTCTTTAGATTTAATACTATAATTGTGCGTTTAGATTGTAGGAATATAATCGAATGAAATGGAATAAAGTGATTTCATTTCTATGTATGACATACAATGAAAAGAAATGTGTGAAATTCTATAAGATGTGACAAGTGACATAGTGAGTGATGGGTATGCGTGATGATGAGTGTGGCGGGCGAATTGTAGTGGGGCATGCGGTGGTGGGTGGTGACGGATGATGTGAGGTATCGATAAGCGGTGGTTGAGGTGACGAGGTGGTGTGGTGTACGATGATGGTGAAGTGGGTGGTGGTGGTCAAATGAAGATCGATGGTGATCGAGTTTGTTGTGGCGGAGGATGGGGGCAGAGGTTGGTGGTGGGATAGGTTATGGGTGACGATTCTGAATACGGTGATGAAGTGAGTGGTGGTATAGGGTATTGGTGAAATGGACGGTAACATAAGGTGGTGCTGGGCTGATGATTGTGAGTTAGGTTATGATGGGAGTGGTGAATAGTTGTGACGAGGGTCATGAAAAGATAAGCGGCAATGGTGGTGTGATGGGCTGGGCGGGTGGCACGGGAGAAGGCGGGTGGGTGGTGGTGGTTGATTTTTTTGTCATTAGTTTATGTTTTACATTTCATTCCATCGAAACATTCCGTTCATTCCATCCATTTTTTGATGGAATGAAAATGGTTTAAAAAAAATCATTTCATTCTATCGCACCCAAACACGCCAAAATGATGAATTGGAATAAAAAAAACATTTTATTTCATTTCATTTCATTCCAGCAATCCAAACGCACCATAAGTATAAATAAATTTTTTGTGAATTTTCTTTTTCTTTTTCTTTATCATATATTCTCCCTCGATATTCTCCATTTGTCGTGGTGAGTGTAGAATCTCCAATTGTCGGAGATCGAACAACGGATGATCTCTATTTGTTATCTCGCAGTACAAAAGAAATGTTGGGTGAGCTCATTGTGGCTCAGTCACAGGAAAGTCATAAGAAGATTTCACATGCTCCCTCGGACAATCATTGGAATTGTCAGACAAGCTCAGAAATTTTCCATTTAGTCCAGCCTCTATTGGAACTAGACGGGAGTAGATGATTTGGAAATTGAAGAAAAGTGCCTCGGTTGGGAATTGGGATGGTGTTTTGCGAAACATTGAGCAAAAAATGACCCTCATTTATCATTCTCTAACTCAAGTAATTTTCTCTCTCTACTAACAAAGAAGCGTGGAAGTAGAGCTGTTAACGAGCCGAGCCGAGTATTGGTGGTTCGAACTCGAGCTCGTTTAGCTCATAAGCTCGTTCGTTTGTTAAACGAACAAAAAATTATGTTTAAGCTCGGCTCGTTTAAAAGATGAAATGTTCGAGCTCGTGTTCGAGATCGGTCTGTTAAACATATTTTTTGTCTTTCGGCTCGAGTTTGGCTCGAATTTAGCTCGAGTTTGACTCGAATTCGGCTCGAGTTCGGTTCGTTAAAATATAAAACATAAATTGCAAATGTAAAATAACAAGTTAGACATTAAAATTACATATATTACACAACTAAAATTACTATAAAAATATCTAAATATTATATAAATTCATTCTATAATATCTATTAGATGAATAAATGAATATCTTCTTTTGAGTCAGGGTTACTGTAAATTGATGTACTTATATAAGCACGTTCACGAACAAAATCGAAAGTTCGCGAACCAAGCTCGTGTTCGTTCGATAAGCAAACGAGCCTACAATCATGTTCGAGCTCGGCTCGTTAAGCTAAACGAACAAACGATCACGAACACTAACGAGCCGAACATGAGCTTGTTCACGAGCGGCTCTGTTCGTTTAACAGCACTACGTGGAAGCCCTAAAAGAGGGCTTTAGTTTTTAAGCTGCCTGGTTGCTTGGTTAGCTTGCATGTGTTGGAACATAGGGTGGTTAGACTATGATGTTTGGTCGATGGTTGTGAATTTGTAGAGCTTGATAAAGGCCATTGTGTTGCTAAGATTTATTCTTGTAAGGAATATTTACATGTTCTTAACGATGGGCCTTGGATAGTCTTAGGTCGCTAAGTGGCTATTTCAAAATGGAAACCATACTTCAAATCTTTCGTTAAAACCATGCACACTATGCTTCTGAGGATTCGCATCCTTGGGTTGCCCATTGTGCTCTTTGTTGAGCATTATTTGAGGATGATTGGTGGTTATGTAAGGAATGTTTTTAACTTGGACATTACTTCTATTTCATGTGCCAAGGGCATGTAGGCTCATTTATGCGTCGAAGTTGGCTTATTTAGGCCTATACTTTCCAAAATTGTGTTGTCAGGAGAAATTTATTGGGTGGACTATGAGTGCATGCACCTCATATATTTTACTTGTAGGCAATATGTCAACAAGTGCTTTGAGTGCCTTTATATTAATCCATCAAGACTAGTAATGGTCGGCACTTGCTTACTACTGCTAAGCTTATTATTCAGTACTAAAGTCATTGATGATGCTAGATTTGGGCCTTGGATGCTTCCTTTTGAGGGCAAATCCCATACTCCCATTGCTTTTAGACCTCTCTACAAGTCAAACCAGACACCTTCTTACTAAATTACTTAGTCTACCTCTTTCACATATATTGAGGGGTTTCTAGTTCAGGTTTCAGGTTCTCGAACACATGGATGGGGACAATGGGAAATTATTGTGAATGGACCTTAGGAGGTTGCCCAACTATAGAAGGCCTTCTATAATTTGAAAGCCAACGGTTCTAATTTCACATATACTACAAGAACCAAAGGCCCAATTGAGAAAAATGCAAGTCGGGTTAGACAAACTTCTGAGTATGCTACACCTAAATAAATTAATGTTATCACATAAACTGTGTTGCATTAATAATTATGTGATACATCGTATATATAAATAAATTAATCATATCTTTGTGACATCGATATTGTACCAGAACGATAGATGCTTTGTACAATATAAGTACAGTTTAAATACTTAAAAATTAATCAATTAGTTATTTGAAATTAATCAACTTACAAAAAAAATTAATAAGTTATAGTACTAACGCACTAGGTAACGAAAGAAAATAAACTTTCACGGCTAATACAACAACACTTACTCCATTTCCAACACGCAGGTCACCCTCTTTTTTTTAATTCAAATCTATAGTCCTTCTTAGTCTCTGCATATTTCTACAAATATGAGAACCACAACCAATATTCAATGCAGTGGTTCGACTTTGAAGAAGCAATATTGATCTCAATCATAAACATACATGAAGTCGGAGCATCATCGTTCTTGTTCCTTTTGGTACCCAAGAAGGCCTTGCAGTTTTTTCTCCAGTGGCTAGTCTTGCCACAGTGGAAGCAAACCGCTCTTAGCACCATTTTCTTTGACTATCTTGACTTTTGGCTTCATGGGCTCACTTCAATTGTTGTTCTTCGTTTGGGATTTTTTCATGCCCTTGGAAAACTAATAAGCAACATTTGTTTGCTTTTGTCCACACTAGACTCGACAGTTTTCAACATGTTCAACAACTCGGTGAATGTTGATTGAATCTTACTCACATTGTGGTTGACCACAAACTATGAGTTGAATCAGGTAGAGAATGCAAAATCAAGTCAACACTTAATTTATGCACCAGTGGCGAACCAAGCTTCGAAAGCCTCTTTATGTACTCGGTCATTTTTAGCATGTGTAGACTGACCGAAGAGCACACAGCCATCTTACAACGAAAGGGGCCTTCGAGACCTTGTACCTTTCAGTCATTGACTTTGAGGCAGAGAATTCTCTTAGGTGACCAATAATGGTGTAAGCATCCACGTTCTCATTATGTTTTTGAAATTCCGGTGTCATAGGAGCTAGCATAATGCAAGTAGCTTCAACACTGTCTTCATAGTGTTTGGCACACTTCTCAACCAGTCCTCATTCTCAACATCTTTCGGCGCAGGAGTCTCAAACACAATCAATTTTCTCATGCCTTGGAAGAATTATAAGTTTCCTTTCCCGGCCCAAAAGTTTTGTTTGATCGAATTTATAGACAACAATAAAACGCATATTAAGTTTATTCGACATTTTTACTACAAAAACTGAGGCCAAAGAAAGTATCTTTTCATGCACACAAAGTCAAAATTCACACTTTAATTAATTATACTAGTTTTTATCCCATTAGTCAACTACTCCAATTTAATTTCAAGATTTTTCTGGTGGTAAAAAAAAAGAATTTTCTGAAAAATCTTTCGTAGCTGAGATCTCATCTAGTTATCACAATTCCCAACATAGGCCGATCAACCGAAATAATTTCATAATGTAGGCAACACATTACCAATCACAACTATTTGTGACTCTCAGTGGTTGACTAGTCAACAACTTGACAATACACATCAACCCTTGTCTCTAAAATTAGATAGTGCTGACGTAGGCCAGTAAAATTTTAGTTAAGTCATAACTCAATATTCGTGAGATCATTACACAATCACGTCTCAATAATAACAATATGTTCGAGGTAGGTCACCTCCCGACGTGGGCTGATCAGTTGGATCCGAACATGGATATTCACACCCATTATAATATTGAGAGACAGTTATTCGACTGAATTTTTTATGTGAGAATATGTAATTAATTCATTAAGTTGGTCTCATCTATTAACGTGTACATATGTAACTTATTGGCATAAAATAAATACGTACACCATCCTCACACAAAAGTAAATAAATGCATAATGTAGCTTGTATGATCATGGTCTTTTCAGAATCATGCATTTCAATACAAATTGAGGAAATCGTGGGGTCACAATCTAAGAGGATCTTTATGTTGTCTTCTTTTGGTCTTCATCTTCATCTTCGCCTTCCTCTTCATCTTGTTACATAATTTCTAACTAAATAACACATACACTTTGCAGGGGGGGGGGGGGTGGGGGAGGTTAACCGGATGGGAATAATGCAAAAAAATAATCTAGGCTCGCAAATATCGTCCTACGACATCGAAACCCAAAATAAAAACAACATTTATCATACAGGCATAGTCAATGATCAATTGAGATCCACTCACATAATCAAACACTATAGGAATCATAATTTACCCCTGTCGCATCATCAAACATCTGATTTCACACCAATGGTGCCACAACAGTGCCACAACGGTGCCAACGCAGCCACGGCCACTGTTGCGTCGGCCGTATTAAATTTTTTTTTTGTTTTCAATCGTGAAATAATCAAAAGTTTCCAAAAAGCGAAAACCCTAATTTACCCAATTTTGACCAACCATCAAAACAATTACAACCGTGACTTGAATCCAAAAAAACGCAAAGAAATTTTGATTTCGATCAACAAGTTTAAACCCTAATTCACACAAAGCATGACAAGCATCATAATAGACAGACCAACCGATGAAGCGGCATCTTCACCGACAAAGTGGTAGAGCCACCGACGCTCCGGCAATCCCACCGACGCAGCGGTGCGACTCATACTACCGGTGCTGATTCGATCATAACTTGTACGAACTATTATTATAACTTGATCCAGATTGATCAAGCAATAGTGTCCTTGAGAATCCCATGTGATAGGTTATAAGCAAGCAATAGAATCCTAAAGATACACAACATGGCTACAATCAGTGGCGGATGCAATATTTCGGGTAAGGGGGCAATGAAAATTTTAAAGAGACAAATACGAAAATTAAGAGGGCAAACAAAACACATAGTGTATATATTACTGTATTTTTTTAGATCAATAGAGACAGTTCCCCGTAGTTGTACCTAGGTCCATCTATGGCTACGATAACACATATATTTATGACACAACCTCCTCAAGTATACTTTTATGAAAAGAAAACCAAAAAATGGACAGAAACAACAATCTTTGATGGAAATCAAACCCAAAGTCAAATTAATTAATCAACAAGTGGAAATTATTTGAACTGCACCGGTGACATCCCAAGATGTCTTTGTAATATTAAGAATTTCCTAGTCAAGTTCATCCATAAAATTGACCAAAATAAAACACTCCTTCACAAAGGATTGATTAATTCTATACAATTATGAGACAATGCCAATCTTTTTTCATCATAATCATAATCTACCCTTGAGAAAATTGGTGCACAATTTCCTCAAAGCTTCCCTATCAGGTTCACTAGCCTCCAACCCAATTTTCACTTCTTGTGCTAATGACTCCTGCATTAATTTCATCAACAAATTACATTAAAGATATATTCGACGACGGTCTAGCATAATATAGATTCGTTATTGAAGAATCTATGCTTGATACGAAAAGATGACCTGGATCAAATCACGCTGAAGAAGGCGATCAATCAAATGGAGAAGAATGTCCATAGTGTACTCGGGATGACCTTGAATGCCCATCATGTGATCACCATACTTGAACATCTCTATACCAGTCTTGCTAGACCAAGCCATAACTTCTGCTTTTGGAGGGAGCTCGCGGATCTATATGTATAACGATGTATCAAGGTATATTGTTTCGAAGAAATATATATATATATATATATATATATATATATATATATATATATAAATTGGATGTATATATACAAGGAAGAAACCTCGTCCCTGTGGCATTCGATAACCGACAAAGTTGAAGGCAAGTTTAGAGATGCAAAAAACTTGGAAGATGATAATTGAAGAGTAGTCACTCCTATGTCCCAACCAGACCCCGCGCGTCCTGTTTTTCCACCCAATGCTCGTCCCAGTACCTAATCAAACACGCACACAATAGTATTTGACTCGATTCAGTTTTTTTCGAATTTGAGCTTCGGTAAAGATCTTTCAAATAATAAATTATGTTTAATCTCGAGCTTTACGATATAGTAATCGAGTAGAATTCTTGTCCAGTGCAAGGTAGTGAAAATTACTTGTTCGAAAGGCAAGATCGTACCATATTTGGGACCACGGCAAATTGGCAAAATATCTATTTCCTTTTGATTTGGCATATATCGTGGAGTTCATTTTTGGGCTTGTTTTTTGTTGGGGTGGTTGAGTGGTTCAACATTGTTTTTGTTAAAAAGAAATGTGCCAAACCTAACGTGAAAATCATTAACAATTTTCTTATTATAAATCATAAATAATATACTCCTACTATATAATTCATTGATTTCTTATTATTGAGATAGTTGCTAATCGTTAAAGTGTCTCACATTAGGAACTTGTGATTGTGTAACCCACTATATTAAGAGATATAGACTTTTCTCACCTCATGACATAGGTTTTAGGATGAGGGTCATCCTCTTATATGGGCTTGAGCCTAGAATTTCTATATGGTATTAGAGCCACCAATTTATTGTGTAAGTGATAGGCCTCTTTCTTGGCATTAAGAGTGCCCCTTGTATGTCTTGTGTGTAATGTGACACAGACTCTTTATAGGTCCACACATTTGGGAGGGTGTTTTGGGATGAGACCCCTTATCTTATATGAGTTTGAGCCTAGAATTTCTACACTAATTTTTTTCGGTAAAAAATTAATCATTGCAATATTTTTTCTTCTTAAATCTGGTAGTTGAAATCTATAAAATCTAGTTTTTAAAGCATTTCCAATAAAAAAAAAACATTTCCAAGAAAATGCTTAGTCATTTAATTGTTAAAATCAAAACCATAACTAGATTCCTAACCCCACTTATCATCCGCCCACGTCTTTCCACCACAACTTAGATTACTTGCATCAAATACTCCTAACGCATATTCTATTTTAATGTTTTCAATACAAAATTTTCTAGTTTGCAGAATTTTTATCAAAGATGAAATGCATCAAATTCTCTAATTTATATACAACAGTATATATAAACAAAAGAATTTGGATGAATGAGGTAGATAAGAGGAAATTTTACAAAATCTGCATTTATACTGTAAAAAATAGAGTATAATGAAGTGTTATTTTTTCTGTTGAAATTTTTTAAAAAATTTACAATATCTACTGCGAGCAAGTGCTCTTATTCCCTGCCCCCATCCTCCCTACATAACCTACACCATAAACTCTCAAACTAAATGTTATACCCTAATTACTATAAATGTTACAGTATTTATTTTTTGCCACCCCTGCTACTTATAATTATATTGTCCGTATCATCTATGATAATCAAATAAACTAAAATAAAATTTTCATCATGTAAATAAAAAATAAATAGTTATTAAGGAACGGTATATATTTATAAAAATATTAATTATATTTTAAAAAATGTAAATAATCCTCCAAAGTCACTGTTTTAAAGGATGTTTTTTTTTTTTTTTTTTTTTTTCCATTTATATAATTATATAACTAAGCAATAGCACGACAACATCTCAAAATCACCGAAATTGATATATTATCTCCGTCCTATAAAAAATGTCAATTTTTTATGGTGTACACAGATTAAGATTACAATTAATGTGTTGTATTTTAAGTAATGATGTACATATATATCTCTAACATATAATAAATACTTTTTTGGAATACCACCTCCGTCTCAAATTATAAGTGGTTTTGGCTTTGGGCACACCGATTAAGGAACACAATAAATGAATCAATTTTTGATAATTTTAGACTAAAATACCCTTTCTAGTGGATTTATAAAATAAATTTGAAATGGAATACTAACAGCCACTAGGGTAGATTAAGAAAAATAACATTAATGATTGCATTGGAAGGTGACAATGACTTAAATTATGAGACGGTAGAAAAGATGCAAAACGACTTATAATTTATGACGGGGTTAGTATGAAATGAATATTGTTTGGAAAAATTATATTAAATTAAGTATTGGTTTTCTAAATGAAATCTTTTTTTGGGATAAGTCCTTTTTAAAAAGTGGACATTTTTTATGAAACAATTACTTTTTAAAAGTGAATATTTTTTATGGGACGGAGGTAGTATGTTTTAAAGTAATACTCCCTCCGTTTTTTTATATATGTCGCAGAGAGAAGATTCACACAGATTAAGAAAGTAATTAATATGTCTCAAATATAGTGTTGAAAATGTATTTTTTTTTATTGAAAAGGTAAAAATATGTTTTTAGTATTGGAAATGTATTTTTTTTTATTGGAAATATAAATACTTTATTGATAAAATAGTAAAAAGTAAAATATGATGCATTAAAAATATACAATAACAGATAAATAAAAAAAAATAAATTGTGAAATACGAGATTTAAAAAAAAGGGAGTATCATTTTCCACTTGACAAGTCATCACGTGGATGAAAAAAAAATCGTCCTTAGAATCTCGAATTTCCCCCCAATGAGAAAGGAATCTCGATTTTTTTTTTGCCTACCGTTAATTTATTTTTTTCTTATTCTCTATTGCAAACAAGGCAGTGACATGCTACTACTTGACAGTGTATTGCAAGCTTTTATTCTTTTTATGAGGGATGTTTTTATTATTTATAATTGATGAATTATAATTTTATATTCAACTTGCTAACAATCCATCTGTTTTTTTTTTTCTTTTGAACGACAATCCATCTGTTAAATAATATATCTTGCACAACTTGTTTTTGCGAAAGCACAGTGACTTATTAAAAAAAAAAAAAAACACACACACACAGTGACAAAAAAAATATCTAAAGGTCAACACTCAAAGAATTAAAAAAAAAAGGTTGAAAGTATTGCAAGCGTAAGCATCTTTTCATACGGATATTTAATCTCATTTTTGCGTTTGTTTTGGATTGAAGTTTTTTTGAGAGTTTTTTTAGATAAAGTGATTGTAGTAATGATTAGAAAGTTGATGAGATAAAATAAAGTAGAATAATGATTGGTATAGATTATGAAATGATTAGTGAAATAAAGTAGAATAATGAATAAAATAATGGTAAAAAAATGTAATAAAGTTGATAAAGTGAAATGATGAGAGATGATTTTTTTGTCAGAATGACAAAATTATCAAAAATCGTGATAGAAGAGATCGTAATTTAATCAGGATAAAAATATAATTATGAAAGTATAAATGTGGAATAGAGTAAATATAAAGTATAATTGTAAACACAAAGTAAAATTAACGTGTACAAGATATAATTTTAAAATAAAAATTGTGATTGTTGTGAAAATATACTTTGCATCCATTTATTAATTTTTTTTTGTCTTGTGCTTCTTCTTAAAAAAAAAAAAAAAAAAAAAAAAAAAAAAAAAAAAGAGTTGAAACAGATGACATATAGGACCCCCCATAACCATAAACTTTTTTAAATAAAAATTGTACTAACATATATGGGGGCATCAACAAGTTACCGAAATAATGTGTGTCGATAAGATAAATGCGCTGTTTTTGTTGGTACTTTTGTCTTTATGTCATTCCCCTGTTTTTTTTTTTGGTTGCTTTTTAATTAATTTTTTTTCAAAAAATACATTCTTATATGTTTAACTATACATACAGAATGGATGTGTCCCAACAATTTTTTTTAAGACAACAAATACAACAGTTAATCGTATTATTATTTATAATTTAACGATTGTGTTAGTATCATTATTTTTTTATATATATGTCTAATAGATAATTAAAAGTCAATATCCAAGAGACACGTATACAACTAGCATGCATTAATTTGGGTTGTGTCAATTGTGCAACGCACACATAAAATATGGTTTGATTTCTCTAATGAAAATGACATTGTCACTGATGTAAACATAATCGAGTGACATCATATATCATATTTCTTTTTAGGAAATTTATTTTTATGCTTTGTCACGCTTTTATTTTATTATTATTTCTATTGAGATTATACTGTTTAAATTAAACACAAGTCACAACATACACGTTAAAGCATTGATTATGATAGGATCTATAATACATTAATTATTACGATCAAATCCGATTTTACCTCGGAATCTCTACTATACCACGATCATTGATGTATAAATATGATACTAATGATTTGAGCCAATCATCAAATATGTTATTATCTCAATAACATTGTCGTAACAAATATTAACATCAACAATTATAGTAATACACATGGCAATCAATACATTCAATATATCGTAATAAAATCATTTCTTTATTGAAAATAATAAAATAATTTCTAACGTTATAATTTTGCTGTGTCTACATAATTTTTTTTTTTTTTGTTTTTGAGTGGAAAACATTAAAAAAGCATATCAAACGGCGGAGTACGTACGAACCTGATGTCCGAAGCAAACGCCGAGCACTTTTTTGTTCATAGTTTCCAATTTCTTAAGCAAAGAAACAAGCTTAATGATCCACAAATCACTACCATGAGCATCCTTACAGCTACCGGAGATCACAAATCCGTCGTATTCTCCGACCACGTCCTCCTCCGGGAACTCTCCGTTCGCTACTTTGTACATATCCCAGGTTTCACCTTCTTCACCAAGCATTCGGACAAATACACCGAAATAGCCTCCGTATTTCTTCTTCACGTACTCCGAATCCTCCGCACACAGCAGTACTGCGTATCTCTTTCCCCCCATTATTCGATTTTTTTTTTTTTTGAAGAATCTGAAGAGAGAGAAAGAGTGGTGGGGGATCTTTGTAGAGAAGACGGAGACTTAATTTGTTTTGATAATAACAAGGAAAGATTGAGGTATATATAAGGGGAAAGTGTGTGAGCAGCGAAGCCATTTTCAATTTTTTTTTTTGGGCTTAATTTACGGATTTGGCATTTCTTTATAATTTGTTAACATTAACGAGGTATTTTCCTCCATTAATAAATAAATTAACAGTTAAAAAAAAAAAGGAAGGAAAACGACATTTAATCTCAAAGGGCCGGTGCATTTTTGTGAACGAAACATGACCTAGATGGCTTAGGTTCACCACACGCACGCATGGTTGCGTCGTCCGGTTTGGTTCGAGTTCGGTTTGATTCGGTTCGGTTGTTAACTATAGAACCGGTCATCGTGTCAGCCCTATACACAGGGATGGAGACAGGATCTACGATTAGAAGGTATAAATTGCAAACAAACGCATGGACGAACGCCGTAGACAGATAAGATTTTTATCGATGGACCCAGTTCTAAATATAATATCACGGAGAAAGTGTTTCAAAAAACCTCGTAGAGATATAAATATGAACATTAATCCAGAATGTTGACTAACCATATTAAAGAACAAAATAATTTAGTAATATCTTTATAAAAACGCAACAAATTTAGACATAATATGATGTATGAATATAGTAATTAAGAATTGTAAAATACGAATGAATATTAATAAGAGATTTCATGTTCAAAATTAATAAGTAGTAAACAAAATCTAAAATAAATATGCTATGGCTCGTATATCTTAAAAGTGGTTGCTTTACTAGTTAAGCTAGAATAAATGTTTGATAATTAGGAGACAATAGACTACATATATGAGTGTCTATAAAATATTAAAATTTGCTAAGAGTATATTAGTCATTTTTAAAATTTTAGAGGGGCGCGCATGCACCCTCGCCCCTGTGTAGGTCCGCCCCTGCCTACGTCTGCCTTTAAAACATAGAGGATAACCTCATTTCTTATAACATCTATCAATGGTGTGGTCTTTTCTGTCACAATGAATGCACTACACTTTCTTTGTTTGATTGTTGCTAGGGAAACTGCCTAGATGGGGCACCTCTACCTGAACCTTTACCATAGGCAGGCTGTGATTGTGAAGCCAAAAGCTTAGAACAAAAATCTTAAGGAACAAAAAAAACTATTAACAAAAGAAATAGACATGGAAAGAGTTCCATTCTTGGAATTAAAATAAGTCATTTGACTTTCATGTTGTAAGGCCATGGATACACAACTCTAATGTCAAGGGTGGGATTAGAATGAGAACCTGTGACTTAACATTACTATAGGTATCATTCAATCCCTTCAAGATAACCACACCAGTGTCATTACATTCTCTATTTATTGTTCTAGCATCACAACAACAAGGAGGAGCATGCCTTGATATAGTATATTGGTCCCAAAAACATTTCAATTTAGTGAAATAACTAGCAAGAGTAAGAGAGCCTTGTTTAATTGTGAATATATCCACAATCAAATTTGACAAACGATAGGCATTCTCAGTACTAAATCTATGAATTATATCCAACCAAACCTCTCCTGCTGTAGGAAGCCACATGATACTTTGAATAATCTTATGATCTGCAAAATTGATGATTCAAGTTGTAACAAGATCGTTGCATTGAGTCCATGCTTCATAGGTGGTTTGGGCAAAGAACCATCAATAAAAGAAGAAATCTATTAGGAACATAAAAGAATAAAAAGGAAGCTTAATTCATTCAACAGTAGCAGGATAATTTTGCAAAATCGAAGTCTGTTTTCTCCAGTTCTGTACAATTTGCAGACTTTGCTATATATAGCCTATAGTGATAAATATAACCGTCAATGTAGATCAACAACCTAACTAACTGTTGGAAGTAGTGTCCGAAAGACAATTTATGTAATTGTTCTTATAATTAATAAATGACAGATTTATTCTCATCTTATTATTTGCTTCGTACTCATAAGTAATTCACTATTGAAAACCCCAAGTTGTATCGTATGTAGTCATATAACGTAATGTGAGTCACACGCGAGGATTAAGTTTATGGTGATACACTTGAACTATTAGTCTGTGGTGAACTTAATCAAAGTATGAGGTCTGTTGATTAAACCATCATTAATGCGCCCATAACACCTTATGGTGTGACCGTCTTATCCAGAACGTCGATAGTGGTTATCTAAGTGGGGCATTTATATATGATGTAGTCATATAGGACTGAACTGATTTAATATGCATTTCTCTTATAATTTCGTAATTGAGAAATCTTATTGAATCACAAGATGATCATATATGGATTAACCTAATCCTGAAGTGATTGCAGGCTCCTGCTAGTTTTCAAGATAGGGCTTGATGTGTTCGTTAATAATTGCCAAGAGGCGCGGTACGAATCACTTTCACGTTGACACTATCGGGAATGAGTAGCTGGGAATGTGTCTCACAGATACGGAATTCATTCCTTCCTGCGGGAAGTAGAAAGACAATCCTCTTATTTGTTAATCCTAGAAATTGATCGATCCGCGGAGTTCATATTGGTTATGAACTAATTGATCACTAGTGGGTTAATGGTAAATAATGATAAGATATAATGAACAAGGTTTACGTAAACATTCCCGCTTCATTATGGATAGTCTATGAAGGGTTAGTCTGTATGTAATGATTATATCAATGGACGCTTATTGACTCGATACATTGAGAATAAGTTATATCTATAATCGATAGAATGATGCCGTAATTCCGGATTTAATAAGTTGAATAGAAATATTATGTTCAATGAATATATTATTCAATTTATTGGAGCTACTGGTTATAGGTCCATGGTCCCCGGGTTGGCTCCTAACACACGAGTGAATTCTCGTATTTTGGAACCTCGAGATAAAATTAAATAGTTGGTCTATTTAATTAATATGCGTAATATTATTTATTCGGTAATAATATATAAAATAGAAAAGATATTTTCTATTATTCCATGACACATAAAATGGCGCCACATGTGTAGAAATTTGGGAAAAGAAAATTCTCTGAATTATATCACATGTGTAATTAGTTAATTATTTGTAAAATAATTAATGGATAAAATAAGAGATTGATTTTTTCATTTAATAATGATTATCTCTTATTTATGGAAAAATATCTTTTTCTTAGGGAAAAAGATAATTGTCTTGTGAAAAGGATAGCACTCTCTTGCTCAGTTATTTTTCTATATAAAGTTAGTTCTTCCCAACACAATAGACACAATCTTCTGCGCCATATTGTAGAGCAAAAGGGAGAAAAACTAGTTTCTTGTCTTAGCTATTGGAAGAAGAAAAACTGGAGTTTTTCTTGGAGCATATTTGAAGAGGTCCGAATGCGGGATCGACGTCGACCGGTCGTCGCTTGGAGATACAACTCGGAAGATCACGACTTCTCTTCGATTGGGTAAATCTTCAAATCTTCTTGTAGTTTAGATTAATTAAATATGTGAATAATGTCGTGGTAAAATCGTAAACGAATCTAATTCGTTGCTTCCGCTGTGCATGATCGAGTGTCTCGATCGGTGCTGTGAATCAGATCTGAAGGTCTGGAAAATGTGGGAAAAATTTCGCTCGTTTTTGCGAGCTCGCTCTCGCAATTGTGAGCACCGGAAAATTTCTGGATTCGGTTTTTTTCTACGTTTCGGATCCTGATTCGGGTTTTTGTATATTCATCACTAACATACTCTACTAGTACCAACTAACTCTTCACTAACAACAACTAACTTGACATTACATCACAACTTTCATATGTCACCAACATAAAGAGTTCCATATTTTTGTATTAGGCACGGAAAAGCCAATTGGTAGGCAAGTTTAACTGAGTTAATACCATTACTCGTAAGGATGGCCACCTCGTAATAGGAGGTCTCGTTAGAAACAGTGAAGGAAAAATAGCTCAATCCTTCACTCAGAACTTGGGACTGTGTCCAGATTCATTTTACAGAGAAGCTCTAACCATCTATCTGTTAGGTGTAGTGCCCGAAAGACAATTATATAATTGTTTTTATGACATAATTAATAATTCATCTTATTATATGCATGTATGCTTATAATTAAGACACTACTGAAAACCCTAAGTACTACCGTTTATGTAATCACATAACTCAATGTATATTTATACACAAGAGGATTGAGTTAGTGAGATGTACTTAAAATTAACTTAGTCCGTAGCTTTTATTAATCTGAGTACGGGTCTCAAGATTAATTTGCTAATAATGCTTGAGAACACTTTAGGTGTGACAGATCTTATCCAGATCATCGGTAATAGTGGTACTAGTGGGGCATTTATATATGATGATAATCATATAGAAATTTGGACCGATTTGATTTGAGTTCTCGATATAATTCCGTGATTGAGAAGTCTTATCGAATCACAAGATGATCATATATGGATTAATCTCAATCTAAGGTGATCACGCATAACCGCTTAGACTAGGGTAGAGTTTGATGTGTTAGTAAGGATCACTTACGCAGTATGTGGTCCAACACTTCTCGTTGGTTCAATTCTAAGATGAGTGAGTAGTACATCTGCTATCACGGATATGGAATCCATTCCTTCCCTCGGAAGTAGGCAGACGATTCCTTATTTGTTAATCATAAAGCGATCGATGACGCTTGATTCATATTATATTAGTTATGAACTAATTGATCACTGGGGTTGATGGTAAATAAGGATAAGATGTTTGAGAAGGGTTTACGGAGATATCCCGAATCGTAACGAGCGATCTATGGAAGATTTATCCGTATGTAATGATTATATCGGTGGACACTTTCGACTCATAGTTGAGTGTAAGTTGTCTATATTAATGCGAGTTCGATTTTGGGTTTATGGTGGTGTAATCCCGAATTAATAGATTGAATATAATTGTTCGGTCGACGGATAATTTTATTTAATTTATTGTAGCTATTGAATATGAATATGGGTCCATTGGCCCCGACGCGGCTTCTAATATAGCATATACGATTTCTCGTCATTTCACTCAATTATAATTAAATAGTTGGATTGGACTATTTAATTGATATGTGGATTAATTGTTTAGTTGGACTAGATAATTAAATACATGGAAAAGACTTTTTTCGTGGACTCGGCCCAATATGTGTAAAATGCGTGTGGCCCTAATTATCTAGGGTTTGGGGCGCATTTTGTGACTATTAAGTAATTAGAAAGAAATTAGTTTTCTTGGATAATTATTTGATATATAATTTAATTATTTATTTGTTAAATGATAAATCATGGAATATTGGATAATATATTTATTTATCCTAATTTTTTTGGGATATATATTATATTTATCTTTTATTTAAATTAAGGATTAAATTAATAATTATCTCTTAATTATTAAATCTTAGAGGACAATGATTACTCTCGAGAGTTCTCCCAAGCCTTTTGACAACACAATTTTCGAAATATTGGGTAGTATTTTGGCTTAGATTTTTCGGCCAAAAGCACTAGGGTTCGAGTTTTAGAAAAACTTCGGGTTTTTCTAAGGTAGCATATCGTGGAGGTCTGACGGCTTGAAACACCATCCACCTGGTGGTGCTTGGAGACACACGTTGGAAGACTCTGGCTTCTCAACTAGGCTCTCAACTAGCTTGGATTGACCTTTTGTTCTTGGCGTTCTTGCACAATAAAAAGGTTGGTGCTCTAACCCGTTGTAGTTTAGATTTATTATTCATGTATTTTGATTGTTTAGATCTAGATATTGTACTTTCCGCTGCGTAATCCGGTGGATCATTGATCCATCCGGCGATATTACATCCTACAAGTGGTATCGGAGCCTTTGATCTATCAATCAAATTAAAGTACGTAAATTTTAGATCTAGGAGTGAAAAAAACATGTTTAGATTGTTTTTTGTTTTTCGTTTTCTTTTCTATATGCATCGAAATTTATTCATGTATGTTGCCTTGTGATTGTCGTGGTTGAAGAGATGGATTGGGGTTGGTATTGTTTACTCGTTACATCTATTGTAAACTCATATAAATTCGTTTATATGAGTATAGGAAATTTTGTAATTTTAGTTTCCTAGAAGTAGATTTGTTTTATTTATGTTCGGTTTTTTATTTATTCCCGGAGATTGAGCTGTTGAAACGACAATCCCTCCTGTCAGAATGAAGACTAAAAGTTGAAGAACAGGCCCTCAAAATTTCGTGACGATCGGAGTCTATATCGATGTCCAATCGTTACAATAAAGTTGCTGCTGTGTCGTAAAAGCACTGCAGTCCCAGCTGTCAATTCGTCGAATTTCTGGAAGAGATTGGACCGTCGAAACAAAGATCCAACCGTTCAGATTGAAGTAGGAGGAGTGAAGAACAGGTCCATAAAGTTTCGTGACGATCAAAGTTCGTTTGGATGTCCGATTGTCGAATAAACGCGGCAGCAGCAGGTTAGAAAATAGTAAACCCTAGTTAGGGTTTGTGTTTTTTTTAATAGGTTAGATACGGGGGTACCAACGATCCATCTCGGTGTTTATTTTTTCTGTTATTTTTTCGTGTATGATCGAAATTATGTGATAGAAACCGGAAAATTGCCATGACATGCATCATATCATGATTCCACTCCAATGCATACATGTAGCTAGTTTATTGCGAATAAATTAGGCATGTATAAATTGTATAATTAGTTAAAAAGCTTTTTTTTAAAATTAATATGTGGTAGTTAATTAAAATAAGTAACTAATTATAAAAACCGAGGAACCGGGTTTTGTCAATCGTTACGATTTTAGTGATGGATTCTCGGTGAATCCCACTTAGATAAATCGTTGAGTTTTGGTGAACACCACACCTAAAGCGAAACGAGATTACGCTTTGGTTGACAACATAGAAATCGGAAAATCTTAGTACATGGGTTCGAAATGGTCTAACCATGGTTGGGCGAGTTCAAGCGAGCTACGGCTCGATTGACTCCCTCCACGTGTGACGCTTGCACGGGGTTTGACAAGACTTAGCATATCTGATAAGTCTTGGGCTAAACGGGCTTCTCTTGCCGGATCCGGTAGCGATCACATATGTTCAACGAATAAGACGGAGTAGGCTTGCTTACTTAACCGACCCTGTTCGGAGTACTTTGATTTATTGTTTCTTATTGTCAAGACCGAAACCGTAATTAATAAACCCACCACTTTTTCAAATTATTGATTGGGAGCGGGGAAGGCGGCAGCCAACCCCACGGCCTCTACTATAGGTGCAAGCACGTGAGAGAATGGTGACACCTCGTGCCGCTTTGATTTCGGCCCCCTTCGGATGGTGTTCACCGCTATCAAAATTCAAGGTTTAGTCTCCGAAAGGATAGGATATCGGTACTCGCGGGTCATCGACACGCCCTCGTAGGCATACTCGGGCGTACTTTGAGATCGATATAGTAGGTCACACTCTTTATGGATATTTTGAAATATCTAGGCTAGAAAAAAGGAAGGTAATCAATGATTAAGGTCCGGGATGTCTGATTCCCGTGAGATGTTCGATTCTCGAAGCTTAATCATTGAGATAGATTGTCTCAGTTTAACCATCATAGTTCTAATATCGACCCTCTCGGACAGGACTATGCGAGGTTAAATCCTTGGAATGGTAGGATAAACTTTTTATAGTTTATAATTCCTAAAATAAAAATCTAGTAGTGAAAATTTATTTTTTGAATTTAACTTTCTGTCATATTTTTTACAACTAAATCTCTAGGCTACTAAACTGTAGTAATAAGACTTCATTGAAAATGTGGAAGTAACAAGTACGTTGTAATTATCAAAAGAATGCAGTTAATTTTTGGGAAGAGATTTTTCCTTTGAGCCTTTAAAAACTTAAGTGACATAGTATAGGTATGTCACGGATGTCACTCGTGTTGAACGAGAGACAACCATACTTAGTTTACAAAAGATGATATAGGACTATCACACAAATTCATTTAGTGAATTTTAAAAGTGTAATTACACAACAAATTTCTAAATTGAAAAATTGTAAAATCATATACATAAGGCGTTGCTAGTTAGACGGTATTTGGAACCGATAAACTAATGGGAGCCTTAGTCTTATGATTTGTTGTTTTTTTGAATCATTAGAAATGTGTAATTGACTGCACAAGAGTTTCTCCATTTATCGGAAAAACAAGAATAAAGCGTTGCTAGTCAGACAGTATTTGGAACTGATAAACTAGTGGGAGCTTAGTTCTGAGTGATTTTCTAATCTTTGAAAAATCATAAATACAAAGTGTTGCTAGTTAGACGTTGTTTGGAACCGATAAACCAGTGGGAGCTTTATTATGATCTCTCAAACCATTCGAACAAAGTGTTGCTAGTTAGACGGTATTTGGAACCGATAAACTAGTGGGAGCTTTGGTCTTATGATTTGACGATTAGAAAAATCGATAGTCCAAGCAAGTAACACTGAATATCCCACAGTTCAAGAGTAGTGTCTACTCAAACGAACTGCTAGTTCAAGACTGTTTCCATCTAAGGAAAGTCGAGAATGGGAAAGAATGTTTATACGTGTTAGTCATCTAAACTAAGTAGTTTTAAGGCTAAACCGGAAAATTAATAAATTGGAAATTAGAGGATAAGGAAAGTGATTTCGGATCACTGACCAATGCATCCTTAGCAATTTTCTCGAAAGCTAAAGTTCTTTGGAAGAACTAGGTAGCTTTGCATTAAACGATAAACAACAAAACAACTGATCGCAGACACAATACTATTAAACAACTGATCTCTAATGGTGTGATTTCCATCGATTTTGTTAGATCGAAGGAGAATCTTGCGGATCCGCTTACAAAAGGTTTACCTAGAGATCAAATGTCAAAATTGACACTCGGAATGGGACTTAAGCCTATTACGACATAAAATTTGTAATGGTAACCCAACCATGTTGACTGGAGATCCCAAGTTCATGGTTCAAAGGGACAACTAAGTTACGAAGGTTCAAAGTGAACA
Organism: Gentiana macrophylla; assembly: GCA_026214975.1. Classification (NCBI taxonomy): domain Eukaryota; kingdom Viridiplantae; phylum Streptophyta; class Magnoliopsida; order Gentianales; family Gentianaceae; genus Gentiana; species Gentiana macrophylla. The sequence goes on from CM047813.1 coordinate 24,624,896, forward strand.
CTTACCCATTCTCGTGAATAAAAGTGTTATCTCATCTTTGGTGTATAAAGGTTAAGTGAATAATTTTAATGATTCCTATAACTTGATTAAATTCGAGTGGGGTATGGCAGAATACTCTTGATAGGAGGTCATCTATGTAAGTGTGAAGTGGGGCTGCTTCTGTGAGAATTAAGAGGCTAGAATTCTCTAATGCATTTTCTGAAACCAGGGTGTTTCATGGCCAAAATGAACACAACCATGAGAACCAAATACGGTGTTTAGGGAAATATTGTGTGAGTATTATTGTCTGGTTTTACAATAAAGGCTGAACAATTCAAGACATAGTTCACTGAATAGCCAAGTAGATCTGATACTATATCACTAAGGCAGGTTCAAAGCCAAAAGCTGTTAGGAAATCAATCGAGTAGCGCAGCAGAATTTAAAAAATTGATTTCCCGATCCAGGATCGTCTTCGTTTAAACAATAAACATATAAGAGAGGGGACAGTAATACTACCTTAGTTGATCTAAAAGATCGACGCTTTGACCGTCCGGTATGAGTAAATGTGCGCGAGCCGTCCAAGTGTCCGGCCTCAACCAGTAATCCACACGAGCACCTCACCGGAATCCCGCCAAAGATTGCTACTAGAAAAACTCGACTGCTAGGTCGCCTTTTTCTCTCTCTATAATCTCTCTCTAAGAAACTCTCGTATTTTTCACAGGAACAATTAGCTCTTGGAATTATGGTGTACAAAAGAGTCAGCCAAGCCCTCATATTTATAAGGCATTGGGGCGCCCCTCGATAATTCCCAATCTGATTGGGATTAGCTTCCAGTAGATTGATGACAGAGAAAATATTTTCGTAATAAAGTAAGGAAAATCCCTTTGATTGATTTATCTCATTTAATTTAATATCATATATTAAATATTTCCAAAATATTGTCCATATCTAATATTGACTATCTTTATCTCATTACCATAAATCTATTTTCCAAAAATCAATTAATATCCAATATTAATATTATGGTAATTTTATTAATTAAATTACACAATCCAAGTGTATCCTATACATTAGTGAATGACACCACCTTTAGCCATAAATTGACTTTCGGAATATTCTTTAATTAATATAATACTATGATTAATTAATTCACAAAATACATGTATATCATATATATACATATTTCAAAATATATATGTACCAATATACATATTTAATTAATCAACATAATTAATATCTTGTATTATATTTATTCATAATAAATAAATACCACCATATTAATTTACCACTATAATCTTTATATCACGAGATAAATTATTTCCTTATTTGGTTATCAACTATAACCACATTTTAATCCGACTTGATGTTCATATGTGTGTGACCCGATAGGCTTCCGAATATGTTGGCCGTAGACATAAGGTGCAATTACGAAAATTCCCTTCACCTCTAACGACTATGGATAGCGTCTAGCAACACGTCCATGATCCCCAATTATCGGAAGAGTCAATACGCAATGACTGCTACCTTTCATGTGCTCGGTTAGCGTGTAAATAGAATTTTATCGTTGTAATAATATTCATACGGTCGTACGTCGAGTGTCAAGCATTGACGACCGTATCTTATAATCTGGATATCGGGCTCTCTCGAAGTAACTCATTTACTTCCACTTTGCAAAGATTCACGAGAGTAAGACATTCCTTATAAGAAGGCCCTTTCGGATATTCACCCCTATTCATAGGGTACGCGATTCCCAGACGACCTAACATGTAATACTCCACATGCTTCAGTATCATACCAGATCACTACCGTATGATCGCCCTATGGCTAAGGGAAACCTCAATAGTGTCAAAGCATGACAATCCACACCGTGATGCCATGTAGACTCCGGTCTTAAGGATAATTACACAACCGTCACATAGTGTGACACTTAACAGTGTGAGTGGGTCAGTCTAACGTACGCATTCTCTAATACACGTCCACGTACAGTCTAAATGTCTCTAAACTTCGATAGACGAGATCTATGCCCTTAAAGATAGAAGACATCTAATACGTGCTAGCCTGTTTGTACTATCAATGCCATGTTTAATAGTACATCAGCTTAGAGACATTTAAGTATCAAACTTATTAAAGTGATTAGAGATCTCATCAACCATAATCGCCTATCATGGTTCCTCTATCACAGTTTAATACTAAGGACGTTATCATATAACAATTCATAATTGGTTCTTTAAAAGAAAAAATATTTGACAACAGAAAAGCCATTTATTATATATGTATAATCATAAAGAAATAGTATAAATGATCCGATCCGGTCCAATCGGATTGGGTTTAGGACACTATTTCAACAGAAGCTACCTCTCCTGATGCAATATTTTCTGTCAGAAAACTCTTCAGGGTCTGCATTTGCATTAATATCCATTCATGTGGGGGATTGTTGGAGAAAATAGAGCAAAAATGATTTTATCGATTTTTTAATTATTTTCGACAACTACTTTAAAGAACGAGTTCGATAAAATTTTTATTAAAGTTATCGAGACTTTATTAAATCATTGGAAACTATGTGCTACGTAGTTGACAATAGGATTTAAAATTATTCAATTCAGAGTACGGATGAATGAGATATTAACGCTTTAAATTGTTTGTGAGATATTGGGAGTATAGTTGTGTAAACTCTTTATCCCACGTTGGAACATGAGTGGTCCAATGTCAAGTATTTAAATGATGACAGTTGATGATAGGTATAAGTTCCTAGAGAAAGGGAGGAAGATTCAGAATGTTTTAGTTAGACGATGTTCTGCTAAAAACCTTCAAAATTGTTTTCATCAGCATTTCAAAGGCAATGCAGGCAATGCATTTTTATGCCTCTTTTAAGTCTTACTTCTTCAGTGTGTTTCAGCAAGGTTTGAAAAATAAGATGTCTTTGATCAGGAGGGAGGTAGTTTTTTGATTTAATATGAGAAGATTGAGATGATTCCTCCATAGTGTATTTTTTTTTTTATAGACGGTGGTAGGGTTTGCAGATTGTTAAAGAGTGGAATATTGGAAGATGTTGTGGAAGTTTTGGCGGGATAGGTGGCTCCATTTGTTGAAGTGGCCGAAAATTTAGCTTTTGATTAGACGGTATTCTCGTCAAATGATTGCAACGGTAAGAAAAACGTGTCTGTTAGAATTTCCTTATTACATTACCAAACCAAAAAAAAAAACAAAAACTAATAAATATAAAATAAAATAAAAAAATAAGAAGAAGAAGAACAAACATGAATTATGGGAGTGTAAAAAACAATATAAACAGGAAAAAAAAAAAAACGTGAATGGTACCCATAATTTTAGCCACTTTCTTGCGGTGGTTAGTTGGCATTTTCCCCACAAAAAAAAAAAGAAAGAAACGTGAATTATGGGAATATAAACAAAAATAAAAAAAACGTAAGCAAGTTGGACTGATTTTATAAAGCAAGAGAATTGATAAAATAGAAAGGGTAAAAATGGAAAACTGTTATACTAGACAACACATTAAATGATGTTTTCTTAATTTTTATGAGTTTTCAAATATCTCAAACAAAGTGGGATGGAAGAAATATAAATTAGTTTTATTCTTTCTGTTTTATTATTTTGCATAAAATACTACGGGTATAACACAAAATACTTAAAATTCGACTTAAATTAAATCAGAATAGAATATTTTATGACTCATATTGATTTAGAATACGTGTGTATTTCATCTACATTATATTGTGGTGCTTTTTATATATACCTTTCACCACAAACTATAAGATAATGAGCTTACGTTGTACGTAGAAGATCATTATTGTTTAACACAAATTTTACAATGGTCCTGAACCAAATCCTATTTAGTGTATAAAATCAATAGGATTTTAATGTTTTGTGGTGGTTTCCAATGTTTAAAAATCAACACCCAATCATGTTTTTCCAAATTGATGATATGATGGTCCAATTATTTGGTCCAGAACCACCATAAAACTACTGATTATTTAAACATATCCCGATTCTAAGACGACGGAAAATCTAATTAATCTATAATAAGAAAGTTATGTGAAATTTTAAAAGCTTAGAGCATTTGCATTTGCAGCAAGTTAAGTATAATCTGACCTTAATTTCCTTGATTACCTTCGAATCTCCGATGATGAAGTTTTTTTTAAAGGTAAAAATCAACTATAAAATCTCAATAATATACCGTGCTATGATGATGCTGAATAATGCACCACCGGTTTAACATGGCCACGTGTAATCTAAGGGTGAGTAAAAAAGAATATGCACCGCTCAAATTGTAGTAAAGATGATGTTTTGGTGTTTTATAGGTGAGTCAAGAAATATCTTGGATTGCTTACGATATCTGTGTAATGCCCGGGAATCAAGCGCTACGTAGTTCTGGATTAGTGTATTTATAGGCATAAGCCCTTCTTACGCCTCTAAACTTAAGGCGGTTTGGTCTATTGACATAAATAACCCTTATAGGGCCTTGCCCTTGCCCAAGTAACCCTCTGGATATTGGGCTTAGGAATCTGGGCTGGAACTCTGGCCTCGACTCGTATAACACCGACATGGGTGTTCGAGATGGGACACTTGCAAGATCTGTTGGCTGCCGTGGTAATCATTAGCACGTCTCGTATTCGACCCGATATGGATAAAAGACTTGGACTTCCCCACATGCTAGCTGGACCAATTAGATAATTCCACGTGGAGGGGTGAAATCCCGTATCGTCATAAGCCCCCCAGATCGGAGAGAAGCCTATCTCGTATGCTGAAGTCGGATCTGAAAATTTGAATTATCTCCTCGATACGTGGCCTTCTTTAGGCGGGAATACAGTTGTCCTCTAAATCGACGTAGGTTGTCGTAGGGTGACGTCACTCTGTCTCAGCATTAATGGGTGCAGGAAACGAAGCGTCTTTATTGGTCCACTATCCTTGATTACCGTATTTCAAACTCTATAACTGCCCTCAAATCCTGCCCTTTCAAATCATTTGCAAGATTGTGAAGCATAAAAGGAGTTCAAGACACCGAAGACTCTCATTTGCTATCCCAACTCCCCGCTTTAACCGAAAATCTCAAGTAAGCCCTAATCTGACTCAAATTCTTCCTTTGCTTTTTATTTCTTTGCCTTTTCTCAATTCCATGTCTAGGAGTGAGAGCGATTCTCAAAATAGGGAGGAACTTGTTGTACTGGAAGAAGAATCGGCGGAGAGAACGGTTTCTGGGCAACTGTTTGCTTCTGGTGAAAGAGTGGCCGGAGAAGAAGAAGAGGGAGGAGAAGAAGAATCGACTTCCCATGTTACCAAACTCCAAACCAGGATGAAGGGCCAAGGACCTTATGGTTGTATAGCACGGTCGATTTCAATACGCATGTGACCTTCCCCCTGGGTTCTGTGCCATATATGAGGCGCAATTGAAAGGGGGATTAAGGTTTCACTTCGACCCGTCCCTCATAGAAGTCCTCCGACACTACCAGATCTGCATCACTCAACTTGCTCCAAACGGAATTCGGAGAGTTATGGGTTTCGTATTGGCGTGTCGGATAGCCAAGGTCAAATTCACAGTTCGTCTATTCCGACAATACTATTCGATCCAAGGTTTACAAGATGCGGGATGGTACACTTTCCAGAGGCGTCCCCTGGTTTCGGAGTTTGTAAGGAGAGTGACCTCGTCTCAGGGCGAGTGGAAGCCTCATTTTTTCTTCATCCGACACGGGTTAGAAGATATCGGCATCCATACCTGGTACAAGAGGCCTAAGAAATGGCACGACAGGCTGGACTCTGATGCCCCCCACGAGTGTAGGATTCTCGAGAGAGTTAACCCCGATGTCGCAACTCGAAACTTACATTCTCTATACCCCTTCGCAATATCGAGACGGCGGGTCCGGGTGCTTATCTGGAACTCGACGAAGACGTTCGAGTTTTGTGTAGGATTTTAATTTACTCTGTCGAGCTGTTACACTTCTGTATTTTTTCTTTTTCTATACCTGCTTCTGTCTCGACCGTGTATTGATGTCGATTTCTTCTCTGTTTGCAGTGGAATTATTCTCAAAGTTGGAGGCGGTGGGCAAAATGCCTGACCCTTAGAAGGTGGACCCCAAGAAGATTCAGGAGATAGCCGGTATCAGGTCGAAAAAACCTATGTCTGGTGCAATAATCTCCGGGGGTCAAAGGACTCCGGCCCAATCTTCTACTCCTGTGTCGACACCCGACATCCTGAGAGATCAACATGACGAGGCTCGGGTGACTGAGCAGCCTGAGGAGAATCTCGTCTCGAGAAAACGCCAAAAGACAACCGATGTGAGGCATGGAGCCGGGAAGGAAGCTCGCAACCTCCCTCCTCAAGGCTCAAGTGGCATCGAGACAATCCCCAGAATGAGTATTGCTGAAATGGAGGCCATGGCTCCTGAGGAGCTGGGCGATTGTTATTCGAAAGTTATCCGAGCTGTAAGTCTTCACTTAACTCTTTTAATTTGGTGATTTTTGTCAACTCCTCGAATTCACATCATTCTGTTTGCAGGCTCGGATAATGACCAAAGTGGCTTTAAAAAGGATCGAGTCTCCATCCGCTGCCTTGGAGGAGCAAAGAGAAACAATTGCCAGATTGACCTTCGACATCGAGAAGCAGAAAGCTATGGTGAACAAGTTGGATGATCGGCGTGTCAAGCTTGAATCTGACTTGGCAACCTCTCGAGACGAATTGTCCAGGGCGCGCAAGGACTTAGCCGACATGGATGCTGAGCTTGTTATAATAAAGTCGGAGCTCGCTGGGGCAAAAGCTGAACTGGCGGGATCTCTCAAGGGTCGAGATGACCTTCAGTTTGAGGTCGATAGCTTCACGACCCGCCTGGAATCGGCCAAAAAGGATTTCCTGGCTTCTGCCGAGCTCGAAAATGACCTGACATTGCTGATGAGTCAGGCTATGAAGGGGAGATTCTCGAATGTCCTCGATCAAGTCAAGGCGGTCGTCCCGGATTTCGAAGTGTCTAGCATCGAGAAGGCCCACTTGTACGACCCATAGGCCATCCCTCGTTATGGTCGATACTTCACAGAGTTCAAGGCTGGCATTTCTTTGCATGACAAGTATGTGGCCCCTGCCATGGATGGGGATGGAGAGGAGGACGTCGACTTAGAGGATCCAGTCGACCCAAACGCCCCCACCTAGAACCAGCCTGCTGCTTGATCTTATTTCTTGTTGTTGTCTTTGAACAATTTTTATTCAATTTGGTTGTAATAATTTTTTACAGAACTTTTATTTCTCTGGTTATCCTTTTTGTCGAGACGAATAATCGATTCGATCTCTAGAACTTTGACCTTTCAATTTTGCATTTTGATTTTTGAATTTCAATCTATGCTTTTTCATCGAATGTCTTTCGTATCGTTGATTATTTGTCTAGGGTGTAGTTCTTTGAACTTAATTCCCTTGCAAACGTTGCCTTGTGGGGTGTGGTCCTTTGGACTTGATTCCCCTGTGGCCCCTCGAAGTGTAGTATGAGTGCATGACTCATGATACACTTGGATCTGGTCGACCAAAGATTATCTTGCCTTATCGGCTTGACTTGGCTATTTGGTCGGAGCTCGATTCGACTGTCGTGCCTCGTCAGGCTTATGACTTGATAGAATTGAAATCTCCTTATTCGACTGCCGCACTTCGTGGTGCTTATGAACTGGTCGAATAAGGTATCCATTGTGGGATCTTCCAACCGCCTCGCATCGTGGCTTATTGGCAGGTTGGGTGTGATATAGGCATTGTCAATGACTTGGATTTATTCACTATGTTATTCCAACTCCATCGTGTCGAGGAATTGTTGTTGCGGTCGAATTTTGCTCTTTTTTCTTCTACCCCCCTTTTCTTTTTTACATGAACTTGCAAGTAAAGCATAATTTGGAAAGAAAATTACTTAGATAAAGAGCATCGAAACCAACTGTCGTATCGACTTGTTACAAATGAGAGATAAAAACTGCAAATGAAATAGAGAAATAAATAGATTAAACATAGTATTTTTTGAGGTTGGTGACATGCCAAGTTCGAGGCACTGTACTTCCATCCGACCTGCCTAGTTGATACGATCCCTTAGGATGGACTTTTAGAATCTTGTATGGACCTTCCCAATTCGGCTCGAGCTTGCCTATTGGATCTTTCCTGCTGGCCTCGTTTTCCCTCAACACGAGATCTCCTACTTGGAAGTATTTATACTTCACTCGTGCATTGCAATACTGCGAGATCTTTCTTTTGTAGTTAGCCACTCGATGCGCTGTGATCTCTCTTTTTTCTTCGACACTATATTTCTCTTGCCGTAGATTAGCTCCGTTTGTCTCGACATTGTAGGCCAAGACCCGAGGTGATGCTAACCCGATCTCCGCAGGTATAACTGCTTCACATCTATAAGCCATGGCGAAGGGAGATTCCTGCGTGGCCGCATTGGGTGCCGTCCGATACGACCATAGAATGCTAGGTAGCTGAGCTGCCCAATCCCGACCTTCATCCTCCAGCCGCTTCTTCAAACCAAATTTTATCTGCCTGTTTGTCTGCATTCGACATCCATTGGGTGAGGTCGGGAACACCGAGGTTGTTCTGTGCTCAATCTTGTACTCTTCAAGCCAATTATGTACTCTCTCATCTAGAAACTGAGTTTTATTGTCTGAGATCAGATACTTCGGGACCCCAAATCTGCATAAAATATTTTCCCAAAGAAATTTTTTGATGGTCGAGGCCTTGATGTCGGTAAGGGCCTTGGCCTCAGCCCACTTGGTAAAGTAGTCGACTGCTACTACTACAAATTTGAAGTTGCCCGGAGCTCGAGGTAAAGGCCCCACTATATCGATTCCCCACTCGTCGAACGGCCATACCGATTCGATGACTTCATCTCCTGCGCTTGCTGGTGTGTCACCATGTTATGCATTTGGCAAGCTCTGCACCTCATCACCAGATGATTGGCATCCTTTTGCATCGAAGGCAAAAAATAACCTGCTAGTTTACACTTCATTGCTAGCATTCGAGCTCCACAATGATTGCCACAAACTCCCCGATGTATTTCTTCGAGCAAATATGCCCCTTCGTCTTCCGAGACACATCGCATCCATGGGGTCACAAAAGATTTTCAATAAAGAACGTAATCAAACAGAGCATACCTGGAGGCTTGTAGTCGAATCTTTCTAGCTTAAGATTTGTCAGAAGGGAGAATTCCGTCTTTCAAGTACAGAGCTATCGGGTCCATCCATGTCGATCCTTGAGTAACTGGTTGCACATCGACCTCATTGTAGCTTCGTTCTGCTAACATTTCGACCAGAACCTTCCTTTTTCATTTGAAATTCGATGCGAGTTTAGATAATGCATCGGCCCTTTTGTTTTCGCTCCGAGGTACCTGTTCGATACGAGCTGTTTTAAACTTCGATATCAAACCTTGAACCACTTTCAAATAACACTTCATAGCTTCCTTTTTGGCTTCATATTCGCCTCGTATGTGATTGACTACGAGCTGAGAGTCACTGTATACTAGGAGATTCTTGACCCCCAACTTGGATGCCAGCTTCAAACCCGTAATCATCGCTTCATACTCTGCTTCATTGTTGGTAGCATTGAACTCGAATCGAAGTGCATAGGGGAACTCTTCCCCTTTCAGACTAACCAAAAGCAATCCAGCTCATGACCCCTCTTTACTGGATGCTCCATCGACATAGATGGTCCACTGTTCCTCTGGTGTTTGTTTCTCCTGCTCTAGCTGAATAGATAATCCCTCGGCAATGAAGTCTGCCAGAGCTTGACCTTTAACAGCCGTACGAGGTAGGAATTCGATGTCGTACTCAGCTAGTTCAACAACCCATTTTGCTAATCGACCCGATGTCTCGGGCTTGGCCAAAATTTGTTTCAGAGGTTGATCGGTTATCACAGCAATAGGGTGTGCCTGAAAATAAGGCTTCAACTTCCTCGATGCGTGAACCAAACCCAGTGCTAACTTCTCGGATGGTGAATATCTGATCTCTGCTCCATGTAGCACCTCACTCACAAAATAGACTGGAGCCTGTCCCTGCTCCCCCTCTCGAACCAACACTGCACTTACTGCCTCTTCACAGATTGCTAGATAAACCAGTAGTTTTTCTCCTTCTCGAGGTGAAGACAGTGTTGGTAAATCAGATAAATATTCCTTCAAGTCTTCGAACGCTTTTTGACACTTGTCATCCCATTGGAACGGACTTGCCTTCTTCAATATCTTGAAAAAGGGGAGGGCCTTTTGCGCTGATATCAATAAAAAACGGTTGAGGGCTGCCATCCGACCTTTCAACCGCTGTACTTCTTTGACGTTACGAGGTGCAGGCATATTCTTGAGGACATCGATCTTGTCCGGGTTAGCTCGAATTCCATCTTTCGATATCATATAGCCCAGAAATTTACCGGATCGGACCCCAAAGGTGCACTTCTTTGGATTGAGCTTCATGTTCACAGCTCGGAGTACCTCGAAAAATTCTCTAGCATCGACAAGGAACTGTCCCATGGACTGGCTCTTGATCAACAAATCGTCGACATAGACTTCCATATTTCGACCTATCAGCCCCTTAAATATCTTATTGACTGCCCTCTGATAGGTGGCCCCTACATTCTTTAGGCCAAACGGCATTGTCACGAAACAAAACGTACCGAACTCTGTTATGAAGGCGGTCTTCTCCGAGTCTTGGGGGTCCATAAAAATCTAATAATAACCCCTGTAAGCGTCTAGAAAACTGAAGACCTCGAAACCCAACGTCGAATCGACTAACTGATCAATTTTAGGAAGAGGATACGAATCTTTAGGGCACGCCTTGTTTAGATCCGTGAAATCCACACACATTCACCAGCTCTCATCTGGCTTCTTAACCAAGACTGGATTGGCTAACCAGTCTAGGTAGAATACCTCATTGACAATTCCAGCAATTAACAATTTATCCACTTCCTTCTTTACTGCCTCTTTCCTCTCAGGGGCAAGGTTTCTCTTCTTCTGCCGTATCGGCTTCTTTTTTGGGTCGACATTGAGCCGATGCACTGCTATATCATCTGATAGGCCTGGCATATCGTCGGCCTTCCAAGCGAACACATCTCGATACTCGACGAGGAGGTCGACCAAGGCTTGCATGTCGGGGTGTGATATCCACTTCCCGATCTGGACCCCTTGGCCCTCCTCCTTCCAAATGCGGACCTCCTCTGTCGGGTTGACAGAGACCCAACTCTTATCCTCTTCCTCTTCAGGAATTAATTCTTCGACCAACACCTGTCCGACACCTTTCTCTTTTATCGTAACCAGGCTACAATTCCATGCAACTTCCACATCTCCTTTTACCTTGTGAGTTCCATACCAGGTGGGAAACTTCATGCTGTCATGGAAAGTAGAAATGATGGCTCTCAGGTCGACCTAATATCCCGTTATAACCTGATAGGGCCTTAACTACGCCATACATCATTTCCATTGTTTGGCCCTTTTCTCCATCTCCTACTGTAGTCAGTAAGTTAATCGACCCGACAGGGTGGATAGCCTGCCCTATGAATCCGAATAGAGGGGTTGATAAAGGTATAATGTCTTCATCCCTCAACTTCATGGCTTTGAAGGATGAGTAGTAGAGGATGTTGACGGCACTTCCACTATCGACACAGACCCTCTTTATCAGACCTCGGCTTATCACTGCCTCTATCACCAAACCTTCACTGTGACTGTGGGAGCTTGGAATATCATCTTTGGGTCCATAACCCACCTCTGTCGTGAATCTAAGTTTCTTTGATTCCCTCGATCTGTCTGTAGACTGTCGACTGGATCGAGGTCGATCTGACTAGTGTTCAGCAACAATTGTATTGACACCGTATCCGATACGATTATCCACGTGGGGGTCTCGATTCTGGTCTTCCCTACGATCGTCCCTACGGTTATCTCTACAAGTCGGTTCTGACGACCTGTCTCGACGTCTCTGATTATCCCGACGTGGCGACCGGTCTCTCCCCCGTTATAACTCTTTCTCTTATATTCTCGACGACCTTTCGGCTTGTCCTTCTCTGATCTATCGACCACTTCATCTAATCGACCTTACTGAATGCACGCATCGATATCTCTTTTCAAATCGAAACACTCTTCCGTGTCATGCCCCACATCCTTATGATAGTCACAATATTTGTGGGTATTCTTTCTCTTTTCCGGATCTTTGGACATCGGCTTGGGTGTTCGTGCGATATTTTTCTAAATCATGATGGCCAACACCTCCCCTCGAGATCGGTTGAGAGGGATGAAGTCTCTATCTTTTAAATTCCCCTTTTTTCCGAGCCGATCCGTGATCGGTGCGGTCAATCGATCGAATACATTGACTTTCCTTCGTCACTCCGCCCCTTAGGTTGACCCTTGGTCTGGCCTCGGGCGTCATTCCTCGAGTTGAGGCCAAGTGAAATGGTGTGCAGACGCACTGCCTCTTCACCTTGGCAAAACTTGTGGACTATGTTCACACATTCGTCCATGTCATTAGGCATCTTCTTGGAAAGCTTGTCGTATATTTTCATATTGCGCAGGCCTCCGACAAAGGAATTGACCTGAAGTGCATCACTGGCATTATGCACCTTCATGACCTCGAGATTAAAACGCCTTATGAAGTCAATAGTCGACTCTCCTTTTTCTTGCTTGATGTTCATGAGGTGAGTGGCACTGAGGTGGAACTTCTTATTCCCAATAAAAGTATCTCAAAACTTCTGCCCCAACTGTAGAAAACTAGAAATCGACCTGGGTCGTAGCTTATGAAACCACTCCCGAGCTCGACCCGTGAGTAAGGTATCGAAGGCACGACACTTCATGGCATCGTTAGCATTCCTTAATCTCATCAGCGATATATATCGATACAAGTGATCCTCTGGGTCTGTAGTGCCATCATAGGGTTCCATCTTTGGGGGTTTAAAGGATTCGGGCATCGAGAATTGCTCTATCTCGGAACTGAATGGTGACTCAAGCCAGTCAGTGACTTGCTCCTTCCCTATGATGCGGTTAAACTCGTTTCGAATGGTATCCTCGATTTGTCTTTGGGGTTTTCTATGTCCAGGAAGCTTCTTGGCACTGGTCACGCTGACTTCTACTTCATCTTCACACTCTTCTCGAGGGTCGACAGGCTTCTTTCCCTTTGCGTTTTCTAGCTCTTTTCGACCCGGTGGGTCTAAGAGGTGCTCATCAGGGGTGTTATAAATCCCTTTATCCATGGATGCCGATGCCACCACTCGTTTCAGGGCATCTTCATCCAAAGATGCCAAATGATCGGCCATGTCTTGCAACTGTGGGGGAAGTTGGGGTTTTGGCGGTTGTGCGACTACGGGCCTAGATCTAGTGGGGATTTCGGGTACCTGGATTTGTACCCCTGCTGGATCTAAATCCGTGTGCTCTTCCGTCTGTGGGTTCTTGCTGCTCGTTGGTTTCTATTTTCTTGCTGGTGGTGCCATTGCGATATCCTTACCAACTCACTGATAGAAGGCCCTCCTTCTAGCACCAAATGATGATGCTGAATAATGCACCACCGGTTTAGCAGGGCCACGTGTAATCTAAGGGTGAATCAAGAAGAATATGCACCGCTCAAACTGTAGTAAAGATGATGTTTTTGGTGTTTTATGGCTGAGTCCAAGAATGTATCTTGGATTGCCTACGTATCCTGTGTAATGTCTAGGAATCAAGCCTTACGTAGTTTCTGGATTAGTGTATTTATAGGCATAAGCCCTTCTTCTGCCCTAAACTTAAGGTGGTTTGGTCTATTGACATAAATAACCCTTACTGGGCCTGCCCCTTGCCCAAGTAACCCTACGGATATTGGGCTCGGGGAATGAAATTTGGAACTCGGCCTCGACTCGTATAACACCGACATGGGTGTTCGAGATGGGACACTTGCAAGATCTGCTGGCTGTCGTGGTAATCATTAGCACGTCTCGTATTCGTCCCGATATGGATAAAAGACTTGGACTTCCCCACATACTAGCTGGACCAATTAGATAATTCCACGTGGAGGGGTGAAATCCCGTATCGTCATGCTACAACATAGGCAAAAAAAATCAAGTAATGGGGTCCATCCCTATATATTTCAATCTTTCCAAAAATAAGTCTCAAAACGAAAGTAACAAAATAGTGATCTATTGTCAAAATAAACTAATGAAAGATAATTGTGGTGAAAAGTAAAATATGATGCAACACCGACTAAACTGAAAGGTAATAAAGTAGATATTCTGATCAAAGTAACTGTACTGGTGATCTACTAAGGGGTCCTGGAAATATTGATACGGCTCATCCTGAAACTTTGTCTACCTGAGGAGGCATTATAACTGTATTGTAAGCCTGCATAATTGATTTCTTGATTGGTTCCGGCATAGTACATACACTTAATATTCTAGACCATAACATGGTATGATGCCGAGATATCTTAAGAGCTTATTTAACTGTGACTATAGCATGTATTATCCTTATTATAACTCAGATGTAGGCCCGATTCCGTGTCATAGCCCGGGTGTGGGCGAGATCCATTTATGAATACTATCAAGGATTCGGGTCGTTTCCATAGAAGTTCACGTGTCGCTGCAACTACGCTGCAGTGGTGGTACACTTTCCCAGTCATTCGACTAAATTTTAACGTAGTTTGTCCCAATGATGTTGAAATTTAGTTTCTTTTTTTATGTGTTTCAGAATGAATGAAAACATGTAAATATCCGTGAAAACGTGAAAATACAAGATTTGAAAATACACATTGTACCCCATAAATAAAAATAGGGAAACTTGAGTTTTTAAGCTTAAAATGCTAAAAATTTGAAATATATGCGTCGTATGAAACTCTTTGAAAACTATACCTACGTCGGCACATGAGCGACGCACGAGCCACGCGTGACCATCGAGCGACACACGAGCGACGCATGACCGACGCATCATGCACACAGAACGGACGTAGGCATCGTTTTCAAACAGTTTCATACGACGCATATATTTCAAACTTTTAACTTTTTAAACATAAAAACTCAAGTTTCCCTAAAAATACACATTGTGATAGATCACTCATTACCTCAATTGTAGGCCTGAAATGTAGTAAGTTGGCTCTAATCCTCGAGAGAAAGAATTATATTTTTAGAATAGCTAGAAATAGATTTAAGAACAGTACGGTTTATTAGGCTTGAATCACGGGCGGCTTCAGGAATTTAATGATACGTGTCGAAAATTGGTCATATTTTATAATTATTAAGCTTAATGTTATATATTATAGTTCAATATATAAAATTAAGGGGGTCAGTACACATATAAAATGTATACCTAAAAAATAATTTTCATTGTAATATTGTTTTTAGCGGGTCGGGTGACCCATTTCTCACTACATGTAGCCGCCCCTGGCTTGAATACAAGTAGAACAAGACGAGAGGTGTGAATGATTGATTCAATTTACATTACCATTTAAAACTTTCTCACAATAAAATGGTTTTCAATTTAATTATCCTAATTTTTTATTTAGGAAGATCCTAAGTTAATTCCATTAAACAAACCATATCAGGATGTTAAACTTAATTAGTAGTGTCACAGATTCAGTTACGTCCAAGCCATCTATCAAAGAGAACTTAACATGAATCTAAACATGTACAAACATAATGGAATAGATCATGTGTTACTTAGACAATACAAGAATATTAGCATTTAACAAGTTAACCATAGAGTACACAACATAAATATAATAGTAGCGAACTAATATTATATAATATATAATGTTCACTCTACTGAACTAGGTCGACCATCAAAAGGAACTCGTCTTATGTGAGTTTGACCATATATTTTGAACATAACATAACTCATGCCACACTTTGCATATGTTCATGCACATAGGCGGATCTACCTTGAGCATATGGGGTCTACGGACCCTGTTAAAAATAAAAATACTCTACATTTTACCTATAGAAAAATATTTCGAATCTTGTGAAAAAAATTATTTACTGTGTTAAATATTTACGGACTTCGCTGAAAAAAAATTATGGGTCCGCCACTGTTCATGCATGTGGGCCAATGTGAATGAGACTTTATAATTTTTTTCACATTAAACATTTGTTAATGACCCTTATAAGGACCCGTTTAAGCCAATAAGGTGTGACTCAATGGTACGTATTTATGGTTTTTAACTTAGAAGTTTCGGATTCGAATATCAGTGTGGACAATGATCCTCATAACTAATTAATCAAGTGATTCTTTTATCATTTTGTAGGTGATGTTTTGAGATAAATCCTATTAGGATCAAGCACTTACCGTTGTACTAAAACCAATTGAGGTTAGTAAATGTGCTACTATATTTTCTTATATCACGCCCCTGCCAGTGGCTTCTATATAAGAAGAGAGAGCCAACATTTTTTTTTTTTTTGGGAAGTGTGGCATACATAAGAGAGAGTGAGGCCCAACACTTTTTTTTTTTAATTGTCTTTGAGCGGGGCAGGCTCGAGAATCTCCTGCTCTATTATCATATTAGGATCAAGCGCTTACAGTTGTACTTAATTGATTTTAGTACAACGGTAAACACTTGATCCTAATAAATCCGCCTATATATTGAACAAAGGTCCCACTGGATATGGACATCATACGTGTGTTAATTTGGTCCGCAATTACGTCCATGTGCATTTGTCTATTTGCAAAGTAATTAGCAGGGTACACGCCATTAAAGAGAAGGAAAATGATACGTGCACTACACATTTATGTAGTGTACAAACCACAATATGCTGTGTACTATCTATTAAAGTGATAAATTATTTATTGTGATGGGTCCCAACAAAATATGTGGTGTTGATTGTGTTGTGTAAGATGTTGTGATAGAAGAAGTAGTTGATGCATCACTACTCGAGAAGAGAAATGACTTGCTATAATAATTGTGCTTGTGCTACACTACAGTAAATAAAAAAAAAATTGTGAGGAAAATAAGTATTTTATTACGCTAAGTTCATAATAGCGGCAGAAATTACATCATGAGGAGGAGAAGTGCCCCAAGCAATACGAGCAGAGTGACTTACCCAATGTCTAGCCAATAAATGCGCGGGGAAATTTCCAATACGTTTAACAAAATTAAAAAGACGTCGAAACAAAGGAAGACAAAAGTGCAATGCAATCTCGCACTAAGCAGCTAAAGACAGACAAATCCTCCGACGGTCGCTGTAACGCTTGAATGCATGGTAGACAATCAGACTTCAAGCTGATTGTAGGAAGTCCCAATCGAATAGCCTCTTCCATAGACAAAAGAATCGCCTGCATCTCCAAAGTCTCTGGGCTGATACCAGGGTCAAAGTGGAACGAGTAAGCCGCAATGATCGCGCCAAGCGCATCCCTAAAGATTAGACCCATGCACTCCAGAACCCGAGTCCGTGAAAGAAGCATCAGTGTTACATTTCCAGCTACCCTCAGAAGGCGCACTCCAGATAATCGGGTGGGCAGTCCCTTCAACATCCACATGTAACGAGCCCATGGCCTGACGAAACTCCACTGCCCCGGCTACGGACATAGAGACGACACGGGAGACATAGATAGGCGCATCATCAAAGACCGCACTGCACGGGGCTTTCAATAGATTCCAAAGTAGTAGGAAGAAAGTAGATACCCCATCTGTGGTGTAACGTGCTATCAATGCTCCAAAAAACTCCTTAAAATTCGATAATTTTATATTAAATGTGTGGAAATATTACTCAGCAGGTCTTGAGCCTCGACCCTCAAGCGAGGGTGCTCTTATGCCTCTCTATTTGAGTAACATGTTCAATGATCTCTATTTCGTGTATTATATTAGTTGTACACTTTATTTATTTGTAAAGACATATTAATTGTGATACATATAAACAATTAATATGTCAAACTCTAATTTACTTTATGTCATAGACATAGCTTTTACTTTTACTTTTGCATGCTTGCCGCCCACATCTACATACTCAAGTGGCCGCCCAAGCTAGCTAGCTAGTCTCTCTCAATTGTATCTATTTATACACCTCTCATATCAATGAATAAACTAAGTTGAAGTTTACTCTTGTGTTTATCACATTCTCAAACTCTCTTCATGGTATCAGAGACTACTGAGTTCTAATTTTCCGCTGCAAAACTCAGTATCGTTTTTATCAAGAATGTCTTCATCTGAAGCATCCTACTCATTAAGTAAATCTCAACAGACTGAGGTTACTGACTCCACTCCATATACAAATCACAGACTTGATTACAACAATAACCTTGGGTCGTCAAGATCTATGAAAAAGTATAACTCAGGACAAAGCAAGATGGAAGACTTGTGCGAGTCCAAACACTCTCGCAGATGGAATCACTTGGTGATAGTGTGGATTCTCGATTAGCTCTCTTCAAAGAGTTTCTCAAATGGCGAGAAGGCGATAACTCTCTCACAGGCATTGCCACTCATACCAAGGCAGTATATCTTATTCCCAACTCAATAATGGCACTGGATAGTTGATTCGGGGCCTCATCTCATATGATGGGGAAATAAAGACACATTATATAACCTCAAACCCTGTCGGCCAGACTCATAAAATTAAAAGCTCGCGATGGATCTCTTTCATGTGCTCAAGGTTTTGGAATTGTTAAACTTCTTGATAAAATCTATCTGAATGATGTCTGTTTGTTCCAAAGCTAGATCAGTAATCTTATATCACCATAAACTCACTAAGGACCTAAATTGGATAGTCACTTTTAAAGACAATCAGTGTATTTTCCAAGATACTTATTCACAAGAAGTAATGGAGAGAGCCAATGCCTGTTCAGGACTGTTTATTGTCCACCTCGCCAAGACAGAAGATCAAGACTGAATCGCCTCATAGATCTGCTCCCAAACTTTAGACAACATCATGTTATGGCATTATAGATTAGGACATCCAAGTTTTAGTTATTTAAAGACTTTAACTCTGAATTATTTAAAGGATGCAATCTTAATGACCTTCAATGTGATATTTGTCAATTTGCCAAACTCACCAAATCTGTGTATGCTAAATTACCTCACTTGCCCTCCTCTCCTTTCACCTTAATTCACAGTGATGTGCTGGGACCTCAAGAGTGAAAAGTATAACAGAAAAAGGTGGTTTGTTACCTTCATAGATGACCACTCGAGAACCACTTGGTTATTTTTAATGAAGGATAAATCGAAGTTGGATCCATCTTTCAAGAGTTTTACAACATGGTTTCTACTCAATTTGACACTAAGATCAAAATTTTGAAGACCGACAATGCTCTTGAATATTATGAGTCCAATCTCGGTAATTTCTTAGTGAATAAGGGAATTGTTCATATCATGTAGTTGTGTTGAGACACCTCAACAAAATGGGGTTCTTGAGAGAAAAAACAGCATCTACTAGAAATGGCTAGTCTATCATGTTTACCTCAAATGTTCCTAAATATATGTGGGGTGAAGCTATTCTGACCGCCACATACTTAATCAACAGACTTCCCAAGTAGAGTGTTAGGTTTCAAAACTCCTATCCAAAACCTGCCGACCACACACTCCCGCCTCATCTTATTGCCCAACCGCCTCCAAAAATCTTTGGGTGCCTTTGTGTTTGTTTATATCCATGCCCAACATGAAGCAAACTTGATCCCAAAGCTCACAAGTGCATTTTCCTAGGGTATGCCAAAGGCAGAGAAAAGGGTACAAGTGTTATTCACTCTTGAAAAGAAATTTTACAATTCTATGGATGTAAAATTCTTTGAAAGGACTCTCTACTACAAGCAAGCCTCACTGAGACATCCACAGATGGAAACCTCATTGAAATAGAAGCTTTTCCTTCTTCTCTTGATCCAACTCTTCCTCAGCAGAATCCACGAGAACCATCAAAGCACTACCTCGCAGCAGACTCATAACCTTCAAAGATCCAGATACTCTCACATTCGACACTCGGCAGGTTTGTCGACCCAGAGTTCATCGATACTCATCACCCACCGAGCCTCAAAGAACTCATCGACCCGAGCCTGCCGAATCGGAACCTCAAGAACCCTCTCGAACCAGTCTCACTGGACCCCACCATCGACTCTCGGCAGTCTCCTCGAAGTGGATGATGACACTATTGCTCTAAGGAAAGGAAAAGATCATGCACCGATCATTCTATTTATACTTATTTATCTTATGATCGCTTGTCTCTGTCTTTGCCATGTTTACACAGGACCTGGACTCTCACTCTATCCCTAGAAATATTCAGGAGGCCCTTCAAAATGATAAGTGGAAGGCTGCTGTTAAAACAGAGATGACTGCCCTCCTGGATAACCATACTTGGGATCTCACAACTCTTCCAAAAGGCAAGAAGACAGTCAGCTGCAAATGGTTATTCACTATCAAGTACACTGCTGATGGCACTATTGACAAGTACAAAGCAGATTGGTAGCTGAGGGATTCACTCAAACTTATGGCATTGACTATAAAGAAACCTTTGCACCCAGTGGCAAAGCTCAACACCGCTGTGTGGTACTAATTTCTCTAATTGTCCAACTTGGTCGGCCTCTTCATCAATTGGACATCAAAAATGCTTTTCTAAATGGGGACCTTCTCGAGGAGGTTTATATGACTATACCTCCTGGTTTTATCAATCCTCATACTCAAGGCAAGGTGTGCAAACTGAGGAAATCTCTATATGGCCTGAAGCAATCACCAAGGGCATGGTTTGGAAAATTAACAACTGTGGTCAAAGCTGCTGGATATCACCAATGCAATTCTGATCACACTATGTTCATCAAGACAACCAACCAGAAGAGGTCTATTCTTATTGTCTATGTGGATGATATCATCCTTACTGGAGATGACCCTGCTGAGATCCAACATTTGAAAGAACTGCTGGCAAAGGTATTTCAGGTGAAAGACTTGGGTTTACTTAAGTATTTTCTTGGCATGGAAGTAGCTAGAAACATCAAAGGAATCTCAGTCTCCCAAAGGAAATATGTACTGGACTCTTCTTTGAAGGAAGCGGCATCTTTGGGGTGCAAACCTCTTGTATCCCCAGAGAGACCCAGCCATACCTACCTGCTACATGGTGACATTCTTTGTAAGAAAGGAACAATATCAAAGACTTGTAGGAAACTCATCTACCTATCCCATACAAGACCGGATATTGCATATGGTGTCGATCTGGTTAGCTTGCTTTATGCACGCCTCTTGAGCAACATTGGGATCTTTGTGAATAGGATCATCGAGGTATTTAAAGTCCACTCTGGCCAAGGGTTACACTTCACCAAGTCTGGTGATAGATCCATCAAGGTCTACTGATCGATGTCGATTGGGTGGATGCCACATAGATGAAGGTCGACCCACAGGCTCTTTGTTCTATGTATGGGGCAATCTTGTTACTTGGAGGAGCAAGAAACAACCTCATCGTGTCTAGAAGCGATCTTGAAGTTGAACTCAGGGCACTTGTCTTAGGCATTTGTGAAGCTCTTTGGCTCAAAAGAGTACTACATGAACGAACTTGACCTCTTCAAAGAACCTATCACACTCTGCTTTGTGATAATAACTCAAAGACTATGCATGGCAGAGGATCCATCCATCATGACAAAACAAAACATGTGGACATTTGATGACATTTTTGAAGGAGAAGATTGATGCCAAGATTATTCAACTCCAGTATGTTCCTCAAAGCAGATCGAGAATCGATATCCTTACCAAGGCTATTCCACCTCTTATGTTCAAAGAGACTAAGTAGCAAACTTGTTTGCATTAACATATACAAATTTGATTTGAGGGTGTGTGGAAATATTACTCTCAGTGAAGTCTTTGAGCCTCACCTCAAATTGAGGTGCTCTTATGCCTCTCATTTGAGTAACATATTCAATGATCTCTATTTCGTGTATTATATTAGTTGTACACTTTATTTATTTGTAAAAGACATATTAATTGTGATACATATAAACAATTAATATGTCAAACTCTAGTTTACTTTATGTCATGTATATAGCTTTTACTTTTACTTTTTGCATGCTTGCCGCCCACATCTACATACTCAAGTGGCACGCCAAGCTAGCTAGCTAGTCTCTCTCAATTGTATCTATTTATACACCTCTCATATCAATGAATAAACTAAGTTGAAGTTTACTCTTGTGTTTATCACATTCTCAAACTCTCTTCAAAATGATTATTATATGAAACATATTGCTTGATAATAATTTAATATATAATAAATGAGGTAAACTAAATCACTGAACGTGTAACTAAATAGTGTGTAAATTCGTGAATGATTCGCGTCCGAACGAATTAATAAATTAAAAAAACTCGTGTTTCACGTATTGGTTTCAATTGTTCGTGTAAAATCATTTTCTTTTGTGCGTTTAAAAACTCGTACGTATAATTTGGATCTCGAATTATTCGTGCTGAAAAATTTACGATTTTATCAAGACATGTCATCATTCTCCTTATCCCGTAGTATAAAAACATGCCATCGTTTGACCTTTATTTCCTAAGATTAATTGCTAATTATTTCATATTCCAACCTTTTCAGTATATAAAAGTTGACATTATTTGACATTAGTAGGGCTAAGTTTGGGTTGGGTTGAGTTTTTACATAGTATAAGTCGGGTTGATTCTGAAAAACACTAATACAAACCAAACAAAATGACTATAAAGGTTCGGGTTGATTTCGGGTTGGTATGGGTTGGGTTTCAGCTTTTAATCCACTAAACATGCATCTATATTCAAACTTTCATGCTATAAAATGCACGCATATTATATCTAAATTCGAATTCCATACCATATATTCACACCAATATACATACACACACACACACACACACACATATATATATATATATTATCGGGTCAGGTTGAGTCAACCCGAATAAAAATTTTAAAAAACGAAACCAACCCAAAACGTTTTCGATTCGGGTCGAAAACAAATCCAAAGATTTTGGGTTTCAATTGGGTTGGGCTTTTCGGATTGGTTCGGTTTGTGTTTTAGGTTGGATTGGATTTATTGGGTTTTATGCTCTGCCCTAGACATTAGGGAGTGCAAATGACATTTTTCAGTTGATCGGATACAATTCTTATTTATGGTTGGATTCTATTACAAATAGATGTTTTGATGCGATACGTGCCCAGGAAGTAACTAAGGGACCAATGGAGAGCTATGAAAACCTAGTCCTAGAGTCTCTAACCTAGGATCGAGGCTAAGAACACACAACGCTTGCCCACGACGCTGATTCGTTCTTAAGGGTGTATCCTCTACGACAAAGAAGATACTCACTTGCAAGTGATGGTTTAAGCCGACTCGACTTAAAAGAAATATTTAACTGAAAATTTCAATGATAAGGTGTGTCTTCACAATGATAATAGAAGGCATATTTATAGGCTACAAATAAAAGACTATTCCATCTCCTAAGCAATGTAGGAGAAGGAAACCAATAAAAATCCTAAGTAACCTAGGAAATTAAAAGGCGCCTCACAGGTGGGCTTCCTAGTGTTTTATTGTGTCATCTAAGCCCACAAGATAATTACTAAATAAAATTCATCATAAAAAGAGTAAAACAAGCCCAAATTAATCATAATAATGGCGCCACACTAGATGGACCAGCCTTATTGACAGAACAATTAAATAAAAGACTTTCTTGCAGTTTAACCAGGCCCATCTTTGTTGTTTTGCCCAATAAAGATAAATGGTGCATTTAATGGACCGTTTCTTCTTTGGAAACGCTGCTCTTGCTCCAAATAAATATCCAAGATCAAATTATTCAAAGCCTCACGCATTCTCTTCTTTTGGAGCTTGTTCATAGGCCCATCTTGAATCACAAGATGATCAATCGGCTGCATCGGAGCCAAAGGGTCGGTAATCTCACTCGGGATCGTATCATTTTTTCAAAATTATTTCAATTTTATCATTTTTTAACGTATTTTCAAAACAATAAACGTTTATTACTCATGCGTTTACGTTTGTTAATACGTATTTTTTTTATCATTTCTGTTTTTTATCCTGAATTTTTAACCGTATTTTTTATAATAAAATAAGTATTATCCAGAACGGCAAATTTTACTAAACATATAATTCACATTCCAGTTTTTTAGCTAAGTAATAGCTATACTCGGTAGATCATCATAGATATCATATGGATTCGTAAAGAGGTTGTTTTTTAGCTAAACCATTTCCTCTTTTGCTTGGACTTATGTGTAGGCGTTTTGAAATACACTAATAGTGATACGTTGATGGCTTTAGATAATGAGTTCCACTCAACCAAAAAAGAAGAAGAGATCCATCTGACACGTACGTGGCACTAATCAGACCTAATAGGGTCATCTCAATAACTGGACTGACATGAGTTTCAGCTCGATATCGGCCTCAATCAGCACGGTCATCTCCAACATAGTCCAGGTCATTCTCCGTGATCAACCAACATTATGTAAGTCGTCCTCTATCTCAATTATTCGGGATGACGGGTATCATTTTGCCGCTACAGTTAGACTCAGCTCGGTGCAGGTCACCTGTGATCTCATATAGCAATAACTCTCCATTAAATGGGCACTCCGGAGATTGTCGCTACATTATGGAACGACCTATAACTGCTCCACGATCTCCGCTCCCATCACATAAACGTGTACCGGTGCATTAACCCCACAATGGAGCTCTATATAAAGGGTCCTTGATCCCTCTTCTGAGGTACGTGCACACCTCGTTCAAAACTATAGTTAATTATAGAAATTTCTCTATCAAACAATGACTTGAGCATCGGAGTGACTATCAGAAGGAAAACCTTGGGCCCAATTAACACTCTATGTGTTTTGTAGAGAAGGTTACCGAAAATAATTCAGTGGATCATCCTCTCAAGGTCCAATTACCCACATTACTATTTGATTTTGACCCGATCGATTTGCAGCATCGTCGCCTTATAATTAACTAGCTAGCTAGCATATGTAGATGCATGTGACAAAAACCAGGTTCGGTGTCTCCGGTGGATTTTTACAAAAAAAGAAAGAAAAAATTAAAATTAAAATCAAAACGATGATTTTTTTTTAGTGTAAACCAGACCGTATGTACAACAACATACCCGACCAAAGAAAACAACGCCTATACAAAACACTCAATCAAAAACATGAAAAAAAATCCATGAAGAAAAACTTCTAGCTATCCCAAGCTATCTTTAATTCTTTCGCTTTAGAGGCCGTTTGCGAAATATACACTATCGTCGAAAGACGCTAAACACCCGTGTGATGTATCATCTGATTCCGCCAGTATCAAACTCCCGGGATAATCTCTTGCCACAAAACGATGATCTTTTGCTACTAAAGAAAACATGCTTTATCATCGTTTGACATGGATAAAAATTAACAAATTTCTGACCAATGTCAAATTCTACTGTCGCCTATATGTATTATCCTTATATTATTATCAATGGGCAAATTCTTCTTTTCAAATATATTTGCAGAGGTTATACATGGATTTCCCACTAATTTAACACATTTATGTTATTCTTCAATAACAATTATATGAATTCGAAAGATGCCTTTCATATTTTTCACGTCTTGAAATCCATAACAATGCACGTACGTATTTTCTCTCCACTACCACTACGCGTGTACACAATCTTATACGTTAAGCCATATTATTATGCTTTAATTTATAAAGGTGTTTCATGCGTGTTTCTAAATACAATGTGCTGCACCCTTGGGAAGTGTTTGTGTTGCACCCCTCTTTTAAGAAAGAAAAAAAAAAAGAATGTGCTGCATATATATATATATATATATATATTCTTTTTCAGTTTTACTATTTCATTTTTGGTCAATTTGGCCCGGATGTCGATTAATTTACGAATTTCAATCAGGAAGTATTGAGTCTAGAGAATGTGCAGTGATAATCACTGAGGATTTTAACATTGAGAGGTTTCGGGTTCAAGTCTCAATGGGGACAAAAGTGTGTGTACGTGTGTTTCTTTCGTATCCGTCAAAAAAAAGTATTGAGTCTAGATAATGTTCGACATTCTGACTCAAATTCGGTCATGATAAAAATTATATCCAAAATCAAATTTGAATAGAATAACGTACTTTTGTCAACAAAAAAAAAAAAACATCTATCTGAAAATCGTCAAATTACATAAAACATTGGTTACTCAAAAATCCAACAATCCATTAATTAATACCATTTTGTTTAAGAAACGATGTCGTGACAATTTGAAATCAATAGTATAACTTGGTGATCGACTAAACAGGGGCGGCATCAAGGAGTACAGTTGATAAGAAAATTTATTTGTCCAATAATTTTTATTTATTTTTTCATAATGAATTCTGTAAAATAGAGTGAACAAAATCGAGTTTTAAAAGACAAAAAGACGCATAAATTTCCGTCCCACATGTCAAAAATTTTGAAACAACCCCTATGTCCAAACGATTAAATAAACGAGCAAGAAATGATACGAGTATCGATATACTCCACACCTCATTCCCAAAAAAGTGTTTGGATGATTCAATTTTTTTTTTCATTTTATTTTAAATTTGTATAGTTTTGGGAGCCTTCGGTCCGTATACCTCAGTCGGTGACTCTATCACTTTCCACCGCAAGCACACTCTATCTACATGTTTACAATATGATCTTAATAAAGAACAAACTTTCAAAGATGAACAACACCACTACTAGTGACTAGTGTAATGGAGGCCAACCTCAAATGATGTATTCAAAAGAAAAGAAAAGAAAAGAAAAGAAAAGAAAAGATTGAAAAAAGATGTTTGGAACCTTTCATCCTTAATGA
The DNA here is from genome assembly GCA_026214975.1 of Gentiana macrophylla. Taxonomy (NCBI): domain Eukaryota; kingdom Viridiplantae; phylum Streptophyta; class Magnoliopsida; order Gentianales; family Gentianaceae; genus Gentiana; species Gentiana macrophylla. The sequence continues at coordinate 24,651,535 of CM047813.1, forward strand.
AACTTTTGTTTACGGAGGAAAAAAAGAACGCACCATTGGGACATGATAAAGATATGTGCATTTAGGTTTCTATATCATTCTTGTCTCCAATCAATTCTTTAAATTTATTTCGTGCCCCAATGATTCGAGTTTCTGGATTCGTCACATGCGTATTGGATACAATTGACCATGCGGGGAAATTGGTTCATATAATTATATGCGAACAAAATTTTAATAACCTTTATTGACTTATTGAACTGAGTTAAAACATACTAAAAGAATAGCTGATCAAAAGAAGATTGTACATTAGTTGTACTTGTAGGAAAACATTTCTTTTCTTTTGCTTAACCATTGGACAGACATAACATATATCACATTGAAAAAACTTTACAACATAAAATTGTACACGCAACCTTTTGTGTGGTAGATGTCCTAGTCCGTAGTGCCACAAGAAGTTTTTATCAAGATGATCAGTAAGATATTTGTTACCAGGCACAAGATTACACATAGGATTTTCATTGTTGTTCACTTTCCAACAAATGTGATGAAGAATATACAGACATTCGCTCAAATTAGCTTAACCAATCATTGTCTTCTTATTGTTGTCTTGCAAAACACATTTGTCATAGGTGGAAACAGTTGCACAATCTGAATACCTAGTTAGAGTTTGCAAAGAAATCAAGTTAAATTTAAAACCAGAAATATACATAACATTGGGCAAAATTATGTCAGAATTGATGATAACTTGACTTATGTGTTGGCTTGTATGTCATGTCCATTAGGTAAGCCAACATTTATGTTGGATATTGGTTCATAATTTGACAATTGAATAAGAGAAAACATAATGTGATATGTGACACCGAAATCAAGAATTTATTTCTCAGATTTAACAGGAAAATTGTCACATGATCCTCTAGTAGAGGAAAGGTAGCATTTAATGAATGAACTTGATTACTCATGTGTCCTCCGGTATGTGTATTTGAGTTCAAAATGTGAAGAAAAGGTAAATCTGACAGAGGAAAATGAAGATGAAAGCTAGGGTTTTCAGAAAGAGGAGAGCCCCCTTCCTCACTTTCCTTATTTTGATAAAATGTTTTCTACAAGTATTTTCCTTACTTCCAAATAGAAAAGAACTGGGTATTTATATTTTCATACCCAGTCAAAGTCAACAGCAATAAAAAAAATAGACAATATTAAAACTACTTAACAAGGAAGCAAAAACAGGTGCATCCAATGCCTTGGTGAATATGTCAGCCAATTTGTGAATTGTTGAGATGGGAATAAGCTTGATGATGCCAACTTGAACCTTTTCACGAATAAGATGACAGTCAATCTCCAAATGTTTTGTACGCTCATGATATACCGGGTTACGGGCAATTTGCATTGCACTTTGGTTGTCACAATAAAGAATGGTGGGGAACCCTTAAAAAACTTGTAAATCTTGGAGAAGATACTGTATCCAAAGAACTTCACAAGTGGCATTGGATAGGGCTCGATATTCAGCCTCTGCTGAACTTCTAGCCACGGTTGTCTGCTTCTTTGCCTTCCATGAAACCACTACTGACCCAAGAAACATTGCAAAACCAGAAACAGACCTTCTTGTAATCTTGCAACCTACCCAGTCAGAGTCAACATACCCAGTCAGCTTCATGTTGTTGGCTGCTGGATAGAACAAACCCTGTTGAGGTGCCTTCTTGATGTATCTAAGCAAACGATGGGCAGCTTTCATGTGTGCAACAGTTGGATTATCCAGAAACTGTGAAAGTTGTTGTACTGTGAAAGATAAATCGGGTCTAGTAATTGTGAGGTAGAGCAACTTCCCAATGAGACTCCGGTATTCTCAGGACCGGCCCATGCTATAAGCCGCGGAAGCGGCGGCTTAAGGCCCAATAATTTCAGAGGCCCGAATTTACATGTTCCGCAATTAAAAAAAACCGTATAGATCTAATCCAATCTAACATAATAGAATGTGTTAATAAGGCCAAAAAAAAATTAATTGACTTAAAAAAAATTTACTTCAGTTGATAAAGGCCCAAAAAAATTACAATGTCTAAATTATAGACATACATCACATATGTACACATTTTTTTAGGTTCGTTTAGGTTTCTTTTAAGCGACACTGTCGCATACTTTCGATATGTCAACAACACATTCAAAACAAAAATAAAAGCAGATTTTGTGAATAAAATATCTAACAAAATAAACAAAAATATTATGGACCACTTCAGTCTTGACCAGTTGACCATGAAAAAAAGAAGTTATATAAAAGGCCTAATTCGACGACATAGTCGAAGGCCTAAAATTTTCTAGGGCCGGCCCTGGGTATTCTGTGTTATCAGCTAAAGGTTCAGAATCTCCAGATTGTAGTGTTGTCATTGTTGCCATAGGAGTGTCAGCAGGCTTTGCTGCTAGAAATTCAAAATTTTCTAGCAACTTGATGGCATATTGTCTTTGAGAAATGCTAATCCCCTGTTCTGTTATGTGTACCTCTATCCCAAGGAAGTACTGAAGGTCCCCCAGGTCTTTGATTTGAAATGAAGCATGCAAGAATGCTTTTATACTATTTTATGTCATCCAAGTTAGAACCTGCCAGAATTATGTCATCTACATACACCACTAAAGCCATAAAACCCTCTCATTGTCCCCTGGTGAACAAACTGTAATCATGGACAGACTGATTGAAACCTTGACTTTGTAGGGCTGAAGTCAACTTGTGGTTCCACTGTCTACTGGCTTGTTTGAAGCCATAGATTGACTTTCTCAGTTTGCAAACCTGTGAAAGATGTTGCCCTTGATATCCTGGAGGTAATTTCATATACACCTCCTCCTCCAAATCCCCATGGAGGAAGGCATTGTTGATGTCTAGCTGTTTTAGGTGCCAACCTTTCATGGCTGCAATAGCTAGAAGTAACCTAACTGTGGTGATTTTTGCTACTGGAGAGAATGTCTCCTCATAGTCTACACCTAATGTTTGTGTATATCCCTTGGATACTAACCTAGCCTTGTACCTTTCTACAGTCCCATCTGCCTTATACTTGACTTTATAGACCCATTTACACCCTATGGGGTGCTTCCCTGCTGGCAAATCAACTAGGTCCCAAGTGTGTGTCTGTTCTAGAGCTGCAATTTCTTTCCTCATGGCTTCTCTCCACTGGGGGTACTGAATAGCTTGGTTGTAGGAGCTAGGTTCTGAAATATGGGGTGTTGAAGTGACAGCATTCTGGACAGAAATAATGTGTCAAGATTTCTGGTGAACTTGGTTACAAAGATAGTCATGGAGATAATTGGGAACTTGTCTGGCTCTAAAGGATCTTCTGACTGTGGGAAGATCAGGAATGTGGATATCATTTGAAGGGGCTACTTGAGTGTCCTGATAAAAGACTACCAGAATGTGCTGAAGAGGATGACTCTGAGATTTCAGTTGGTGGAGATACAGGTGGTGTTACAGGGATAGTCATATCTGTATGGGTATCTTGCTCATCTTCAATGGGTGGATATTGGCTGTGATGGTTGATAAAGGGAACAAGCAAGGAAACTAAGTTGTGAAATTATGTAGGTCCTGTTTTGAAAGAGGTATGAAGAGGGAAGTAGGATTCATGAAAGATTACATCTCTGGATATAAACACCTCCCTAGTAGAATTATCTAGTAGAAGATATCCCTTGGTTGTTTTAGAATTCCCAATGTAAACACTTAGCCTGCTTCTTGGATCAAACTTGGACCTATGTGCATGTAAAGTACATGCATAAACAAGGCACCCGAAGACCCTAAACTGACTGTAGTCTACCTCTTTATGATACAGTCTATGAAAAGGAGTGTCAAATTTCAGGACTGGTGTGGGCAAACTGTTAATCAGGTCTGTGGCATGCAATAGACAGTACCCCCAATATGATTTGGGTAAATTGGATTGGAATCTTAAGGCTCTGCCAACATTTAAAAGGTGTTGATGTTTCCTCTCAACAACTCCATTTTGTTGAGGGGTATCTACACAACTAGTTTGGTGAATTATGCCTTTTTCTGCATATAAATCCTTCAAGTCAAACTCCCTACCATTATCTGACCTGATTGTCTTAATTTTCTGTTGGAACTATGTGAGTACATACTCATAAAATTTTTGTAATAAAAGTTGCACTTCCCCTTTAGATTTTAACAGGTAAACCCATGTAAACCTTATTCAAAAAGACAACCAGAAACAGACTCTCTCAAGGGAAAAGATAACCTTTTTTGCTTAGCTAAGGGACAAACATGACACACCTCTCTATCATGGCAAGACTTATTCATACTACTATCATCAGACAAAGACAACCTTGCTAAAAGGTTCTGTGACAAATGCCGTAACCTGAAGTGCCACAGCATGTTGGAAGGGACTACCTCAGTTGTGGCACAACAAGTTTTGTTTCCAAGTCCTGTTGATAAAACTATGGGATTGACCAGATAAAGTCCTTGTTGCAACTTAGCTGCACCAATCTTCTTCCTACTCCTCATGTCCTGGATCACACAAGCATCAGATTCAAAACTGATTCTCACATTATTATCTCTTGTGAGACAACCAACTGAAATTAGATTGTAAGAAAAACTTGGTATACACAACACATTCCTCAGAACCATGTTATGCAACTTGACTGTTCCTATGTGACTCACTATGGCTTCATGACCCTTAGGCAGACCCACTTTAACACCTTTAACTGGTTTCAGACCATACATATCACTGACTGAGCACACTATGTGGTCAGTGGCTCCAGAATCTACTATCCAAACGGATGAGAAAGTACAGTGAATACCTGCACCATCATCAATGGGGTGAAGTGATGCACTTAACGTGGACATTTGATTGACCATTGGTAATCTGTGTGAATTTCCAGTTAGCTGGGTGTTTTGTTAAGTTTCATAATCTCTTCATATTGTGATGTGGTAAATCCAGCTGGTCCAGTCTTCTGCACGGCATTGTTATCCACAACTTGCTGTGGTGCATCTTCTGATTCCACAATTCCTTCCACCAGGTTGCCTCTGCGTTTTGACTTGAATCCTAGAGGAAAACCATGAATCCTATATCAAGTATCAGCAGTGTGCCCATGGAAACCACAGTGTGTACATTGCACTTTCTTCCCTTGTGATTGACCATTGACAGATTTGCCTGTCCTATTTTCACCAAATCCTCTGCCTGTTCTATTCTCTGCCTGAGCACCATATGGCCTTTCCTGCACCTTATTAGCAAACACTAGGGGTGTTCCTCCGTTACCCCTTCCATTTGCATAGTGTAATTGCCTTTCCAACTTGATTGCCATTCCAAACACTGCTCTGATGTTTGGCATAGGTGTCATTATCATGACTTGATTGCTGACTTGTGAATAATCCTCATTGAGACCTTTTAGAAACCTAATGGTATGCTCATTCTCGAAGTAGTCAATGAACACCTTGATTATAGCTTTGCAATTACAACCAGGAGCACACGAACATTTCGGAATTGGCCTCAATATGCAGATTTCATCCCAAATAACCTTCATCTTAGTAAAATACTCACTTATCGAAGTATTTCCCTGCTTCAAATTGCTTAGCTCTTCCAACAGATCTGATAAACGATAAGAATCCAAACTAGAAAACCTATCTTCAAAATCCTCCCAAGCTTCCTGCGCAGTATTAATCCTGAGTAGACTACGAGCAATCGTAGTGTGAACTGAGTTGATAATCCATGAGGTAACCATCGTGTTGCACTGATTCCAGGCATCAATGTGCCTATCTCCATCTTCTGGTCTAACAATCGTTCCATTGATAAAACCGATCTTATTCTTTGTAATAAGAGCCATCCGCATCGATCTACTCCACGCGTGATAGTCATTTCCCTCTAAAACGGGATGAACTAGGGTTTGTGCCGAACTTTCGTTAGGATGAATGTAAAAAGGAATCGAAACTGGAATTACCTCCTGATTAGCCATAGATCTACCTTCGATTGCAGCAAAACGGGCGATTTAATCGTTATTACTCTCTGATACCATGAAGAAAAGGTAAATCTGACAGAGGAAAATGAAGATGAAAGCTAGGGTTTTCAGAAAGAGGAGAGCCCCGTCCTCACTTTCCTTATTTTGATAAAATGTTTTTTACAAGTATTTTCCTTACTTCCAAATAGAAAAGAACTGGGTATTTATATTTTCATACCCAGTCAAAGTCAACAGCAATAAAAAAATTACAATAGTCAACAAAATGCTCATGAGTTTTGCATACCGCTGAGATGTCAATGCTCGAATAGACTGTCCAGACTGCACCGTTTCTTGATCGTCTTCAGAATTGTGATGTTCAATAGAGGTTTGTTCCACCATATTTGCCCTGCTTTTGGATTTGTGACTTGGTGGATATCAATGTATCTTATAACAGCTGTCTACAGTATGACTAGTAAAACCACAATATAAGCATTGAGTCTTCTTATGTTATCATAACTTGGTTTCTTTTAACCACAAGCAATGTCCATTGTCCATGGTCCTGTAGTGATCAGAAAGCTTATTTTGATAACTATTCTAAGAAAATGTTGGATTATATATCATATTATTTAGTAGTCTAACTAATCTAGAAACTCTTCTGAGCCATTAAAGCAATAGAATCATGGTTCTTCAACTTCTTGGATGAATAATTTTCTACCTTTCCAACTTAATGGCCAGAGAAAATGCATCTTACATTAAAGCAAAAGAAGCTAACAACACAGCCCGTGAAACCATAGGTTCAAACTCACCCCTCAAACTTTAAGAAACCTCATCACATTTTCAGTTTCCATATGATCAAGAATTGTCTTCATATCACTACAGTGGCACTTTGGTTTCACAAGAACACTGAGGATTAAGTATCATAACCTTCATCTCTTCCCACAATGTCATAATCTTGGTATAATACTGATTAACGACAGAACTTTCTTGCTTGCCATAATTAACTTCTTCAAGGAGACCAGACAATCTAAATGCGTCAACACTAGAAAACCTAACAGCTCTATTATTCCATACATCGATCTTGGGCATTAGCCACGTACAAAAAACTTTGGAAATTGTGTTATCTATGGAATTAAGATCCATGTCCTCACTATAGTATCACATACATTGCTTCCAAAGAGGAAATTTAGGACTGTTTACCTCAGGTTTTGTGACAATTCCTACAATGAAGCCAATATTATTTGTGATTAAGGCCATTTTCATACCTTTGATCCATGGATGATAATTGTTTCCGTTGAGTAAATGCTGAACTAACACAAGAGAGGGAATTTCATTAGGATACAAGTAGAATGGACTTGATGGATTCAACTCATGTCTTCAACCCGCCATTGTTCTTGCTCATGAACCGCAAAAAATCATTAAATTCCTTGAGATTAATGCAGCTTTGACAGCAAAAAAAATGCGCTAATACCATATTGAAATATATGAACACTAAGGAAGAAAAACATAATTTCAAACAAGAAAAGTGCAGGAAACACAAGAAAGAAGAATTCTCTTTGATGTTTCAATAATTGATCGAAGTAATTTGTGCAATATGAAATTTAGACTATATATAGGGTTTCTAGCTGATCAAATATGTTAGGCTATAACACCTTTGATAGCTTGTAACCAAGTTCCAACGATTTATTTAGTCAAATGTTCAACCAAATGTCTGAACCTTTAGGGCCCGTTTGGATCGAAAGAAAAGGAAAGATAGTGACGGAAAAGAAAGGAGAGGGGAAGGAGGGACTTTGAAGTTTATTTTGAGTGTTTGGATAGAACTAGACGGAAAGGAAATGAAGGTTTAAAAGTGTGTTTGGAATATCAATGGAAAAGAAAGGAAATCAGAAGATTATAATGATTTTCCAATTTTAGACATTAGGTTAGTGAGATATTTAAGTAATTATATAATTTTTTTTTTGAAAAGGTAATTATATAAAATATTTAAAAAATATATCATTTCCTTCCAAATCTTGCTGAAAATAGACGGAAAACAGACAACCTAATTTCTATTACATCATTTCCTTTGATCTCCCTCCTTCACCTTTCATTTCCTTCTCTTATTGACATACCAAACACCCTCAATTAAAATCAACCCAAGCCCTCTCTTTTCTTCTCCTCCATTTTCTTTCAATCCAAACAGGCTCTTAGTGCATGGCTTTTAATAACACTTAACAGCCTTAGCAGGACCATCCCTGTGTAATCGAAAGCCTTGGGCCAAATAATTTCTCAAGGCCCTTGATCATGTGAAAAATATATTCTAAACAACTAGCTTCATATTACACAGAATTGATGAGTATATAAAATTTGTAACAAAAGCCGAATAGACTTTTTTGAGTCTTGTCGATCTTTTCATTTAAGCAAAAAATAAAAATACACCTAAATTTCACTGCAATAACATGAAAACCGGACCCTTAAATTATAAATTTTGATCGCGCTTTAGTAGTAGTGCTCTTTTTTGACTCGCCTCAGTGATGGCCCTCAGCCTTGGGGGCGTTTTCTTCTTACAAACAATTCCTACCTAAACCATAGAACTTCCCTTTAAAAATATATATATATATAAAAATAAAAATAAAAATAAAAATAAAAATAAAAATAACCACCATAGAACTTTATCCACATTCTACATATATTAACATTGTTGCCTCTAAGTGACGGGGGAAAAAAATGCGGGAGAGGATCCAGTCACGAACATAAAGTAAACGCAGCAAGTCAGAATACTTTGAATTACTTAGAAATCAGAATGCAATTTCGTATAGGGAAAAGTTTAAATACAAAACCTATATTTTTTAAAGCCATCATTAATTAAATTTCCATGCAATGTTATGGAAGTCGTTGTTGCTTTGATTATTTGTTATGGAAGTTCCAGGCAAAAGTCCATGTTGCTTGTTTTATTATTATATCTGTAATTGTTTTTAATGGTTGAAGCCAACGAATTTCAAACTTTGATATTTTGTTGAAATAGAAATTTTTCCTCGTCATGTTATGTCCCCTTAACTTCAATTTTCAAAGTGGTTTTTTTTTTTTTTTTTTTTTTTTTGAGAAAAGATCCATTTTATTCAAAAAATCGTGGGAACAACCCCAAAACAGTTACAAGCAAAAGAAGCAACTAGTTTGTCTATCTATACATCATCACCCTGCGCAGCTCGGAGTTACACAATTTCTACTAACAATTTTAGAAATTAAGACATGCAATGGGGGTCTCTCTTCGTGAGTTCCATGGTGTAGTTGGTTTCTCCAGTACCACCCTATAGATCGTTTCTCGAAAGATGTAGGGACAGTCCCTATTTCCATGAAGTCGCTGCATATTATTTGTAATCCATTCTTCCACATCATAGGTGGTGAAAAACAATCCTCTATCATCTCTAGGTATCAGTGCTCTCCAGAGACTTTGGGTTGGGCCGCAGTCCCTCAAAGCGTGCATATTTGTTTCATCCGTCAATTGGCATTGGAGACAAACCGGCGAGGAGCTTACATGTCTCTTGAAGAGGAATTCCATGGTTGGAAGAGCATTGTGTGCATCTTGCCATAGGAGGAAATTAAGGCGGTTAGGTCCCTGAAGTTTCCAAATCTGTTTCCAGACTTGTGTGCTGATCAATTCAGTGCTTTGGCTCAAGGCCTTCTAGGCCGAGGCCACTGAGTATTTCTGATCTGGTGTCTCCGTCCAGATTATCTTGTCTTGGATTGCATCAAATCTATTCTTAAGAAGGTTGGCCACATAGCAGATTGTCCTCCACGTAAGCGAGTCAGTGGCTTTTGATGGTGCAAAAGGATTGCCATATTTCCTGACTAAGACGTTGACCCACAAAGAATGATCATCCATTAAAAGCTGCCAAATCAATTTACCTAGCAGGGCTACATCCATAACCTGCAAATTCTTGAAGCACAAACCCCCTATCTCTTTTGGTTGACAGAGGATGTTCCAAGCCAGGTAATGCATTTTTCTGCTACCTTCTTCGTCTCCCAAGAAAAAGTCCCTGCATATCCTTTCCATTGCCTATACTACCCCAGTGGGAATCTTCATGGTTGACATAGCATAGAAAGGTTGGGTAGCAAGTGAGCTGTTGATCAGTATCATTCTAACACCCATGGACAAAGTTTTCAGTTTCCAGCTGGCCATCTTTTTCTTCATTTTATCAAGGATTGGGCTGAACTTGTCTTTGGTCAGTCTTGAATGAAGAAGTGGAATTATGAGGTATTTACCAAGATCATCAGAATGCCGCATCCCCAATTTATGGCTAAGGAGCGTTTTGACCTTCCCGACTGTGTTCTTGGAGGTGTGGAACTTCGATTTTTGAGTGCTAATCCTCTGGCCTGAGAGTTTGCAAAAGGTGTCAAGAACATCTTTAATGATATCTGCCTGGGCTTCAGTGGCTTCCTCAAAAGTATCAGATCTTCTGCAAAGGACAGGTGTGACAGAGGTGGCCCATGTCTGCCAATTTTTATGGGTTTCCATCTCTTCTGATGTATTCGCTGGTCAATAAGGAGGCTCAAAATTTCCATACATAGATCAAAGAGATAAGGGGCCAGTGGGTCTCCCTATGTGAGCCCTCTCTGGGGTTGGATTAGGGATAGTTTATTGCCATTCCATAGGAGGGATAAAGTGTTAGATTTGAGGCTATGCATGATGAGTTGTGTAATTTTATCAGATAGGCCCAGCCGCTCCAGAATCCCCTCAAGGAATTTCCAGTTAACCCTGTCATAAGCTTTCTTGAGGTCAATCTTCAGCATCATCCACCCTTTCTTCCCTTTCTTGTTCTTAAATTGATGGAGGACTTCCTAGGCAATTATGATGTTGTCTGTACTTCCTCTGCCAGGTATGAAAGCAAACTGTGTTGGGCTTACCAACTTGCCAATGACTGACTGGAATCGATTAGCCAACACTTTAGTAATGATCTTAGCGCAAACATTTGTGAGTGCAATAGGTCTAAATTGTTCCACTTTCTCGGGGGGGTTTACTTTGGGGATTAAAGTAACTAGAGTTTCATTAACTCTTTCATCATAGGTACCATTAAAGAAGGCATCATAAACAAACTTGAGTATAGCAGGACTTACAATGGGCCAGTATCTCTTGAGAAAGCAAGCTGGAACACCAGCAGGGCCAGGAGCTTTGAAATTCCCTATTTGGAAGACTGCGTCCTCAATTTCTATATCTACCAGATGTCTATTCATCCACTGTTTGTCAGAAGTGGAGAGATGGGGCCAGCTGATATCAAGGTTCCAATTAAGAGAGATAGGTTCAGCTTGGTAAAGGTTTGTATAGAACTCCTTAATCATGTCTCCAATATGCCCCGTATCATAGACCCACTGGTCATACTTGTTTTTCAGGCAAGTTATTTTCTGTTTTTGTTGTCTTCTGATTATAGTAAGATGATAAAATTGTGTGTTCCTCTCTCCCTCTGCTAGCCATTGGAGCTGTGATCTTTGATGCCAGTAAGTTTCATCCTACTTCAGAATGTCGTCCAATTCAGACTGTAGAGAATCATAGAGATTAGCAAGAAAGGTAGAGGGTGTTCTTTCCATGCTTCTCTCAATTCATTCAATTCGTGATTGACAGTTCTGTTTTTGCGGAATATATTTCCAAAAACCTCCTTATTCCATTTCGTAGCAGCCTTACCAAAGTGAGTTATGGTATCAACAATGCTACTTTGGTTCTTCCAATTGTGTATCACAAACTCTTCAAAGTCTGAGTGGTCCATCCAAGCTCTCTGAAAAAAGAAGCAACTGTGGGTTTTATGTTTGGGTAGTAAGAACTCAGTATCCAGACTGATGGGGTTGTGGTCAGAATGGGCTCTGGGCATATGCTTAACCACTGCTTTACTACTTTTTTCCATCCATGATGTATTGCACCAAACTTGGTCTAATCGTTGTAAGATTTTCTCGTTGTTACGTGTTGTGCCACACCAAGTAAATCTAGGGCCTTGGAATGGTACCTCCAATAGGTCACAGTTCTGGAGGAAGAGCCAAAGCTTATTTCTGTTGAGGCCTCCCACAGCTATACCACCCAACTTATCTCTTTGATACACAACTTGATTAAAGTCCCCAAGTAAACACCAAGGCAAATCAAACTTATCCTTCAGCCATATCAGGTAATCCCACAGCTCATTTCTTGCACTAGCAAAGGGAGATGCATAGAGTAGGGTGAGCATCCAGTCTATCTCATGTCCTTTCATGACCGCTATTGTAAGGGACTGATTGGTACATGTGATATTGGATAAGGTAACTTTGTTTTCAACCCAAAAGCACCATAAGTCGCCTGCATAACCCCGCGCTTCAACAGCATATAAGTTAGTGAAATAAGTATTTTTAAGAATTTTACAAGCTCTGTCACTGGAACTTCTGGTTTCCATCAGAAAGAGAACATCCGATTTCTGTTCGCTAAGCATAGAGCGAAGGTGACGAAGAAAGTCGGCAGAAGAGGCCCATCTGCAATTCCAAGCTATGATCTTCATTAAAAAAATAAAGAGAGGGAACAGATTATCTTGTGGGATCATCACCCATGTCCACATCAAACAAAGGGCTCGCATTGGTTGAATCTATCTCCATGGAATTAATTTTGGTCCCCTGGGGTTTATCAGGTGGATGAAATTTGACATCGAACCCAGCACTCTTAGAGGACGGGGCATTCTCCCTAGGGGTTTTTGAGTTAGTGCTGAGATTAGGAGGGACGTTGGATTTTTTGGTACCATTAGAGACATCGGTCAGGGCTGACCGTGGTGTGGATTTAGCCTTGCCTGCTGGGGGCGTTTATTTTGGGTATGAGATGAGGGAGGTATGGAATCTTATGTTCTATTCGGTTCACCGGCTGAAGGAGCAGAAGAATTACCTTCTGAGACATTACCCATTTTGGGAACATATGTGGTGCCTGTGTGAGTTTCCTCGACATTTCTTTTCTTGTTATTCTGCTTAGGGGGCTGATCTCTTCTAACTTCTCTTGTAGATGCATGCCTACCATGGGATTCCACATTCTGTGCTTTATTTCTTAGCTCTTGGACAGTCTCTCAGATTCCCTCATCATCTGCATTGGCCATATCATGATCCTGGTGTTCATTCTCGACATTTAGAACATCAAATCTTGAACCAGAGGTGGGAGCAGGTCCATTTGGCCTCTCGTTGTCTGTATGCTTAGTTTTTTGGTGAGTACCATTGGGTCTGTTGGGATTCCATTTTCTCCTAGTTTGAGAAATCATCCAGGGACCATGGGGTTGTTCTTTCATCGGGCCCTGCTCTGAACTAACATGGGGTTGGTTCTTGTTACCTTCTTCCTCACGAGTCTGAGCTTTTAGTGGGCAAGTTTTCTTTCCTGTGGCCAAACTTTCCACAGTCAAAACATATCATTTGTAATCCCTCGTACTCTACCTTGAAGTTTCTTCCATTTAGAACCACAGTTGAATCCAGAGGTTTTCCCAAGTCGACCTCTACACAGACTCTAGCAAACCTGGCCCTCAAGTTTTCCTTCGTGAAGACATCAATTTTGACAGTTTTCCCAATCAAATTTCCTAATTCAGTCAGGATATCATGTTTAAAACACCATATTGGGAGCTTAGGAAAGCGAATCCAAGCCAAAGTGGTCCTGATGGCATCATTGGACGGCTCAAAGTAAGGTGTCCACTTCAAACATGCAGGTAGTGCCTTGGATTACCCATGGTCCATTCAATAAGGCAATATCATAGTCTATCTCTCTAGTAAATCGGACTATATAGAACCCATCTTCCAAATCCGTTATTTCAATACGCCATTGGTGTTTCCACAGGTCAGATAGCCTTTGGCAAAGAAATTTGTAAGAAATCGTCTTACCTAGGAGTTTGATGATAAGCGCTCTACGCCATGGGCGCCACAGGTCCAAACACCGATCCAAAGGAATAGTCACCGATTTTCCGATTTTTCCGGCCCCATGAAGTTCTCAATTGCATCTTTCCATTCAGTGAATTCCTCATCATCGTCTTCGCCAATGTAGATGCTCGGATCAGCATACCGTCCGGTTACAACTTCTACCCCTGGTTTATCGGCCCAAGCCGACGGCGAGGGTGGGGGATTCGTCTCTTTTGGCTTCTCGACACTGCGTTGAAGCAAATCGGCCTCTTCAGTTGTTTGATCAAAGGCCATGTTATCCATGGCGTTTGGATTGTCGGGAGCGGCGGAGGTGAAAGAAAGGTGGTGAAAGGTGGAACCCTAATCGCCTAATCGCCAGATGAGATAGTTTCTTATTCCCTTTTAATTTTCAAAGTGGTTTTGTGATCATTATTACACCATTTTAAAGGTAATGATAGAGCTACCCCTCCCTCCAGTCTAAGGTCGGAGGTAGTAAGGGTTTAGGGGGCTAAGCCCACCCCATTTTTTATTTTTTATAAATAGCCTATGAAATAGCCCACCCCATTGGTTTCAAAAAAATAAATAGCCTATGAACTAAGTCCACCGGACCTTCAGCCCGCCTAAAATAAATTTAAAAAGCCCACCCTACTCAGCCATTTAGATCTCTTTTTTTTCTAAATGGAAGGGAGTCACTACGAAGAAGTTCCGTCTTTTCTAATTAATCTACAACTCCGGTAAAACAACTCACGTAAAACAACAACTCCCTATATTTATAATAAAAAGTTCTTCATAATCTTTTAAAAAAAAAGTCATTCACGGAAAATAAATTAAGAAAAAAAAAGCAACAACAAATATCTTGGCTGAGTAATTATCTAATTGCAAACGACTGTTCAAAAAAAAAGAGAAACTGCAAACGACGGCACCAGATACCACACCTCATCCTCATAAATCGCCGATGGTCACCGCCACCAGTCGCTGCCGGACATTACTCCAGCCCACCCAGAAAGAAATTCCTGGCTCCGTTCTTGCTCCAGTTTACACCATTTTTACACCCAACATAATTTTGTAGTTGTGATTGTTTCAAGTTTTTTAAAATTGTTTTTACAAGTAAAAGAAGCATTTTTTTTCACTGAAATGAAATTATCTCATTCAGAGGACTATAAACTTGCACATGCACACGCTAAGACTCGAACCCCACATGCACACTCTAAGACTCGAACCCCAAGACCTGGAGTCTCGGCTTAACCATTAAAATAAGTCTCATTGGCAACGAAGTAGTGATTCTCTCAAATACACCTCATATGCGCCCCATGTAGCCATTACTTGGCTTCCGGAATATTCTTAATTAATTAACATAATTAAGATCTTGTACTTAATTTATTCATAATAAATAAATACCACAAATTAATTTATCACATAACACCTTATAGTTGAGATAAAACTTTCCTCATTTGGTTATCACTATAACCGCATTTTAATACGACTAGATGTTTTTATGTGTGACCCGATAGGCTTCCGAATATGTTGGCCGTAGGCATAAAGTGCATTTATTAAAATACCCTTCACGCCTAACGATCATAAATAGCGTCTAGCAACACGTCATGACCCCCAATTATTGGAAGAGTCAAAAGCGATGACTAGTACTGAAACAGTTACCGCGTAAATGGAATCATATCGCTGTTACAATATCCATACAATCGTATCTCGAGTGTCAATACATCAACGATCGTGTTTTATAATCTGGATATCATGCTCTCTCGAAGTAACTCAATTACTCCCACTTTGCAAATATTCACGAGAGCTAGACATTCCTTATAAGAAAGTCATTTAGGATATTTACTCCTACCATTAGGATACGCGATTTCCGGACGAACAACATGTTTCCTACGCATGCTTCAATATCATACCCGAGCACTACTGCATGATCGCCCCATGAATAGGGGAAATCTCAATAGTGTCAAAGCATGACAATCCACATCGTGATGCCATGAAGACTCCGGTCTCAAGATAATTACAAAACTGCCACATACTGCGACATTTAATGTAACTGGGTCAGTCTAATGTACGCATTCTCCAATACACGTCCACGTACAGTCCAAGTGTCCATGCACTTCAATAGACGAGATCTATCCCTATCTTCAATAAGATAGAAGACATCTAATATGTGCTAGCCTAATCGTACTATCAATGTCCTGTTTGAAAGTACATACGACTAGAGACATTTAAGTATCAAACTTATTAAAATGATTCGAGATCTAATCAACAATAATCACTATCATGGTTTCTCTATCACGGTTTAATACTAATGACGTTACTATATAAATAACAAAATTGGTTCATCAAGATAAACAAAATATATAATAACAAAAGTGCTTTTATTAATCAAAATAAAATTATTACATGAACTAAATAGACTATACATGACCCGACCCGGTCGGATCCGGTCCAACCCGATTGGGTCTAGGACACAATTGCAACACAAAGTATGTAAAAAGCCCTGTCCCTTTTCGTATCTAATCTACATAAAGACCTAAACACTGAGCTCGCCGAAATTCTAGTCCAAAATGAGGTGTATTGGCATTAAAGATTTAAGCTGAACTGGATGGTGGAGGGTGAGAGAAACACCCATTTCTACCATATGTCTACCATCAAACGCCAACATAAGAGGTCGATAAGTTGCCTAAAGAATAATCATGATGTGTGGATCCATGACCTTGAAAATTTGGAAGCAATGGTACGGTCTTTCTATTCTGAACTCTACAAGGCTAACCCAACCATTAAGTGCAAAGTGTAGATTTCTCTCTACACCTCCTAACTGGTACTGATACTCTATGGCTGAACAGGCAGGAGTCTAAAAAGGAGGTTGAAGATGCCCTATTCCGGATGGGGAACTATAAGGTTCCAGGACCAGATGGAATTCCTGCCATTTTTCTCAAGAAATGTTGGCCCATTGCAAGTCAATCTCTCCTACAGGATTGTTTTTTCAGCTTTTGAGAAAGGATACTTTGATGCCAGCCTAAATGAAACCTTAATTTCCCTTATCCCCAAGATCAACCCTCCCGAGAGGGTTGCCCAATTCAGACCTATTGCCTTATCCAATGTCTGTACCAAGCTCATTACCAAAGTAATAGCCAATAGATTTCAGAGTGTTATTGGAAAGTTGAACAGCCAAAACCTATATGCCTTCATCCCGGAAGAGGTAGTACAAGGAATATTTTGATTGCTCAGAAGGTCAGCACCACTTCAAGAGTAAAATAGGAAAGAAATGAGCAATGATGTTGAAAATTGACCTTGAAATTGCCTATGACAGAGTCGGTTGGCCCTTCTTGAAAACCCTGTTGCATCGAATAGGGTTGTCAGCTAATATTATCAACCTTATTATGTTTGGCCTGCAAACCACTAAGCTCTCTATCTTGTGGAATGGCAACAAGTTAGATCCCATCACCCCAGAAAGAGGCCTTAGGCAAAAGGATCCTCTGGCCCCTTATATGTTTGTTCTTTGTATGGAAGTACTAAGCCAACTGATTGACAATAAGATCCTGCAAGAAATATGGAAGCCCTTAAAGATAGGGACACACAGCCCACCCTTGTCACACATCTTTTTTTGCTGACAACCTCAATCTTTTTTGGGAAGCCTCTACCCAGCAGGTTAAAGTGATCAAGAAGGTCCTAGATGTGTTTTGTGGCATGTCAGGCCAGATCAGCAACTCCAAGTCCATATACCATACAACAAAAGTAGCCATTCGAGAACAACCATCATTCAGAGGAAATAAACCTTTATTATTGACAAAATAAAGAAGAAATTGTCCAGTTGGAAAGTTAAATGCGTTGCCAAAGCTCGAAGAATGGTTTTGATCAAAAGCTCCCTAGCTACTTGCCCTTATTATGCTATGCAAACTGCTAAGCTCCCTGTGGGACTTACTAGGGAAATGGAGAAGATCTGCAGGCAGTTCTTCTAGGTTGAGGAAGGTGGCTCTAGGAGAATGCATTAGTTGTCTTGGGACAAACTCTGTCAGCCTAAGGAAAGTCGACGTCTGAGCTTCAAGCACTTACATTACATGAATTTTGCCTTACTGGGTAAACTGGTGTGGCAAATTCTTATGGATGATCAATCGTTATGGGTCGAAACCCTTGTCTTGAAATATGGCAACCCCTTTGAAACACCTAAACCTACAGCAGACCTGTCCCTGGGGGCAGGCTAACAAGGCCACGGCCTAGAGCCTCACGTCAAAATTTATAATTTAAGGGCCATTTTTTCATGTTCTAGTGATGTATTTTAGGTCTCGTTGTTTACTTAATCTAAATACCGTTATAGGTCTAAATTCATACTAGAATTAAGTTTAAAAAAAGTCTAATCAAGTTACGTTACATTTTTTATATGTCGCACATCATTCTAATATATCCAAAAATAGTTGTTATGTTATATTTTTCTCTCAATAAAAGACCTTAAATTTGCTTTGGCTTAGGGCCCTCGATATCACATGGACGGCCCGGCCCTGACCTACAGCCTCCTTTACATGGAAGATCATCTGCTATGATGCCTCACTCCAAACAGGTTTTGGGGCCAAAGATGGAGCTATCACCTGGAATGACCAGCTAGATCACAATTATAGGGTCTCTGACTTGCTGAACCACGCAGACAACCTACCTGACACCCATAGTTGGGGGAAGATTTGGCATCTAAAAGGCCATTCACGCTACAATTTCTTATTGTGGTAAGCTAGCCACAATGCTTTGCCTACAATGGGTTTCTTATACCACCAGCATGTTGCCTCCACTGCCCTTTGCAATTCATGTAAGCAGCAAGAGGAAAAAAACTTGCACGAGAGATTGCTTCAACGCTAGACACATTTGGCAGAACATGCTCCCCCAATCCAAATGGGCATCCTTCTTCACAGAATCCTCCATTCATGACTCAACATTATATTGGCAACAATATTAGAAACACAACGGATCACTCCGAATGGCAATACCTCTTCAAAGATACTGTGTACAACATTTGGCTCAGGCGTAACCAAATCCAGCATGGTCATGTTGAAGAACAACCCCGGATCATGTGTTGATCTCACAGATTGTAAATAGAGTGAAAAACCTAAGATTAGCTTGGGATTTATAGTTTTTGTGTGGGCTTTGAAAAGCTGTGTTTCTTTAGTTTCTTTTGATGCCTTGTTATGACTTGAGGGGCCTTTCCACTTTGCAATAATGAAATGAAAGCTCAACTGTAATCAACATTAGCTTTTATTAGCTTTCAAAGACAACGTAATCAACGTCATCATAAAGCAAAATGAAGCAATTTTTACAAGGAAAAGACAATGAAATATTGCAATCAACATGCATAGAAAGTAACAGAGTCTTTAAAATGAAATCATTGAACTTCAGAAACCATGAATGCATAGAAATGCCATTCTTTTTGTTGTGCCTGTATCTTTGAACAAACAATTTGTGTTCCCAGACAAAAAAAAAACCTTAGGTCTCATGACATTGCATGTACTTTCTAGTCATTGCAAACAGTTTCATAACCACCTTCATTTTTCAGGACTAAGAATGAAGCTCCTAAAAGCAAAGAGCAGTGTCAGAAAACAAATAATCTGCAGTTGGTGAGGCAATATTGGAACATTAAGTTTGAAACAAATAGTACCAAGTTGCATAAGATTACTCGAAAAAGAAATGCTTAGGAAAACATACTTCCATTTCAAAATTCAAGAAAATGAAACAAATTTACATATTTGAGAAGCCTAAAAGATGTTATTCTTTCAATCAAGTAGATAGACTATAGACACTTTGTTCAGAAATCACCAACCTACCATGAATCCTTACCCCAGAATCCAAGGCTAGATCCTCTCTTATGAATTTGGTGAGGTGGAGTGATCCATACATTGATCAATTACAATGTTAAAAGACCGGTGTTCAACATCTGTTTCGCATTTACAACGTAAAAGGGCACAAGAATTTCCACTTATTCTAAAACGTCCTATGTTTGAACGGCGTGATAGTTCATTGTATGGATCATTTCACCAAATTCACTGCAGATATTCCATATATTAAACAGAAAGCTTACTGCATTGCCAAATCCATGTCAAGTGAGCTTAATAATCTGGTGTTTAGAGCATTTTCGATTGTGTCAAAAGAACAAGCCGAATTCTCAAACTTCTCCAGTTCATCGTCATCGTTGCTCTGCATCCTCCATTTCTGTTGGCACATTCTTAATTGGTCTACAAGAAGAATCCTTTCTGATTCATGCTTCAATACAAGCCACTGCAGTGATTGAATAACCTCTTGATCATAAAGCTGTTTCTCCTCTGCCAATCTTTTGTATTGTCTAGCTTCCATATCAATCAAACTCTTCTCGTTTTGAAGGCGTAAAATCATTGCCATTGCTTCCTCAGTTGCAGTTGCTGATGCCATTCTTTCCTTTTCTAGTTCTAAACATGCAGAGCTTGCTCTTCGTCTTTCCATTTTTACTAATTTTCTCAATAGCATAACATCAAATACGTTATCTTCATCACATTTTTCGCCACTATCTTGATTATCATCATCAGAATCACCGGCCAGGGCATCGGAATTATAGTCTAAAGAATCAGTTTTCTCCAATTTACCAAAAACAGATGGACTTAAATTCTTCATGTTTCCACAATTTGCAGATGAAATTTTTAAACCGTCCACCACAAGATCCTTTTTTGGGCAGAACCCATTTTCAAAAAGACCATGTTGTCTACTAAAACTGGATATAAATCGATTGAAACCCTTGATGTAAAAATTGAACTTGAGGAACTTCAGACCAAAACCAAGCAATAAAAACATAGTAAACACTTCTAAAACATGCGTAAAACCGCCCAACACCATAATTCCACACCAAAAGTTACACTTTTCGATCAATTGCTTCACGTATTCATTCAAACAGGACAAACAATTCATCAGAAGAAACCCAAGGAAATACTCCAAAACCCGCATGTCGCACTGAAAAAACAAATCCAAAAATCACAACCCAGCTTAAAAAAATCAAATTATCTGCATACGGGTCCGTCGAAATTTAGCAATTTCGAGACAGAGTCATCAAATATGGAAAAAAGCACACAACTTTGAAGCTAACTGATGTCCAACAATGAAAGGAACTCGTGGGAGATGAAATGTAACACATTCTGGAGAGACGAAAATAATGAATTCGAAAGGACAAAGATAAGCACAAAATCCAGGGAATTGGAGGAACTGAGAACAGTGATCGGGGAAAGCGGTATAAGCCGTTTCATTTATGGGCCCGAACCCGATGGGGGCTCGTTACTGTAGCCTTGTCGGGTTTATGAGATTTCTTTTTTTAATTTTTTTTAATGGGTTTATGAGATTTTTTATTTTTTGAAGAAGGGTTTATGAGATTTAGGTGATAACTTATTCAAAACCAAAAATATCCCCCCTTACTTAGATTCTTTTTAAGTAATTGATTACTATTCCTAGTAAAATTTGCAAAAATTTAAATGGTGTAGATGTAACCCTATGCATTTGCATTTTGTTCCTATCAGATATTTATTTAAGTTTATAAGGAAAACCACATTTTTAAATTTAAATATATTTTATTTTCATTCTATATAATCTCTATTTTTAATAGAATCATAACATCTATCACATATCCCTTGAAAAAATAGTATATATTTTGTACACAATTATAGAACTCTTTTTTTTTTTACTGTTAAGAACGTTTTTTAGATATAAATTTGTGATGTGCATGCAAAAAAAAAAAAAAAAAAAAACAGCTTCAAATTATTAATTAATGGTGCAGGGAGACGTTTGCTACTTTGCTTTTTCACTTTTTAAATTATTATATAACATAATAAGAACGTTTTTGTATTATGAACGTTTACTGTCATTTATTATTTACGAAAGTAACTGACGGAATAAGGGACAATGATTAATGAACCAAAATCATACATCATATGTAACGCCCGCTTTTAGGACACCGAAATCTTATCCAAAAACGCTCGACACGTATAAAATAAAAATAAATTCAATTTATACGTGCAGTTCTCTACTACGCCATATCAAAACAAGCAATGACGGAAGAAAAGACTGGGTATAAAATTCTCAAACATCCAAGAATAAACAACATCTAAATGTGGAAATGTATCTTATTACATTCGAGGAAAAATACAAAAAACGAAAAATACGATATTCTCCAAAAGGAACGTAACGGTGATGATAAGTCTCGAAAAGCACAAAAAGTCCAAAACAATCTAATAAAGAATAAATAAAGAATAAATGTAAATTCTTCAATGGGGCGTCTTAAAACGTCATCATCGAACTCCTCCTTGTAAACAATGTCTACTTGTTCGTCTTCTCATCCACAAACACATAGAAAACATGCATTTGAGGTAAGTACAGCGTACTTAATAAGAAAGAGAAGATATGACAACAACTATAATTTATAAAGTAAAGATAATTAAAAGTTTAGTTGATTATGTGTGACCGACTCAATCATGGTTCACTCCACGTCCATCAACATGAATTGACTAAACGTCCTACTTAACTTATCTCATGTTACAACCGCGCTTTCAGGGCACTACACGCATATCCAAGCTGGGGATATTCTTGGCAACATATTAGTGGATCACACCAATATCCACGAAGTCTAGAAAAGGTAGAGTCCGATAGTTCGCACATCTCAGCGGAGTCCCTCCGTACTTAGGGTTTTTTTTACCTACGGAGTTCTTCCACCTTCAGAGGTAGGCATACATGGCGATATAGACCGGTGCCTATCCAATAGAGGCATGTTGTTTAATCTTTTACTAGTCAAGTACGTATTTATTAGGGTGATTAACTAGCCACCTAAGTGTTTTCAATTAATCTCCCTCACGTTAACTACTCTCTTCCTAGACCACTAGACATTAACGAGACCTAGCAATTACACAGACAGTGACGAATGCTAATTCATCAAAGCACAAGTCTATCATGCCCTTCCGACGGATCCAAACTTCAACTCCCCTTTAAGAGTACATTCGGTGTTTTAACTGAACGAATCAGAAGCTCAATTCAGGCTTGTTTATGTTTATCCAATATTATCATATCATAAATAAGGGTTGAAAACAATAATAATGTGATTATAAAACTCGAAACCAAACTAGAATGATAAAACCGTAAAAACAAGGCAAAACAGGCCAGACGCCCGTTTGACCTCCCATGGACGCCCGTCCGTATCAGACGCCCGTCCACTAAACCCCAAACGCCCGTCTGCCAAAAACAGCTACATCCTGAATCAAAAATCTCACCTCAGACGCCCGTCTGCCTATTGCAAACGCCCGTATGAGCTATTAGGGTCTCGGACGCCCGTCCGCCTGGGTTTTTCCCAAAACGCTAAAATCGTCAAAACTCGATTTCTGAACCGATTCTAACCTAATTAACATCGCCAAAGACTGAGAAAGCGTAGTAAACATATCTAATCATCCCAAGATTTACCTAGGATCCTTGATCAACGAAACACATCCTTTACTAGCATCTACACGTCTCAAAACATAATCTAAACTTTACAAATCATAACCGAAGTCATAGGAAGAGTTTCTTACCTATTTGCAGTCACAAACCATATCAACGGCCTCTGAAAAACTGTTGCACTTCCCACAAACTGATATCCAAACGTTGCCCTTCTCACAACGATTCCAAAGCTCTCGTCTGATCTGAAAACGGTTAAGCTTTACTTCAAAATTCTGAAAAACTAACCAAGCCCTAACTTTTCCTCTTGGTTGCGCAGAGAAGAGGAGAAAAAAAACTGATTTTCTGAATTTGTGTTTAGGTTATGAGAACTATCTCAGCTTATTTTACTTAAATACCAATTCCCAATTAATCCATTTTTCCATAAACACCCTTGATTACCAAAATTCAGATTTATCCCTTAATTATATATACACATACTCGAAAATTATGTATAAATAATTGATAAAATACTTAACTCCAATAAAAGAACAGAAACAATAATATTTCGTTTTCGCAAAATGACACGTCTGCCCTTTCCCGAAAATCGGAATATTACATTCCTCCCCCCTTAAAAGGAGTTTCGTCCTCGAAACTAGAACATACCTGGTAGATCCACGAACTCTTGGAATTCACCTATCATATCATCTTCAACTTCCCAAGTTGCCTCCTCGGGTGAATGATTACTCCACTGAACCAGGACCAATGGGATCATCCGTCTCTTAATCATCTTTTCCTTCCTGTCCAAAATCCTGATCGGTCTCTCGTCATAAGCAAGATTGTCTTGTAGAATTTCCGGATCAATTGTAGTTTCGACATCATTCCTCGTCAGACACTTCTTCAACATTGAAACGTGAAACACGCTATGGACCCTTGACATCGATTCTGGTAACTTAAGCTTGTAAGCCAACGGTCCAATCTGACGATACGATATGCCACCCTTCCACGTGGAATGATCTGAGTAGTCCAGCTGGAATGTGGAAGAGGTCCAGGTATGACAAGAATGTCGAGTCGGGAGAGCCATCTCGACATGTTCAAGATTATTTACATTATGAGTTAATTATGTAGAAGGTTTCCACATTGGCATGACCATGTCGATGTACATCGTGATATCTAAGAGGTAACTTGGACCGGAGGCCAAGGTCATTTTGTCAATAAATTAAACCGCTACAAATGTAGGCGTAAGAAGAGGGCATGTGCCTATAAATACATACATCCAGGAACTACGTTAAGCTTGATTCTGGATTTAAAAACGAGATACGTAGGCAATTCAAGATACATTCTTGAACCCAGCCGTACAACATAAAAACTACCATCTTTCCATAAAAGACACCATCTTTTTCACATTACATCCTCTTTCTATTTCACCCCTAGATTCTAAACAACCTTGACACATCACCGGTGCTTTATTTAGCATCATCATTGGCGCTAGAAGGAGGGCCCTTTATCTATCGGTGATTTAGAGAGAATAGTACGATGGCGCCGTCAACAAGAAGAAAAGCAGGCAGTAAGAATGTACAGAATGAAGAACACACAGACCTAGAGCTGGCAGGGGAACAAAACCAGAATGTCCTAGAAAAGCCCACTGGTTCTAAGGCTGCAGTTGTGCAAACGCAAAAACCTCAGCTTCCTCCCCAGTTGCAGGATGTTGCAGACCACTTGGCGTCGTTAGATGAAGAAGCACTTAAGCGTGTCGTAGCGTCGGTGTTTGTTGAAAAGGACTCCACGATTTTTCGGACGAGGCAACCTTTAGATCAACCAGCGCGAAAGAGTTAGAAAACGCAAAGGGGAAGAAGCTGGTGGATATCCGAGAAGAATGCGAAGACAAGGTAGAAGTCAGTGCCACCAACTACAAGAAGCGGGCCGCGCAAGAGAAGCCTTTAAGAAGGGTCGAGGAAAGTATACGAGACGAGTTCAATCGTATCGTAGGCAAAGATCGAGACATCGATTGGCTTGAGTCGCGCTTTTGTTTTCGAGATCGGCGTTACCCGATGCCCGAGTCCTTCAAACCCCAAAAATGGATCCGTGATGACGGCACAACAGATCCCGAGGATCATCTATACCGATACATATCGATGATGAGGCTAAGAAATGCGAACGACGCCATGAAGTGTCGAGCATTTGACACATTATTAACAGGTCGAGCTCGAGAGTGGTTCCACAAACTGAGACCCGGGTCGATTTCTAGCTTCGTGCAGTTGGGGCAAAAGTTTCGCGACGCGTTTATTGGAAACAAGAAGTTTCATCTGAGTTCTACCCATTTGACTAACATCAAGCAAGAAAGGAATGAGTCAACTATCGACTATATGAAGCGTTTTAACCTCGAAGCAATGAAGGTCCACAATCTCAATGAGACGCTTCAAGTCAATTTTTTCGTTGCAGGGATCAGGAACATGAAGTTATATGACAAGTTATCTAGAAAGATGCCAGAAAGCATGGACGAATGTGTGAACATAGTCCATAAATTTTGCCAAGGTGAGGAGGCAGGGCGCTTGCACACCATCTCGCTTGGGCTGAACTCGAGAAACGACGCCCGCGGGCTGACAAAAGGTCACCTAAGAATGAAGGAAAAGCGTTTTTGATCGGACAAAGCACCATTCTGAGATCGACTTGGGAAGAAAGGAAACTTGAAAGACAGAGACTTCATACCCCTTAATCGGTCTCGGAAAGAGGTGCTAGCCATCATGATAAAAAAGAACATTGCTCGGACGCCCAAACCGATATCAAAGGATGTCGAGAAGAGGAAAAACACCCACAAGTATTGTGATTACCACCAAGATGTGGGGCATGACACGGAAGAATGTTTTGATCTAAAGAGAGATATCGACGCTGGCATCCAAGAAGGACAACTCGACGAGGTAGTAGACAGATCAGAGAAAGATGATCCCAAAGGGCGTCGTGAGTATAAGAGGAAGAATTACCATGGAAGAAGAGATCGATCTCCCAATCGAGGCAATCAAAGGCGTAGAGACAGGTCATCTGAGCCCGTGAGAAGGGATAATCAGAGAGATGAGCGTCGAGACGATAGAAGGGAAGATCAGAATCGAGATCCTTATGGAGATAACCGAATCGGATATGGGGTGAATACGATTGTGGCGGAACATGTTCTAGACCGACCCCGATCAAGTCAACCCATTGTGGATGAGTCCAGAGAAGCCAAGAAGTTGAAATTCACAACAGAGGTAGGATATGGACCTAGAGACGATGTCCCCAGTACTTATGGTCGCAGTGAGGGTTTAGTAATAGAAGCAGTCATCAGTCGAGGGCTAATAAAGAGAGTCTGTGTCGATAGCGGGAGTGCCGTGAATATCCTATACTATTCAACGTTCAAGGCGATGAAGTTAAAAGATGAAGATATAACACCATTGTCCACCCCGCTATTCGGTTTTACAGTATGTGCCATACATCCCGTTGGATCTATCAACTTGTTAACCACGGTAGAGAGATGGTGAGAGAAGGCTAACGATGGAGATGACGACGTCGTGGTCAAGGCCCCTTCAGGGTATAATGTCATATTGGGTCGACCGCACTTTATGATTTGAGAGCAGTGATCTCCACCTACCATAACAGCATGAAATTCCCCACCTGGCATGGCACCCACGAGGTAAAGGGGGATGTTGCAGTGGCCAGGAATTGCAACCTAAGTAACGATTAAAGGAAAGGGTGTAGGCCAAGTGTTAGTTGAAGAGCTAATCCCACGAGGAGGAAGAGGACAAAAGTTGGGTTTCGGTCGATCCAACGGAAGAAGTTCGAGTTTGGGAAGAAGAAGAAAGCCAGGGAGTTCGACTCGGGAAGTGGATTCCACACCCGATGTTCGAGGCGTTAGTCGATCTCCTAGTCGAGTTTCGAGATGTTTTCGCATGGAAGCCGACGACATGCGGGCCTCTCCAAAGTGACATCGCGGTGCACAAGCTCAATGTCGACCCCGCGAAAAAACTCGTGAAACAAAAGAAGAGAAATCTAGCACCGGAAAGAAAGGAAGCGGTTAAAAAAGAAGTCGACAAGTTGCTGATAGCTGGGATCGTTAAAGAAGTAGTATATCCTGACTGGTTAGCCAACCCAGTCTTAGTGAAGAAGCCCGATGGGAGCTGGAGGATGTGCATCGACTTTACAGATCTAAACAAAGCTTGCCCAAAAGACTCTTACCCACTCCCCAAGATCGACCAACTTGTTGATTCGACCTTAGGGTTCGAAGTTTTTGGATTTCTAGATGCGTATCGAGGTTATTATCAGATCCTTATGGACCCCAGAGATTCGGAAAAAACAGCTTTTATAACTGATTTGGGACCATTTAGTTTCTTACGATGCCGTTTGGTTTAAAGAATGCCGGAGCAACATACCAGCGCACAGTGAACAAGATTTTCGAAAAGTTGATTGGGCGGAGCATGGAAGTCTATGTGGACGATTTGTTAATTAAGAGCAAGTCTCTCGAGCAGTTTATGATCGACACGAGAGAGGTGTTCGAGGTCCTTCGTTCAGCCGGCATGAAACTCAACCCAAAAAAGTGTACGTTCGGGGTCCGGTCAGGAAAGTTTTTGGGATACATGATATCCAAGGATGGAATTAACGCAAACCCAGACAAAATCAAGGCCCTCCAGAACATGCCAGTGCCTCGAAGTGTGAAGGAGGTGCAAAGATTAACAGGTCGGATGGCAGCCCTCAACCGTTTCCTATCGATATCGGCACAAAGGGCCTTACCTTTCTTCAAGATTCTAAAGAAAGCAAGTCCCTTCCAGTGGGATGACAGGTGTCAAAAAGCTTTTGAAGACTTAAAGAATTACCTGTCAAACCTGCCCACCTTGGCATCACCTCGAGAGGGAGAGAGACTTTTAGTGTATCTTGCTGTTTGTGAAGAAGCAGTGAGCGCGGTATTAATTCGAGAAGCGGAACGGGGTCAGGTACCAATCTATTTTGTCAGCAAAGCCTTGCATGGGGCAGAGTTAAGATATTCGCCAGCGGAGAAGCTAGTTTTGGGACTGGTCCACGCGTCGAGGAAGTTGAAGCATTACTTTCAGGCACACCCGATCGTGGTAGTCACGAACCAACCTTTGAAGCAAATTTTGGCGAAGCCTGAAACATCAGGTCGACTGGCCAAATGGGTGGTCGAGTTAGCCGGATACGATATCGAGTTCACACCTCGGATATGCTATCAAAGGCCAAGCACTAGCCGATTTCATTGCGAATGGTTATCGATCCAAATAGAACAAGAAAAACAACCATCGAGCAAAGAGTGGATCATTTATGTTGATGGTGCCTCTAGCAAGGAAGGAGCAGGAGCGGGGTTGTTGCTGATTAGCCCAAGAGGAGAAGAATTCCCATATGCGCTTCGATTTGAGTTTAAAGCCACTAACAACGAAGCGGAATATGAAGCCATAATCACGGGTTTGAAGTTGGCAATCAAGTTAGGGGTCGAGAACCTCCTGGTATACAGTGACTCACAGCTCGTGGTAAATCACATCAGAGGGGGGTATGAGGCTAAAGAGGAAACCATGAAAAGCTATCTAAGAGTGGTTCAGAGACTGATGACAAAATTCAAGAATGTTCGTATCGAACAGGTACCGAGGAACGAGAATAAACGAGCTGATGCCTTATCTAAACTGGCGTCTAATTTCAAATCAAAAAAGAAAGTCCTGGTAGAAATGTTGTCAGAACGTAGCTACGAAGAAGTCGATGTGCAACCAATCAGTCAGGGGTCGACGTGGATGGACCCGATAGCCGCTTATCTTAAAGATGGGATTCTACCATCGGATAAGTTTCAAGCAAGGAAGGTGCGATTACAGTCAGCGAGATACGCATTATTTGATTATGTTCTTTACAGGAAGTCATTCGTAGCGCCCTGGACGCGATGCGCGTCGGAAGAAGAGGGAGCATATCTTCTCGAGGAAATACATCGGGGAGTATGTGGAAATCATTGTGGGGCACGAATGCTGACAAGGAAATGTAGGCTAGCAGGGTATTTCTGGCCCTCAATGCAGAAAGATGCAAATGAGTTAGTTATGAAGTGTAAAGCGTGTCAGGTTCATGATGTGATAACGCATCAGCAAGCTCAAGAGATGAATGTCATCGAGTCTGTTTGGCCGTTCGACGAGTGGGGTGTCGATATAGTAGGGCCCTTGCCTCGAGCCCCGGAAATCTAAAGTTTGTTGTGGTCGCGTCGATTATTTCACCAAATGGGTTGAGGCTAAAGCCCGCTGCCGACATTAGAGTTACAACCATCAAGAAGTTTTGTGGGAAAATATTTTATGCAGTTTGGAGTCCCCAAGTACGATCTCGGACAACGGCACTCGGTTCTTGGATGAAAAGGTACAAAGCGGCTCAAGAGTTTAAGATCGAACACGAGCGACATCGTGGGCTCGACCTCATCGAACGGACAAGTCGAGCGGACCAACAGACGATTGAAGTTCGGTCGAAGAAGCGATTGGAAGATGAGGGACGCGATTGGGGCGACCACGGTTGCCAAGCATCTTGTGGTCGTATCGAACTGCACCCAATGCGGCTACTCGAGAAACTCCTTTCGCAATGGCCTACGGGTGTGAAGCGGTTATACCAGCAGAGATCGGGTTGTCTTCACCTCGGGTTTTGGCTTATAATATCGAGACAAATGAAAGCAACCTCAAGCAGGCGAAAGATGATGTCGAAGAAAGAAGAGAGCTCGCATCACATCGAGTGGCTGAGTATAAAAGAAAGATGTCACAATACTATAATGCTCGGGTAAAGTATAAATATTTCCAAGTTGGTGACCTCGTGCTGAGAAAGAATGAAGCAAGCAGACAAGACCCAATAGGCAAACTCGAGCCGAATTGGGAAGGCCCTTACAAGATCCTGAAAGTCCATCCTAAAGGGGCATATCAACTTGGAAGGTCAGATGGAAGCACTGTGCCTCGAACCTGGCATGCCACTAATCTTAGAAAGTACTATGTGTAATTTTCATTTCCGTCTTGGTGATTGTAATGCGTCGAATCGACCATCAAGGCTTTATGTTTGCAATTTATGAAATTTTCTTTGAACCATCATAGCAAGTACCCGTCGATACGATGCGTTAAAGTTTTAATGCTTATCACTCCTAACCTGCTAAAGCGAACATCAACTCATACTTAAAGTGCACCATGAGTCATGAACTCATGCTTCACTTTGGGGGAATAGAGAGGAATTAAGTCGATATGACTACACCTCGCACAAGAAAGGGAATTAAGTCGATATGACTACACCTCGCACAAGAAAGGGAATTAAGTCGATATGACTACACCCAAAATAATCGAAAGGGAATTAAGTCGATATGACTACACCCTAATTAATCGTAAGGGAATTAAGTCGATGTGACTGCACCCAAATTAATCGTAAGGGAATTAAGTCGGTATGACTACACCCTAAGAAAGCCGCAATGACATAAAGATAAATCAAAAAAGGCAAGGATCACACGCCGAATAATTAGATGAGGAGAGTCAAGTAAAATCCAGCTGAACAAATTCATCAACAAAAAATAAAGCAAAGACAAAGAAAGCAAATGTTTGAAAAGTACAACCAAATCGAATAAATGTTGTTTTAAACTCAGGGATTAGGAGGGACCGAGTCGGATGCATTGGGGTCAGTTTGATCTTCAATGTCGACATCCTCCTCACCCTCTTGGTTCAGAGCAGGGACCACATACTTCTCATACAAAGAGACACCAGACCGGAGATCGCGAAGTATCGGCCATATCGAGGATAGCTTCCAGTATCATATAAGGCGCCTTTCCGACACTAGACACTTCAAATTCGGGAAAAGCGGCCTTCACTTCGCTCGATGTGCATCGTGAAGCCTCCTTCATCGCTTGAGTCATCAGCAACATCATTTCGTTCTTGAACTCTGAAGAGGCCAGATAGTCCTTCCTAGCTGTCTCCTGGCGAGCTGCGAAACTGTCGACCTCGAATTGAAGGTCATCCCGAGCCTTGATGGCATTAGCCGATTCGGTCTTTGTGGCCTCGAGCTCTAACTTTACTTTGGTCAATTCCCATCTCTTGCGGCCCGGCACCTTCTCCGCCTTGGATAAGTTGAGTCGAGACGCTTCAAGATCGACCTCAAGAGTCAAGCGTCGTCCATCTATCTTCTTTACCGATGCCTCAAGCTTCTCAATTTTGGCGACCGCTTTTATAGTCTCCTCTTTTTCCACCAGGAGGCGAAGACTCCATCCCGACCGTGGCCACTTGAGTCATTAGCCGAGCCTGCAAAAATGAGAGGCCTTAAAATGAAAGATCTTGAGATTATAAAAGCCTCAAAATTATAAAGAATTAAAGGCTTACACTCGCATGGTTTTAGTAAACCAAGCTGGCCGAACTCTTCAGAGCCATGGCCTCGGCTCGGTGGTAGAGGTCTCCGAATCATGTCGATGCTCTGTGGCCTCGGTGGAGGAATGATGCGAGCCTCCTTCCCAACACCATGTCGGATCTCGATAACTTTTAGGCGTTTCCTTTGGACGAGGTTCTCTCTTGTCGCTTCTCCGCCACACGGCCGTCGGGTTGGTTTCTCAAGATGTTAGATGACGGAAGCGAGTCCCAGATCGAATCGAGTCCTTTGACTCGTGAAGTCGTGTCGAGCGGATACGGCCTTCTTCGATCCGATGCCGACCGGCTCTGGATTTTCTTGGGATCTCGCTCTTTTCGGTCTAACACCTTGGTTGACGATTCCATCTCTCGAGAAATACTCCACCGCAAAAGTCAAAATCATTATTAGTATATAATCGAGACGGAGATAAGTAAACAGAAAGAAGTATAACAGTTCGATAAAATAACGAAAATCCTACACAAAGCCCGGACTTCTTCATCAAGCTCCATATAAGCGCCCGGGCCTGCCGTCTCGATGTCAGCATAAGCATATAGAGGGTGCAGGTTCCGAGTTGCAATATCGGGACGCACTTGTTCAAGCACTCCACACGACACGGGTGGATCGGAGTCAAGCTTGTCATGCCACTTCTTAGGTCTTTGGTGCCAAGTATGTATATCGAGATCACCAAGACCGTGTCGGATAAAGAAGAAGTTAGGTTTCCAGTCGCCGTGAGAAGATATGGCCTTCCGAACAAATTCCGGGACCAAAGGGCGTTTCTGAAAGGTATACCACCCAGCGTCTTGCAGTCCCAGGATCGAATAATATTGTCGGAACAGGCGCACTGTGAATTCGACTTTAGCCACTCGACATGCCAGGACAAAGCCCATGAGGCTTCTAACACCATTCGGAGCCAATTGAGCAACACATATCTGGTAGTGTCGAAGCACTTCGATAAGACACGGATCGAAAGGATATCTTAATCCTTCCTTTAGCTGCGCTTCATAAACGGCGCAAAAACCAGGAGGAGGATCACAAGCGAATTGATTTTGGCCTCGAGGGACTTGCATGTTGTTAGACGAATACGGAATATCAAACCTCTGGCATAAAGTTTTAACCTTTCCCTCTGTTAGGGCAGATACGCATCCGTATGCTCCCTGACCTTTCATTCTGGTTTGACGTTTCGTAGGGCGTCGGGAAGTCGATTCTTCTTCCCCCCTTACCTCCTCTCCTTCTTCTCCGGTGGACTTCTGGCCGGATGTATCGAGTTGTTCGGAAACCGTTACTTCCTGTGATTCGTCCTCGGACACGGCGATTTCCTCTAAATTTTGAGAATCTCTCTCACTCACCGACATGGGAATGGGAAAAGCAAAAACAATGAAATAAGAAAGAAACGGAGGAAATTCAAAGCTTACTTGCAAATTTTGTATGAGGCAGGAAAAATGGATGAGAATGAGTAAGTTTAGACTCTTCACCGGCTTGGGACTCCTTTTATCTTCAAAGATCTCCAAATGATTGAAGGGACGGTTTTGGGGCGATTATAAAGGAAGTATCGCGTATATCAAGGGTTTCCAACCAATAAAAACGCTTTCGTTTCTGCGCCCATTTAATTCTGATGCAGAATGACGTCATCCTATGGAAGCCTATGGCGGTTAAGGTGTTAGCCCAAATCCCGCCAAAAGGAGGCCTCGAATCAAATGACTTTTTCAAATTTTCAGATCCGACTTTAGCATCTCAAAGAGGCCTCGTCAGATCTGGGGGGCTTATGACGATACGATATGCCACCCTTCCACGTGGAATGATCTGAGTAGTCCAGCTGGAATGTGGAAGAGGTCCAGGTATGACAAGGATGTCGAGTCGGGAGAGCCATCTCGACATGTTCAAGATTATTTACATTATGAGTTAATTATGTAGAAGGTTTCCACATTGGCATGACCATGTCGATGTACATCGAGCTGATATCTAAGAGGTAACTTGGACCGGAGGCCAAGGTCATTTTTGTCAATAAATTAAACCGCCCTAAATGTAGGGCAGAAGAGGGGCATGTGCCTATAAATACATACATCCAGGAACTACGTTAGGCTTGATTCCTGGATTTAAAAACAGGATACGTAGGCAATTCAAGATACATTCTTGAACCCAGCCGTACAACATAAAAACTACCATCTTTCCATAAAAGACACCATCTTTTTCACATTACATCCTCTTTCTATTTCACCCCTAGATTCTAAACAACCTTGACACATCACCGGTGCTTTATTTAGCATCATCACAATCCTTTCCAGAATTTCAAAAGGTCCAACATACCTTGGACTTAGCTTTCTCTTTTGTCCAAAGTGTTTCACTCCCTTCATCGCTGAAGCTCGTAGATACACTCTATCACCGACTTCAAACTCCAGATGTCTTTTTTCTAACGTCTGCCCAACTCTTCTGCCTGTCCTGTGCTGCCTTCAGATTCTTCTTAACCAACTGAACCCTTTCCTTAGCTTGTTCAACCATTTCCGGCCCTATGATATGTTTTTCCCCGACTTCATCCCAAAACAGCGGCGTTCTACATCTCCTTCCATACAATGCTTCAAACGGTGGCATGCCTATACTTGCATGATAACTATTATTGTAGGCAAACTCTGCTACCGGTAGATAATCATCCCATGATCCACCTACTTCCAAAACACAAGCTCTTAGCATGTCCTCGAGTGTTTGGATGGTCCTCTCAGATTGTCCATCTGTCTGAGGATGAAACGCCGTACTCAAATCTAACTTGGTTCCAAAAGATTCTTGTAAGCTCTTCCAAAATCGACTGACGAACCGACTATCTCGATCCGAGACTATAGAGATAGGAACTCCGTGCAACTTCACTATATTATCCAAGTATAGTGTCGTCATTTTCTTCAAAGGCATATCAACCTTATACGGTAAGAAATGGGCAGATTTTGTCAACCTGTCCACGATTACCCAAATCGCATCATGCCCTCCCTTAGTCTTCGGTAAACCGGTGATGAAATTCATTGTGATCTTATCCCATTTCCATTCGGGGATATCTAAAGGCTTAAGCATTCCTCCTGGTCTTCTATGCTCTGCCTTCACCTTCTGACAAATATCATATTCTGCCACGAACTTGGCTATCTCTACCTTCATCGAGGGCCACCAAAACCTTTCCTTCAAGTCTCGGTACATCTTAGTAGCTCCTGGGTGAACTGCAAGGCAATCCTATGTGCCTCTTCCATAATTATCTGCCTTAGGTTGCCAACATTAGGCACACATAAACGATCCTGGTACCAAAGGTTTCCATTCTTATCCAAGACATAACCCACTGTAGGTTTCTCCCTAGCAACTCGCTTCAAATCAACCAAAGCTGGGTCTTCATCTTGCTTTTCCCGAATATCACCCATCAACTCAGATCTTGCTAACATCGGCGCCACAAACTGTCGATCCTCAATCTGATCAAACCTGCTGATTTCCAGCCTATCTAACCTTTCTGCCTTCCTCATGTTCTTTCTCATCCTTAGAGTATACTAGGATGTCGTCTATGAACACTATCACAAACTTATCCAAGTATGGCATGAAAACTCGCTGCATCAAATCCATAAATGCAGATGGAGCATTAGTGAGTCCAAAAGGCATAACTAAGAACTCATAATGTCCATACCTCGTACTAAAAGCCGTCTTCGGTATATCTGCCACCTTGATCTTCAACTGATGATATCCGGACCTAAGATCAATCTTAGAGAACAATTTCTTGCCTTGCAACTGATTAAACATATCATCTATCCTCGGCAAAGGATACTTATTCTTGATGGTAAGATTATTCAATGCTCTATAATCGATGCACATCCTCATGCTACCATCATTCTTCTTCACGAACAAAACAGGGGCTCCCCAAGGCGAAGTACTAGGCTGAATTATGTTCCTCTCAAGCATATCCTTAAGTTGAGCCTTCAACTCCTTTAATTCAACCGGTGCCATTCTATAGGGTGCCTTAGCAACTGGTGACGCTCCCGGTATCAACTTGATCTCAAACTCGATCTCCCTATCCGGCATGTTTCCCGGTAACTCTTCCGGAAATACCTCAGGGTACTCTCTCGCTACAGGAGTTTCCTCTAGCTTTGGCTTCACTTGTTCCAAATCCACGGCGTACAACAAGTAGCCTTCACAACCCTTCTGCCAAGCCCTAATTGCCTTAACTGCTGAAATTATCGGATGTCGCTTCTTACTTGGCTTGTACACATTACCTTGATAAGTCTTGTCTGATTTCCCCGGTATCTTAAAAGTCACTTTCTTCTCTCGGCAATCTAGATGAACAAAATTCTCGGATAGCCAATCTATCCCAAGAATCACGTCAAAATCTGAGAAGTCTAAAACAGTGAAATCACTCTTGCAACGATAAGATCCAACTCGAACTTCCACTTGAGGTATCATCCTAGTTACCTTTGTTACCTTCCCTAACGGTGTAGTTATCTCCAAAGTGTTTCTCAAAGGTTCCGAAGGTAAACTCAACTTCTTAGCTACCTTAGTCGACACAAAGGTGTTAGACGCTCCCGTATCAAACAAAGCTCTGACCACTAGATTATCTAACATTATCGTACCTAGGATGCATGTTCATTCATTTAAATAAAGTTACAGCATGAATAAACGTGCTATAAAAATATCTTAATAAAATAAAATGACAACGAGGTACCTGAGATAACATCATCCTCTGGTTCTGCATATCTTGCATCAGCTGCAAAAACTCGGACTGGACGGCTTGGGCCGCGTCTACCGTTTCCCTGGCCCGAATTGCCCTTGTTTCCTCTGTTTGGACACGCCCTAGAAAAGTGCCCTGGCTCTCCACAAACGTAGCAACCAATAGTATTTTGCTTGCACTCCCCCGAATGATTTCTGTTGCACTTAGGACACAGGGGTGCACTGTTTGGGACCTTAGCTGCCGTGGGCGCTGTTGTCTTCTTGACGTTCTATTGCGGTGCTCCTCGGTAATTTCCCTGACTAGTCCCAAAGTTCCGCTTGTTTCCAATCACAACTGTGGCCTTCTTCCTGAAGGTCTCAACCTTCAAGGCTTTGTTCAGTAATTCCGCCATGTTCATTGTTGTAAATCCCAACATGCCAGACTGAATCTCATAAGCCAATCCTTCCTTGTAAAGGGCCATATTTCTTTCTTCCACTTTCATCAGCTCGGGATAGAACCGTCCCAACTCGTTAAACCTATTGGTATACTGAGATACCGTCAAATGATTACCCTGCTTGTGTTTCAAAAACTGACTTGTCTTGTCCGCTTGAACCGTTGCTTTGGGAAGTACTATTGAAGAACATAGCTTTGAAAGCTTCCCGATCACATTTTTACCATTATCGCTCACGAATCGCATCTATCCATGCCTCAGCTGCACCCAAAAGAAAACTAATTGCTAACTGTGTCATCTCTATCTCAGGCACACGAATGTTCCTGCATGCCTTCTCGAAGCTCCTTATCCATTCCTCCACCTTTGAATGTTCGGACGTTTCCATAGAAGTTCTCAACCCGATTCCTTCTCAACTGGTATACCAATCCACACCGGTGCTTGCTCAAATGCTTGGTCTCACGGGTGGGTAAACCGGAGGATAGCCGAAAGGTACTGCTGCTGCTATCACGCTTTGCCGAGGTAAGTCGGATTCACTTGAGGTTTAGGCTGAAAAGGGTAGTATCCCAGATGATAATTCTGGTGTTGTTGTGGGGTTGATTGAGGTTGTTGAAAACCAAAAGGTGGATAACCAGTACCTTGTTGATGGTCGAACCGCGGTGAAGGTGGTACGGTAGGTCGAGGGGTATGACCTGCATGAGGTGGGTAGTGGTGGTCGATCTTCGGTGAAACACTAGAGGTGAGGGATGGCTCACTGGTGGAGGGTAAACGCTAACTGGTGGAGGGTAAACACTGACTGGCGGGGGATAAACGGTTTGCTGATGTGGGTGGTAGCTTACCAGTGGCGGTACAAATCCTGTTGGAACATCGCTTACCAATGAGAACTGAGCTGAACTTCCCACGTGCCATCGTGGGGGATGCTCCCGATGAGGTCTCGGTGACAAACCCTGCTGAGACCTTGGGGTGGGTGTCGCGGTACGAGGTGGTGGTGATAAACTCCGCTGGGGTGGTGGAATCTGCCTCACAACACCGCCTCCTACGACCGGTGTTGGAATTTCCCGTCGAACTCTGGAAGTCTCTGCACCCGCTCCAGTTCTCGTGAACACCATCCTGATGATCAAAGAAAACCAGAATGTTACTAAAAGGTCTAGAGAAAACTTATCTTATAAGAAAGGAAGCCTAAAAGACGCTTCTCTCTGATACCAACTGTAACGCCCCGTTCCCGGACACCGAGTCCTTATCTGGAAAAGGAACGTTCGGCACGTATAAAATAAAAATAAATTCACTTTATACGTAAACCTCTACTATGTCGTATCAAAACAAGCAAACGGAAGCAAAAGACTCGGATATAAAATTCCCAAACATCAAGAATAGAAACAACATCTAAAGGTGGAAATGTATCTTATTACATTCAAGGAAAAATACGAAATCCAAACGAAAAATACAATATTCTCCAAAAGGAACGTAACGGTGCTACAAGTCTCGAAAGACCAAAAGTCTAAAACAATCTAATAAAGAATAAATGTAAATTCTTCAATGAGGCGTCTTCAAACGTCATTATCGAACTCCTCCTCGTAAACAATGTCTACCTGTTCGTCTTCTCATCCCCAAACACATAGAAAACATGCATTTGAGGTAAGTACAGCGTACTTAATAAGAAAGAGAAGCTATGACAACAACTATAATTTATAAAGTAATGATAATTAAAAGTTTAGTTGATTATGTGTGACCGACTCAATCTAGGGTTCACTCAATGTCCATCAACATGAATTGACTAAACGTTCTACTTAACTTATCTATGTTACAACCGCACTCAAGCGGCACTACGCATATCCAAGTCGGGATATTCTTGGCAACATATTAGTGGATCACACCAATATCCACGAAGTCTAGAAAATGTAGACTCCGATAGTACGCGACATCTCAAATGAGTCCCTCCGCATTTAGGGTTTTTTGACTCTACGGAGTTCTTCCACCTTCGTGAGGTAGGCATACATCGCGATATAGTACCGGTACCTATCCAAGAGAGACATGTTGTTTAATCTTTTACTAGTCAAGTACGTATTTATTAGGGTGATTAACTAGCCACCTAAGTGTTTTCAATTAATCTCCCTCACGTTAACTACTCTCTTCCTAGACCACTAGACATTAACGAGACCTAGCAATTACACAGACAGTGAAGAATGCTAATTCATCAATGCACAAGCCTATCATGCCTTTCCGACGGATCCGAACTTCAACTCCCTTTAAGAGTACATTCGGTGTTTTAACTGAACGAATCAGAAGCTCAATCCAGGCTTGTTTATGTTTATCCAATATTATCATATCATAAATAAGGGTTGAAAACAATAATAATGTGATTATAAAACCCGAAACCAAACTAGAATGATAAAACCGTAAAAACAAGGCAAAACAGGCCAGACGCCCGTTTGACCTCCCATGGACGCCCGTCCACTAAACCCCAAACGCCCGTCTGCCAAAAACAGCTACATCCTGAATCAAAAATCTCACCTCAGACGCACGTCTGCCTATTGCAAACGCCCGTCTGAGCTATTAGGGTCTCGGACTCCCGTCCGCCTGGGTTTTTCCCAAAACGCTAAAATCGTCAAAACTCGATTTCTGAACCGATTCTAACCTAATTAACATCGTTTTCAGCACAGTAAAATGTAGTAAACATATCTAATCATCCCAAGATTTACCTAGGATCCTTGATCAACGAAACACATCCTTTACTAGCATCTACACGTCTCAAAACATAATCTAAACTTTACGAATCATAAACCAAGTCATAGGAAGAGTTTCTTACCTATTTGCAAATACAAACCATATCAACGGCCTCTCAAAATCATTGCGCTCCCACAAACCGATATCCAAACGCGTTGTTCTTCTCACAACGATTCCAAAGCTCTCAAATCGATCCAAAACGGTTAAGCTTTACTTCAAAATTCGAAAAACTAACCAAGCCCTAACTTTTCCTCTTGGTTGCGCAGAGAAGAGGAGAAAAAAAACTGATTTTCTGAATTTGTGTTTAGGTTATGGGAATTATCTCAGCTTATTTTCCTTAAATACCAATTCTCAATTAATCCATTTTTCCATAAACACCCTTAATTACCAAAATTCAGATTTATCCCTTAATTATATTTACATTTACTCAAAAATTATGTATAAATAATTGATAAAATACTTAACTCCAATAAAAGAAAAGAAATAATAATATTTCGTTTTCGTAAAATGACACATCCGCCCTTTCCCGAAAATCGGAATATTACGTCATAATAATAAGCTTATAACATGAACATGTTGCATATTTACTAATGTGATTCGGGCCAGTCTTTTTATTTTTAAGAACGTTAATAAATCTTAATTTATTTTATTGCCATTTAATAAGATTTAACGATCACGAGAATTAATGATTAAGATGTGATGTGCGCTCGCAACCAAATATCCAAATATGAAAGGTTGATCTTCGCCACGAGTACCTCTTAGAAGTTAGAACATATTGTAGACTAGGGCTGAGCAAAATAACCAGTAAACCAATCCAAACCGTAAACCGATCTAAACCAATCCGAATTAACCAAACCAATAGCAAACCAAATGAATTGGTTTGGTTTGGAACCAAACCAAACTGCATTGGATTGGTTTCGGATATTTTTTTATACACCCAATCCAAACCAAACCAAACCAAAATTTTAATACATTAATTATATATATTATATATTATACTCATTTGTCTTATACCTATTTTCGGTAGGAAAATTTATATCCGTTGTTAAATCAACTGTGGTCTTTTAAAGCCATTGTGTGGGGGAATGTGAATAGGAATGGCATTATAATGCCATGTAGGACAATTTTGATGCTTTTGATGATAAGTGACAATAGGAAAGCTTTAGGCCATTATGATTGGCCTTATTGTTTTTATTTCTCTGTGCTATATTCAAGTTGCAATTTTTGCTTTAAATGTTGGCTGCTGCTTGGAAACACAAAATGGTACATTCATTTTGATCATTCTCCTACTCAGTTATGCAAGTTGGACTTGTCCTATTTTGCTCGTTGAAAAAATGAACATTGATCTAATTCTATTTCAATGTTTTTTTCATGGAGCCATGGAGGTTGTAGGTTTTGTTGGCTGCTGTTGGAGTTGGATTGGATGCTTGTTTTTGCTGTTGTTTGCTATGTTGTTTTGGTTGGAAGACGCGCATGGTGTTTTGATCATTTTGTTGTGTCAACATTCAGCATTTTGCTCTTTTGATGTAAATATGTAAATCAGTAAATGCATGTATGTAAGTATGCAACTATGGATGATTGATTGTAGCTAAATTATATTGTAATGTATGTAGCTACTTAGAGATTATGTAAAATGTTGGTTTTGTATTTTTTTTTAAGATTAGGCTTGTTAAACCGAAACCAATCAATCCAAACCGAAACCAATTCGAACCAAACCATTGGGGTTGACTTCGTTTTGGTTTGGTTTGGGGAACGAATTATGGCGCCCCAAACCAACCCGAGTCTTTCAAAACCAAACCAAACCCCCCAAACCGATCCAAGCTCACCCCAATGTAGACTCAACTCTCCCAAAAAAAACAAAAAAAAAATTATAAATATACATATACTACGTGGATGTCTATTAAATAAAACACATTATAAATATACGATGTGATCGACAAATATTTTTACACCGTAAAGCTACATGTCACATGACATAACTTTAATGGTATGACATAGGATAATATTAGTTAATGTCATATACATAGGAAGGATAATGTAAATTAATGTTTCATCCAATATCTTACATTTGGAAACCGGCTTTTAACTGTGAAAGATCCATCAATGCTATGGAAAAATTTAAAGGAAAGGTACGATCACCTAAAAAGGGTTTATGTACCTAGAGCACGGGCTGAATGGAGAGATTTAAGGTTCCAAAATTTTAAATCTGTGAGCGAATATAATTCGGCAATGTTTCGATTTACTTCTTTATTGAAATTATCTGAGGAAACTATTACCGAGAAGGATATGTTAGAGAAAACATATAGCACATTCCATGCCTCGAACGTGTTGTTACAACACAGTATCGAGAAAAAGGTTTCACAAAATATTCTGAGTTGATTTCGTGTCTTCTTCTAGCTGAACAAAATAATGAAATTTTGTTGATGAATCATGAGTCCCGACCAACTGGTGCTAGCCCGTTCCCCGAAGTGAACGTGGCTCAATCTTCGAAATTTGATAGTGGTCATGGACGTGGACGTGGTCTTGGTCGTGGGAGAGGCCATGGACGTGGACGTAGTCGTGGTCATGGTCATGGCCGTGGAAAATATATCCCAGATAGATATCATAAAGGATCATCATCTCGAAAGGGGAAAACGGGTCACCAAAAGTGGAACCGAAATGAAGTTAATGACAACCAGAAAATTAAGGAAAACTTATGTTATAAATGTGGCGTGAAAGGCCATTATTCTCGTGCATGTGGCACACCCAAACATCTGGTTGAACTGTATCAAACTTCACTAAAAAATAAAAATAAAGGCCTTGAAGCAAATCTTGTGTGCCACGAGCATTCTGAAAATGATACAGATATGATGTATTTTGATGTAGACAGTTTCCTAATGATCCCTGAGGGACAAATGATCAAGCCAATGTTTAGATATTTTTGTAATATAGTAAAGTTATACTTTTGAATTTCTTACTATAATCCAATAAAAGAAACAACGATAATAAGTTATATAATAAATAAAGTAAATAAATCTCCACATGTATTGTCTTATTACATTATAAATAATTTTCTAGCATCATGTATCAAACCCTTCCAACTATATATTTCCTTTATATAATAAATGATACAGTCAATCTATGTATTTAATTTTTCGTCTTGTTCCACAATGTATCATTTCGATTTCTCATATTTTAGAAAACAAGAGCATACAAAATATTTCTTCTTATTTGATTTTTTTTAGGGTATCATATTAAATTTAGAACAAGTCTAGTAGTTTATATTTACAACGTCATTTATTATGTTTGTATTTTATTCTTGAAGAAACGATGAATATCTCTGGTGTGCGGGATTCAAATGAAGATATTTGTTTGATTGATAGTGTCACTACACATACAATACTCAAACATGAGAAATATTTTTCTTTCCTGAAGAAAAAAAAGATAATTGTTAATACAATTTGTGGTAGGAAGAGCTATAATATTTCTCCCTGGGGGAACAAAATTTATGTTCAGTCATGCTTTATATTCCACAAAATCCCGAAGAAATTTATCGAGTTTTAAAGATATCCGCTGGAATGGATATCATATTGAGACAATGAATGAGAAAATTTCTTAA
This sequence comes from Gentiana macrophylla, assembly GCA_026214975.1. NCBI lineage: Eukaryota > Viridiplantae > Streptophyta > Magnoliopsida > Gentianales > Gentianaceae > Gentiana > Gentiana macrophylla. Next base: position 24,694,459 of record CM047813.1, read on the forward strand.
TATTTGTATATTACAGTAAATGTCTCAAGGAGAAAAATATATTGGAGAAACTTCATTCTCTATCATCGGGATTATATTATACTAAAATAAATGCGCTTGAGACGTATCTTGTAGTAAAACAGAAGTTTACTGACAATAATTTAAATTTGGCATGATCGATTGGGACATCCTGGATCAGTTACGATGAAACGAATCATTGAAAACTCACATGGCCACGTATTGAAAAACCATAAGTTTTTCAATGTTAATGAATTGTTATGTACGGCATGTTCTCAAGGAAAATTTATTACACGGCCATCAGTCACAAAAGTGGCAACTGAATCGCCAGTATTTTTAGAACGGATTCATGGCGACATATGTGGACCTATACATCCACATAATGGACAGTTCAGATATTTTATGATCCTAATTGACGCATCCAGCAGATGGTCACATGTATCATTGTTATCAACTCGCAACCTGGCATTTGCAAAATTACTAGCGCGGATAATCCGCTTACGAGCACAATTTCCATATTATCCGATTAAAAATATCCGTTTGGATAATGCTGCAGAATATTCAACACGTGCTTTTGATGATTATTGCATGTCTGTGAGAATTAGTGTGGAACATCTGGTTGCTCATGTTCACACGCAAAATGGTCTGGCCGAGTCATGTATTAAACGACTACAGTTAATTGCGAGACCAATGTTAATAAGAACAAATTTACCCATATCTGCTTGGGGACATGCTATTTTACATGCAGCAGCGCTTTTGCAAATTAGACCATCGAGCTATAACAAATACTCCCCGATGCAGTTGGCTATGGGTCATGAGTCTAATATATCTCATCTAAGAATATTTGGTTGCACGGTATATGTACCAATATTGCTGCAGCAAAACGCACCAAGATGGCCCCCCAATTAAAGAAGATTGGGAATTTACGTGGGATATAATTCCCCGTCAATTATTAGATATCTTGAACCCTTGACGGGTGAATTATTTACTGCAAGGTTTGCAGATTGTCATTTTGATGAGACTGTTTCCCCGAGATTAGGGGGAGGAAATGGATTTAAAAAAGAACTGTCGCGGAAAGAAATCTCTTGGAAAACATCGTTAGATTTTCTTGATCCTCGTACAAGTGCATGTGAACTTGAAGTTCAAAGAATAATTCATTTGCAAAAGATAGCTAATCAATTGCCGATGCATTCCATGACTCCAGTAGAGTCACTAAATCCTATATAGAAGCCGCGAATGCTCCGGCTCGTGTTTTAGTCCCAGAAGGACTTGAAAAGAATAATATAGCAAATGAATCGAAACCACGCCAGAAGCGTGGTAGACTGTTTGGTGCGAAAGATAAAAATCCTCGAAAGAATAGAGGATCAAATGATCAAGAAAATGAGAAAACGAGGCATCAATTAATTATGCAACTTCCAGAACGAAATGAAACCGAGAGGAAGTCATCATCGACGACATTTTTGCATATAATGTAGCACTTGAAATAACTGGTGAAAACGAGGATAATGAACCGACATCAATTGATGATTGTCGAAAAAGAAAAGATTGGCCACGATGGGAAGATGCCATTAAATCAGAGTTAGAATCCCTAGCAAAATGAGAAGTTTTCGGACCTGTAGTTCGTACCCCAGAAGGGATAAAGCAAGTAGGGTTCAAATGGGTGTTCGTGCGGAAAAGAAATGAGAAAAATGAAATATTGAGATATAAAGCACGACTCGTGGCCCAAGGCTTTTCACAAAGGCCCGGTATCGATTATGAAGAAACTTATTCACCAGTAGTTGATTCGATAATATTACGATACCTCGTGAGCCTAGCAGTGCATGAGAAACTTCAAATGCGTGAAGGATTTAGAATGCCTAAAGCATGTAAATCGAATCCTCGAGAAATTTATTCTGTCAAGTTACGAAAGTCTCTGTATGGATTAAAGCAATCTGGACGAATGTGGTATAATCGTCTCAGTGAAAACCTAATTAAAGAAGGTTTTAAAAATGATATGATTTGTCCTTGTGTTTTTATCAGAAAATGTGAATCACAATTTGTGATAATCTCTGTATATGTTGATGATTTAAATATTGTTGGAACTCCTGAAGAAGTTTCAAAAGCAGTTGATTACTTAAAGAATGATTTCGAAGTTAAAGATTTTGGACAAACAAGGTTTTGTCTTGGGTTACAAATTGAACATTTAGAAGATGGAATATTTGTCCATCAATCAACTTATACAGAGAAAGTTTTGAAACGATTCTATATGGCCAAATCACATCCGTTAAGCACCCCAATGGTCGTGAGATCACTTGAAATAGATAAAGATCCATTTCGACCATGTGAGGAAAATGAAGAGATGCTTGGTCCTGAAGTACCATATCTCAATGCTATCGGTGCTCTAATGTATATAGCTAACAACACTAGACCGGATATTTCTTTTTCCGTCAGTTAATTGGCCAGGTTTAGCTCAGCTCCGACACTACGTCATTGGAATGGAGTCAAACATCTATTTCGATATTTGCAAGGGACGGTTGATCTTGGACTCTTCTACTCGAACAAATAAAGTCGAGAGCTCGTTGGTTATGCAGATGCAGGGTATTTGTCCGACCCCCACAAAGCAAGATCTCAGACATGTTACTTGTTTACTAGCAGTGGCACATCAATTTCATGGCGCTCAACTAAGCAAACATTGGTTGCTACATCCTCAAATCATGCCGAGATAATTGCTATTCATGAAGCAAGCCGAGAATGTGTCTGGTTAAGATCAGTGACGCATTATATCCGAGAAACTTGTGGCTTATTCGTTGAAAAAGAGAAGCCGACTACATTATATGAAGACAATGCAGCATGTATAGCACAACTAAATGGGGGATACATAAAGGGAGATCGAACGAAACATATTTCATCAAATTTCTTTTTCACCCACGATCTTCAAAAGAAAGGCGACATTGTTGTTCAACAGATCAGATCAAGTGACAATCCAGCAGATTTATTCACAAAGTCATTACCTACCGATATGTTTGAGAAATTGATAAAGAAGACCGGAATGAGCCGACTTAGAGACCTGAAAATATGTCCAAATCAGGGGGAATAATACACAAACGAATATTGTACTCTTTTTCTTTAATTATGATTTTTTTTCCCACATGGTTTTTTCATAATGAAGGTTTTAAAGAGGCAGATTCTTTGTGTAATGGACATCCAAGGGGAGTGTTATAAATATACACATAATATGTGGATGTCAATTAGATAAAATACATCCTAAATATACGATGTGATCGACAAATGTTTTTACACTGTAAAGCTACATGTCACATGACATAACATTAATGGTATGGCATAGGATAATATTAGTTAATGTCATATACATAGAAAGGATAACATCAATTAATGTTTCATCCAATATCTTACATTTGGAAACTGGCTTTGAAGTAAATGTCAAGACTCAACGGAGGATTCCTGCCAACTTTCATTTGTGTATAAATATGAGCATTGTAAGATGTAAAGAGATACCCTTTGAGAGCAAATACTACAAGTGCATTATTATATTAAACATTACTTCAAGATATGTATATCATTTATTATTCACTCATTCTATGTGATTAGAATTACTTAGCATACACCTGAGTCTAATTTTACATTTATGTAACTCTCGAGTCCACGTCAGAGGAGAATGCCTAGGAAGGTTACCGGTTTGATTCTCCTCTGAGGCGTCATGTTGAAAAAGCTCTTGGTCAGGCCTTACCCTTGACTAAGAGTCAGACTCTGCAACCACGACTCGGGCCGAACACCAGACTGGTCATACCAGTGGGTTCTGGATACCGGGGGCTTTAAGGAAACTCTTGAATCCACGTAACATGATAAAAGTGTGATATTTCGACAAATATTTTTGTTTTTACATTATATATCACAAACACCCTTATTATTATATCACAAATACAAATACCGCTAGAATTAGGGGTGACAAATATCCCGATAATCCCGACCCGTACCGAATCCCGTCCCGATCCCGTCGAAAAATCCCAATCCCGAAAATTTCCCAATCCCAAAATTTCAGGATTTTTCCCGACCCGAAAAAATGCGGGACCGGGATCGGGTATAAAACCCAATCCCGTCGGGTTCCCGATCCCGACCTAAATATATATATATATATATATATATATATATATATATATATATATAACATCTTTCATCCCGATATAAAAACCAACAACCATAAATACTAAAAACACAAACGTATTACACTCTCTGCTTCCATCGTTCCTCACTTTCTCTGCAGCTCTCTTTAGCTCTATAATATTCCAGAGTGTTCTTCACAAAAGTCACCCGCCTCCACCGGTTGTCAACTATATCGCCGTTAACTCATTTCTCTGCCCCCCACCTTCTTTTGATTATTGTTTTGATAAAGTAATTGTTGTCATTTTTTTATATTAACATGAATATTTTTAACATCATATGTTCGGGACATTCATTCCCGACCCGACGAGATCCCGAACATTCGGGTATCCCGATTATCGGGACCCGACGCTTATCGGGTACATGCTCAGGAAGAAAAATAGAATCCCGAATCTTGTCGGGACGGATTTCGGGTATGAAGTTTACGGGTCGAGTCCCGACCCGATGCTACCCCTAACTAGAATGCCTTTGGTGGAGCCCATAAGGCCAAAAGTGGTGCCCCCGGCCAACGCCGGGAGGTAGCACACCAATGCCCCCATCAGTCTGTAGATGCATCACTTCAGGCACCAAATTATCCAGCACTACACCAGAGCATGTAGACGCGACGGAAAGTCGGAAACTTATCCAGCGTTTTATGGTGGTTTGATTTGAAACCCACCCCTTCATTTCATGACAAGATGCTTAAAAACGATAATACACTTCAATTCTCTCCTCTCTTATATTTCTCATCATTTCTCATACTTGCAAACTTTCCCGAATTTCGTCTCCTTGAATTATTCTATCAACACCAAGCCTAAAAATGCATTTCAAAAAGTTCATAAAAAACTCCCCATTAATTCTTCCACCATTCCAAGTCTTTGTGGTTATATTCCCAAGTTTTCCATCTTTCTTATCTTAAAAAACTAGGGTTGTTCTTGGATTCTTAAGTTAACAACGAGAAGTCTTTGTACGTAAAAGAATAGTTTCTCTTGGTTGATAAAGAATATTCAGCAATAGAGAAATTCCCATAAATCCAAGTAAAGAGTCAAGCATCAAAATCTTTTATCATTTCACGTGATTAAATGTTTACAAATGTAATTGAATGCTTCTGTTTCCGTGTTTTGATGCATATACGATAAGTGCATTGGGTTTGGGTTGGTAAGATGACATGAAGAAGCCAAAATGCTTCAGCACGGGAGCCCCCACGCCATTACCTCGTGCCTCGACGCATCAAGGATGGTTTATAAAACCTCTGCAATGAATTCTGAGCATTGAATCTGGACAGAAAGTGATCAAATCTCTGAATCACTATGTTGATTCTATATGCAATTTCCACAATGTATGTTTGAATTATTCATTCTATTCTACTTTTCTTTGGTTTCATATCAATAACAAATTATTTTATAACATTAGATGAAAAGAGAAAATGTTTTGCATTTTGTTCTTGCAAATGTTTATACATTAATTGAAAGTACACAAAAATTAACTCCTCCCTCCAATGGTATAATTTTTGTTACCAAAAAAAAAAAAAAAAAGAAAAAAAAAAAAAGAAAAAGGAAGCAAATTCTTGTATTAATAGACCCTATTTCACAATGCAAATCGATAACCGACATGTATAGAAAAAGACAATACATTTTTCTGTATTTTTATACAAATAACATTCATCTGACGGACTGGTCTGATCAGATACAACATATATTAGTTATTAATGGACTGGACAACCATCAACTGAAATTCCTTTTGCAGTTGGACATGTAGCTAAATGGCAATGTTCACCATTTGTTCCCCACCAACTAATCCCTTTATTCTCCATTCCTAATGTAAAATAAAGCATCACAGCCATGAAAGCCACACCAGCATCTAAAGCAGCTGAAAGAATGTAATTATATCTCTGCCACCATTTCTTTCTGTATCTAAACACAAAGAAATTGAAGATTGTTCCAACTATTATCCATGCATTGTAATTCAACGGCGTCGCGGGTGGCATTGCACCTGTTGCTCCAAGAAGTACTGGGAAATTCACAAGAGGGATCCAAAACTGTTTAGGAAACGATTTATGGAATAACCAGACGATAATCGGTGCTAATGCACCTCCAAGAAAGAACCAGTTCATCGCGATGTAGTTTCCTTTCGCCCCGAAGATCCGTTTCGGGCCCACTAAACCCCAGATTACAGATGCATCAAAGAAGACTCTGTCTCCCGGACATGTCCACGGGCTGTCTGCAGGGAGCAGAGTGTCTTGGCATATATTTTCAATTGAATGAAGTAACCACCATGCCACTCCTATGTTGATTGTGCCAGCTATTATTGTTCCTATGAACTATAAGAAATAACAATATATATATCATTCTTTTACTCGATCGAAATTAATCGTGCAACAAGTGTAGTTTAATTACCTGGACCAAGAACATGGATCGAGGTGGGATTTTCATGTAATGACCGAGCTTGAAATCACTGAGGAAAGAGATAGCTTGAGCCATACTCATGTAACCGTAAACTTTGAAGCATACATTAGCAATAGGCCTTCCCGGATATATAATCCCCATTATGTATTCCGTTATAATGTTTAACCCTGGCGTCTGCAAAAAAACGAACATTTTAACAGTTACTGAATTCATTATGATTCAAATAGCGTTACTGTATTTAACGGATTTACCTGGTTGGTTGTAGCGGTAATGATACTGATCGGAAGGGTGAAAACGAAAGCAATAACACTAGCAAAGAGAAGCCCCCACCATGGCATTTGAACTTGTTTGTTCAAGGCTATACAAAGTACTAAAGAGATACCAAGTGTCACTGCAAGCAATATATGAAACCACCATGATGGTATATCCTTGTATTTCTTCATTAATCTTGTATGTATATCCTCTTTTTGAGTGTATGATGCTCGGAACCGGATATATATTTCCCTGCACAATCATTTTCAGTATTGAAGTGATAAATAATAAGCTTGTATGGAAATATTACTTCCCTGAACCCTGAACCCTGAACCCGAAACCTTGAACCATGAACCATGAACCCCTAAGCCCTGAACCCTGAACCCTGAACCCTGAGCCATGAGCCGGAATAGCAGAAAGTTCCCTGACTCCCTACAAAATGCTTTAAAAGTCCATGAAATCAAAGATACAGAAGTATACATCCATACCTTCCATAGAAGAAACCGACATGTGTAATGGTAGATGCAATGGTAGCGAACCCGAAACCATAAGTTAAAGCAAAGAACAAGCTCAAGTTTATCCTTCCTTGTTGATCATACTTCCCCAAATCTAACTCAAACTTGTCATTAACAATGGCCGGAATATCGTAATTCTGACCATTTGCAGTGAACAAATGGGATGAAAATATGGGGTATTTCTTAGCACCATATACATCTAAACCCCAATAGGATATAGGGATTACAATGTACACAATCATAATATAACCAGCAAGAACATTCACTATGGAGAAGAATGGGCTGACTAGTGGGCTGAACAAGAATGATGCGATTGCGGACCAGTCCAGTGTGAAGGCGCCGATTCCTAGTCCTCGCATACCGGAACCGAGTTGTTGGGCCGTGACGGATTTAGGGTAGGCCCAACAAACCCATGCAATGCTAGTTAGGGTTGAGAAGAGGTATCCAGGTACTAGGTACCATGAGAAGCTACAAACTAATGCAATTACAAAGAATTTTGCTCTTGACATTCTTTGCTCATCTTTCTCATGCAATGCCCTGCAAAAAGAAAAGAAAAAAAAATTCTCATCATACCCCTAATTAATAATTACCTATCCAACAAAATATAAGCATTTAATCATTATTGTATTAATGATAATCAAAAGGTATATGTGGATTTCTTTTAAAATTAATGACATTATTTTACTTTTTTAAATCTCTATACAAATACTAGCTTAGTGCAAATTTAGATTTCAAATAATAGTGTCAACTAGTTATGTTGTACTCAAGTATGTGAATGATCCGAGTCGAATCAAGCATTTAGTAATCGATCGAGCATACTTCTATAACTGTCATACTCGAACTCGGCTCGAGCAGGAAATAAAATGCTCAAGCTCGGCTCGAATTAGCTTGGTTTAGCAATGCTTGAGTTCGGTTCGACTATGCTCGTGAAAAATATCATGCTCGAACTCGAGCTTGTTCCAAAAAAAATACGAGTTTTTCATATTCCGTTATTTATATTTAATATATTTATAATAATTGTTTCAAAACTTATATATGTTTTAAATAGAATATTAAAACGCTCAATAACGCTCGTGAGCATTCGATTCAAGCTTCAAGATGCTCGAATTCAGCTCAATTTCTATAATAAACTGCTCGGGTCAGCTCGAATTCGATAAATTCATAGATAAGCGAGTCTTTCACAGACCGAGCATTGAACTGCTTGTAGACGTGTCGACTCATTTACACCCCTAAGTTGTACTCATTCAATGTCCAAGGGGGGGGGGGGGGTTCAAGGAGGATGGGCACCATTTGATTTGAGATGTTAGTTTCTTGTGAACATGTGACTTTACATGTGATTTTAAACCAAATAATTCTAAAATTCCTTGAAATGTGGCCCTCACTCTTAAGGGACAGCCTTCAAAGTTAACTTTTTCAAGGGGCATGCATGTCACATACAGCTCTACATAATATGTAGTGCTTTTTTAAATAATGTTATTTATTTGGGGTGTGTGTGTTTTTCACATCTATACATTTGGATGACAAAAATAAATAAGGCAAACTAAAAACCAATTTTGAAGTTTCCTATCTACTTAATTTAGTCATAAGTTGACTGTATACATTAAGCCAGAAGTCAATGGTCTTTAAAACTAAGCTTGACTACTAATAGTGGCTGAGAATTGAAGCATTGTGTGAACATGGAGGGTTTTTTTTTTCTCCTACTTGTGTGTGAATCATTTGATCTGTCACTATTAAAAATATGGAAACTAATTGATTGATGTTGTTATATGCATGTTATCATACACTATATTATGTATACATCAAATGTAATTATACATAAATATTAAAACGTACATAGTGTAGATATTTTCATATACAATGCCTCTTACGTGTATAGAGACAATTAATATTGTAGGAAAAGTTCTCTGACCAACGCTTAACTACAGAAAGAAATTCATAACGAAACCCTCTTTCAGGGGAAGTTATTGTGAGGGAATATAAAGGTGGAGTGACGGGTGAAACGATCAGAACCACACAGTTTAAATACAGAATAAAACTGTGTGGTGTGGGGGCTGCCACACGGTGTCTCCGCACCGTGTGGAGACACCACACAATAACTTCCCCTCTTTCAGGGTATTTTTAAGGTGGTGTCTCCGCATATGAAGCCAACACATGTGAAGACATATGGATCATATGGTTTCATCATCATGTGATTAAACTTTGGGTTTATTATCAAAAAGAAATTTGAATATAGAAATATATGAATAGGATGGTGGAATATTTTTTAGTAAAAGAACCAAGCTTGATGGATTTGGAGGTCGGTTTGCTTCGCAAAAAAATAGTAGATTTGGAACAATGAACAGTAGATTTGTCCTTATCACCAATTTACATTTCCAATGTCGTGATTCTTATTTTCCCTCTCCTTTTTGTCCTTTTAAACCACTCACCCTTAAACTTTTGTGGTCCAAATGTCTTCACCAATCATATCTATGCATGTGGAGACATTGGAAAAAAAAAATCACCCCCTCTCCCCACTCTATAGTCTATCCATATCCCTATCCCATATTCAATGACGGAACTTACCCATAGCTTGGGTGAGCGTTTGTCATCCGGTTTTTATTTTCGATACGTCATAAGCCTTATATAAATCAACCAAACACAGTTAGTTGTTTTAATCCAATCTATCCGACCATATAAATATAGTCTATTAGCCCACCCGACCGCCAATTCTTGGTCTCATCTCTATCCCTATCCCTATCCCTATCACCACCCACCCACACACTATCCTATCCTCCACCACCACCACCGTCACCATCACCGATTCACCAACAACAAAAGATTATAATAATGTATTCATATCTTTATTGCTTTTACAAATAAACTACTCATTACTCTCTTTTTAAAACTACAAATAGTCATAATCTTACACTGACAATTGTTTATTTCCAATAATTCATGTGTGTAAACGTCAAAAGTCAAGTTATTTTTTTTTTTTTTTTTTTCCTCCTTCAAAAAATGGGCATTATTTAGGAAGTATTTTTTTTTTGAATGAATTTAGGAAGTATTTTGTCTGTTGAATTCTTCGAAATGCAAGCTGTATAAAGTGTAAACGCAAGTTGCCTACTACTACTACTACTTTGTGAGCTGAAAACAGGGGATGCATGTGACTGCATGCAAGTACTGACGGCTATACCATAATGTATGTGATGTCTATAAATTACAATACATTTTATGCATGTATTTTAACACATCAAATTTCTATCAAATATTTATATATATAAATTACAATACATTTTATGCATGAGTGTTACAAGTTTCTTGGGCCCTCATATATATATATATATATATATATATATATATATATATATATATATAATCCTGCCTTCTACAATGTCCTCATAGTTTGGCAGCAAATAAAAGCCATTGAAAGATTGTACTATAATTCAAGTTTTTCATTTATTTGAATCACAGGGTTTATACATGAATCACACGGCATGTAACTTTTGCAGTAAATATATGAGGCAGAGTATATATATATATATATATATATGATTTTAGTACGACGGTAAGCGCTTGATCCTGACATGGTAAGTGTTGGGAGAGATTACCCACACTCTTGAATGAAAAATTGTGCAAGTATTGAACAGCTTGCCAACACTTGAAGAGGTGTTGGGATAGATTGCTCACACTCTTCATTTATAAAGAAAATATAGTAGCACATTTACTGACATCAATTGATATTAATATAATGGTAAGCGTTTGACTATTTGTAGTTTGAAATTTTAAAAAAAAAATGTTTAAAGCCCCCTGCAGAGTCTGACCATTACTCAAGGTAAGGCATGACCAAGAGCTCTTCCAACATAGCGTCTCAGATGAAAATCGAATTGGTGACCTCCTAGGAGATTTTTATTTTATTTTTATTTATTGCTAAAAATAACTCTAATGCCAATTGTTATCATGGCTTTGCCAAGGTTTCTTTTTATTTGATACCCCCATGTTAATTATACTAATTAAAAATACCAATTTATAATTAAAATGTCCTCGTCATATATTGACCCGCTGATTGAGGAAAAAGACGATCTTCCAGGCTTTGATTTTAATGGGTATTACAATCAATTAACACTCATAAAAAATTCAGGTTATAAGATCGTGCCACTGTTTGCATTTTGAATAACATAAAATGCCTATCATTTCTCTATAATTAAAATGTCCTCGTCATATATTGACCCGCTGATTGAGGAAAAAGACAATCTGGCAAGGCTTAAACTTATAACGGGGTATTATAAAAATCGTAACTTATAAAAAAATTACTATTATAATGATTGAAGCCACTGTTTGCATTTTGCATAACATAAAATAAAACAGCCCCCAAAAAAAAAAAGACATAAATAAACTAACTAAATAATGAAGAAATAATAATACTAAATTTGTCACATAGATCCTGTAAATAATAAAAATAAAATAAAAATGTCACATATATAGTTGATAAATTGCAGGGAAAATTATAACTCACCGGAAAAGTGAAACCTGAACAAGGGTGCTCGGCCACCACATGTGGGCTGGTTCCACCACATATCTTCTCAACAGCCCTGCCCATCCATACCCTAATACCTTCACACACACATAGAGAGAAAATATTACATATAATAATTTAATATATTTTATAATCTAAATTTATGTACATATAAATCAATATAATAGCCGTCAGTCTCATGGTCTAACTCTAACAACTTGAACTTGTCTAATTAAAAAATAGAAATATTCAAATGAAAGTTGAGGTCCATCAAGTTGATCACGTGTGTCATAATATTAAAAACAAAAAGATATTGTGTATAGAAATATCTACATGGATTATAAAAATAAATAATCCTTCCGTTTGAAATAAATGAGGCAGTTGTCAAAAACACGTATTCTAAATATGTGAGTTAATGGTTTAATTTGAATGTGAAAAAAAAAAAAAAAAAAAAAAAAAAAAAAACTTAGTCTATATTACAATGTTGATTTATTTTCTCACTTTTTAATAAATAATGGTAGATATACGATAAACACAATAAATGTTGTATTAAAAATATAACTGACTCGATTATTTTGAATCAAATCTTTCTAATAATTGCCTCATTTATTTCGAAACCAGAGTAAGTAATAAAACAGTAGATTGACTAGGGTCTATTTTAGGTGATCCAATGAAAGCAACTACACTACTACTGTCTCCAATGTTGGTATAGGGGAGAAGTCTAAGGTTACAACACTTCAAAATCATAGAGATTTTGAGCTATTTTATGTGTATTTAATGAGATACACGAAAAAAAAACCTAATACATTGATGCAGACATAACCGTTATAATACAATAAGTGTCACAACGTGTCTTTATACCATTGATCATGATGGATATAATAATGATGAATGAGTCTACACATTGAAAATCAACAATATAGATACACATTGTGTCACAACGATTGTGACGTATCATTACTCTATATATTATAAAGTACTTCTTAAAAATGAAGTCCCATAATAGCATTTCTCAATTTAGTTGGCTCTTACATTTGAATACAACTATTGTTATAAACGTTGTACCATAAAATAAAATAAAATAAAAATCACAATGTGATGGTTTCTGGCTAGGATTAATAACCGATTCAAAGGATGTAAAAATGATATCAACACTATACCAAACTCATGTGACAACATTATGCCGATACATATTTTCACATCATTGATTAACGTTGGTGGTTTATTTGAATCAACGTGCTTTTCATAATCAATGGCCTAATATAGTAGCACAAAATTGCGATATTATCTCGAAATAGATAAGATTGAAACATTACTAAAAAAAAATAAGATTGAATTTTGTAATTTGTGTAACAATTTTAGACCAAACATTGTTTATAAATACTTGTTGAAATCATTATGCCACAAATAACCCGTTAAAGCATTTCCAGTGATGAACAGGAAAATTCTAACACGAAAACTCAACAGTTACAAGAGGCATATAAAGCCAAAATATTTTTAACGCTTTTATATACGTGACACAATCATATTAATGCACGGTGTATATTATTCCAAACACTGAGTTACGATATGGAGTATAAGAGACTTTCTTATCCCGTATGTATCGAATCGTTAGATATACGACTTATCCTTATAGGTCTATTTTTTGTGCATTTTGAATCATTAGACGTACATAAAATAAAAGAAAAGAAATCTATATTTTTTTTCATCTTATCGGTCCAGCGATAACTGTTATGGTCCTTAATCCAAAAATTCTGGGTTTGAATCTAAGTGAGAACAAAAATGTGTACCGTAAAAAAAAATTTAAAAAAATCTCAACATAGAAAGTAAAAAGAACAGTTAAAAAGGAAGAAAAAGAAATGGTTTACCTGTGTAGTCACAATCAGTAACCAACCGGCAAGAAAAGATATTTTCCGGCGATAAAAAGCAATAATGATATCAACAATACCAACACCATAAGCCGAACCATTTCCAAAAGCACATCCAGCATTAGCAAAAATGGTAATCAAAACATGTTCTTTCATGTTAAACGGAGATGGGTTCAATGAAAACAATCTTTTCCCGAAACCCGGTAGCCGGAACTGCTTCGTCGGCAACACAGCCGCCATGAAATGTCCAATTGGAAGGCTAGCCACTTGAACCGTGATTTGGGTTATAACCAATGGTTCGGTTCGATAAGAGAAGAATTGGTTAAGAAAAGAGAGTAAACAACATGATAGTAAACCGAGGAACCACATCCGGAATGTCCAAACCGGAAGAGTTGGGTCGTCATGGTTCGTCACGGTTAACCGGACTTCTTCTATGGGTGAATCCTCGTCGTCTTCGTCGACGGCGGCCGGTGGGTTTTCGCCGTCGTGGTTGGTGGTTTTGGTGTTTCGGTAAAGCGGCGATTCCACCTCCAAAGTTCCCATGGTAGAGGAAGAAAGAAAGTGGATAGGAATTTAAGATTTTTTTTTTTAAGAGTAGTGTTTGATATTGTTTCTTTTGCTACCTTTCTTTATAGTATTTTTTTTTTTTTTAATTTTTTTCTTTTTTAACAGAGTTCGAACACTTGTATTAATAAGATATTGTAGTTTAGTTTACCACTAAACCGATGCTTTTTATAGTATTAATTTATGAAAGAAATTAGTATAATACTATAATGTATGTATGATTTGCATGTGCCGCCAACTTGTCTCGATTAACAATATATGTATCTACCTTTTATTTTAGCCTCTAGTTCTTATTTTATAGCCACTCTTTGTCATTTATTTTAAAAGTCCAAATTTATTAATTAATTAATTGAATGATGTAAGAGTTCAATTTATAATATTGTTATAGATGTATGAATCGGAATGCCGAAAAGGGTAAAAGTAGAAAAGAAGAAAAATATTGTACGCATACCAATGTTTGGATATCAAATATATGTCGTATATACACAAGATAATGAGTATATACTCCCTCGCTTTCAAAAAAAAATATATACTCCCTCCGTTCAATTTATCTGAAGCGGTTGCTAAAATCATTTATTCTATTTTATCTAATACAGTTACATTACTAATGCAATATTTATGATTCTTGTTTTACTCTTATTTATTACAATATGATAGATAAAAACGAATGCAACATTAATTATAGGAGAATTTATATATATATTTTTTTCAATAAATTTTGCATTTGTGTTTTTTAGTTTTTGACCGCGATTTTCCATTTTTTTTTCAAACGCGCGCGATCTTAAGGTCGCCTCAAATCCCTATAGGGTTCCCTTCCCAATTAGGGTTTAGTTTGGTTCAAAAACACCTAAAACGCAAGATTTATAGCTTAAAAAGATATTTATACACCATTTCGAACAAAAGACTATATCCCCAAGATTTTACAATAAACATTTTTTTAACCTTAAGCCCCTTAATTATATTCAACAACTTTTTAGTCATTTCATTTTAAAATTAATTCATTAACTCATTTTCTTAATATCTGTCATTTTGATAACCACCTCAAATAATTTGGAACAGAAGGAGTATATAAAAAGGTGTAAAATCTTCCACTTTTCTGTATGAGTAGTTTTGTTTTTTTCCCGTAATAATTTCATTTTTTTAAGTTTTCTTTTCCTTTAATTTTCGATTTGGTGGTGGGTTAGTTTTGATTATATTCCTATATTTGGTATGTAATAGAATAAAATTTGTGAAATTCTATTAGATGTGCTAAGTGACAAGGTGGGTGATGGGCGTACGTGAAGATGAGTGTGACGGGTGGTGGTGGGGCATGCGGTGGTGGGTGATGGCGGATGATGTGAATGTGCAATGCGGTGGTTGAGGTGGTGGTGGCCGTGGACATGGTGACGATAGTGGTGTGGTGTACAATACTAGTGGTTGTGGTGGCGGTGGTTCAGGTGACGAGAGTGTGTGGTGTGTGGTGATGAGTGATGGTAAAGTGGGATGTGGTTATGGTGACACAGGTGGTGTGGTTTGGTGTGCCGTGATAGGTGATGTTGAAGTGGATGGTGGTGGCCGAGTGAAGATCGGTGGTGATTGAGTTGGTTGTGGTGAATGATATTCGTCGAAGTTGGTGGTGGATAGGTTATGGGCGAGGATGAATAAGACGATGGTGAAATGGATAGTAACATGAGGTGGTGGTGGGGCATATGATTGTGAGTTGGGTTCTGATGGTGGACGGTGATCAATTGTGATGAGAGGCGTGACAAGGTACGCGGCAGTGGTGGTGGTGCGGTGGATGGTGGCAGGGTGGATTGCGGTGGGGTGGGTGGATGGCATGGGAAGAGGCAGGTGGTGGTGGTGGTGGTAGATTTTTTATCATCAGGTTATGTCTTACCTTTTATTCTATCAAAGCATTCCGTGTATTCCATCTATTTTTTATGGAATGAAAATGGTAAAAATGCATTATAATGAAATGAAAATTCATTATATTATCTTGCATCCAAACACGCCAAAATGATGGAATGAAATGTAATAATCATTCTATTCCAGCGATCCAAACGTGCGAACTGGATGAGGTGGATTAATGTCTTATACCATGGCTAATCACAAACATGAATCTTCATCTTTTGATCTTCTACGCATCAAGTTTGTGACCACTCCTTTCTTTATGGTTGGGAGGATATGCAGAGATCATATGAGTATGATGCCAAACTTGGTGAGCAAATCTAAGTTGGAGTTATGCAGTTTATTTATCTTTACCTAAATTATCTTCAATATGCTTTTTTTTATAAATAAAACATGCATGTCAAGTTAGTTTTAATAGTTCGTTTTTCTGGTATGTTGGGCTTATAAATTCATAAATTCGTTCCGTTATGTATTATTCCAAATTGACAATATTAAAATTCTGTTGAGCCCTGAAGGTTTGTCCCCCCTCCTCCCCGATTCTCTTTTTCTTCCACGCAGTCTTTTATTACTATGGTACGACGTCAAACTTACGTGAATACCTGCCTCTGCGATCATAGTGCCAGATCAATAAGTCAGGGTGCGAACTGCCAGCAATTGGGGTCTGAGTAATCACATCTACTTCCCGGGGCCGAAATGCCATTTTATTTTAGAATGTGCTAGCAGCATAATCCTGACAAAGGTAATTTAATTATCATTTTTGGATTATATACCGTCTTCGATTTAGAAGTGTCATAAATACTTTTATGGGCAAAAATAACTATTTTAACGCCTAATTTAAAAATTATGACTCACTCAAAAGATCAATGGTATTAAGAACACAATTAATTTTATTGGACTGAACTACCCTTATCTTAAGCGTCTCTTTCATCTTCTTCATAATTATGCGGATTTTCATGTCACTTTATGTCTCCTATTCCATTAAAACACATCAAACACTTATATCTTGTGATCTACACCTTCAAAAACCATGATTCTTTCGTCATTATTATTTTTTTCATTCGCTTTCTTTTAAGGTCCTATTTGATACTCCCTCCGTTCCAATTTATCTGAGGCAATTGCCAAAATAATTTGTTCCAATTTATTTGATGCAGTTACATTTCCAATGCAACATTTATGATACTTTTCTTTATTACCCTTATTTATTGCAATATGATAGATAAAACAAAATGCCACATTAATTATACTTAAGGACTTTTTAGTCATTTTATTTTAAAGTCAAATGCATTAACTAATTTCTTTAGTATGCGTGATTTTGACAACTGCCTCAGATAAATTGGAATGGAGGGAGTATATTTTATTCTCATATTCGAAATGTTAAAATCGCGATCCATAATTTTTTAAAATTGTGATAGCGGCATTTTTTTCATCATTTCTTTCACCACATTTCCCTTTTTCTTTTTTCTTCGATCCCAGAGCGACTCTATTGTTCATGGCATTCTTATTCTTCGGTGATGCTTTGTGTGCAAACCGATTGAGGGAAATTCTAATGTAGGGAATTTCTATTAGAGATGTGTGTCAATCTACAACCAGACAAACTGGTTATAAGACAATCTAAAATATTAGTGTAATAATTTATTCTAAATTTTTTTTAAAAACAAATCATTCAGATTTTTTTATAAAAGTGTATACAAAAAAAGAAAATAGCCGTGTAGTAGAGATTTCTTACGTATAAGTATTATTTTCCTTTTAATAAAATAATAATATGCTTTTTCGTAGGCATAAGTCGAGCATAAGTGTGAGTGCAATAATTTGACAGTCAACAAGTCGTCAGATCTTGTATACTTTGTCAATTCAATTGCATGCAGCAGTTTTTTAAATTCAACTCTTCATATTGCTTTAAAAAAAACAACAACAACAACCCTTCATTACTATAAAAGGGGTGGACAATTACTTAAGTGTTTGTTGCACAATGACTATACTCTATTTCGTCATACGTCTTGGCGATTTTATGATGTAACGATTGTACGAAAGTTATATCAAGTGACGTATATTAGATTTCTTATTATTACTTTCTTTTATATAATACACATTTATTATATGTCATAAATTAAAAATGAATGACTGTAATGTATGTCACTTGATACGACCTTCTACGACGGCTGTATAAAATTTATCACTTCACCAACTTGTTTTGAAGTTTATATGAATCCTTTGTCTCAAAAAGTAACACAAACATCTTACATTATTTCATAGAATTGTTAAGAAATATGTACTTTAAATTTATGAATGTCTTAATGTTGAAGAGTCTAGCTATCTTTCTTTATATGGAGACTGAGAAATGGTTTACTTCCTTTTGCAGCTCAGCTTCAAAAAATTGGCATACATGGGCCTTTTAAATGCTTATCTTGTAATAATGAAGAAACTATTGACCATGTCTTTTGGCACTGCACTAAAGCTCAACAAATATAGGGGCACTTTCAGACCTTATTTCATTGGGGGCACCATCCTTGTGACAGTCTGCAGCAAGCCATGAGCATCTGGCTCCATCCTGATAACCAGGGCGCCTTGAATACTGAGTTACCTCTTATTCCTATTTTTATATGTTGGGAGCTTTGGAAAGCCAGGAACAAGACTCTTTATGAAGATGTGACTGTCACTGAGGCCACTATTATCTTTGCTATCCTTGACAATCTGAGGCTTTCTTGTTCTTCTCTCAAGTTGACTAGAAGATCAGTACATGACGATCTTCTTATCCAGCATGGCATAATCCATGGTTTTGCCTCCAAGCCAGTCTTACAGCATATACCGGTGAAGTGGCAATTCCCTGAGTTTAATGGTTATAAAATGAATTCTGATGGCTCAGCTCTAGGTAATCCAGGCATTGCAGGGGGTGGTTTCATCATCGAAATCACCATGGGCATGTTCTTGTTCTTTGGTTATGAAGCTTATGGTGTCAATACAAACATGATGGCGAAATTCAAGCTCGCTTCGGAATCCATCGGTGTATCCAACTCAACCTCTAGAATGTCCTTTTGGAAACAGATTCTCAAATTCGTTAACATGGTTCTGAGCACAACTCAAGCTCCTTGGAAATATGAACTTGAAATTGAACAAATCAAACATCTCATTGCAGAGCATCACTACCAGCTTCAGCATATCTTCAGAGAAGCTAACTTCCCTGCAGATTGCCTTGCAAAAAAGGCTAGTACTACTCAAAGCTCTTATATGTGTGCAGGTCACCAACTTGAGGGAGACATTGGCTTTCTCATCAACCGGGATATCCTTCAACTACCCATTATCAGAACAAGAGCAAGATGATAAACCATGGCTATATCTCTTTGGAAGCACCCTTCATAACTTTGAAGAGTGCAAACATGTGGTATTTATCTTTGTACAATCATCCTTGCTGGTTTATCACTGTTTTTTGCTTCTCTTTGCTCCTGGGAATCTCTACTTTTTGCAGGAATGGCTATTTTCATGCCCTCTCTGTTGAGCCTTCCTATCCTGGCATCCAAAACTGGGAAGCACCCTCCATTGATGTGAAGGGTGCAAACAGGTCGTACCCCTATTTTCTTGTTCCTTGGTTGTATACACTTTGTTTTGGTGCCCGATCATCCTCGACATCTTTACAGAGTGATCATTTTGACATGAGGGAAAAATCGAGATGGATGTGGATTATTGCTTGGACCAGTTGCACCCTAGTTTGGAGTCTTTGAAGGAAGAGATCTGCTCTCGGGCTGGGATTTTCCTTTATTTCTTCTTGCAGTTGTACATGTCATATACTTTTGAGATCTTAGAGTTATTTTTCCAACACATGGGGGCCCATACTCTTTCCTTAGCACCCGGATTTTCCCTCCCTGGGTTTGCCGGACTAAGGTTTTGAGGAGGTGGTGAACATGTGTTGGTGACGTTAATTTTTTGGGAGCTTAGTCAGGAGGTGACACTTGTAAAACTTCAGTTTTCCTTTTTAATAAAAATCTGAGTTTTACAACAAAAAAAAAGAAAAAAAAGAGTCTAGCTGTTAGTAATTCAGAAAATAATTAGTGTTACAAAGGTTATTTTAGTCATTGAGTCTTTCTAGTAGCATGTAATAAAGACATATGTGTTTTACTTTTGATATGAGATCACAGCAATGATACATTCTTTCATTCTCATCCTGCAAATCGCACCTATATGTTCCTCTCTTTTTTTCTTTTCTTTCTTGGCTCTCCCTCAATTTTCTTCGAATAAACCCCACCCGCCATCACCATGGTTGACTCCCATACATCCTCCAACACGCAGTTAGGTAATCAACCTCCTCCCAAATTCTCTCGTATATATTGATGGTACCATCCCTAAGCCGCCTCTCATGCTTGTTGATTGGTTGGTAAAAACGTGTTTTAAATTTATAAACCGAAACACCCCAAGTATAAGGTTCGTAGTAAAGGGTGTTACCGGGTCGTCCTAAGGGAGTCGAACGTGTCAGAAACTAATATAGTTAGTGGATGGTGAGGATGTCACGAGAATCTACTTAAAACTACTAAAATCTAAGAACTATGTAATCCGAATTAAGATTATCTAACCTAATTAACAGAAAACTCAAAACAGCAATTAAAGATGATAAAAATAAAAGTAGATCAAATTGAACTAATCTTAAACTAATGAAATTAAAATCGAATGAACTAACGAACTAAGAATCTAAACTAATATGCAAAAAGTTACGAACTTTCTTATGAATTTAAAGGACAGTAGAACGACACGAATCCACCAAACAACCACCACCCAACCAAGTCATGAATTGAATTATATTTCTTGGTATGATCTAACCTAAATTCGATCTAGTTTCCTTAATCAAATTTACTTAGCTTTCGTTTTCTTTCTCAAGTAAAACAAAATTAACAATTTAAGAACATGATCACGAGTTCGTCTCCGAATCTCCTACCCAACCAATAATAAACAATCTCTTGAATTATTACTAATCGTATCAAAAGAACGGTTCTATATATGAATCCAATTCTCATTAAAATTCAAAACAGATAAACGTTTCATTGATTTCTCAATCTAATAAACCAAACATTCAAATCTATTCAATTGATAAAGAAATTAAAATTCAAACTCACTAAACGATTGCTACTCGAAAATCCTTGGTTGTGATGGTGTTGTGTTGGCTTTATCCTCGTTGTCCTCATCATGAACTGCTTAGCCTCAATCATCCTTGATCTCCAAGAGAGAATTGAAAGAAGAAGACTCATGTTTTTAGTGTGTATGTGCTGGTTTGCTAGGGTATCGGTCGCTCTGTAAAAATTCGATGATCTTTAGGGTTTCCCATGTACGCTATTTATAGATTTTTAAGGCGGCTAGGGTTAAGTCGACCGTGGCGCCTCGCCCGATTCTTTGGACGCCCGTCCACTCGCTTGAAATCTTGAATCGGGCGAAGTCGCGACCAAACGCCCGTCCTTCTTTAAATCAGGACGCTCGTCCATTGAAAATCATCAATCCTGAATCAACTTCTCTCATGGACGCCCGTCCACTTTTTATGGACGCCATCCCACTAAGACGGACCTCAAACGCTGTTCAATTTGTCTAAATCTTCATTCCAGTCTCCAACTTGCATCTTCCTCCTTCAACAACATGCAAGCATACCTACAAGGCAATAGAAACGAGCAAAGTGTAAAATCGTACAAAAACACATAAAAACTACGTAAACAACTCGATTCTTCACTTTTAAACGTTTCAAACTCCATTCTCTCAATTTATCCTTTTAGCAAGTGATTTTCTATAAAAATTACTAAAACACGGGGATTGTTGCTATGAAATATTGCGATATAAATCATAGAATTCACCGAGAACATTGATGAATCCAACGCTCTCACCGCAACTTTAGTGAACCTCGACAGCAAATCAACATTGATATTTTTGATTCAATTATCAACACCGGAGTTTGCAATTCGGCTAATATTCAAAGATTCACTGTCAAAATTCATTGTATCAGCCATGAATCACACAACCCAATTGTTCAAGGATCCTCTCAAGCGAGATGGTCAAATACTCTCTCAAGTGTCATTGTTTTTCGATAATTTTAGTTAAACGACGTAGTTTTAGAAAGAAAAAAAACTACCGTTAGATTATCTACACATTATGTGTGTACGGTGAGATCAATAATAATTGAGAGAGCACTTGACCCTCCCACTGAGGATCCTCGCTTATAACAATAAAATTTTAATGGTGTAACACGTTTAGAAAACCGCTTATTTATTCACTAAATAAACCTAATGAATTGTTGAGGTGAATTTTTTATCGGATACAATCACATTTTTCTTAACGGGCCATGATTTCTAAGCCCTTATTTATTAGCTATGTTCCTTTGGGACAAAATAAGTGGGCTGGAATGGGCGGCAGATGGAAATGAGTCCAAATTTTATACCCAACCCGAAAGAAATGAGTTTCTAGAATTCCAAACC
This sequence comes from Gentiana macrophylla, assembly GCA_026214975.1. Taxonomy (NCBI): domain Eukaryota; kingdom Viridiplantae; phylum Streptophyta; class Magnoliopsida; order Gentianales; family Gentianaceae; genus Gentiana; species Gentiana macrophylla. Next base: position 24,717,016 of record CM047813.1, read on the forward strand.
CCTTTTTTTTTCTGTTCTTTTTCTTGAGGAACACTCCCTCTTTCCGATTCACAAAGATTACATAAACCCTAATATAAACCCTCCATCGCCATCTTCTCCACCATATCGCGTAGAGAAAAACCAGCAACTCGTATAATCCAGCTCACAAATTCGACTTCTGCGCAATGGCGACTAGCGTCCTGCTCAGATCTGCTGTTCGTCGCCGTGGCCTTACCTCGGCTTACCTTTCTGCTTATAAAAACGTATGCTTTATATCTCATCCGATTGTTCTTTTTTACTGTTTCATTTCTTTGTTGCTATGAATTTATGTTTGAGCATATGCTTGCCTCTGTTTTCATTTATTCGTTGCTATTTATTTATGTTTGAGCATATGTTTGCAGCTTTTCTCTTTTGATTTTTTTTTTTTTTTGATTATTATGGCAAAGTTCCTTCTGGATATTGTCTAATAATTTTGTCAAATACTGGTTTCAAATTCGGCTGGTCATGTTCAGAGTTTTCAAATGATTTTGGTTTAGTTCCGTTGAGATTGGCGTATGGAATTGCAATTTATATGTTATATATTGATGATACTCTGTGTATTATTGCAAAGAAAATGCAACTTTGATTTGCTAATTTTGTTTCGATGACTATTTGCAGTTGGCCGGAAATGCGTCTAATCCTATATCGAAATGGGCTGGTCTTGCTCGACCCTTCTGGTATGATTTATTGCACGTTCCTCTGGTTTATTTGTTTCGTTCGTGTATAGATATTTTAGTCCTGCTCCATTGCTAAGAACCTTTTTTTTTTTGTGGCTAATTGAAACAGCTCAAAACCTGCTGCGAATGAAGTCATCGGTATTGACTTGGGTACTACTAACTCTTGTGTTGCTCTTATGGAAGGAAAGGTATAATCTTTGCATATAAGTTATCTTTTACTTGTAGACTGACAGGATTCTTGTATCATTGACTTCTATGGTTCTGTGGCAGATCTCTAAGGTGATTGAGAATGCTGAAGGTGCACGAACAACCCCATCAGTGGTTGCTTTTACTCCAAAGGGGGAAAAGCTTGTTGGAACACCAGCCAAGCGTCAGGCTGTCACAAACCCTACCAACACACTTTTTGGGACTAAGCGATTGATTGGGAGACGTTTTGATGATCCCGTGACTCAAAAGGAAATGAAGATGGTTCCGTACAAAATTGTGCGAGGCCCCAATGGAGATGCCTGGTTGGAAGCAAATGGTAATCAGTATTCCCCGAGTCAAGTTGCTAGCTTTGTTTTGACAAAGATGAAAGAAACTTCGGAGGCATATCTAGGAAAGTCGGTGAACAAAGCTGTGATTACTGTTCCGGCTTATTTTAATGATGCTCAGAGACAGGCGACAAAAGATGCTGGCCGTATCGCAGGTTTGGATGTACAAAGAATCATCAATGAGCCAACAGCTGCTGCTCTTTCTTATGGCATGAACAACAAGGAGGGTCTCATTGCAGTCTTTGATCTGGGAGGTGGTACTTTTGATATTTCCATCTTGGAGATATCGAATGGTGTTTTTGAGGTGACCCTTTCTGGAATTTAAATAACTTTTTATTTTGTTGCATTAATTATCTGCCTATAATGTGTTAATCTTGGTTTGATGCAGGTGAAAGCCACAAATGGTGACACTTTTTTGGGTGGAGAAGATTTTGACAATGCTTTGTTGGAGTATCTAGTCAATGAATTTAAGAAGGCTGAAAATATCGATCTAACTACAGACAGACTTGCTTTGCAAAGACTACGCGAGGCAGCCGAGAAAGCTAAAGTAGAGCTGTCATCTACAGCTCAAACTGAAATCAACTTGCCATTCATCACCGCTGATGCTAATGGGGCAAAACATTTGTCAGTCACATTAACCAGATCTAAGTTTGAGTCGTTGGTTTCCAACTTGATTGAGAGGACTAAAGAACCTTGCAAGAATTGCTTAAAAGATGCTGGTACATCAGTAAAAGATCTTGATGAGGTGTTACTTGTTGGAGGAATGACTCGAATGCCGAAAGTACAGGAAGTGGTGTCACAGATTTTTGGCAAGAGTCCTAGCAAAGGTGTGAATCCTGATGAGGCAGTGGCCATGGGTGCAGCGATTCAAGGTGGTATTCTCCGTGGTGACGTAAAAGAACTGCTCCTCTTAGATGTCACTCCTTTGTCCCTAGGTATTGAGACATTGGGTGGTATCTTTACAAAATTGATCAACAGGAACACTACCATCCCCACAAAGAAAAGTCAGGTGAGTTTTATAATGCCATGTACTAAACTACATTACGTTTTAGCTTTGTTTACCTTTGTGTTTGCATTAGATACAGTAAAACAAGGTAAACAAACAATGATACAAGTCGTTCATATTCACTAGAAACCCAATCACTAAATCTGCACTAATTCTACCGTATAAAATACAGATTCTCTATTAGAATTATATGCTGAAATGATTCTGATGCATTTCACCTTAGAGATTAGGTAAATAGAGAAATTTTATGTTGGAGTCTGTAAAATCAAGAATTTGTTACCAAAACTGATGTAATTACTTTTAGTCATGGGGATACATTCTACTTTAGAACACTTGCATCAGTGTTTTTTTTCTTAAGCCATTTTCTCGAGTTTACAACATCACTTTTATCTATATATATTCACGTTGAAATGCAATAGAATTTTCAGAGATTTGAGTATAGATTCTATTGCATATGGTTTTTTCGCGGATCTAAATGATTTGGATCTTTATTATACAAATATATTTTGTTTTGCAATAACTATTGCGAATGCTCTGATTAATCAATAAGACTTATGAATGGAATTTTTTGTGGGTTTGTTTGTCTGATAGTTTATTGTTGGTACGACAGGTGTTCTCCACGGCTGCAGACAACCAAACTCAAGTGGGTATCAAAGTACTGCAAGGTGAGCGTGAAATGGCTTCAGACAATAAGTCACTAGGTGAGTTTGACCTGGTTGGCATCCCTCCAGCACCAAGAGGAATGCCACAAATAGAGGTGACATTCGACATTGATGCCAACGGGATTGTCACCGTTTCTGCAAAAGACAAATCAACAGGGAAAGAGCAACAGATAACCATCCGTTCATCGGGTGGATTATCCGAGTCAGAGATTGAGAAGATGGTGAAGGAAGCAGAGTTACATGCACATAAAGATCAAGAAAGAAAAGCCCTCATTGATGTCAAGAACAACGCGGAGACCACGATTTACAGTATCGAGAAGAGCTTAAATGAATACAGGGACAAGGTATCAAGCGAAGTAGCATCTGAGATAGAGGGTGCCGTGTCAGATTTGAGAAATGCAATTCCTACTGAGAACGTAAGCGAGATACAAGCTAAGATTGATGCAGCTAATAGAGCTTTATCAAAGATTGGAGAGCATATGTCAGGTGGTAAAGGATCAGGTGGTGGTTCAGGGTCTCAGGGAGACGACAACCAGAGCACCCCTGAAGCCGATTATGAAGAGGTAAAGAAGTAGAGGTTTTGATCAACTGGAAAGAAAGATTGGCTTCGAGTTTCATCGCTATTTAAAAAAAAAAAAAAATCATCTTTTGGTAATTGTTTTATGTAGTTTACTTAGTAATACTAAGATTAAGAAAAAAGAAGGTTTGGTTTCAAACATTCCTTTTGGAAACACTATGTTTTTCCCCTCAATTACGCTCTCAACTAGTTAGTAGGAACATTAGGATGCTGTGCCCTATTGGAATTTGATTCTTGAGTTTTACTTGGGAGAAAAAAAAATCCTGGTCTTTGTTTTTCTACGTGGATACGTTAGTTTGTTAATTTTGTTAGCGAAAAAGTTGTGTGTTTATCAAATAAATAAATATAATAATTGAGTTTAAACCTTTAAATATAATTGACAATATATATATTATATATATTTTGTGACTCCCATACATTTGGGTTTGGCAATCCTATCCCAAGCCCAGCTAATAAGTTTCAAAATATTAGCGTCTTGCCATTTCACATACAGAGCATGTCTACGGCTGGGATTGTCTTCTTCCTCCGATGTGGATGGAGGAATCCAATTAGATTCTTTCATGGTAATCTTTGGCATGTGGAAGGGCGGCGACAGAAAACCCCGAAAAAAGCAGGTGAGAGCGAGAGAGGGACAAAAGAGAGAAAATAAAGAGAGATCCGATAAATATTTTTTTTGTGTGTATTATAAGATGTAGTATTATTGTTAAAAAAAAATATACAAATAGTATTAAAGCATTCACAGCATGTCCCCATAAGACGCTCTATCTTCAAAATGATGATAAAATATAATGAGTACATCCAAATGTTTTATACAAAAGAGTCTCTATCCCTATATATTTTTAGAAATGCACTATTCATGCCCCTAAACATATTTAATTATAAAAGATTATAAGGGCATTCACACCAGATGTATCATTTTTTATCCTTAAAATAATATAAAATAATACATATCCATATTTTACAACACCTCAATTCAAAACATTCCACACCAGCATCCCTATCTTCATCCCTATAACATTTCAAATACTATTAAATAATATTTATTCTACCTCACAACCCTATTCGTAAACATTAAACATTTCACTCCAACAGTATCCCTATCCTTATCCATATCATTTTATATAATTAAACGTGAATAGTGCATCTTCAAATGTGGGATAGAGCCTCTGTTGTGGAAACTATTTGGGATAAACTATATTTTTTATCTTCATTTTAGGGATATGACACCATATAAGGCTTCTGCTACGAATGTCCTAAGGATAGGGATCCTGCTGAAGTGAAATAATAATTATTTAATAGTATTTGAAATGCTATATGGATAAGGATAGTGAAATAATAATTATTTAATAGTATTTGAAATGCTATATGGATAAGGATGAGGATGCTGTTGTGGAGTGTTTTGAATTATGATTTTGTATAATAGGGATATGTATTATTTTAAGGATAAAAAATAAGGATTTTTATTTATGTGAATGCCCTTAGTGCCTCCGGTGAATCATCATTTCTTACGTTTCCCATTGAATTTTTTTTGATGATCCGCCATTGATTTTTTTTTTTTTAATGACATCCCGCCAAACTTAGGGCATTCTTATCAGATGTCCCAAATTTTATCCCTAAAATAATATAAAATAATACATATCTCTATTTTACAACATCTCAATTCAAAAACCACCACAACAACATCCCTATCCTTATCCCTATAACATTTCAAATAATATTAAATAATACATATTATACCTCACAACCCTATTTATACACATTAAATATTTATTATTTCACTACAGCAGCATCCCTATCCCTATCTCTATAATTTTTAATAATTAAATATGTTTAGAGGCGTGAATAGTGCATCCCCACAAATAAAAATAAGATTGCTCATATCCCTAAAATAAATAGGGATAGAGCTACTGTGTGTAGTAGTATTTCAGTAAACTCATTTTTTATCTTCATTTTAGGGATGAAAACACAGTATAGAGCATTTTCACGAATTTAATACCCTTATGTGAGTTTTAGTGTATTCTCTAAAAATCACGTATCAAACGTATTTAGATAAAAAATCGGTATTCGAAAAACCGGACCGGTGCCCTAAAATGTAGAGGTGTTTGGGTTGGGCCTTATAACAAATTTATTATTAGCCTGTCGGTTCCCAATCAAATTTGTCAAAACCTAAGCTTCGCATGCCTTTGGCGCCGCGTCTAACTCCGTCCATTTGCTTCTATTTAGCATTCACTAAAACCACCCCTCACGGAAGTCGCCACCTCTCTCAGCCCCCATCACCACCGTTTGGTTTCTTCGCCATTGTCGAACCCCGAGCAGTATCAGCGCCTCTTATCTGGTAATTAAATTGACAAAAACACTAGTTCTTCAATAGCTCTGAGGAATAAATAGGATTTCAGGCTCTTGGAATTCCATGTAATTTTATTTGAGATTGACATAAGTTTTTGTTTTGGTTAGGTATATTGTTTAGGGCAGTATGGGCGGTAAGAAAAGAGGAAGCGACTCAACAGGAGAGAAAGAAACGGTTGAAGAAGAGAATAAGCCAACCATGGATAGTTCTACAGTGGTAGAACCCTCCAAAAAGAAGCTTAAAAAAGACAAAAAGCAAAAAGGGATGGAAGTAGAACAGTATGTTGATGCTCCTAAGAACAATGGCCAAGCTTCTCAAAAGCCAATGGAGAAAAAGAAGCTAAAAAGGGCACTTGACAAAGAGCGGCACCGGGCAGTTGAAAGCGTTGATCGCCCAAAAGATAAAATTTTAGAATCCAAAAAAGATGTTCTGGAGGGAAATTCATCCAGCAGCGGTGGTGCGAATTCCATCTTGCCTGAGTTTCACATTGGAGTATTTAAGGACTTGGGATCTGCTGATTCATCTGTCAGAGAAGCTGCTGCAGAAAAGCTAGCCATGGAGCTGAAGGAAGTTCAACAAGCATACGATAGGCTTGATAACAAGGAGTTGGTAAATGGTGCTGTTAAATTGGAGGCTGAGAAGGAAGATGGTTTGAATGATTGTGCTCCCTCTTTGAGATATGCTATTCGTAGGCTGATTCGAGGTGTTTCTTCTTCAAGAGAGGTCCGATTTTTTACTTGGTATATTGAATTGCTTTATGAAAGTAAAACGCCTGAAATTTAACTGAAATGCGTGTGAGCGGTTATCAACACAGTTGGTGTACACATACACTTCTTTTTTAAAGCAATCGATCTGTTGCTTATCGTTTTGTTATTCATCCTATGAGTTTGTGTGACAAAGTTTGGTCTAGGGTATCTATATTTGAAATGTAATTAACTGCCACTTCATGATTGACATTCATCTAATTGAGTATGAGCATTTTGAGAATCAATATTTGCTTGGTAGTTGGACTTGATGTTCCATTATGCATTCTCATCTTTAACCATTTTTATTTTTTCTCCTAGTTTAGAAATTAGGTCAAACTTTAATGGGTTATGTCCTCCTGCTTGGACAAGAGATCAATGAGAATTTTTGACGTGATGTGTTTGAATCGTATCAGGTTTGTGTAAATTTTTTTGGTCGTTGCGTGTTTTGAGATGGGAAAAAGTAAGTGAGGGAAACTTCATTCTTTTCTTTTTCAGATAAGAAAAAAACTAAATGAAAAACCTCTCTTTGGTTTTGTGTGTCCAAACTTAAAATATTAGAAGCAAAGGCTACTGAACAAAGTAGATCAGATATACGTGTGAAACTCTCAGTGCATGCTCTAAAAGATATGTTGATCAATGCTGCAGTTCACACACATGAAACAGTTTGCCGCCTTCTTTTTAACCGTTCTCCAAGGGTCTTCATAGAGCCATATATTTTCCAGAACTGTGATCTGATGAGTTCCCCCCTTGTCTTTTGATGCATAAAGTGTCAAACTTCTCTCTTGCAAACTCTATATACAGTTGCCAATGATCACGATTGTACTAGCTCTCTGTGGAAGTTGCGTCTTTTCTACTCCCAATCAACTGTTCAAGTGTATGGTTCCATGCAGATACCCTACTTGGCATAGCAGGGTGTTTAGTGTCAGAGCTCAAACTTTCTCCGAAAAGGACATTTAAAAAAGACCATGTCCTTTGATGGTATATATACTGAGTTGGCATTAGTTTGAACCAGTGATCGACTGATGGTTCTTGTCTGCTGCCCAACTTGACTACTCAGTCTTCTCCAACATGCACCTTTTTTTTGTATCGTGTGCAAGCTTGATTCCGTTAGGCTCTTTAGATTAATTATACTATTACAAGTCACTGTCAGGTCAAATTCTAAAGCAATTCTTTTAGTCGACGTGGATGAATTGATTAACAGTAGGGATGCTCTTTTTGATAATGTCGTCTGGGAAAGAAAACTATCCGATGTTGATTGTTGGTAATTGAAGTGTAATGATCTTTTCCAAAGATTTTAAAAGAAATGGGAAGGTCAACGTTCCCTTTGAATCTTTTTGGGTTGAGGTGCGTCTCTCTTATTTGAAGGGCTTTTAAATGCGAGAGTAAGTAGCCATAATTTTGCAAAATTTCAGGATTTGTTTTCTTCTTTCTGAAGGGAGAATTAGTTGCAAAGTTTTTTCATACATCTGAAAAACAAAAAAATCATGCGGGTTACATGAAAATCTACTTGCCCAATCTATTACAGCTGTGTGTTATCTGCATAGCATTTTGATTAAGGTGCATCATGCCAGGATTTGTAGTGATAGTTATTTGCTATTTTGGTTCACTCTGTACTAAAGAAAGAAACATGAAACCGTTCCATTTTAAAATTTGTTAATTACTTAAGTTGTATTTTCTATTGGGCAGTGTGCAAGACAAGGATTTGCGTTAGGTTTGACTGTTCTAGTTGGTGAAATTCCTCAAATCAGCATGGCTTCTATGATGAAGCTAATTGTGGATTCATTGGATATCACTTCGTCAATGAAGGGACAGGTTGGTTTTTACCTATATAATTGTCTAAGATTACTATTCATTGTCAGATGTCAAATGGTTAATTGGTATTGCAGGAAGCAAGAGACTGTCTTCTGGGCCAGTTATTTGCTTATGCCGCTCTTGCGAGATCTGGAAGACTTAATAAAGAAAGTCATTTGAACAAAAATATGTCTTGTATCAAAGAGTTTGTCGATGCTGTTGTCGCTCTTGCAGCCAAGAAGCGTTACTTACAAGAGCCTGCTGTCGTAGTACTTTTGGAATTCATTGAAAAGGTAGCTGCTTATGTACAACCATACAAATTGTATTTCTTGCATACTTGAAGGCATTGATTATTGATTGCCTTGTGAGAATGTGTGCATGGTTCTTTGACTAAATGCATTTTGTATCTTTGGAATACAATAATTTTTGCCTTTACATGAGTATCAAGATTTTGAACTACTTTCTCGAGACTAGTTGTAGCTGCCGATTCTTCCCTGTCTTGTTCTTGAATCTCCATTTTTTGTTTGTTTCTTCACCTTAACATCTTTGAAATATATATTGTGTTTCTGCAATGTATGGTTAAATTAACATTTCTTAAATGCCACAGCTTCCAGTTGAGTTGTTAGATCAAGTTCTCGAAGCTCCAGGACTCAGGGGCTGGTTTGAAGGTGCAGCGGAAAATGGGAATCCTGACGCTTTGCTTCTAGCTCTTAAAATATGGGAAAGAATTGGACATGGTCATGGAGCTTTTGGCAAGCTTTTGCCTTCAGTGTATAGCCCAAACCAGCTTTTTGCTTCTGACCATCTTTCTTCTCTTGCCAACTGCTTAAAGGTTATTGAAATTGCTGTTTTTATGCATTGAACAGACTGTTGAGGTAGCTCCAAGTTTGATATTTTTCCATTGGAATGAAATAATGCAGGAGTCCAGTTTCTGTCAACCTCGTGTTCATAGTGTATGGCATGCTTTGGTAGATATTCTCCTGCGCAACTTGGTTACACAAGATTTGGATTCTGGATCTAGCCTTCATTCAGTCAAGAAACATAAAAAAAATCGCAAGGGCAGCTCGGGTGAAGAAGATTTAGAGAAGAATCTTAATTGCTTTGTTGAAGTTATTATTGAAGGGGCACTTCTAACATCTTCACACGATCGTAAACACTTGGCTTTTGATGTTGTACTGCTGATTTTACCAAAACTGCCGGCTTCATGTATTCAAGTCTTATTATCTTACAAGTTTATCCAGTGCCTTATGGATATACTTTCAACAAAGGATTCTTGGCTTTACAAAGTAGCTCAATACTTTGTAAATGAACTCTCGGAATGGGTAAAGGACGATGATTCCAGAAGAGTTGCAGTCGTCATGACTCTACAGAAGCACAGTAATGGAAAGTTTGATTCTATCACCAAATCCAAAACCGTAAAGAATTTAATGGCTCAATTCAAGACTGAATCTGGTTCCATGTTGCTCATTCAGAGCTTAATGAAATTGTTTCTGGATGAGGGGCATGCTTCAGAGGAACCTTCAGATCAAAGTCAAACAACAGATGACAACTCTGAAATAGGTTCAGTAGAAGATAAGGATTCTACTGGCACTATGGGGTCTGTCGAATATTTGAGAAGATGGGTGATTGATTCGCTTCCCAATATTCTGAAGCACCTGACAATTGAGCCTGATGCTAGGCTCCTAGTCCAAAAAGAAATTCTGAAATTTCTTTCTGTTCAGGGCATTTTTTCTTCATCTCTTGGGACAGAAGTGACCTCTTTTGAACTAGAAGAAAAATTTAGATGGCCAAAAGCTGCAATTTCAGTTCCTCTTTGCAGGATGTGCATTCAGCAGCTTGAACTGTTGCTTGCAAATGCCCAAAAACTTGAGGGACGTCATGCATCAGCAAGTGGTCTTGATTCATTAGATCTTGGATCTTACTTCATGCGTTTCCTCAGTACTTTGTGCAACATCCCTTCTGTATCATTATTTAGGGTATTAAGTGACGAGGATCAAGAAGCTTTCAAGAAACTGCAGGCTACCGAAGCTCTGTTGGCAAGAGAGGTAATTCTTTTAAAATACTTTTGTGTTCCTTGGTTGCTGTGTTATTTAACGGGAAGATATTTTGCCCTCAACAATTGCTCATGTTCCTGTGTTTACCTTGATCTATATTGTATTGAAGCTGAAGGTTGGGGTACTATGTCATTCTGACATTTCTTTAGCTGTTCTTTTTGTCTAATTCTTGTCAGCCTTCTGTTTATATAACCTATTTTCTAATTAAAGCTTAGCCTTTACTCGGGCACCTTGCCTCCCCAGTTTTCTTATTGAGCATGGCTTCATTTTGCTGAACTTTTCCACTCACCTTTTTTGGCTTTTTTCCTCTGTTATCAAAGTGTTAATTACTCTAACTACAATATGGTATCAGGAGAGGAACTGTGGACTGAGCTCGGATGTTAATAAATTGAGAACATTGAGGTACCTGCTCATCCAATTACTGCTCCAGGTTCTACTTCAACCAGGAGAATTCAGTGAGACAGTATCTGAGCTTGTTATATGCTGCAAGAGAGCTTTTGGGAATGTTGAACTTCCTTGCCCTTCTGGTGAAGATGAGACAGATGCTGATGACTCTCCTGAAATGATGGATGTACTAGTGGATACAATGCTTTCATTGCTTCCCCAATCATCAGCTCCTCTTCGCTCTGCGATCGAGCAGGTGAGTGGCACAATGTCCAAGTCGCACTTCTCCCATCTCTTATGGAGTCCTTGTGTACTGTTTATTACTCGTTAATTAACTCTCGAATCACGTATTAAATTGAGCTGTTAATGGCGGTAGGGCTAATATTGAATGGGTCAGTTTGAATCATGTTATCCTTTTGACTAAAACTTTGTACTTTTATTCTTTCTGTTGGCGAGACTAATCATTGAGTTTTCATCATAGGTTTTCAAGTATTTTTGTTCGGAGATTACTGAAGAAGGTTTGACTCTGATGCTGCGGGTGATAAAGAAAGATTTGAAACCAGCTAGACATCATGACGACGGCGATGAAGATGATGAAGAAGATGAAGAGGACGATCTTCTTGGGATTGAGGAGAAGGAGGAATCAGATGAAGCGGAGACAGGTGAAACAGTTGACAGTGATGTGCAATCTGATGATTCTGGGCAAGAAGATGATCCCCAGGATACCAGAACTGAACTTCCTGACGGTCCAGATTCTGATGAGCCAATGGATGAGGATGATGAAATGTTCAAAATGGACAAAAAAATTGCCGAAATATTGAGGTTAAGGAAAGATCAATCTGGAAGTGAATCTGCTCAATCGCAGCTTGTTCTTTTCAAACTTCGTATTCTTTCCTTGCTGGAGATTTACCTACACGAAAACCCAGGTGAGTAAATCCGGTTCTAATATATTTTTGTGGGATCAATACTTGTTTCCTTTTTTCCTCCCTTTCTTTATGTTTCCTCATTTTGATTTCAAATAACATGCTGAAGGATGAAGATGGTCAGTTTACAATGATTCTTTTTCAGTTTCTGTTTTCTTAAGGATCTGCTGATGAAATGATAAGCAGTGAATGTTAGGTTTATCTAATTAGTCTAGTTTTCTAATGATTCTTTTTCGGAAGTCTCATGAATTTCTTAGTATTTTGATACACTACAAGTTCCTCTCTTCAATTTCCATGGCTTTTATCTCCAAAAAGAAACCCCGTAGTTGTCTTTCCATTCAACGAAGAATCTGCTCCCATTAAAATTGAGACCTTTGAGTGCTCATCAAATCTTTCATTTTTCGTTATCCCTGTCAATATACTTTTTGGAGTAAGGATATGTGAAAAAGGTGTTTTTTTTTAATTGTAAATGATGAAACATTACAATCCATACAAATGGGAAAACTGAAATGGCATCATTAAGAACGAGCCTCCAACTGTCTTTTTCATTCTATCACTACTAACATGGTCCAAGACTCTTTGGGTAAAAAAAAAAAAGCTTGGTCCTCAACATCGTAAGAAAATCAGTTGCCATTCCTTTTTGTTTTCCTTGTGTGAGGAGCCAATAGGGGTTTGATTTCCGTTATGTTCTTCAGTTCTTCCACATGCGGTAATTAGAGGGTCTTTACCTCCCCACTTGCCACAATGATACACCTGAATCAGAATGATGGCATTATGGATTCGGGATAGACTAGGTACTAGATAGGCACATCCCTGCTCCTTTGACTTGCAAACAATACTCCACTTGAATTTTGCTTTTCAAGAAGATCCCCATAGGAAAGCTTCCCGAGTCAAATCTTCTTTTCTGATCGATTTCTTTGGCAGAAGAAAGATTTTAGATGCTTGCTTAGTCAAGCTTTCCTTGTTGATCAAAATCGCTCTCCAAGTGTGTAAATGTTGAGAAAATATCTTCATGGTTGTCGATACTTGTTTGTTAGTTTTAAAATTTAGATATTATTCATTTTATTAATCGAATGGATACTCCTCGCATATGCAGGTAATGTTCACGTTTTCAAGGTACTCTCAAACCTTGCTCAAGCATTTGTTGGACCCCATGCAACAGAAGGGAATGAGCAACTAGCTCAACGGATATGGGGAATTATGCAAAAGCAAATTTTCAAAGCTAAAGATTATCCTCAGGGTGATGACGTGGAACTATCTACACTCGAGCCACTTCTAGAGAAGAACTTGAAGTTAGCAGGCAGACCTTTCAGGAAAAAGAAATTGAGTTCCAACTCATCGGCTAAGAAACTGTCAGCCGCCCTGGATAGATACAAGAAGATCACTTCTCTTGCTCAAGATTCAACCTTTTGGATTCTGAAAATTATCGATGCAAGAAAATTTCCTTTAACTGAATTACAAGGAGTTCTTGACATTTTCAAGTCAGTTTTGGTGTCTTATTTCGATAGCAAAAAGTCCCATCTGAAACCTGAGTTCATAGGACTAGTATTTAAAAGGCGACCATGGATTGGGCATAACTTATTAGGGTTCCTGTTGGAAAAATGTGGCAGTGCAAAAGCACAGTTTCGACAAGTTGAAGCTCTTGATCTTATACAAGTGATTTTGAAGTCCCTTATCAAAATGAAGGCTGATGAGATGTTGAAAAACCATATTCCCCAGTTACATAACCTGGTTACACAATTGGCAATGAACATGCCAGAAAAGCCGGCAAGGCGAGCAGATGTGCGTAAGTTCTGTAACAAAGTCTTCCATATTCTGACTAGCCGTAAAATGGGTTCAATATTTCTTGAGAATTTGGAGCCTGATGCCCGTGCTGTTCTTGAATCACAATTCCGTGACACATTTCTTGCACTGACGAAAATCGAAGAGCATAAAGAGGCATGATGTTGTTGAGCACGCTTTCTTATGGAGAAAGTTGTGTTCATCGGGACAAAGAAGCATGCAAGTGTGCTCCCATTTGAAACAGCAGACGTCTAGCTCGTAAGCATTACCTCTGAACGTGTTAATTCTACTGTAGGGAGTATTCATTGCACAAGAACCTCACATATCTGACGGTGTGTTTAATAGGGGAGAGAATTGGTCATTTTGGATCCTACGTGGACTGTTGACACGAGCCTTCGAGTAGGATCGAAAGACTTGTGATGAAGTTGTTTTGATGACAATCTTCTTTTCTGCATCCTCCAGACCAGACCAGACCAGAACTAAAAACAATGTGGCCTTTGAATTTTGTTTGGTTTTAGTATTATTTTCTCAAGTTTTGTGTATGAAGAAGATACTTGAATTTTTGAGGGAAGTTGTGTATCTGACACATCACTTTGATTCTCATAATTATTGCCTAAATTTATGTCCTTATGAATTTGATGAGTCTTATTTGGTTCTCTATTTGAGAAAATAATCTTTTTTATTACAATGTCTTGGGCAAGTACTCTTACACTTTCCTAACTGTGATTCTACTAATACATTTGCACCACACTAAAACGATCTTTAGAAGAAAGTAGTGTTTCTTGAGTCAAGATTCGACTTTGCGAAGGTTGATTGTAAGAATCAAAGTCGAAGAATCGACTTTTTGAAATTTCGTTATGCACGTGTAGTGAGATGTTTTTATGGAGTAACATTGATTGAAGTGATTGTTTCATATAGTTGGTCTTAATCTTTAGGGGTATGTTATTTGATCAGTATTTTACACATAAGATAAGATTACCTGTAAGTAAATTTGATCAGTTGGCGCACCCGCACCCACCCCCACCATTTACTCAATACTCAGTTGGTGGTTATACCAAGTAAAATGTGTTTTGTTTTTAGCAAAGGACAAAAACCCAGACCGATGAATGACATGTAAAAGGTTGTGACTATTTTATTCTTTAAAAGTAAGTATTTGCTTCCATTTTGTTTTTGTTTTTGTGTTTGTTTCAAGTCATACATCCAAAAGCTTTGATATTTCATCTTCTTCTTCTAGTGGCAACAAATACTAAAGAAAAAGTAACAAGGACTTTGACCTGCTGTTCCTTTGAGGGAGGTCATAATCAATCAATCAATAAATAAAAATAAACATTAAACCATCTATTCCATTCCATTCCATTCTATTCTATTCTTCACTTACATATTGGAATTGGAAGGAAGACCAATTGCACAACTTAGACTATTCAACACATTCCAATAATTAATCCAATCCCACGATTTCAAGTAAAGCACTTACTTTTCCCTCCCCCATCTTTTTTGTCCCCTTTATTCACATTCCTTGCTTCAATTCATTTTGCACCTACGAAACCTAGTACTAAAAACATACGTACCAGAGAATGTTATGCCTAACTGATCCGGTATACAAAGGCCAGGCCAGGCCGGAGAAATCGATACTGGGAATTAAACTCCCACACCCTCAAGTTTATTATGTGACTGTTACTGCTCTACTCTAGTTTTTACATGCCACTAGCCATTGCATTCAACAAAAACCAGCAACTTTGCAGCATGTAAGAAAGAAAAAAAAACAAAATCAGAGCATCGCCTTCCAGATTCCTAACATGAAAAAAGAGAAGGTAAATCAACAAAAGCAAAGACAGAGTGTACAAGTAGAACCCAAAGTTTTTCATTTTTTATTATGCCATTTCATTGAAGGAAGCCTTGACACAATAGGGTTAAATGTTTTGGCATTAAAGCATAACCTAATATAAAAGTAGATTGCATTAGTACTACATAAGCCACTACCCTGTACAAATACTTAGAGATGCTAGAATGAATTTTTCCCCTGCATCTCCCATTCATCAAAACATATCTATGACTAGAAACAATACTTGACCCATGCCCCCCCCCCCCCCCCCCTCTTTTACCCCAAAAATTTAACACCTACAATATTCTAAGTCAACTAAGCGCAACTGCAATTCTGCCAATTCACCTCCAAAAATCAGGCATTCTTCACCTTCCCCACAACAAGCTGGGACTTCTCACATGAGCCTGCAATGTTTTTCATTCAAAAAATTCAGACATTGAGAAAAACAACCAACACCAACTCCACAGGCTTTACAATAAGGACAACCAGCTCAATACCTCACAAAGAACAAGCCAAGGTAAAAAAAACAGCACAGAAAGGGATCTACTTCCGTGTCCCTGTCCATTACCAACTTAAGGGTCAGGTCAAGATGCTGCATCATCAGCAGCATCAGAATCACTTCCAGAAGAGCTACCAGAATCTGAATCTGTACAAAATAAAATCCTCCACCAATTAAGCATCCAAAACGGTTTCTTTCCCCAAATGCCTTTAAAAACATACTTCAGTTAGACATGAACCATTACCGCTAGAAGAGGATGAATCGCTACTTGAGCTGCTGGAACTGCCGGAACTGCTGCTGTCATTCCCATCCCCATTCCCATTGCCATTGTCATTTACAATATCTAGGCCAACAGCTTCATCCTTCTCAATCTCCACTGTTGGAAAGCTTGTGATGGGCATATCATCATCAACGTCAATATCATCCTCATCGCCAATTTCGCTCTTTTTAGGTTTCTTAGCAGAATCATTCATTTCATTAACAGCTTCCTGCATTTCAAAACATATGTCACACACAATAACCAACCAAAGAATTTATGCTAACATAACACGGATACCAGAAAGTATTAAGCACGGTTTACATTACCTGGTCAACTTCAGCTACTGATGTATAAGTATTGACCTGGTGATCAACTTCAGCTACTGATGTATAAGTATTCACCTGATGATCATCAACTTCAGCTACTGATGTATAAGTATTCACCTGATGATCAACTTCAGCTACTGATGTATTGAATTGATCAACTTCAGCTGCTGTATCATTGATGTTAGCTGTAGGATTAATACCATTCGTCATCAGGGCCTGCCTCTTAGTTTTGCTCTCTGCTTTCCTCCAATTAGTAACAAACCGATCTAGTTCCCAAAGAGTCTCTGTGTCAAGCGTCTGAATGTCGAGCTCAATTTCATCACCCTCCTCTGATAAGCTTTCGGTTCTCTTCCTTATTATCTGCACCAACTGTGGCATCTTCTCCTGAGGCAAACTCTGTAAACCTTCACCCAACTTATGCTTCTCTTCCATGCTCATCTCTCTCTTGTTTGGGTCCTTGGCTTTTGGCTTTGGCAGCTTTACTCTCCCCAATGCCTGTGAGGAAGCTTGTTGCTTCAAAGGCAGAGAACTTGTTGGAGAATTCATTGTAGGAACCGGCACCGGCACCGGCACCGGCACAGGCAGAGGCACAGGTACAGGGGATGGAGCTTTAGGGCGAGTTATAAGCTGTGGTGGCACAAGTGAAGGTGTTGATGCACTGGATTGTGACTGCATTCTCTCCTGTTTCTGAGAAATGGGGCTCGTTTTCTGCTTCCTAAACCTTTCAGGTGTTGGAATGTGGTTCCAAGAACTCCCCTGTAATTCATCAACCAAACCACCACCCCCAACCATATGATCCCTTGTAGATATGTCGATTTTATCTTGGATGGGGCGAAAAAAATCCTCAAATATTGAAAGGAGCATTTTGGCCAATCCGTGCACTTCATCTGTCTGAGGATTATACAACATTGCATTATTAAAAGTCAACCTAACATCAGCAGCGAAATCTGCAGGGGACTGATATAAATTTTTGGAGAGATTGGTTTTGATAGTCCCTAAATCCATAGGCCTCTTAACAATCAGATGGTAATCATGAAGATTTAAAGCCTTCGCATCTACAGGGGCTTTGAAAATCCACCCAGCCTTGTGCTTCAACAGCTTTGTAAGTATCTGCCTGCACTCCTTCTTCAGCTCCTCATCCATCACACAACTGACATTTTTCACTGGGGCACTTACAAGTCCGTTGGGAAATCTCTTCAGATCTTTATTGGGACGTGGAGGACCAGGTGGACCAGGCCTCTTGTTTCCGGTCAAATTCTTTGATTTCCCCTGAGGTTCAGGATTTTGAAGGCTACTAACCATTTGTCCTGAATCGATTCGATCCTGAAGGATTCGGATCTGTACGAGTTCAGAAACCAGCCTTCCTCGTAGCTCAGAAATCTCCGTCTTGGAATAGGTTGCGATATCATAGGTGCGATACCCACCTTGAATAAATCCATTGCTGTGACTGAATTCAACAGGCTTCCGGACGAACGAATGAGCATCGTCGGACACCGTCTGCGCAATGTCAGGCAAGTCATCCAAGTTGTTGTGACGACCGCCGTTAGATGTATGGTGAAAGTGCTTTGGCTTTTTTTTAGGATTATTTGAATTGGGATTAGGATTAGGGTTAGGGTTCCGGTTAGTAGGATTAGGGTTAGGGTTCAAATAAGGAATTTTCCCCATGAATCCGCCACCAGATTGCGCCCAGACCGGTTCATTACCGCTTGCTAACACAGCGGACGCCATGAATAACTCCAACGGAACAATGATTCCGACGAGGTCATTCAAAATCTCTGACAATCATGTATTTGAAAGAGCGCCGTCAACTCCACACACTAAAAGACAAAATCAAAGCACCCTAATCCGATAAACAGCTACCGCCGGCGAGCCGGAAAAAGGAAATCGGGAAAAAAAACAAAAGGGAAAGCCGATTAAAGAGCAAGGATTTGTGCCTTGAGTGGATTGAGCGAGGATGAGGAGGGGGAGAAGGGGTACTCTTAAAGGCGCTGAGATCTGCCCGAGACAATTTGGGGCAGCATCTGAACCGTAGATATTCTTATGCTTGTTGATCTAACGGCGAATGTTTGCTGCCCGAATCGGCAGACGGGTAGGTCTGGGATGCACGGTAAAGATGCAGTTGGTTGGACACATGGTTGAAAAGGTAACATTGGATCAAGATGTACCTTACGAAAGACGGGTCCGTTTTTTATTTTTTATTTTATTTTTTTATTTCTATATATATATATATATATATATATATATATATTCTTTAGATATTATTATTTTTGTTTTTGATCTTTATTAAATATAAAATTTACATGAGGGGGATACTTAAAATAAGTTTGCCATAAATACTTAATAAAATAAAATAAAAAAAAGTGCAACTATGCGTTTAAACATGTAATATTTTGATTGGACTTGAATAAAGTTGATTGAAATAGAGTTTGGTTTGTATTGGATTTTGTATCGAATATATATGATAAATTTGTATGTGTAAAGAGAAAAGAAAATAACTTTATTCGAAACGAATAAAATTGTTTTATTTATTCAAGTTAATCGGAAGAGACTTATGTACAAACATTCTGAAATATAATTGGTAAATTAACATGTTATTGGTGTTTTTTCTTTTTTGATTTTTTTTTAACTGTGTTTTATTTATTCTTTCTTTTATTAAAGGAATAACATGTTATGTTAATAAAATGTACTATTTTTTTTAGGGGGAATAAAATGTACTACCATTAAAAGACATGAGAGTGTTGTTTTCCAGGGATTTTGATATTTTTTGTTCTTCGTGTTCTAGCTTTGTTTCAAAAATAACTTTTTCGCTTCTGAATAATATTTTTGGTCCTCTAAGTTTGTATTTTGTTTTAATTTTAGTATAATTACAGTATTTAATTAATCGTCTAAGTTATCATCGATTAAACGTTTTAAATATCGACATTAAGAAAAATTAAATATCTTATAGAGTTTTTTTTGTTGTACTGCTGGTGTCAATTTGAGGGAAAGAAGTTAGGGATCTGAATGAGTAATGAGGGGAATGTCCACGTTTAATCGATTAGATGAGATATGAAAGCATACGTAACTGTCAGGTTGAATCAAACGTTTATTCGACGTTAACTTAGATGACTAATTATGTAATTATCCTAAAATTAAAATAAAATACAAACTTAAAAGACAAAAGATGTCATTCAAAAATATAAAAATTGTTTTTGAGATAAAACTAAAACACGAGGGACCCAAAATTTTAAACTCCCTTTTCTTCAAAATAGTTAAAATAGTAGTAGTATCACATTACTCTATTAAAGCCAAGGGAAACCCCCGAGGGCCGCCACGTGGCATAATTGTTGCCATATTTTTTTTCGTATTGTGTTCCAACTGTATTGTGATTACCCAAAAGCCAATAAAATACAAAATGAAAAAAAAGTGCCAGACGATGGAGGAGGCCGACGATAAACCGGGGAATTCGACGGCGTGCCATTACCCGGAGGTTCTCTTCTTCAACTTCTAGATATTATATGTGTTTGGTGTTGTAACTATTTCTATTTTTTTTGCTGTCTATGCATTCTCGTTAATAAATTCAATGCTACTGAGTCATCAAACATGTATCATGCCAAGAACAAGATAACAATACGTTTTCTGCAATCATCGCATCAGTATCTGATCATTCGATGTGGCCGCCGTCTTTGCGGCGTTCATGACACTAGTATTATAATGAGTAGTGATACATCCACTACACCTTCTATCACAATATCTTACACAACACAATCAACACTACATATTTTACTAGGACCCATCACAACAAATAATTGATCATTTTAATCAATGAAAACAAAGTTTATAGTGGTTTGTGCATTACACAAATGTGTAGTGCACATATCATTTTCCTATTATAATAGAAGGCTCGGTAAGAACGGTTAACACGAAAGATTAGATTATCTCTTCGGGGAGTTTTAAAGGATATTTTTTCTTGTGTGTTTTTTTTTTTTTTTTTTTTTTTAATTATTGAATTTGTACCTTCAAAAACACTCTCCATGTTTACCCTACAAAAAAAATTAAAAAATAAACTTTACATGTTCTAGAAAGTAACCGAACATGGGCTAAAATAATACTGCTACTGCCTCTCGCTTAATAGTATTATTATTTCAATTACACAGATTAAAAAATATAAATATGATAATTTTTACTACCCGTCCTAAATTATAAGTCTATTTGAGTTTTTTCACACAGATTAAGAAAATTAGATAAATTAGTTACTGATGATGTTGGATATCACCTACAGATCCAAATAACCTCTAGCACGACTCAACAAGAACAAGAACGTTTTATGTGTGATTAAGAGGCGGCGAGAGTTAGCTTTCTCTCGAGTTGCTTTACGATCCAATAATTAAATTGAAATCAAGTCATTCGTAGATTCTCAGGGTTGTTTATATATAGGAGGCGTCTCACCCTTTTCTTGTTAAACAAGTCGTATAATCCTTAAACCCTAAGGATCATCACGTGTTTATCTCTCACAAAAGATAATTATGATTATATTCGAATTATGGGATTTCCTTACGGTAATCCAGGATTCTCTCTAATATAGGCACATGTGTTATTTATCACTTAAGGAAAGAGCGGTCGGCCTTCGACGGGCTCTCTCGAAGCCGACTCGACTGAAGCTGCGTATCCTACCGCCGCCAGACTAGACCGAGCCTTGCTGCGGTCAGGCGGTAGTCGGGAAGGTCATGCACAGACTTCCCTCCTGGGGTAAGGCTTTACTGGTGTGGGTTCCTGGCCCTAAATGCTTCCTTCTTATCTTTCTCTCTCAATCTTGGGATGTTATAAGAGTGACACGTAGTTAGGTCTATTTCCACCATCGTCATAAGCCCCGTGTGTCGGCCAGATCGCTGGAGAGCTGGTGGTAGACTGAGATCAGCTCGGACGTCTCAAGGTAATATGCTTACCATGACACGTGTCCTTGCTACCGTTTAGACTGCCGTATTAAGTGCGTGAAACGAAGCGTCGTGACACAATAATGGGGCGGTTATTCCAAGACTTCTTTTTGGGGTTTTATAACTCTAGTCTCATCAATCCTTTCAGACGTTACTCTTTAAATCAAGTGTGAAGTCGGGACGGTTGCCATTCTATTCTTCCATTCCTTCGATTTCTCAAGTAAGTTTTCTTTCTTCTCTTATTTCTCTAAGTCTTTTCCGTTGTTAATGAACGAACCTATAATTCTTACTGATAGTTCCATCGAGGCGTTGTTTGAATCGGAGTCGGAATTAGAGGAAGAAATCACCACTACCGGGGTCGATACCGAGAGACCTGCTCTTTCTTTTTTCAATCCTCCCCCTTCTTCCTCATCTTCTAGGTTTGTCCTTTCCCTTAAAGCCTTTATGGCTCTGAAATCACAGGCGGCCTGCCATGGCATCGATACCAAAATAACTCCTACAGACTTGACCAGCATCTGTAAACAATACAACTTAACAAATCCACTTTTCAAACCCATTATCCCGGCTCCGGCGTTTATGCCTATCAAGCTCAAAGCAGGTATCTTGCGCCGTGTCTGAGGAGCGGCTTTTATGCGGTTTACGATTCCCTATCGCTTGACCATTTTATACGTCTCCGAGCACTATGACTAGGGTTGGCTCGGATCGTGCCCAACGGAATAAGGGCAATAGTGGGTTTTGCCATTTGGTGTAGATGTGCTTGCATCCCCTTCAAAGTCCAAACATTTCACTGTTCTTTCGGGCGCAAACAAGTGCCTGGCAAGCTCGGGTACTCTCGCTTCCTCGTCGGGGTGACTTCATGCTGACGTGCAATTTCTGAGCGGGGAGATACGCCGTACAAAGGTGGAAGACCGATTCTTCTTCCTGTGTCCAGAGGTAACTCGAAACACTGGGTAGGTGGAACTCCTCGGACTCCAGACAGCGATCCGCGACCAAGCGGCGTGGATCGAAAGCGCTAGACGATATTCGTAGAAGTGGGGTGTACATCGGGAGAAAAATATTCTTTCGAGTTGATTCTCGCCGCTTGATTTGCCTCTGCGGGCCACGACCCTACAAGGAGTTAACCAAGGAAGAGTACAAGATGTGTAGGACTTTAATGTCATTTCTTATCGTATTTTGCTATTTGTAAAACATCCTCTAACATTTCTTGTTATTTACATTGGCGGTGTCTTCCTTGTCGATCTCTTGGAGGGCGTGAATGATGAAGCGGTTCCTTCTGTTAACACTGACGAGCCTATCCAGGAGACTGAGCAGCAGGAGCACATACAGCCGGAGCCTCTCCGAGCTGCTGGGACCGTCCTGACCCTCACCTCAGTCCAACTCTTATCCGAGCAACCAGATGACTCATCTGGGGAAGCGGAGAGGATAGATGTGGATGAAAAACAGGAGACCAGAGAGGATGCGATCGAGCCTAGCCGGAAGAAGAAGATAGCCTCTTCTTCGGCTCGGAAGAGTCGATCTAAGAAAAGGAAAGCGGGTCGACAGGCCATAGAGAATGTTGAGGACTCTCCTGAGGAGCGAACTTCCCCTGGGCACAACCGGTTATACGAGCTGTCAGACCAGGACCTCGCCGCCGTGGTAAGCTCTGGTGTACATATGTCAGTTATTCCTATGCATATTGTTTCCTTCTTACCTTCCTACGTCTTTTCCAGGGTGCCTGGTCGGTCGGGAATTCTGGACGCGCCTTGCCGAATCTGCGGTGAGTAAGGAGGCTCTGCAGGGACGATCGAGGAGCTCCGGGCTGCACGTGATAGGCACAGAGAAGCCTCCAAGACTAAAGATCAGGAGATTGCGGCCCTGAAGAAGGAACTGGTCGAGACTAGGGCCAGGTGCACTGCTGAACTCCAGGCCAAACACGACGAGTATGTGGCGGAGAACTCTGAGCTCGGGCAGGCGCTGGCCAAGGTCCGGGCTGAGCTCACTACTCTGGAAGCTTCTCTTCATGCTCGGGATGCCCGAGTTGTGCATGAGTACAAGTCCTCCGATCATCTAGCTGGAGCTCTGAAGGTCTTGCTAAACCCTGTCATGCAGCATGGGTACACGACTGGTGTGGACGAGGCAAAAGAACAGCGCCCTGAGCTGGTTCTTTCAGACCTTAGACATTATCGCTCCATGTACAAGGAAGGGGCAGGTCAGATCTATGACGATCGTTTGAGAGAGTTCAGGGCAGGTGAAGACATCGGGGTAAAGTATGCCAGACGTCGTCCTGCTTCTCAAAGTGCTGGTCCAACCCCATCTTCGTCGGAGCAGGCTCCAAGGACCCAGACCTGATTGTTTATCCTTGTTACTCTTCTGAAAACTTTGAAACTTTTTGTTATCCAAGTTTCTGTACTTTATTTATACCTTGTGGTGCCCTGCCCACTATATTCTGTACTTTGAATTCACTACTTGGTTTGTTTTATGCTTAGTTATTCGCATTCTGTCTTATAGATGTCCCCTATTTCCCCCCAGTATGACATGCATTACCGACGGTTAGGATGACATACTAAGTCTTGATAAAACTCAGTTAAATTATGGCCTGACCTGCAGACTTAGGAGGTCTGACTTTTGCAAACCTTCTGAGTATAACCTGACTCAGTTAAAACCCTGTCCTGGCTTGAGGACTCGGGAAGCTTGTGGTATTCAAGCTAACTGAGTCTGACCTGCAGGACTCAATTAAATTCTGACCTGACCTGCAGACTTATGAGGTTTGACTTTTGCAAACCTTCTGAGTATAACCTGACTCAGTTAAAATCCTGTCCTGGCTTGAGGACTCGGGAAGCTTGTGATATTCAAGCTTTATGGGTCCGACTGCGCAGGACTCGATTAATTACGGCGACTGCGGACTTAGGAGGTTTGACTTTTGCAAACCTTCCGAGTATAACTTGACTCGATTAAAACCCATCGTCCGGCTTGAGGACTCGGGAAGCTTGTGATATTCAAGCTTTACGGATCGACTGCAGGACTCCGATTAACAAAAAATAATCACAATACACATCATAATACTTTATAACATGAAAGAATCATATATTTTATTAAAACTCAAAGGTGTTTGATAACACTTTTATTGGAAAAGACAACATAAAATGAAAGGAGAGAATCAAGCCTGGATTCATCTCAGGCATAAAACTTTCTAAGGTTACTGGCATTCCAGCTCCTCGGTATGGTCTGGCCGCTTGCGTTAGCTAGCTGGTAAGCTCCTTTGCCATGAACTTTTACTACCCTGTATGGACCTTCCCAGTTCGGGTTAAGCTTCCCCTGGGGAATCTGCTTGCTGACCTCGTTTTTCCTCAGCACCAAGTCTCCTTCCCTGAAGTATGAATGCCTCACTTTAGAGTTGTAATCTTGGGATATCCTCTCGCTTGTATTTTGCCATCCGGATATAGGCCACTTCCTTGCCTCTTCCAAGTTATCCTTGGCATGCCCGAGCTCGACATCCTGGTCGATTACTTGCATGGAGCTCGGTCCTCGGGAAGGAGCCCTATTTCATTTGGAATGATCGCTTCACAACCATAAGCTAAGGCAAAGGAGTTTCCCAAGTGGCGAATTTGGAGTCGTTCTGTATGCCCAAAGGACGTTAGGCAAATGCTCGACCCATGCTTGTCCCTCTTCTTCCAACCTCTTTTTCAACCCAACCTTGAGCTGCCTGTTTGTTTGCTCCACCTGGCCATTGGCTTGAGGGTACCCGACAGAGGTGAAATGTTGGACTATGCCCAGCTCGGCACACCATGACTTGACTGCCCTATCTTCAAATTGCGTTCCATTGTCTGACACTAGGATCTTGGGTATTCCAAAACGACAGATAATATTCTTCCATAAAAATTTCTGTATTGCTTTCCCCGTGATAGTGGTCAAGGCTTCAGCCTCTACCCACTTAGTAAAGTAATCGACGGCCACGACAAGGTACTGTAAGTTACCTGGAGCTCGGGGAAGGGGTCCAACCAGATCTGCCCCCCACTGATAAAAGGGCCAAGGAGAGACCAAAGGAATCATGTTCTGCGTTGGCTGATGGGACACATTATCATGCACCTGGCATGACTTACATCTCATTACCAGATCATTTGCATCTGCTTGCATGGTTGGCCAATAATACCCGAATAACCGGCACTTGCGAGCCAGTGTCCGGGCTCCCGCGTGGTTTCCACAAATGCCGAGGTGGATTTCCCTGAGCAGATAATTTCCTTCCTCCTGGGTAGCACACCTAAGCCATGGTGATATAAACGATCGTCTGTATAGGATATCATCAAAGAGAGCATACCGCTAGCTTTGTAGCTTGAGCTTCTGGATTGAACCTTGTCAGTTGGTAGAACACCGTGTTTTAGATAGGACGTTATGGGATCCATCCAGGTGGCCTGTTGGCAAATCGGTTGAACTTCATTCAACGCATAACTTCGCTCGGCCAGCCGCTCCACTAGAACTTTTTTATCTGAGAAGAAATTAGATGCCAACTTGGAGAGGGCATCAGCCTTTTTGTTCCTGGATCGAGAGACCTGCTCTATATGAACTGACTTGAAGTTCTTCAGTAAATCGTGAGCGGCTGCCAAGTATTTCTTCATAGATTCCTCCTTTGCTTCATATTCACCCTTAATATGGTTAACCACCAGCTGGGAGTCACTGAATACATGCAGGTTATCTGCCCCCAGCTTGCTGGCTAGTCGGAGCCCAGTAATTAAAGCCTCATATTCTGCCTCGTTGTTTGTAGCAGGAAAGTTGAAACGCAGCGCATATGGGAATTCTTCCCCCTTCGGACTAAGGAGCAAAAGGCCTGCTCCGGCTCCTTCCTTTCCCGATGCTCCATCCACAAAAAGGGTCCATGTATCGATCTGACCTGCTGGCTGTTCTTTATGCGTCTCGACTTGAAGCCCTTCAGCTAGGAAGTCCGCTAGAGCCTGGGCTTTGACTGCTGTCCTGGGTTGGTAGTCCAGGTCATACTCTGCCAGCTCGATAACCCATCTGGCTAACCTTCCCGAGGTGTCCGGTCTCGCCAAGATCTGACGCAGGGGTTGATCTGTAACCACAATGATTGAGTGTGCCTGAAAGTACGGTCGCAACTTCCTAGAGGCATGGACTAGAGCCAGAGCTAGCTTCTCTGCGTTGGTATACCTGAGCTCTGGTCCATGTAAAGCCCGGCTTACATAAAACACGGGTGTCTGTATGTTTCTTTCTTCTCTGATCAGGACTGCACTGATCGCCTCGTCAACTACTGCTAAGTATAAAAGCAGAGTTTCTCCCTCCTGGGGAGATGTCAGGGTTGGTAGCTCGGCCAAGTACTCCTTCAAATCGTCAAATGCCTTCTGACTGTCCTCATTCCACTGGAAGGGACTTGCTTTCCTCAAGATCTTAAAGAATGGTAAAGCACGTTGCGCCGACTTGGATAGGAACCTACTCAGGGCGGCCATGCGGCCGGTTAATCTTTGCACCTCCTTGATGCTTCTGGGTGGTGGCATTGTTCTTAAGGCTTCAACCTTGTCCGGGTTAGCCTTAATCCCTTCTTTCGAAATCATGTAACCCAGAATTTACGACGACCGACCCCAAACGTACACACTTTTAGGGTTAAGTTTCATTTGGGTCTGCTGAGTACCCAAACACTTCCCGGACGTCGGTCATGTATCGATCTAGAGACACGCTCTTGATCAAGAGATCATCCACATAGACTTCCATGCACTTCCCAATTTGTTTCTCGAAGATTTTATTCATCGCTCTTTGATAAGTGGCGCCGCGTTTTTAGTCCAAACGGCATAGTGACATAAGAAAGTTTCTTCTTACGTGATGAATGCCGTCTTCTCTCGCATCGTCCGGGTCCATGGCAATCTGGTGGTAGCCTTTGTATGCATCTAGAAAGGCAAAGATTTCAAACCCAAGCTGTTGAGTCAACTAAACTTGTCGATCTTAGGCAGGGGTAACAATCTTTGGGACATGCTCTGTTGGTCGGTAAAATCTACGCACATCCGCCGACTCCGCCTGGCTTTTTTACTAGGATCGGGTTGGCGAGCAGTCGGGTAAAACACTTCACGTATGATCCCGGCTGCAATAACTTCTCAACTTCCCTTTGAATGGCCTCCATTCGATCTTTTTGCGAATTGTCTTTTCTTTTGCTTAACGGTTTCGGTCGGGTCCACGTGCAACCTGTGCGAGAGCGGCTACTGGGACAAGCCTGGCATGTCATCCGTCTTCCAGGCAAACACGTCTCGAACTCCTTTAAAATCTCAACGAGCTCTGTTTTAAACCGACACAGGATCCATGATCCTATGTTGGTGACAAGCTTTCTTGTTCCTTTCCCAAATTTACTACCTCGATCGTATCATCGATGACCAACTTTCTTCCTCCTCCTGGAGCAACTCTTCCACAGATACTGTTGTACCATCATTTTTCCATTTACTACGGTGGCCGTGTAACGGCTCCTGGGCTGTTTTCGACGTCACCTTTGACTTCTCTTTGTCCCCTTCCCAGGTCGGGAATTTCAAACTGATGTGAGCCGGAGAGATCACCGCTCGTAGATCTATTAGGGCAGGTCGCCCCATGATAACATTGTAGGCTGATGGGGCCCTGACCACCACATAACTCACCATAAGGATCCTGTCCCGAGGTGCTTTCCCAAAAGTGGTTGGTAAGGTGATCATACCCATGGGGTGGACTGGTGGCCCGGCGAACCCGAATAGCGGAGATGATACAGGTGCTAGCTCTGCATCCTTTAATTTCATGGACTGAAATACATTGTAGTACAGCACATTGACTGCACTTCCCGTGTCTACACAAATACGCTTCACCGTATGTTTGTTGATTACCGCCTCGATAACCAAGCCTTCATTATTGTTTGATGGGGAAGAGGATCGCGAGGACCATAAACGACCTCCCCGGACAATCTTTGTCTTTTTCCTGAGTCAGCGCTGGTCGGTGCCCGGTTACCACTCTGCTCCTCAGGTCGGGACGATGTACTCGGACCGCCTGAGATGGTATTAATGGTATTGATGGGGCGATTATCGCTGCCCCTCCGGTCTGGGGACGGATCCTCGCCAAATCTGTAATCATCCTTTCGGTCATGACCGAAATCTCTCTCTTGTACTCCCGTCTACCCGGGGTTACGGGTGGCGGGACCTATCTATGACTTCATCGAGTTTCCCTTCCATGCCAGCATAGCGTCAATCTCTCTCAGTAAATCCTCGTGACTTTGCTCGAGTCGTGACCAATGTCCTCGTGAAACTTACAGTATTTGGTTTGATCCCTTTTTTCCCGGGGACCCTTCATAGGAGGCGGAGTACGGGCAATGCCTTTTCTCTGCATTATGGCGAGGACCTGCTCGCGTGATCGGTTTAAGGGGATAAAGTCCCTCTCTTGAAGGGCCCCTTTCTTCCCGAGTCGGTCGATTATATGGCGCGACTACCCGGTCCCATACCGGTTTACGCTTTCTATCGATCATCATCATCTGTCCTCTCTTTCTTGGGGCTTCCGACTCCTTTTTAACCGGTTGGCCTCCTCACCACGGCGGTGTTTGTACGCGAGATCCATACACTCATCCATTGTTTTCGGAAGTCGACCATTAAGCTTTGCATACAATCTACCTTTCCGCAGCTGCTGCTACGAAAGAGGTAATCAGGAGGTGTTCATCAGCATTCCCGACCTGCCTAGATTCCTCGTTGAATCTTTTCAGGTATTGCAGCACTGTTTCTTCTGACGAATTGTGAGGAGGTACGTAACATTCCTCTGGAAGGGTTTAGGTGTGACAAAAGCTTGTAGAAATTTTCTGGCCAGGGTTTCAAAATTCTCAATTGATCGAGGTGGTAATTTCCGGAACCACTCACGGGCCCTGCCCGTAAGTAAGGCCGGGAAGGCTTTGCATTTCATCTCCTCGGGTGCCTGATCTAGATTCATGTGCGTCAAAACATCGAAAGAGGTGGTCTGGGGATCTTTCGTTCCGTCCATATGCTTTAGTTTTGGGATCTTAAATCTCTCCGGCGTGGGTAGTTCAAAATCTGCTCGAGAACGGTGATTCGATAGAGAGATCGTTCGTTTTCTTTCCCAGGATCCCATCTAGTTCCGCCTGCCGCCTCCTGGGCTGAGCCTTAACTCTCAGTCTGTCTTTGCGTTTGAGAGGTAGAGGAGAGAGTTTCTCCTCTGCCCTCTTTATTTGCCGCGTTTTCTTTTGGGTCCACGTTTTGTGGAGCTTTCTTCTCTCGCCCTTTAGGGCCAATCCTAGTACACTTTTGAGCAGTGAGTACGTCCAAATTACGTAACGCCCCAAAGCAAGGCTCTTTGTCTTTGGATCGCCAATGTTTCCTCCGGATTGGTTTGCGGTGGCTAGCTTGATAGCCGTGGGGTCTATATCTCAGATATCTCTGTTTGCCGCGGTTTGGGTCCTTTTTCCGGTATTTTCGGTGGTGGTACCATCATTTGTTTCTTGATTGAATCGTGAGAAAGAGGAGACCCTCCTTCTAGCGCCAATTGATGATGTTGGATATCACCTACAGATCCAAATAACCTCTAGCACGACTCAACAAGAACAAGAACGTTTTATGTGTGATTAAGACTGAGCCTGAGAGTTAGCTTCTCTCAAGTTGCCTACGTATCCAATAGCTAAATTGGAATCAAGTCATTCGTAGTTCTTAGGGTTGTTTTATAGGGAGGCGTCTCACCCTTTTCTTGTTAAACAAGTCGTATAATCCTTAAACCCTAAGGATCATCACGTGTTTATCTCTCACAAAAGATAATTATGATTATATTCGAATTATGGGATTTCCTTTACGGTAATCCAGGATTCTCCTCTAATATAGGCACATGTGTTATTTATCACTTAAGGAAAGAGCGGTCGGCCTTCGGACGGGCTCTCAGGCCGACTCGACTGGTGCGTATCCTACCTCCAGACTAGACCGAAATGTGCCGGCTGCGCGAAGGCGGTAGTCGGGAAGGTCATGCACAGACTTCCCTCCTGGGGTAAGGCTTTACTGGTGTGGGCTCCTGGCCCTAAATGCTTCCTTCTTATCTTTCTCTCTCAATCTTGGGATGTTATAAGAGTGACACGTAGTCAGGTCTATTTCCACCATCGTCAGTTACGTGTCACTAGTTTTGATTAAAAAAAAGTCTAAAATAACATTTGATTGTTAATAGAAAGTAGTGAAAATGAGAAAAATGTAATAAATACTTTTTTGGTTATTTAAATAGACTTATATTATGAAACAAGATACAAAAGCTAAATGGATTTATATTTTGGGACGAAGGTAGTAAAAGATAAATTGTAACAAAAAACTTTCGTTTTTTTTGGAAAAAAAAATGTAACAAAAAAGTGTGTGTGAAATACCGTTGGTAAATTATCATTGTCGAAAACAACAAATCTTTTGTAACCGTAGCGGGAGCAGAGCAATTTCATAAACAAACAAAACACAATAATCATCTAAAATAAACAACGCATATGTAACCAACAACATCGGCAAATTACAAAACACTCATCGACAACATAACTACTCTAACAAGCAGACATACTGATAATGAAACATATTTTCTTCATATATTTCTAAGTGCAAAATTATCAATAATAGTTTCAAAATCAATAATGCGCATCATATAACAGATAAAATAGCCAAACCATTCAAATTTTCTTGTGACATAAATGAACTTAAGTAGCTTTTTTAATATTTTTAACTTTGAAAACATTATCTTCGTTGATGCTATAGTTAAGCAATTGAACATTTGGATAACTATTATACCCGAGTTTAATTTCGTCCCACGAGACTCTCGGTTCTAAGTGACGTCACGAAGGAAATAAGGAAAAAATAAAAACATCCAAGTTTACATTAAATACATCATAAAAATACTCAGAAGCGTAATAAAATGAATTTTTTTATATTTGGACTACGAGAGCTTCGGCGGTAACACGGAGGCCTCGACACTGACATAGCCCCTTCGGTGGCCCTGGAACCGAAAAGTTACAACTTTTCAGACTAGCAACTCCTTGTAGTTGTAAATTAGTTTCCATACATTCATTCTGTTCAAAAACCTTAAAACGGCCCCAACCTTCCATTTTATTCAAATCTCACATACATGCACTCTTTCATTCATTTTGCTCTCAATTCTCCCAGTACTCTCCAAGTTCTAAAGTCTTTTTGAATTTCCTGAAATCATCAAGTCTTTCAAGTCCTAAGTAGGGGCAGATTCAAGAATTTATTCCAGTTGAGTAATCGGAGTTTAAAACTTATTATTTTTTTTATCCAATTTCTTTTTTCAGTGGGATCAATGGAGTCGAAATCTACACTTTTAACCACAAAACAACATTTTTATTAACAAAACTATTTCGTTTTAATAGTAAAAAATATTCGGATCTCCTCCACTGGTCCTAAGTGAAGAATAAATCCTGGTTGAAGAGAATTTTGCAGTTGATCTTCTAAGAAATCAAGGTGATGACTCGATCAATGCATCGAAGTTTTAGGCATTTTACTTGTTAATGTGAATTCAACGTGATAATATGTCTTGTACTTGTTGCATTATTGTGTCATACAGGGAATTTGTGTTTTTTTTTTATTATTGTTATGCATCGGTAAGATACCCATTAAAAGCCAAAAAGACCATTTTGGTACCGAGTGGGCGTCACTGACTCAACGATACATAGAGTGTTATGCATGAAAACGATACGTAACGATGCATATCACTAAGCAATATAGTATTCATGAAAAACAATACAAGTAATGAAACATGTTTGATATGTTAACAGAAAGAAGTAACTTTAGTTCAATATTGTTTTCAAGTATGTTATGTGCCTTGATTGCTATGTGATTCAAGTATCTTAGTTCAGTACTTTTATT
The DNA here is from genome assembly GCA_026214975.1 of Gentiana macrophylla. Classification (NCBI taxonomy): domain Eukaryota; kingdom Viridiplantae; phylum Streptophyta; class Magnoliopsida; order Gentianales; family Gentianaceae; genus Gentiana; species Gentiana macrophylla. The sequence continues at coordinate 24,749,161 of CM047813.1, forward strand.
TTTTATATGCAATATGCTTCATCTGGTATGTGAACAAATAATGATATTTAAGTACCTTGGTTTCATGTTTTGTAAGTGATGTTGTTACATATGCATTTCCATAATTGCAACAGAACTTATAACTTTACCATGACACCATTTAGTGGTCTAGTTCCATTTGATTTGATACTATGTTTTCTTACTGAACGTCATAGCCATTCCATACGTTACCAACATACAAACGATTAGCTTTAGTAGTGTCATGAGGGCATGAATGATAGTGGCCCTTGTTCTAACTACTCTCTTCTCAGTAGACTATTCGTGGAGCCGGGGTATCTTCAATGATTATATTTTCTTCCGTGAGTTTAGTGCGGTCTTCATCATCCGTAAGTCAGAAGTTATAGATATCCATAAGAGCAACTCCAACAACACCCATTTTCACCAACAAAACAACAAATTGATGGAGAAGTGCCACTCCAATGGTCATAGTTTTCCACCATCAAATTGGTGGGAAGCCAGAAAAGTCCAGTAAATTTGTTGCCAAAAGTGTCCACCGGCAAACATTGTTGATCTATTTTATTTTATTTTATTTTATTTTTTTTGTGGAGAAGGAAACAACTTTTCAATGTAATATTTCTAGAATATTCTTTTTTGGTGTAAAACATTAGAGTTGATGGATAAAATTTGATATAAAAGTTACACTAAATAGATGATTTGATGTAAAATTTGGTGTAAACCATTAGAGTTGCTCTACGTATTAGTATGTCTGTATGATGAAGCTCTTGCAACCGTATAGTATTCTAGTAGATGTTGTAACATTTATGTTGGTTTGCATAACTTATGATAAAGTGGGAATGATGTACTATTGCAGCACAAGGATGCCTTAAATACGTATTAAATATGTATTGTGATTGTAGCAATTCGAGATTTTTCACGTTTCAGCTTCCACATTATATGATTAAGTGCACCTCACGAGGATTCGTGATTCGAGAAAAAAAATTCAACATTCATTATGATTGATCTACATATATAACGATCAATAGGTCACATATTATGATCAATAGTGTAAATACACGTTATGTCACATATTATGACTCAACGGTTGTGATTGTAACATTACTCTTATAATCGTTACTTTAGCTTGCCAACTTATAATTGTGCCTATTGATCATTATAGAGTTTATACATGGTTTTATTTTATTTTTTTGACGGAGATACATGGTTTTAAAAGCAAATCAAATCATATAGCAACAATATCAAATGACATTCCGTTCATAAGTAAAAGATTTTTTTTTTACTAATAAGTTTTTAACAAACAAAGTAAAAGATTTGACAACTTGTCTCCATGATAAGGGTAGTGTGGACGTGTTTTGCCTACCCCACACGCTATTCTTTTTGTTTACTCGTATGGAATAATGATATTGACATAACTGTTGTGTCATAATCAACAAATTGATTATATATAAACTCATCATAATCAACTTTTAGATGACTATTGTGTCATTTGTTGTGACGACGGTTGTGTCCGTATCATTACCGGTACGAATCATTAGATTAAGTTATATATTTTATAGAAAAATTACATATTTTGTTACCGTTTGCATTCGGGTTGCCGTAACAAAACAAAACTTGACCCGCACATGCCGGTTGAAGGGATGCACCTATGAAATTCAAATTGATGCATCTGTGCAATTCAGATACATGCACTTGTGAAGTAATGCGATTCGAATTCATACATCTGCGAAGCGATGCACCTCACGAAGCCAAGAGTTATAGTTTTTGGCCGAACAAAGATGGCATTTACCCTTTCATGTAGGAGTACTTCACTTCGTTGGGGTACCTTTGGCCTATAAAAGTCACCAAAATGCAAACGAAATCATTCTCTGGTTGAAAAGGCATCATCAGAAATTCTTTGGTTTGATCAGACGAGTCACCGTCTGATCAAATATCTCCATTGTATCATTAAAGAGATTTTCGTGTGATTTTCAAGTGACATTGTTAGACGAAATATTTGCGAAAAGAAAACGTATTCATCGTGTTTTGGAGTATTCAGAGCCTCTGCAGTATGTCATGTAACATTCTGGAAGTGAAATTTATTTAATACAAGGTTGGAATAATTTAACACGTGAAATTAATGATTTCATGGTTGAATGTTAATGATGGTATAAGATGTAACGCCCCCAGACCCCGGGCCTGGTAGCGTTAAATGAGTCATAAATGATCCGGTCAACTGCTTAGACCCCCGTCATCGCTTGGTCTAAAAGGGCTAACCCGAGTTGACAAGACCTTTATGTCTCACACTTATATGGGGATGAGCATTCTATTACTTTACCGATGTGGGACTTTACTTTCTCCCCCGAAGTGGGACTTTACATTCTCCCCCCCCCTTCCCCACCCTTATAAAGGATTGGCGTCCTCGCCAGGACGGCCAAGACTGTTCCCGGATCGTCCCTACCAGAGGCAACTAGAGGCTATCCTTACACCGTCTTCTTGTACGGTGCAGCGCATAGTTCCGTCCGATAGTCGGCTCGATACCGATTCTCATGCGCCCCTGGACCACGGGTCAGTAGCTTAAATGAGTCATAAATGATCCGGTCAACTGCTTAGACCGCCGTCCTCGCTTTGTCTAAAAGGCCTAACCCGAGTTGACAAAAACCTTTATGTCTCACACTTATATGAGTGTGAGTATTCTATTACTACCGATGTGGAACTTTACATAAGATATCTAAAATCAAAACTAAAAAAAATAGATAATTAGGGATAAGGACATGTTTTGGAATATTTGTTAGTAACAAGACAACCACATATTTTTTTATAGCCTAAAGGACAAAAAAATAAATAAATCGCGTCTACAGTACCTGCTACAGGTTTTTTTTTTTATAATTTTTTTTAAACGCTCATATCTTTTGATCTAGAGATCCAAACGCGATAAAAGTTTCACTGAATTTTTATTTTTATTTTTTGAGGCTCTTCGTTTTGAGATTTGGTTCGATATAATTACATCATTTTTCGTGAGGTTCACTGTCAAAATTCACTCAGTGGATCTCTCCAGTGAATATCGACAGTGAATTTCGAACAATAGTGAATTTCGACAGCGGATTTTCTGAAATCACGTCGGAATATGTTGAATGTGGTCTCAAAATAAAGAACATGAAAAAATAAAAAATTTGCTGAAAGAATTTTCAAATTTGGAGTTTTAGATTTAAAGATATGAGTGTTTAAAAAAGATGGATTAGAGAGAAAGTGTCTTTGAGTTTTTTTTTTGGAAGGAAATGGCGGCAGAAAAATTAAAAATTAAAAAAAAATAATTTGTCTTTTATGCAAAAATTTCATAAACCTGTCATTCTCCATAATTGATGAAATATTTGTGTCTTTCTCCCTCATTACCCCTAAAAAATGGGAGTCTATAAAAAAAACGGTTAAGCCCTAACCAGAAGGGTCCCCTCGCCCCCGAACCCACAGAAGTGAGAGGAGAGGTTAATCAGGGACCTGGTAGCTCGGAGAAGAGGCTTGCTGTTTTTTCCGCTTACCGAAAGGGGTCGGCCCTTTACGAGACTCGAACCCTCACACTCCAGCTTTCGGTCCAGCGTGGCATTATACCACCCCAACCGCTTACCATTAGGCCATATCCAGGGGATAAATGGCAGTCTATCAAATGTTCATATCTCGTGGTAAACCTATCATGATGTGCTTATTAAGTATTTCAGGATGCCCCCTACAATACGTTGTTCGAAATGTATGTTATGTCTGAACAAATATTGGTCACATGTATATTAAATCGAGTAGGTTATTATTAAAATGGTCATAACAAAGTGATGCAACACCCTTTTACATTATTGATGTTTATGAGACCAATAGGAATTAATAAATTCCATAATTTAATCAATGGTGTAAAAATATGTTGTGCACCTTGTTGTGATCATCAGTAGGGTGTTTACGGTACGGTTCGGTTCGGTACGGTTAATAGCCGTAACCGAAACCGAACCGCAAATTTCAGTTAGTAGATATCCGTAACCGAAACCGACCGTTTGCTTTAGGGAACCAAACCGAATCGAACCGAAATATACGGTTGGCTCGGTTCGGTTAACCAAAAACCGAAATAAAATTTAACAATTCTATTTAGAAATAAACAGTTCGGTTTTTTATTCGGTTATAAATGGTTCGGTTATAAGCAATTTTTATAAAAAAAAAGATATAATATTTTGGTTATAAAAGCTAATTATATATGTTGGATATAAACGGTTCGGTTACAGTTTTTCGTTTGGTACGGTTTCGGTTCGGTTAATTGTTTGGTTTTTAATCCGGTTCGGTTTTCGGTTCGGTTTTTAATTCGATTTGGTTACGGATAATTTGTAGCATTAACCGTAAGCGAACCGAAATTTTCGGTTTCCTTATATTATTAACCGAACCGAACACGAGTATTAACCGAACCTAACCAAACCGAATGACCTCGGATCGGTTCGATTTTCAGATAAACCGTATCCGTGAACACCCCTCATCACTGCTCTTTTAAAATTCTATTATTTACACAGAAATAACACAACTCAGAATTCCCTTGATCTTAAGATTCATAGATATGTTTTCTTATATACATAGCGTTCATCCTAATGATTTAAACTGCTAGTCATCGGGCATAATTGAATAGTAAAAGAACACATGATAATCTTATCTTTCAGCTGCATTGTGGAAGTTCGATCCCTTGAATTAACTTTTCTTAGATAAAGAATTATGTACGTCTGTCGCATATATGACAATCTGATCTTTCAGCTGGAGTGTGGAAGTTCAATTATCTGAATAACTTCTCCAAGAAAAAAAAAAGGCAAGGCAACTGGTATTCCCAGGGCTAATAAATTAGCACCAGGGCAACAATACAAATAATTAAGTAAAGTGACAAAAATGCCCCTCACTTCTTTTAAATCCATTATCCGGTCATCGGACTTCCTTCCCCTGTCACCGCCGAGATTTCCCATCTTCCTCCTGTTGGAGATATATGAGGATAAAAAGAAAAATGTTTTATAACATTTTAAAATGATTTTTTGAATCGTTTTTTGTAACCACCTTGAGAGCCGGTTTCGGTGTAACTCTTATATAGATTATCAAGAGTTAGTGATGACTTTGGAAGCTACGTAAGACGTAGTTGAAAATAAGGTTTTGAATCATTCAATTCGGATGTCGGGTGAATGAGAAATTAAGACTTAAAGTAGGTAGATGAAAATGTGTGAAAAGGAAGTTGAAAAGACAAACTTCTTAATCCCACATTGGGAAATATGCTAATATTTCCTCAATATTTAAGTGGTGGAAGTTTTGTTGTTGGTATAATCTCTTAGAAAGGGAGAGAACTCGGAGTGGTTTTAGTGGGCTGAGTGTTTACTAAAAATGTCACACGCGCGCGCGCCCCCCGCCCGTGCCCGTGCCATTGACCATTGACCATTGACCTTGGGCTTTGGCTTTGGGGAATGGGCCTGAGGCAGTATTATATTTTTTGGACAAAGTTTATCTGGATATTATCCAAGTCCAATAAATCAAATTCGAGCTGAGAGTATGAGTCAGGGTTCACTTCAAGTCTCCTCATTTCTCCTATATATAGGGTCCTCTCTTGCAATGGGAAGGTACTGAAACACAACACAAAAATCACTTAAACACTTGCATTTTAGTTGAAGAGATTCTGAAGCACCAAGAGTTCGTTGAGTTCGGAAAAGTGAAGTACCTCAGTCGAGCAGGTAATTGGGTTATCCTGGGAGACAAGTGCTAAACCGTGGGTACTGCCGGAGCATAATTGTCTTAAGGACAGAGATTAGCTCGTCCCGGTTACATATCTGTTGGAAATAAAATTTATGTTTTGATGATGATTCATCACTTATTTGTTAGTTGTTCTTAACCCCATTGATGAAGTGTCATAACTAGCAGTTATAGTGCAAAGCAAAAAGAAGTCTAGATACCAATGTATAGGATTTATTAAAGTCTGATATTTGTATAAGTTAAATCAGACAAGCACTGTAATAGTTCTTGGCGGGGCGAGAAATGAAGAAGCGACATTTAATCCATTGAGATTTTACAAGAAAGCGACAATAGAGCACATCAACAAGAAGATTGAAGAAGATAAGTTCGTTGAGGAAGCAGACACGGTTGGCTTATTTAGAAGATCAAGAAGCGAGGACACAGACTCGATTATTGAAGATCAAGAACCGAGGGACAGACTTCGATTATTGAAGAATGAAGAAGCGAGGCTCAAACTCGATTATGAAGATTACAAGTTGAGGCTGTAAAGTTGGACTTGAGCAAGATTGTGGTGACTGAATCGACTTTATGGATCTTGTATGAAGACCTAAGAATCATAAGGACAATGAATTCTTAGATGATAAATGTATCATGGTGTACTACGATTAAGTCAATTATAATCGATGAAAGCCGAGTCTTGATTTTTGAAGAAGAATAAAATCTCGATTAATGCTCCAAGTCGATTCTTTAAACCGACAAGTAATAAACTTCGATATAAAGCGATAAGAAACTCGTTTTATAAATTAGTCATCCAACAAACGAAAACAAATCGAGCGTTGTAAAGAAAACAATTTCATTGGATGAGTTATCGACACGTGAAACGATCGAGAAAATATAGCCGTTACAAGCAGGATGAATGTTGAATGAACCCCTATAAATAGATTACCTCTACAACATCAAAGTGGTAAGCAGACATATGATATTAAAGCAAGAAAATTAAAAAGGAATCTATCTAGTCAAGAAAGATCAAATTGAGGGGGAAAGCCAAATTCAAAAGAATACCTGCTAAGTACTTAATTGCAAGATCAAGAAAGTTCTTCAAAGTGTTCAAGCATATTCAAGCAGATTCAAGATCCAACATTTGAAGAAATACAGAGCCGTGCTTAAATTAATCATCCAGAAGAAAAGCTCAAATCACAGTTGAATCATAGTCATTGATTCAAAGTCTCAACTTTGATTTTATCAAAGGTTTAGACTGTGAAACACCAAGAAGGTGTGAAGGACAGTTGAGTGCAATCGGGGAAGACTGTGTTTGTGATGAAGTGGTGAAGAGGCAATTCTACCTCCAAGGACGAGTGGTTCAAACAATTGAAGAAGCAAAGCAATCCTACTGTTTCTACAAGTGTTTAGATAGTGAAGCTAGGGATTAGCCAAGGACTATCAGTTTAGGACTTTTTGTAATCGGGCCATCTCAAAGAAGTTCTAGTGGAATTTTCCTCCGCATCACAGGGAAGAGAGGGCGTCTGAGATTACACCACTGGAACCTCTATAATTCTTGTCTATTTACTTTATGCATTCATTATAGTGGTTTTCATATCGAAACTAAAGTTACTAGTTTTTAAAGGCTAATATTTTATCCGCTGCCAGTTAACAAGACTAAATATAAGTCAGTATTAACTTATATTCAGTTGAGCTAACTGAACTCCGCACAAGTTAAGGGACAGGATAACAACTGAACTAAAGATTAGTTTGAGTTTCAGAGAAACTCAGTTTCTGGGGCTTTTCAATCTCAGGATTAGTTTTTGTTGACAAGTTTATTCACCCTCCCCCCCTCTAAACTTGTGTTAGCCTTTCCAAGGGACCAACAATTGGTATCGGAGCAGTGCTTCTGTTTTGAAGAGATCCATTACTGATCCAGTATCAGTTTGTCTACTTGAAGTGACTGTCTATCCGTTACTAGTTTGGAGCAACCAGTTGTTAAAAACCCCTTACTGTATCTGTCATAAAAGCATTTTTAATGGATACATCTAAGATTAGAAATTGGCTAAATAACCCCCTGACTGACTATTTGCAGAATGTTGTTGACGTGGCCTTTTCTAGTGCTATACCAGTCCTTAACCGACAGTGTATCGGGTCAAACTGTAGTGCTAGTGTGGTGAGTCAGAGTGTCGAATCCTCAGGGAAACTTGGTAATTCTTCTAAGTGTGGTTAAACACCAAAGAGCTGTTATTAACTCGATCTAAATCGCAGTTTTATCACACAGATTACTACTATTCTACTAAACATAAAATAAATGCGTAATTTAAAATTTATTATAATATAATATATATAGATATATAAATATACATAGATTGCAAAATATATATATAGATATAAATATATAGTTACCAATATATTATTATAGAACTAGCCAAAGTTTATATAATTGATTTATACGATCTTTGCAAAGAAGCGGAATGTGCTCGATCTTTCCTTTTATATTAGGTCCAATTGAGTAAATGAAACGGTGCACTCCTGAGGTTAACAATTCCTCCTCACACGAGCGTATGAAATAGTCATATGTCAAATTGTCATCAGTTCAATCTCCACAATTGCCCCATGCTAATCTTAGTTAGTCTGAACAGGTACCGAGTACAAATCTACCCCGGATAAAAGAGGTTATTCCGTTTGTCAGACGGCCGATGTTATTCAAAAGGCTCAGGTTGTCGAGCGGATCGATTTAACTTTCCGGTGTTAGTTTCAATTAAACCGTTGATTTTAACATTATTATGATCTTGAGCACAATTTTAATAAGATTCATCTTTCCCAAGACAAATCGCGCTTCGGTAGGAAATAGGATTCCGTAGTCACGCTTTTCAAGACGGCCAATTTTACCCTCCGGTTTTCTATCTTTTATCTCATATCCTAACTTCTCGATCGGTTCATCGTTAGGTTATATGGTGCGATTCATCTTGGTTAATTACGTCAATCCGAATATTATCAATACGTTGCAAAATAGAAAAAGATTCAATTAACTCAATTTTAGTCAATTTTAATTAGACAGTATTCCTTTACCGAAAAGATCGAAATAAAATGATTACATAACTTTGGCTAGTTATTAGAATTAACCTAATAACATTATAAAAAGATAAAAACAAACAATACAAACATAAATACTTTAGAAATTTTACCCGATTACAACTGTTGAATCAGAGATCGTATTCTGGACATTACAACGACTTCAGCAACATTGATCTTCTGATAATTTCTAGAGCATTACAACGATACTATTTTTTATTTATGGCATAAGGCCTATATACATATATACTACTAATTAAAAGAGGTTAGAAAATATATTGGTACACTTTGGCTGTCTGCAAACCTGCTCTATTTATATGCAGAATTTCCCAGGGCCGGATCGATCCGAGGTGATGCCGGATCGATCCGGGAATAAAAAATATTATCCCCTAGATTATTCTCTGCAGGACCACATGTTTGATAATCATTATGTTTCCTCGGTTCGATCCGAGGTTAATCCGGATTGATCCGGGTAGTTTATTTTCACATCTTGATCTGAAACTTGATAAAATTATAACTTGAGTTCTGGATCTCCGAATGTCATAATTCAAGAAGCGTTGGAAACATCTTGAAAAGATATATAACTTCTATGAAGGACTCTTCTTCAGAAAATGCCTTTTTGATGGGCCATTTGTTCGTCAAATATATATCTCGATAATAGTATCACGAACCGTTGATCCACTTGAACTTTAAATCTCATGGCACTTCCTTACTTCCTTGAAAGACATGTTTTTACTTAAAAAGTGTCGTCACTCTGGGTCTTGGTTTACCTAAAATCTGCAATAAAATATAAAAAACCCACGTAAATCGACACGACATTCGGTTACTAAACCAGTACAAAATTTATAACTTTTTATTACTTTTACTAGATTTTTATAGTATTTAGATTTATTCATAACTATTAATATTTCATAAGATTATCGTTATAATTTCTTATATTTTATATAAAAAGAGTTGATAAAGTATATAAAACATCGTAATTTTTATCATATAAATGTTATACATCAACTACTCCCCACTTAGCTCTTTGATCGTCCTCGAGCAAAATAAGCGGTAATATATAAAAATTACAATAAAAATGATATACCTGGTAGATTAAATTTCAAGTTAGTAAAATATCATTTCAATATTATAAATATATTAATTATATCTTTCTTAGAATTGACAAGATAAAAAGTGTATATAACTTAGATAAATTATTTATCAACTATCATTCAAATGAAATTCTGCATAATCTACTTAATAAATATAATTAAAATTCTAGAATTATTCTCCTATCTCAACTTATATGAAATATTTGGAATCAAGGACTAAGTCAAGTAGTTGACAAAATGGCTTATACGTTTTAGGCTCAGGGTATTGGTTTAATCGAAAGGATAGAAAAGAAAATCAAAAGAGAAAGAAGCAAGTCGTACGTACTTACACCTTCATAATTTTGATCAAAAAAATATCTCGATTAATAACATTTTTTCTTTCTTTTTTTTTTTTTTCAAATTTAAGAACTAAAAGCGTGCGTGTGTGTAGAAAATCAAACTTACAAGCATTGCTTCATCAAGATTGATCAGAGTACTACTTTTTCGATCGAAAATTACAAGTCCGGTTTCCTTAAACTTGTAATCATTCTTGAGATCTTATGATTCGACTTTTTTTTTTTTTTTACATGCCTTCATTCCCAGCAATAGGACATTTCGAGATAATACCCTAGCTGGACTATTATCATCAGGCAATCGGGAGCTTTTAAACCTCATAGTGATATAGGACATTTCGAGATAACACCCTACTGCACTCAAATCATTGGTAGCTACAACCGATATGTTCTTTTTATTTTTTAGTTGTCAATCAAAGATAAGGAAGATACCTGGTATTTGATTAATTCTGCGAAAATATGGTGCTTCGTTCTTAATTCTTTTATAGAATATTAACATATCCGAACTTATTACCAAAATCGACTATCTTGCAAGCGTCATGAGGTAAGATCGAATATACTAATACTTATCTAATTTTTTCAATCTCAGCATACACCATCCTTAGCTATTGTGTCATCATCTCCTTTCATAAGTACGTACAAACTCGTGGGATTTTCAGAAAATGTAGACCAAGATAAGCTAAGGGTCGGTTATAATCAAAATGGCTATTTCGAGTGAGGTCTTGATCACTCTAATCAAAAATTTGAGGTAGGGACAAAATTAGAAATTTATTTAGGTAGGCTATTTGGCTATAGTTTATATTTTTGTGGTGCCAAAAATCTCATCATTCCTAATCCGATTCCATATTCATATTTCGTTTTGAAAAGAAAATTATTCTAACATTTTATTATAGATATAAGTATATCTACTAAATTTCATAAGAAAATTACTTGATAATATTTATGTATAGTTACATATACTTAAAATCTTATAAAAATCTAAAACTGACATATAATATAATTATAATATATCTAATTTTACTTTACTAAATCAAAATCTATTCTTACCAATTTATATTATTTTTATTCATATTAATTATATACTATCTACTTATTTTTATTCAAGAAAAATTAAACTAAGTATTAAGCACTTAAGTATAAATTTATATGAGAAAATTCTAACTTTATATGAGAAAATTTTAATTTTTTTATTTATTTACTAACTTACCTCTACTCCCCATTTACGAAGTGGCATCGTCCCGATGTTCAGTGAGTAATAAAAAGTAGGTTCGAAAGAAAAAATTAAAATTTTATACGATTTTGATTTTGATTATTTTTCTCAACATATATTACTTTGATTAAAGAAAATGACATATATATTAAACATTATGAAAATTATTACAAACTTAAATAAAACTGATTAAACAAGAGATTAAACTACTAACTTAATTGACTACCAACTTAACAAACTTTCAACTGACATCTATCATCTGATTTCTACCAACTCAAACAACACATCAAACTATCGATGAACATCCGGGAGTATCTACCGGAAGTAATCCCAATTGAGAATCACGAGATGGAAAAATCTCGTCTGTAGTAAACTCAGGCACTTGATTTAGATGAACACACAGTTGAGAGATAACCCAGGCAAATGGTAGTGATCTTCCCCTATTACGCCTCTCTACTGCAAAATTAATTGCCGTTTTGAACATCAATATCCCCCAGTCAATGTATGCCCCCACAGTCAGTGCATACAACAGCAGCATTTCATGATCAGTAACCCCAAAAAAATCTCTAGTTGGATAGATCCGGGAATTAATGAAGCGTTTCCACGCCCTCAGATGAGGGGGTAAAGCTAAAGTTGAAGAATCATAGTTATGATCAAACAGTGGAAACACATATTGAAAGGCTTCTGCAGTACGATTGACAACATTATAAGCATTCCCGAGTTCCCATAGAAACTCGAAATGTGGGTTTTGATCAAAGGTAGATGGTGGGATTTGAAAGATTTGATTTATGATGACTGGAGAAAAGGATATAACGATGTCCCTAACAGTAATAAGATGAGACGAGGCTGCCGTCGTTATACCAGTAAGAGATGCATAAAAATCTCTAACAATTGAAATGTTAATTCTACCTCTGGGAGTCCTAATCAGCTTTTTCCATCCACAACCACGGATTAGATTTCGTCCCCACTGATCAATTTTTTCCGTATTTAATCCTTTTTTCCATCATAATAGGAGAATGGACGAAATTTAGACATCTCGGAACGTCATTGTGAAAACACGAGGCATGGCTTTCAGGAACCACACCATCAGGTGTGTGTGGTTCGTAACTATTAACCGATGGGGAGGAGTGATTAGACATTTTTATCAGATAAAGAAACTAAGCTCAGACAGATAGAAGTAGAAAAGGAATGAGCAATGTTTGAAGGCTGCTGCTATTTCCTTTTATAGAAATGTATCTATCATGTAAAAGTAGAAAAGATCTCTTTTTTGGCGTTTTTGTACTTCCCAGATCGATCCTGAAAAGGGCCGGATCGATCCGGCCTAGCAGCTAGAAATCTTGTCAGGTCGGTACACTCACGCCAGATCGATCCGGGGTTAGGTCGGATCGATCCGGGAACTCACTATTCACGGACAGAGTTGTTTTGGCTTGAAAAATGCCCAGATTTTTTCTTAGTTTGATATGTTTTCTCCCTAACTTTGGTTTCTTTTTATTATGTTATCAAAATATTGATAACGATAAATTTTACTACACGGTGCGTAATAACATAAAATCAAACGAAAGTAAAATAAAATTCTACGAAAATAAAATCAAAATAACCTAAAATCGTACGAAAATAAAATTGAAGTAACATAAAATTGTACGAAAAATAAATTGTTTTCAATGTCAATAATCATAAAAAAGTTTAAATCAATCCTCCTCATTACTCATCTCGACGTGGCTCGAACTTGGCATGGCTTGAGAACTGGCCGGATCATAAGTCGAATCATGAAATGGTTCTTGAAAATGTGTCGACATCCTAACCGAGCTATCTAATCCCATCGAGCTCATCCCTGTCGTGACATCGGAAAAAGTGCTTCCCCATCCCGTCGTGGTATGGCTAAATGATCCAAATCCTTCCCAATCAGATGTCGCAGCTGCCGTAGTACCTGTCGAAAAATCCCCTATACCACTAGTTTGAAATCCAAAAGAATGTGGCATTTGTTGGAAGTTTGATCGAGGTGGCATCGGTGGAATAAAATCGGGCAAGGTATACGGTGCGGATTGACAATGCGGAATATCCATCTCGGCATAGGTAGGGTTCTGCAGTATATTCATTTGATATATACCTCGCATGCCTTGACGTAAATCTTCAGACCACTGCATATTCCTTTCCGCAAAAACAGCCATATTGGCATTGGCACGATGAACATCATAGGCCAAGGATTGAAACATGTGGTATGTGATGGTGTTTGGAAGTTGAGTTTGAGTTTGACTGGATGATGGAGGAACAGTAGTGGATTGAGAAACATGAGGAATAGGTTGAGGTCGTTGGCGGTTAGGGTTCATAAAATCTATCCTTCCTGCCGGCCTAAGTGGTAAACTAGGACCTATAAGTGTTTCGTCAACCATAATCAGATTATCATTTGGAAGCTCAGGAACACCTATCTGGCGACACAAGGAAGAAATAAAACAAGGAAAAGGCATGTGACTGCCTGGTTTAGCAGTTGCGACAAATTCCTTGGCCCTTCTATACATAACCCTGCCTACATCCACAGGTATATCATTGACCATAGCCCAAGCAATGCACAGATCCTCCTTACCAAAAGATGTCAAATGACGAGAAGGGTAAAGAGTCGAACTGATAAAACGTTTAATCGCTCTCATATCCCTTATACATTTTCCATAGGAAAACCTATTTTCATGCCATATAGCTGTGGGATCTAACTCATGCTGGGCTGTCGAGACTATATGGTCAAAGTCTGCAGGCTCATCTAAATTCCATACCGTATAATAATCCTCATTTTCTGGTATATCAGGGATACCATATATAGCATTTATAAAGCGGGATTAAACGGCATGCTGATGCAGTTCTTAGGCTTATAGAAGTTAACTCACCATTCTCTGTTGCATTATGAGTTGCTACCAGAGAATAAAATTCAGCTACTAAGGTTGTGTTAACTTCACCTGCCCTTAAACTAGCTAACTCCAACCACTGTCGCCTTTCGAAAATCTGTTTTACCTCCCTTCCCAAATCCTTGAAATCCAAACCCCTCTCTATTGCAACTAAACACTGTCCAAATTTATTCTTTAAGGCTTTTCTAGCTGCTACAAACGCGGTTTTTTCAAAACTAACAGCCAATTCTTCTTCTGTTAAAGGCCTAGTTTCTATGACCGGGATTTGGGTAGGGATATGCGGCTTACGTTTTTTACTGGCTTTTGATGATTCAGCCATTCTACGATAGTGACATAATAACAAAACAACACAAAACAAACAAAACAACACAAAACAACACAAATGAGTAACAAAATAGTTGAAATTAAATAAAAGATTGCATAAAAAACGAAATTAACAAAATAATTGACTACAATGTTACCTTATAGTGCTTAAAAAGTTAAAAAGTTGGCCGGATACGATGAATATCACCGGAGTGAAAGTTGAAGCTTTCCTTTGAAAATTTCTCCAATTTAAATGAAAATTTGAAGAGAAGAGAGGAAAATGAGAAGAGTGTAAGGATTGGGGTAGTTTTAATAGTAATATTATGTGATGATTTGAAGAAAAAAATTCGAATGGGGGAGAGGGGAGGGGCGGCTGTTTGAAAGAAATGAAAGAAGAAGAAGAAGAAGAGAACCCGTTCCCTTTTTTTAGGTTTTTTAGTCTCCGGATCGATCCGGGGTCATGTCGGATCGATCCGACAAAAAATTATTATTATTATTATTTTTTTAAACTCTTTAAAACTTAATAAAAATTTTATAAAACCTTAATAATACTTCTGCAAAATTTTAATTAAAACCTTTTATAAAAAATTTATAAAACTTTTAATAATTTCATAAAGATCCTTTATATAAAATTTTCAAAAGTTATATAAAAATTTTATAAATTTTATAAAACTTATAAGGGTCCTAATTCTATTTTTTCTAAATCTTCCAGGGTTCTGACATAACGTTCTATCAACCTAACCTTAAGAAATGAGGCGTTCGAATTTTCTCTTTGATCTCCATCGGGATTTTCGGATAACCACCTAATCGTTCCCTTCTTAACAACATTCAAACACTCATCCTGAGATTTGGTTGTGTTTTCTCCGCATTTCCCATCATTCTCACTTTTTCCACAGATTCTGCATCTTCTTAAAAACTTTGCCCTTCTCTTTATCGAACTTCTCGATTTTCCATTACATACTTCTTTCAATTTGATCTCTCTCAACAATTGCTTGTTTTTTTTCAAAAATGAAAGCTTCTATAGCAAATGCGACATCTTTATCAAGGCCTAATTTCAAAAGTAAAATAAAAACTCCTATTCTATCTAAAAAAGACATCCAGTTCTTTTACGTCTATCCGGTAAAAGACGAGACTAGTTTAAACATATAAAACACAGAAAAGTAGAGTAAAGATGGATAGCACCTGGTATTCGGCTGTTTTGAGTTTCTCTGCTTTTCAATTTCTTGATTTCTCTGCTTTTTCAATTTGTCGGGGGATCAGTCAGTAGCATTACTTCTCTCTTTAACGTGATTCCTTCTCCCTCCACAAATAACTTCACTCTGTGGCCATTGGCTATAAAAGTCGTATTTCCATCAGTTAGTTCAACAGCTCCAGATTTGTAAACCCTTGTTACTTTAAATGGACCTGTCCATCTTGATTTAAGTTTACCTAGAAATAACTTTAAACGTGAATTGTACAAGAGCACTCGATCACCTACATGGAACTCACGACTATAGATTCTCTTATCGTGAAAAGATTTCATGCGTTCCTTGTAGATTCGAGCATTTTCATAAGAATCGAGACGAAATTCTTCTAGTTCTGTTAACTGAAGCAATCTATGATCACCGACAGCCTTAGGATCGAAATTCAAAAATCTAATAGCCCAAAAGGCTCGGTGTTCTAACTCAACTGGGAGATGACAAGACTTACCAAAGACTAGCTTATAGGGAGAACAACCAATTGGTGTCTTAAAAGCTGTTCTGTATGCCCATAATGCATCGTCTAATTTAACTGCCCAGTTTTTACGATTCGAGTCCACTGTCTTCTCCACGATTCTTTTGATTTCTCTATTAGACACCTCTACTTGTCCACTGGTTTGCGGATGATAGGGCGTTCCTAACTTATGCGTTACACCATATTTTTCAACTATCTTAGTAAATGGTCTATTGCAAAAATGTGAACCTCTATCACTAATGATAGCCCTCGGAATGCCATATCTGGTAAATATATTCTTTTTAAGGAATCGTATGACAACCTTGGTATCATTAGTGGGAAGAGCTTCAGCTTCTACCCATTTTGAAACATAATCTACCATTACAAGAATAAATCTTTTTCCAAAAGATATTAGGAAAGGTCCCATGAAATCTATACCCCAAACATCAAATAACTCACATTCTAAAATAGGTTGCATAGGCATTTCATGTTTTTAGATACATTTCCCCATTTTTGACAAGATTCACAAGATTTAACATACTTATACGCATCTCTATATAGTGTAGGCCAATAAAAACCACATTGTAAAACTTTAAAAGCAGTTTTCCAACCTCCATGATGACCTCCTGCCTCACGATCATGACAAAATGACAAAACACTTAAAATTCATTATCAGGCACACATTTTCTGATTATCCCATCCGAACATTTACGGAAAAGGTCTGGTTCCTCCCAGTAATAAAATTTTAAGTCATAAAAGAACTTCTTTTTCTGCTGCCAAGTCCAATGAGACGGAATATAATCACAGGTTAAGTAATTAATGATATCTCCAAACCAAGGTGACATTTCCTTAGAAGGAATTCTATTCTTTAATAATCTGCATGGTTGAAGGAGTATCTATTCAAAATAGTTGTTCATCAGAAATGAATCTTTAATTTCATTTCCTATTTCTTCATCATTTTCCATTCTACTTAGATGATCTGCTACTACATTCTCACTTCCTTTTTTATCTTTAATTTCAATATCAAATTCTTGAAGTAAGAGAATCCATCTAAGAAGACGTGGTTTAGCATCTTTCTTACTTAGTAAATACTTGATCTTTGAATAGTCTCAGTATAAATTATTACCTTAGAACCAACAATATACGATCGAAACTTATCTAAGGCAAAAATTACAGCCAATAGTTCTTTTCTCGTGGTTGCATAATTAAGTTGAGTGCGTTCAATGTGTGAGATGCATAGTAAATAGCTTTGAGAATTTTGTTATATCTTTGACCTAAAAAAACAGCTCCTACAACTAAATCACTTGCATCACACATAATTTCAAACGGCAAACTCCAACTGGTGCTACTAAATCAGTGCGAGAGTTAACCTCGCTTTAGGTCCGAAGGCTTCCATACATCTACTATCAAAGTTAAAAGGTACTTCCTTTTCAAGTAAATGACTTAGAGGCTTTGCTATTTTCGAGAAATCAGCAATGAACCTTCTATAAAAACCTGCATGTCCGAGAAATCCTCTTAGGGTTCTTAAATTAACTGGTGGAGGTAATTTTTCAATTACTTCGACTTTAGCTTTATCAACTTCAATACCTTCTTCAGAGATTCTATGACCTAAAACGATTCCTTCTGATACCATTAGATGACACTTCTCCCAGTTTAAAACTAAATTGGTATCTTCACAGCGTTGTAACAATCGTTCTAAGTGTAACACACAAATATCAAATGAATCTCCGTAAACACTAAAGTCATCCATAAAAATTTCTAAGAATTTCTCAACCATATCAGCAAATATAGCCATCATACACCTTTGAAACGTAGCTGGTGCATTACATAAACCAAAAGGCATTCTCTTATAAGCAAAAGTTCCATAAGGACAAGTGAAAGTAGTTTTTTCTATCTCCTAACGCATAGCGAATATATCGTAAATATCCTGAATAACCATCTAAGAAGCAAGAATACTTATGTCCACTTAAACGTTCCAACATCCGAACTATGAATGGAAGTGGATGATGATCTTTCTTAGTATGATCATTTAGTTTTCTAAAATCAATGCACATTCGATAACTGTAATCTCTCTTGTCGTAATCCATTCATTCCTTTCATTCTCTTTCCTTTGTGAAACCTCCTTTCTTTGGTGCCACTTGAGTTGGACTTACCCATTCACTATCTGATATGGGAAAAATTATCCCCATTTCTAATAGCTTAATGACCTCTTTCTTAACAATTAACTGCAAATTTGGATTGAGGCGGCGTTGCGGTTGAATACAAGGTTTAGCATCTTCCTTCAGAATTATCTTATGAACGCAAATCTCAGGGCTAATACCTCGAATATCGGCAACTGTCCATCCAAAAGCTTTCTTATGCTTTTTCAACATTCTAAGTAAAATGTCTTCTTGTTGCTTAGTTAAAGATGATGAAATAATAACCGGTAATAGATTATTAGTTTCAAAGCATACTTAAGATTTAAAGGTAACGGTTTCAATTCCAGATTCTTAGGTGGATCTTCCAGTGATGGTTTAAGAACTGGTCCTTCTAATTCTAATTCCAAATACTTATGCCATGATGGTTTAAAAGTAAAACTTCCTTTATCTTGAGAAAGGATTATTTCTTTCATTTCGGTGTCTTTCTCATCTTCCTTATAGATAGACAGAGTTAAGCATTCTTCTAATCTGTCTTCAAAAGTTGGTAACTGATTATCATAGACAGAATGAATATCTTCTATAAAAGAACATGATTCTGGTGATCTGTATGGATGGTTCATAGCTTTGAAAATATTGAAAGTAACTTCATCTTCATTGACTCTCAGAATTAATTCTCCTTTCGGACATCTATTAAAGTTCTTCTGTAGCTAGAAATGGTCGACCTAAGATAAGTGGCTTTGAATATCCTTCTTCCATTTCCATAACTACAAAGTCTCTTGGAAAATAGAACTTGTCTACTTTAACCAATACATCTTCAATAATTCCTTTAGGGTATTTAATCGATCTATCCGCCATTCTTGAGTCATTTCGATTTTAGCAAGCTTTCCTATGCCTAGCTTCTTATAATCCTCATAAGACATGAGATTTATACTAGCTCCAAGATCACATAAGACCTTCTTAAATAGAAATCCTCCAATTTCACATGGAATGGTAAAACTTCAGGATCTTCCAGTTTAGGTGGTAACTTATCTTTGCAAAACTACTGTAACATTCTTCATTTAGGCATATATTCTCATATTCCTCTATTTTTTCTTGTTTGACAGAATATCTTTGTAAACTTTCCATAAGCAGCATACTAATTAGAGCTTCGATAATGGGGATATTAACATGAATATGACGAAAAGTATCAAGGAAACGAGCATACTTCTGATCAGTTTTAATCTTTTTAATTTGATCTTTAGGTGGGTAAGGTAAAGATTCTAAATCTATAACCTTTGATCCCAAAGTCATTTTCTCTTTTCCTTTATCCTTAAACCTTTGAATATTACTTGATCGCCAAGTATCATGATCTTGAGTTTTTTCTTTTAAAACATTCCCTGAATCAATCTCTACTTCAGATTCCTTCTGTTCTTCTTTTTTTTCATCCTTGTTTTCATTATCCTCTATTCTAACATGTTCCTTGAATAAATTCCTTAAATCCTTATCCATGGGATCTTTCAAAATCCTAGGGATTTTTACCCATTTCTCACCTTCACTCATGTTCCAAACTTCTATTCCTTTTCAAGAAATTCTCTATAATTTCTTCTTCTTCATCAGTGAATTCAAGTTCATCTTTAGTTTCATCATTTTTTCCATCTAAATCATTTTCTACTTCATTATTTCCAACGTTTTCCACTCCATTATTACCACAGAGTTTTCTACTTCTCGTAACTACAACATTTACCTCTCTTGGGTTTCTTTCAGTATTACTTGGTAATCCTCCTGGAGGTCTACTGTTGTTACGTTCACCTTCCCTACTCAAATGATCTTCCATATTCCTCAATGAAGCTTCTATCGTTCTCATTCTGGTATCATGTCCACTCATAGATGTTTTTATTGTACTCATATCTTTAGTGACTGTACCAATAGAAGTCATCATTGTTTCCATATTCTTAGCTTGAGTAGATACCACACCCATCATATTTTCCATTAGTTTTTCCCATTTTTCAACTCCTTCTGCAGGTTGAGTTGAACTTTGAGTGGTATGTTGAGGATAGGATCTAGGTAATGATTGTAAATTCTGATTAGATGTGTTTTCTTGATAAACTTGATTATTATTCATATTCCTATATGGGACTGGATACGGCGGTTGTCCTTGCTTACTAGGGTTTTTAGACCATCGATAAGTAGGGTGATCTCTTCTAATAGCATTAAACGAGTTTGAGTATGCATTGTTCAAATTCCTATGCTGCTGAAGAAAACTCACCTCCTCTCTTGAATATCCTGTTGGCTCTTCGATTCCTAATGGTATATTATCCCGATTTGAGTATCTGGGTTGGTGTACTATTTTCTAAACTTTGGTTTTGTTAGATTGTAGGCCATCAAATTTCCTACTCAAATTTTCTAAATGTGCTAGAACTTCCGTATTCGATGTACATTCTCCGCAAAAGCTACTTTTTTCGGTGCTAGAACCGGTTTCCCACATTCTGTTATTTTTGAAATCTTTTCTATAGCATCGTAAACTCTTTGAGCTTCACTCATCATTAAAGAACCACCACATGCATGATCTACATCCATGACGTGAGTCTTTTCTTAATTTACTGACGAGAAAAGTTGAATTTGCATATCTAAGGAATAACCATGGTCGGGACAAGCTCTTAATAGTTTTTAAATCTTTCCCGAGGCATTCCCAAGCGTTTCTTGAGATCCTTGTCTAAAGTTAGCAACCTCGACTTTTAATTCCAAATTTTAGTCCTGAGTGAAATATTGTTTTGAAATTCAGTTTGAATCTCTTCCCAACTAGTAAGTGAATGATGTGGAAGAGACATAAACCAATCTCGTGCTCGTCCTTTCAAAGAAAAAGGAAACATAGTCATCCTCGTTAGTTCCTTATGAGCACCTTGACTTTTGGATGTATTGCACAGTTCTTCAAAAAGATAGAGATGATGATGTGGATCTTCATCATCCTCTCCTAAGAATTGGGCTCTTGCGTCAATTAAACCAAAAAGATGAGATTTAATTTCGAAATTATTCGCTCCTTCATTGGGTAAAAGTATGGGATTATTAGTCTGGTTTCTTCTTACGGTTTGATCACAGATAGGTCTCGGGTTTGGTGGGTTATTACGATTATTTTGGTTCCGATCTTGATTATTTCTATTATTATTATTTTGATTATTAGTAGGGTTAACAGGGTTTTGTCCATGCCCTAGAGCATGATCTAGCCTCTGTTCATTTGTTTCATCACTAGTTTCAGCCATTTCTTTATTTTTGTTTGAAGATGATTCTTGGTCAGGATTTCCCTGACTAGTATGACTACGTTTACTCTCTACTCTTAACTGCCTTTCGTAAGTATTATGTCAGGCTTATAAGGAGTGAGCGGGGCCTTACCACTTCTGGTCATCAACTAACGAAAATAGAAAAAAAAAAAACTCGACTTTTATAGAAAAAGAAAATTGGTAACTAAAGGAAATTAGATACCAACGAAAAATAAAATAGAAATGAGATAAGAAAAAGTGTTGACTTATTCTCGAGAATTTTGAACTAATACAAGTAGTAACCATAGACACAAAGAAAGAAATTAGCGACGTTCCCCGGCAACGGCGCCAGAAAGCTGACGTGGCCTTTTCTAGTGCTATACCAGTCCTTAACCGACAGTGTATCGGGTCAAACTGTAGTGCTAGTGTGGTGAGTCAGAGTGTCGAATCCTCAGGGAAACTTGGTAATTCTTCTAAGTGTGGTTAAACACCAAAGAGTTGTTATTAACTCGATCTAAATCGCAGTTTTATCACACAGATTACTACTATTCTACTAAACATAAAATAAATGCGTAATTTAAAAGTTATTATAATATAATATATATAGATATATAAATATATATAGATATACATAGATTGCAAAATATATATATAGATATAAATATATAGTTACCAATATATTATTATAGAACTAGCCAAAGTTTATATAATTGATTTATACGATCTTTGCAGTAAACGGAATGTGCTCGATCTTTCCTTTTATATTAGGTCCAATTGAGTAAATGAAACGGTGCACTCCTGAGGTTAACAATTCCTCCTCACACGAGCGTATGAAATTGTCATATGTCAAATTGTCATCAGTTCAATCTCCACAACCGCCCCATGCTAATCTTAGTTAGTGCGAGCAGTGCAGTACAAATCTACCCCGGATAAAAGAGGTTATTCCGTTTGTTAGGCGGCCGATGTTATTCAAAAGGCTCCGGTTGTCAGCGGATCGATTTAACTTTCGGTGTTAGTTTCAATTAAACCGTTGATTTTAACATTATTATGATCTTGAGCACAATTTTAATAAGATTCATCTTTCCCAAGACAAATCTGCCCCCGGGTAGGAAATAGGATTCCGTAGTCACGCTTTCGCACGGCCAATTTTACCCTCCGGTTTTTCTATCTTTTATCTCATATCCTAACTTCTCTGATCAGTTCATCGTTAGGTTATATGGTGCGATTCATCTTGGTTAATTACGTCAATCCGAATATTATCAATACGTTGCAAAATAGAAAAAGATTCAATTAACTCAATTTTAGTCAATTTTAATTAGACAGTATTCCTTTACCGAAAAGATCGAAATAAAAGGATTACATAACTTTGGCTAGTTATTAGAATTAACCTAATAACATTATAAAAAGATAAAAACAAACAATACAAACATAAATACTTTAGAAATTTTACCCGATTATAAATTGTTGAATCGAGATCGTGATTCGGACATTACAACGACTTCAGCAACATTGATCTTCTGATAATTTCTCGAGCATTACAACGATACTATTTTTTATTTATGGCATAAGGCCTATATACATATATACTACTAATTAAAAGAGGTTAGAAAATATATTGGTACACTTTGGCTGTCTGCAAACCTGCTCTATTTATAGGCAGAATTTCCCAGGGCCGGATCGATCCGGGAATAAAAAATATTATCCCCTAGATTATTCTCTGCAGGACCACATGTTTGATAATCATTATGTTTCCTCGGTTCGATCCGATGTTAATCCGGATTGATCCGGGTAGTTTATTTTCACATCTTGATCTGAAACTTGATAAAATCATAACTTGAGTTACGGATCTCGAATGTCATAATTCAAGAAGCGTTGGAAACATCTTGAAAAGATCTATAACTTCTATGAAGGACTCTTCTTCAGAAAATGCCTTTTTGATGGGCCATTTGTTCGTCAAATATATATCTCGATAATAGTATCACGAACCGTTGATCCACTTGAACTTTAAATCTCATGGCACTTCCTTACTTCCTTCGAAAGACATGTTTTTACTTCAAAAAGTGTCGTCACTGGGTCTTGGTTTACCTAAAATCTGCAATAAAATACCAAAAATACCACGTAAATCGACACGACATTCGGTTACTAAACCAAGACAAAATTTATAACTTTTTATTACTTTTACTAGATTTTTATAGTATTTAGATTTATTCATAACTATTAATATTTCATAAGATTATCGTTATAATTTCTTATATTTTATATAAAAAGAGTTGATAAAGTATATAAAACATCGTAATTTTTATCATATAAATGTTATACATCAGTTGTCTATGATTTTCAGGATCAAGTCTTCGAAAGATTCAGTACTACAAGCTCTCACACAAATCCGGAACCTCATTTCAGTTATGATGAAGACATTGAGTTTAATGTGAATATTGATGATGAATCCAGAGGATTTCCATCCTTAAGTGATCTTTCAGAAGAAGCAGAAAGAGAATTACTACGAGTAGCTGATTCTATAGAAGAAAAGCTAACCAGAGATCCATCCAGTGTAAAAGCCATAGACATTGATGAGACTCTACCTACAAGCCATGGAGGAGAAAGTGATGAAGAAATCATATTGCTAGGAGCTACACAGGCGAATGCTATTGATAAAGGAAAATAAGTTCTAATCGGTGATGATTCCTCAACAGTAGGTTTATCTATCAAACATCATGAGGTAAGTGCATCTACATCCAAATCTCACACTATCCTGAACAATCAAAGAAATGAAGATTTCAATGAAACCTTGGACATACTCATAAAGAAATTAGAGATAATTCAAAAGAATTATGAGAATGTCAAAAAGGAGAAAAAGTTATTGAAAACTGAAATTTCAAGATTGAACGCTGAAATCAATCTAATCAGGACTAATAATGGAACCAAGGTGATTCGACCAACTGATAAACCAACAAACGTTATAAACATCAATGAATCATCAGTTGATCCAATATCCAAAGTTCAATTCAAACCAGGAAAACCATTTGGAGATAGATCTGGTTTAGGGTTTGATAATCAGTATAATTCTAAGTTAAGACCAAGATCAGTTGCAATAAAATTTGTGACTACTCAACAGTCAAAAACTCAAAAAACTGATAAAGTTATTAGAACTGATAGATACTCAAAGACTGACAAAAATGCACAAGCGATAAAATCGAAAAATCAGTTGGTAAAATTCACCAAGCCAACAGATTTTACAGAAAAACTCAGAAGGCTGAAAACAGTAAAACTGATCCGATGTCAGTAAGAAAAATCTTCAAGTCATATCCATCTAAGAATGAAAATCATTCAAGGATTAATAGATTCAGAGGAAAAGGAAGATTATTTCCCACTGATGAAGATTGGAATAGACCATCACATCAGTTTCACAAGCAAAACAAATTCAAAACTGTTATGACAAAACAGGAAAAGGTTGTGAAAACTGACTTCACACAGTCAAAATATCAAGAGAGGTATAAAGTTGTTCCATCACGAGCTAATCAGTTAGGACCCAAAAAGATATGGGTACCAAAAATTTCTCACTTTTTTTTGCAAGAGAAACACAACCAGCTGAGAACTGAAAAATGCAATTCACAAAATTGAGTTGTATTCACAACTGAGTTTTTGAATTCAGCATGAGGACAAAACTGAGAATATACAGCTGTTAATACACCGTACCTTCTTTACTCACTTTTATCTTGCTACGGTTATCAAGAAAAGACGTGGTCCTTCTCAATCTAAACCGTTCATAATTTCCACACACCCACCTTTTCACAATCTGAACACATTTATGACAAGACGTTTTAAGTCCCACTCAATTCTTAACTACCCCCACTCCAAATTATAAATATCCAGAATTTTCTTTTATTTAAATTCTTTATGCTTGAACTCTAAATCTACTCTCTGAATTTCAAATTTTCAAATCTTCAATCAAATCCAGAAAAATGACTTTCACTCGTGTTGAACCTGGAATGATCGTTTCTCTTGATCAATATATTGCAAAGTATGTTGATCAAACTCTAGTCAATTCTATTGCGACAAAAATTCGAAAAATTAAAGGATTGGAAGCTGCTTTCAACATCGATCTAAAAAGTGTTTGTTTAGAAAGCATCGGAGACTTCTATCAATTTGGTAGAACAACTGTAGAAGGAGAAGACACAGAAACCTATATCACCACTGTTAGTGATAAGGAAATTAAAGTCACTGAAGATTTAATTGCAGAAATCCTTGGGTTTGACAAATCTGGAGGAGCAGCAGCCATTAAGTTGACTAAGGAACAGAAAGAGAAATTATGGAAAGATATAGCAATTAATGGTGAATCTGCTGTCTTACAGACGGGGAGCACAAGCCTGCTCAAGCCAGAGTTTAATTTTCTTTCAAAGTTGCTAGCAAATTGCATAATTGGGAATGCTGGAAACTTCAGCAATTTATCTGGAGCAAAACTAGATTTGCTTTATATAATCTGGTTTGAAAAAGATTTCAATTGGGCGAGGTTTCTATTTGATCTATTGATAGCACAATCAATTGATGTACCCAAAAAGAAGACCGACGTGAAGAAAGGAAGATTTTATCACAAGAAAACTCTAGCATTAGTAGTCCAAAAGATACTCGATCACTTTGGAATTGCTAAGAGAAAAGAAACACCTGTTGCTGATGGAAAGATTGATATTAAGGAAGAAAAGGCAAGAAAAAGGAAAGCTGAGAAAAATGAGACTGAACTCAAGAAGAAGAAAAGCAGGAAATCAAAAGAACCTGCAACTGGAGATGAAGTGTTAGCACAAATTGAAGACTTGAAGAAAAGAAGAAAGCAGTTGGAAGAAACAGGAAGAGGTGTAACTGAAAAATCGATATATATATGTCATCAACTCAAGAAGCTAGAATCAAGTTCTTTGGCATGTGTCACACTGTATGCAAATCGAAATTAATCTCACCGAATCCATTCCAATTTCGTAATGGCGAGGTTTTACCAACTCAAGAAGAAGTTATGCATTCACAAGGAATGGAAATAATGGAAGAAACTGAAGTTATCAACAGAGGGCGATCATTGAAACTAATTTTGAAAAGAAGTCAGAACTCGGGGAACAGACTTCAGAATCGATCCCGATAATGAAGAATCAAATAGTGATGAAAGATCGATTGATGAAACAACATTGAACATGCTTATGTTGCTTTCAAAGTCTAGGTCTACTCTCAAGAACACAGTACCTCACTGGAACAAGAGGAAAGCGCCAAAGAATTTCGGCTCCTCAAATCGAAGAAAAGGAGGCTGAAGCAATAACAGAATCAACCAAGTTTATTCAATTGAATGAACAAGTTCATGAAGCTGAACCCACTGGACACACAATGGAAGAAGTTCCAATTGTTGAATTGGAACCTGAGCAAAGTGAAAAACAAGCCGTTGAAGAAGATGCAAATGAAAAAGTTTTGCAAACTGAGCCAATAATCTCAGCTTCTGATATTGAAAAAGGAACATCAGTTGTCCCAATTACTGCTGAGGGAGAAACCAGCAGAACAAATCTTGTGCAAACTGATGATCCCATGCAAATTGAAGTTCCTACTCAAGGAGAAGATCATGAGATCACAAGGGATTCCGAGTACACCTTCACGCCATTCAAATCTCCATCGATCATATGAGAAACTAATGAAAGTCGATTATGAGCGATTGCAAAGATCTGAGAACTTGGAAGTTCGATTCTATAAATGATCAAAGAAGTCAGCGTGCAGAAATGGAGATTATTGAGAAATGGATATTCGATCTATACAACATTACAAGTTTAATGGAGATAATCAATACCGAAGAATTCCTAAATCCCTTGCGTTGATCAGAAACGGCTATTGGAAGGAAGCCTTAGCCAGTGGAAGCTCTAAGAAGAATGTTGATGATGATTTTGAGGAAGATCGACCTACAAAAAGGGATTCTTGCTCTATACAACAAAAAAGAAGCTGCGATGAGCGAAATCTTCGATGAAGACTCTAGTAGTTCTGATGGAGGCAGTGGAAGCTCAAGTTCTGAAAGCTTATCTGAAACACAGCCGGACAAAGGAGCAGAAGAAGGTTACCAGTCTCCCACTGATAAATCCACACTTGAAATAGCAAGAACATTGGCGGACATATACGAAGAAGAATCGATGATGAACTGGAAGTACATTTGTCACTGCAAAAGTTATTAGTTCATCAAGATTGGAGGAAAGCGAGAAGCGATCGGAAGAGAAAAGACAATCAGCTGAATGTAGGGAGAAATTGAAGGAAATCGTTCTCTCACCTCTAAAGCAAGCTAATTTAAAAGAGGCTGAGACAAGCAAGTCAAAGGAACAACAAGAAAGAAGTTCACAAGATGTTCCTACTCAAGTTGATCTCATTAGATATTATCACAATGAGATAATCAGAATTCAAAAGGATGATACAAGCTTATTCGGAAAAGTTTTAAAATCCTTAGAAGCTAGTCAATATGAACGATCCAAACTTGAAAAGAAGATGGATACTGTGAATGACAATTGTCAAACCACTCTGCTTGAGATTCGGAAAACAACCACTGAACATGTCACAAAGAAAAATGAAACTCAAGACAGATGGGAAGGCATTCTCAGTAATCTAGTGGACAGAATGTTTTTAATAGAACAGGGCTTAAAGGACTCAGTTGTGGCTCAAACCATATTGGCATCAACTCAACAAACATTGAATGCTTACATCAAAAGCCTGATTAATAAAGATGATGTCAATAAGGGGGAAAGTTTGGATATCTTAAAAGTCCATGCAAATTTGAAATGCCACAAGCTCTCACAAATGTTGATGATAAGTTGAGTGAACTGAAGAAAGCAAGAGGAGATTTTACTGATGATGAGATGAAACTGATTGTTAAATACTCAGAACCAACTGACAAAAGAGTTGGTCTAGATTCTCGTCTTTACAATCTCTTCAAGGACTTACCAGAGAGAGAAGGAGTATCAAAAGAAGAATCTCTTGAAACATTTCTACACATGCAGAAGATACTTGTGTACTATTGGAATAAACTGAAGAAATGGGAAGCAGATGGTACCTTAGATAAAGCTTCAGAGAAAGTTGAAAAGGCTGAACCTGAATTTATTCAAACTCTACTGAGAACAGCCACCAATGAAAGACTCAGGACATCAGTCTTCACATTTGCAGCTCTATTCAAAAGTTAATTTTTCAAGAAAAACAATTTATCTCAGTCATGGAACATTTGGGCAAGCATTCATGGAATTGAACATTCAGCCACGAATGAGGAAATGAGAATTGTTGCAGAGAACTATGATAATCAACCAGGACATTGAATTTAGTTGTTTTACTTTTGTTGTATTCAAACCTTGTAACTCAGCTATCAAATGAAGTTTCAGTTTCTCAGTTCATGGTATTGCTTATTACATTTTATCTTTTTGCATTGCTTTTAAGGAGGGTATTGACATCATCAAAAAGGGGGAAATTGTTGGAAATAAAATTTATGTTTTGATGATGATTCATCACTTATTTGTTAGTTGTTCTTAACCCTATTGATGAAGTGTCATAACTCATTTGTTATAGTGCAAAGCAAAAGAAGTCTAGATACCAATGTATAGGATTTATTAAAGTCTCGATATTTGTATAAGTTAAATCGGACAAGCAATCGTAATAGTTCTTGGCCGGAATCGAGAAATGAAGAAAGCGACATTTAATCAAATTTGAGATTCTACAAGAAACTGACAATAGAGCACATCAACTGAAGATTGAAGAAGATAAGTTCGTTGAGGGAACATACTCGGTTGGCTTATTTAGAATATTGAAGAACTGAGGGACACAGACTCAGTTATTGAAGATCAAGAAGCGAGGACACAGACTCGATTATTGAAGAATGAAGAAGCGAGGCTCAAACTCGATTATGAAGATTACAAGTCGAGATCAGAAAGTTGGACTTGTGCAAGATTGTGGTGACCTGAACTGACTTTATGGATCTTGTATGAAGACCTAAGAATCATAAGGACAATGAATTCTTAGATGATAAATGTATCATGGTGTACTCTGATTAAGTCAATTATAATCAGATGAAAAGCCGAGTCTCGATTTTTAAGAAGAATAAAATCTCGATTAATGCTCCAAGTCGATTCTAAACCGACAAGTAATAAACTCAGTATAAAACTGATAAGGAAACTCAGTTTTATAAGTTAGTCATCCAACAAACTGAAAGTACAGTCGAACGTTGTAAAGAAAACAATTTCATTGGATGAGTTACTGACACAGCAGAACAGTCAGAAAATATAGCCGTTACAAGCAGGATGAATGTTGAATGAACCCCTATAAATAGATTACCTCTACAACATCAAAGTGGTAAGCAGGCATATGATATTAAAGCAAGAAAATTAAAAAGGAATCTATCTAGTCAAGAAAGATCAAATTGAGGGGGAAGCCAAATTCAAAAGAATACCTGCTAAGTACTTAATTGCAAGATCAAGAAAGTTCTTCAAAGTGTTCAAGCATATTCAAGCAGATTCAAGATCCAACATTTGAAGAAATCTGAGACGTGCTTAAATTAATCATCCGGAAGAAAAGCTCAAATCACGGTTGAATCATACTCTATTGATTCAAAGTCTCAACTTTGATTTTATCAAAGGTTTAGATGTGAAACACCAAGAAGGTGTGAAGGATAGTTGAGTGCGATCGGGAAGACTGTGTTTGTGATGAGTGGTGAAGAGGCAATTCTACCCTCCAAGGACCGATGGTTCAAACAATTGAAGAGAAGAATCAATCCTACCTTTCTACAAGTGTTTAGATAGTGAAGCTAGGGATTAGCCAAGGACTAGCGATTTAGGACTTTTTGTAATCGGGCCATCTCAAAGAAGTTCTAGTGGAATTTTCCTCCGCATCACAGTGGGGAAGAGAGGGCGTATGATGATTACACACTGGAACCTCTATAATTCTTGTCTATTTACTTTATGCATTCATTATAGTGGTTTTCATATCGAAACTAAAGTTACTAGTTGTTAAAGGCTAATATTTTATCCGCTGCCAGTTAACAAGACTAAATATAAGTCAGTATTAACTTATATTCAGTTGAGCTAACTGAACTCCGCACAAGTTAAGGGACAGGAACACAATTGAACTAAAGATCAGTTTGAGTTTCAGAGAAACTCAGTTCCTGGGGCTTTTCAATCTCAGGATTAGTTTTTGGTGACAAGTTTATTCACCCCCCCTAAACTTGTGTTAGCCTTTCCAAGGGACCAACAATATCCTTGCTGTTCTCTTTTCTGTTTTTTCCTTTCTATTTGTTCGTCAGTCCAGATTATAATAAATTGTTCTTCATCTTTTATAGTTCTTTATTTTTATTTTCGCATTGTAATACTTCGGGTATAACACCTCCTACCTACTTTATCTCCTCTGCATATGTCTCACACACACACCCAGTTTCTCACAAAAATTGAAATGTAAAGATATCTCCACAACAGGAAGAACCAGAACCAATCTTCATCATGTAAAGATTCCTATCCTTATGATTTTCCAACATACAGGGCAAAGTTGCCGACCCGGTTTGTCGAAGGTAATCTGCCTGATCTGTAAGCTTCAAGATACAAAAAGGATTTGACAAGACTTGAGGCATAATCGTACAAGCAAGAACGGAATTGAGAGGAAACAAGTAAAATTATTATGCTGAAGTTTAACAGCAACAAAAAAAAATCCTGGTTGCCATTAATGAAGTGCAAATTCAAAGGATTATGATTAACAACTAGTGTCATCCCTGTTTTTCAGTACTTGGATAGGTACGTTTATCCAGAAATTCATCCAAATGTGCTCTTCTTCAGTAGCCATGGAATGTAATCTTCAAATAAATAAATAAAAACTTTCACACACACACACACACTTACTCTTAGAGATTGAAATGTAAATAAATCCCCACAACACAAAGAAATAATCTTTCAGATTTGTATGAATTTTTTTTGAAGATATAAATAATGCTTGGTTGATATAGATGGGGGAGGGAAGAAAGAGGAGGCTGGTGTCTAAGTGAAAGGGGGAACGGAGGGGCAGGGGATGTTGAGTATTCAGAATTCAAAATGAGTGAGGGCTGACGATGGTCGGCTCTGCTTTTCCCACGTGTCATCAATAAATGGTTTACTTAATTTTAATGTGCCCACCTTAAAGCCTGTGAGCGAGCGGCCTCTATGCTTCTGACCACCGCAGGACGGTCGGTCTACAGGGCATGCACAGAGCGCGATCGTAATAACTCGGCCAATAAGGACCGAGCGGTCATCTGTTGATATAAATGTTTCCATAAAATATGGAAAAAATGTGGGGAATGAATCAGGCCTCATTAAAGCTCTGATTCACTCCTAGTAATAAGAGAGATTATCATCTCCTAATAATTAGGGATTCATAACAATCCCATTTAATACCGACATAATTGATGTCCTTGAAGGACACGGCAGTTTTAGGGTTGAGGCTCCTTATATAAACCTCCTACAAGAACTACGGCCGGCTTGATTCAAATTACCTTCAATTGCATACGTAGCCAGCTTGAGAACAACCCAAGTTCAGTCATAATATAGCAAAAAAACACATCCTTGTTGGCATTTACCGGTGACCGGAATACTACCACTAGATTAATCAACCCAAAATAATCCTTGACGAAATCCGACTTCGTCAAGGGGCATTTTTGTCACTTTAGTTAATTATTTGTATTGTTGCCCTAATGCTAATTTTTTTAGCCCTGGGGATACCGGCTTCCACAAAAAAAAAGTACAGGCAATCTAGATCAGACAATTGAGACATAAGAGTATCCACAATGGGAAATTGGTAAATCAGGCCACTGTACCGTCTGACATTTTTTTTCAGGTCAAATATTTTCTGACGTTTTTTTTAGGTTCCGCGTCCAATTTGTACGATTTCGTCCAAATTTATACTATTTCGTCCAAATTTAATATAAATCCCGTAAAAAATGAAATACAGACTAAAAAGGACGGATCCGTCTAAATTAGGACGGATTCTGTCCAAATTTAGACGAATCCGTCCAAGTTCTGACGGAAACAATATATTTGGACGGGAGTAATTCAACTCTGTTTGCATCTCTTCTTCAACCTACCTTCAACTTTTTTTTTCTTGAACTTTTTATTTGTTGTTGCAGTTAATTATCCACCAGCTAAGTCTAATAACAAAATATCAAAATGAGTATATTGCTGATTATACTAAAAGCAGACGTTGCTGTTGGTTCTCTTCTAATTCCAATCCTTTTGATCTGTTTCTTTTTTCTTCTTTTTTTATTATAAATTTTCAGGAAAAGATGGTGTAGTTTCAGTGTTTGAAAACAAAGCGTACGAAATTCACACCACACATTCGTGGGATTTTCTTGGGTTCGGTCTCAAAACCAGCAGAAACCTTGAGGAAAGCAACGTAGTTATAGGGTTAATCGACACCGGGATCTGGCCGGAATCCGAAAGCTTCAGAGACACAAATATGACTTCTCCGTCCAAATCTATCGTTTCCGTCAGAATTTGGACGGATTCGTCTAAATTTGGACGGAATCCGTCCTAATTTAGACGGATCCGTCTTTTTTAGCCTGTATTTCATTTTTGGCGGGATTTGTATCAAATTTGGACGAAATAGTATAAATTTGGACAAAATCGTCCAAATTGGCGCGGGACCTGAAAAAAAATGTTAGAAAATGTTTGACCTGAAAGAAAATGTCAGACGTTACAGTGACCTGATTCACCAATTTCCCTATCCACAATAGCTAATGTGGTAAACATCCCATGGATATAGCCTAGTGGTGAGCGGGTGAGGTGGTGTAGTGTTTTGATATATCTAAAGCCGAATGGTGGGGGTTCGAGTCCCGTAAAGGGCGGCACTTTCGGTGAAGATATATCTAAATCAGTTCCTCATCCCTGCCTTCTGAGTCTCATGATTAACCTCTCCTCGCATTCCTGTGGAATCGGGGACAAGAGGACCCTCAAGGTTAGGATTTCACCGTTTTTTTTGCTAATGTGGTAAGAGTAGTGATACATCCACTACTTCTTCTACTACAACATCTTACACAACACAATCAACACCACATATTTTTTTGGAATTCATCACAATAAATAATTTATCATTTTAATCAATGATACACAACATATTATGGTTTGTGCACTACACAAATATGTAGTGCACGTATCCTTTTCCAATGTGGTAAACATCAAAAGTTCTTACTTTTCTGACCACTTTATGACGTGGAAAGGTGGTGTTAACATTTGCACACACTATGGCTAAAAAACCCACTCTTTCTTTCTTCACAATATGACGAAGAAATTCACTATTTGGGTCAATTCATTTTCTATGTTCTTCTTCAATTCTTGAATTTTCAGATAATGGGGAAATTTTTTTTCGTTTTTCTGAAAACATAATTTATTTTTCAAGAATGATTATTTTGGACTTGTTCACGTACAGCTTCATCTCTGTCTTTGATGATTTCATCGAGCAAACTTTTTGCGCATCTTTCTTTTTTAGCTCCTCCTCTGCCTTCAATCTTGTGTTCGATAACTTCATTGTCTCTAGTAGAAGAGATCTCCAATGCCCTGTTCACAAAATATAAATTACATTAACACATCCTTTTGCCTTAAATCAAACAAAATCTCACACTTTATCTGCATTTATTAATAATTATATCCAGGTTAAATGTAAAAAGTGAAGAAGAAATGGAGAAGTAATTTGATTAGGGAAACTTGATGATCTATGCTTGAAAAGTTGTTAATTTGCAAAATATCCGTCGCATAAAGTTATTGGAAAAATGTCCTTTCGTCAGTTATGAGTCAATGATGCGTCCGTTTTTTTTTTTTTTTTTTTTCCTTGAAAAACATTCTCCACGCGTGCACAAATTCGCCGGAAAATTCAAGGCAGAGGAGGAATTCGCCAGTCC
The DNA here is from genome assembly GCA_026214975.1 of Gentiana macrophylla. NCBI lineage: Eukaryota > Viridiplantae > Streptophyta > Magnoliopsida > Gentianales > Gentianaceae > Gentiana > Gentiana macrophylla. The sequence goes on from CM047813.1 coordinate 24,783,703, forward strand.
TTGCTTGAAATCATTCTTCTGAAGTCATTGAGTCAACATCACGACCTTGATCGACCGGATTCTTTTCATTTCTCTTACTGATCAAGGAGACAAACCAGTTCATTTCTCTCTAGACGACGGAGGAGGCGAAGGTGAAGTCACCGGGAACAATGGCAACAATTGAGGTTCAGAGCCTCGAGGTGTAGAAGTCCTAGAGGATGGATGCAAATAGAATTTCTTTTCAGCAATGGCTTTTTCCTCTTCTGATGAACTCGATGACGATCCAATTGAGCTTGGAGACCTGTTAAACGGATCTGCATTCAATGGTGTAACAGGGCTAAGAACAAGCGCCGGAAAATCAAGAATACTCGGTGACAAGATCTCCGTTTCCCTTGGCGAAAAGCTTGAACTTTGAGCAAATCTACCACTTGGGTGTGGAATTAAAGGGCTAATCATGAGCCCGTTCTTGAGACTGTTTCTTCTTTCATAAAGCTTAAATCCATGGGGGAGTGGATATTTGGAGGGATCCATTGCTGCTTCTTGAGCTTCTTCCATTATTTGGAGAATGCGTCCGAAATCTTTTTCAAAAAAAAAAAAAAAACAAAACGGACGCATCATTCACGCATAACTGACGAAAGGACATTTTTCCAATAACTTTATGCGACGGATATTTTGCAAATTAACAACTTTTCAAGCATAGATCATCAAGTTTCCCTTTGATTAAAGGAAACCATTTACTTAATAGGAGGGTCTGATCGGTTTAGAAGATGACCCCCATAAAAAAAAATAAAAATAAAAAGGGAATGAGGAGAAGGAGATAAATATTTCATCAATAGTGTAGAAGGACAGTCTTTTAAAACTTTCGTATAAAGGACAAAACTATTTATCCACCGTCGAAATTCACTAATTTTAGAAATTCACTGTTTAAATTCACTGTCGAAATTCACTAATTTTCGAAATTCATTATCGAAATTCACTGATTTTCGGGATTCATTCATCGAATTCTAGGGATTCACCTGGATAGATTCTTGATTTTAAAGGATTCATTGTTTTTCTTCTCATTATAAAAATTACGCGATTATCATTTTTCCTATAAAAAATATGTAGCTGTCTTGTTACTTAAAAACATTCTAAATTGTGTTCTTATCCCTAATTACCCATAAAAAAAAATTTTGAATTTTTTTCACTTTGAAAGGATTGGAGATAAGACGAGAGTTTTAAGCTTGAGAATTGCATTGTATTTCTCGAAAGAGGAAAATGACTGATGCGTATTTGTTAAAGGAGAAATAAATATTTTTTATAGGATTTTGTGCAGCAAGTGTGAATGTGGCCGAGTACAGTCCCGCGTCCACTCCCACGTTTTTTACTCCACATTGTCTTGGGGTGAGGTCCTTGATGGCCGTTTTATAGTATATTAATGTTGACCGGCAGAGTATCGAGTCGGTTGTAGTATAAAACTAACGAGTAAGATCGTAATTTCATAGGGAATCTAGTTAAGTACCAAAGCTAGTGTTATCTCTAGAACAAGATTTTTGGAAAGACTATTAAACTACAACGCGCTATTTTTACAATGACTAACTTAAAACGATGGTTTTAAACGATTAAAAGCGATAGCCGGGCTATGATCCAATCAACTACTTACCAAACCATAGCTAAGTCCGGAAGTATTCTTGATTCACCTAAACGTCTCGATGTCATACGTAGGGTGTCGTTTCCTATTTCTGAGAATACACATTATTTCAATAACTTACCCTCCTATGTCAGGTTCAACAGTCCTCTAACCGGATTTAACTGACCTAACACGGTCTATGGTCAATGAAACGCTCGACAAGTCAATATAAACCTCACACACGAAACCGAATCTGAACAACTTAGTCGATTTTACAAGGTGATCCTAGAACCCCGGTTCCCGTACCCTCTCGCAAAATACATCTATAAAGAAGATACGTGTAATACGATTATCAAATGGCCAATTTAACAAACGTGGTTAAGTATAAGTTTTAGGACTACAAACACATCAAGAATAATCAAATCAAACATCTAGAACAACACATGAACAAGCTAGGATCCAGTTTCGATGATTATTGCATAACTCAGCTATAAAACGATTAGCTACTCATATTAACTATCAAACACAAGATTTCATCATAGGATATGAACAAACAAACAAAAGATAGAGATTAGAAATACCTACAAAAGCTGAAAACCGGTAGAAATCCGAAAACGAGAAAACTGAATATATAACTATGAAATCCAAGATGATCCAAATGTTTGTTACAAAAGATTATGCTATGAAAGCTTCAAAATCTATTCTGTGGTGTTTTGGGAAATGAAAAATCGCCAGAAAAACTGTAAAAGATGATCTATATCCAACCTCCACTCAAATATAAGCTTTTATAGTGTTAAGGAAGATTGACTGCTAGGCGTGCGCCTAATGTATGCCAGGCGCACGCCTAGAAAATATCCTAAATATCCCAGCTTTGACCGTCATAGGCAGGTGTGCGCCTAAGGTATGCCAGGAGCACGCTGGCATTCTGAAATGATGGACTGAAACTTTGGCTGTTTTTCACCCCCTAGGCGTACGCTTAAGGTATGCCAGGCGCACGTCTGGCATGTTTTGTCTCAAATTGAGCTTCCAAGCATCCCTAAGATCCGTATCACGTTTCCCGGGCATTCTCGAACACTTAGTTCCTGAAAAACATCAAAACACATACCAAACGTAACCCCTGCAGGACACTAGGGTGACCGAGAATGAAAGTCAAACACCGAAAAAGACCGAAATTCCCGGATTACATATCCGAATCTCGTAAATAGCAAAACGGAGTAGAATGCATAAAAACCTAGCCAAATACTCCCGGAATTGTACAAAACGAGTTGTCACGGGATACAAAATCAGTAGGAAAATAGAGTCGAGTTGACTCTCATCAACTATCCCCTACATAGCATGTGCTTGCCCCCGAGCAAAACCGAGCTTTTCAAAAAGAAATAGAGTCAACATTGTCACTGTATGATGAATCTCCCGTATCAAATAGACAATGCAAAAGTAAAAACACGAATTCATAAAACGTTGGTTCTACCTTGTGTTGAATAATGAAGGTGTGTGTGTGAAAATAGCTTCTTCGACATTAATTACTAACGACCGGTTCGGTTTATAAGGGTTACACCATAGGCTTATACGTCGTAAACATCTCCACTAATCGAGGTCTATCATCATCTAGTACGGTCGAGCAGGACTTGAAGGGTTATATCGTTAGGCTAGGGTTCGGGCTACAAAAGGATATTTACGATAAAATAGAAAAAGAAGGTGCAAAAGAGCTTTAACCGAGATATAAATACAATCGTGAAACTCGGTAACAACTACTTCTTCAATCTCTTGACTTTATACATTTCCGAGACCAACACGAACCCTAACTAAAAAATTCATCTCCTTCCTTTTTTTTTTCTATACACACTTTAGTTCCTTTTATTTGGACTGATAAATGTATACATACTCTATTTCTTTTTTCTTTTTTTTATTTAGAAAACGAGATACAAAAACAAGAGTAGATACTATACATCGAAATTTTGATCAATAGCCACAACCGGCACATTGTTACAATCCTTTTTCCTAACAACTCGTAACTTACGACACTATATCGTAATTCATATATCAATGATACCTCGCTACATCGTATAAGAAATGTGCGGAACTAAAAGCTCAAATGCAAGATGATCAAGGGTATGTAGACCGAAACAAAGCTCAGGGCATCGGTAATTACAGGTTAGTAACACGAACAGCTAGTTCGGGTGGCGGTCTGGCCACCATACAAAAGGCTGAGAGGGGTAATTGTGGATCAACATATAGGGATGGCTTTTGGCTCTGATCGGGTCAAAATAAATGCCAAAACCGTCATCCCCTACTTAACCACGATGACTTTCTATTTTGCCTCGAAGTTGCTAATATAAGTTCTAGGTAACCGGGGCGTAACACAACTATAATCGTTCACTAGTTGAGCATTCAATGACGTCGAAGCTATTACGTGAAGTTATTTCAATTTTCAACACACGATAGACACTACAAGGTAAAATGTATTCGAGTAGCTACACATGCCTTACTACAGGATATGAAAACTCACGATACAACAAACAACGTCGAAACTATAAAAATTTGAAAGAATTCGCCCGAATTTTCACAAAAAGACGATAAAAACTAAGTCACGACTCAAAAAAAAACCGGAAAATTGGGCTAACTAGCCCCCACCCCGTACTTGAAAGCGAACACCGATGATAAGGGTAGAAAAGTTAGCTTACAACCGGAAAAGGCGCGAGTACAATCACGTGGCATCCATGAAAGTCCTCTCATGGTACATGTGCTAATATTGACAACAACACAACATCCAAGAATACACAGGTATGGAGATATCAAAATGAAACTAGACGGATCACCACAATTTATCAAAACCAAAAACACCACACTAGCCCTCCCCCCCCCCCGCTCCCAAACACACTTCTTCGGGTTATATTAAATCAAAACTTACCCAAAGTATCATAATACACACAAAAGAAACACAGTGACACACGAGGGGAAAGAAAAGCAATAAAAGAACATTCTGAGTTTATAGTCCTCAGCTCGAATCTCTACCCCCAAATAGGTCAAAGATAGCTATACCAAATGAGAGCAAACCGTTGCTTCTCCCTACCAAAATCATAGGAATTGAGCACCCCTTGAAAATGAAACAATAGAAATATGGGGGCTCAATCCCCGCCACCACGTTTTGTTCGATGAGTCCATTGCACAGAACAACGAAGTCACTTTCCCCGAACTAAAACATATACCAACCAATAGCGACTCTAGCACCAAGTATGAACATTTAGGCTTAACATCAACAACAAACTCAATAGGGTGCATCCCCGTAGGTATAATAGTAATGCTAGACGAAAAATGAATAGATGATTCAATAATAACAGGATTCATACCCTCTTCGTAGCATTCCTCAGGGGTGACTTCAATCATACCTTCTTTTTTCTCTCCTCTCAGCCTCCTTCCGCTCAATCAGTCGTATCGCATCTTGGATCGAAGTTATGCTATTTCGAAACTCATTACCCATCTGTTCAAGTGCCATTTGTTCATCCTTTAAGGTCTCTGATTCCGGAGGTGGAGAAGTATTGAGTTGTTGATCAAAGTAACTTGGGGCATTCCCCCACTCATTTCCGTAGGATAAGATGTATGGGTTGAACTGGTAATAAGGTTGTGTTTGGTAACCCATAGCACCGTAATTGTAATATCCGAATGAGTAAGGATAAGAGCCATAATTGTAGTATGGATATATCATCTGCCAATCAGGGAAACAACACGAACACAATCACGGTATCTTATCACTACCACTACCGAAGTATGTGGTGTGATCAGAACAACAACAAAGAAAAGAAAACAAACAAAGGAAACAAATAAAAAAAATGACATAATCCTAAGAACTTTTAACTAACTTACAAGATATCAACCTGATTCCCCGGCAACGGCGCCAGAAAACTTGATGGCCGTTTTATAGTATACCAACTTTGACCGGCAAAATACCGAGTCGATTGTAGTATAAAACTAGCGAGCAAGGTCGTAATCCCACAGGGAATCTAGTTAAGTACCAAAGCTAGCGTCATCTCTAGTTCAGATCAACAAGATTTTTTGAAAGGTTATTAAACTACAACGTGCTATTTTTACAATGACTAACTTAAAACGAGGGTTTTAAATGATTAAAAGTGATAGCCGAGCTATGATCCAATCAACTACTTACTGATGTTGTTAGAAAAATCAGATTTGCGGTATATATCTTTTGAGGTGGATATCTAGCTATAAAAAGTGTATTTTAGTGGTGTTTTCCGGTGATGCCCGGTGGCGGCAATGGATTCCGGCAGTGGTGCTATATCAGAGAAGAAGACGGGGGCAATTTGGCTTAGCCATGTGTTTATATCATTTGTTGCCCATGTTGAATGAAGTTACATAGCTCCCCTATTTATAGGGGAGCCACCGACTAAAGTCGGTTTAATTACAAATGAGGACATACAGTACCAAATAGATATTTATCTACAGTAACGGGCTCGTAGTAGAGCCGATAGGTCGCGGTCCTGATGGCCTCGTTGACCATTGTATCCGTTATACCATTGTTTTATTGAACTTGAGATAGCTCTTCCTCTAAATAAAATGGTCGAGGTCGCTGGCGGACCCGTTTATTGAATGAGATCGCGTGTCGGCCCCCTAATCCCCTTTTCTCGTCGCATAGGGTTGAAAGCTTGGAATTGGTTTGAAGGCTAACGGTCCTATTTTGGCTGGCGTGCTCGCGGGCAGAAATGGCCGGTGGCCTCATCCACTAATGTCGGTGACCGGTTGGACCCGAATAAGGATCCGCGGGCCGAAGTACGATTCAGGCACATCACTTACCAAACCCTAGCTAAGTCCGGAGGTATTCTTGATTCACCTAAACGTCTCGATGTCATATGTAGGGTGTCATTTCTTATTTCCGAGAATAAACATTATTTCAATAATCTACCCTCCTATGTCAGGTTCAATAGTCCACTGACCGGATTTAACTGACCAAACACGGTCTATGGTCAATGAAACGCTCGACGAGTCAATATAAACCTCACACACGAAACTGAATCTGAACAACGCAGTCGGTTTTACAGGGTGATCCTAGAACCCCGGTTCCCGTACCCTCTCGCAAAATACATCTATAAAGAAGATATGTGTAATACGATTATCAAATGGCCAATTTCACAAACGTGGTTAAGTATAAGTTCTAGGACTACAAACACATCAAGAATAATCAAATCAAACATCAAGAACAACACATGAACAAGCTAGGATCCAGTTTCGATGATTCTCGCATAACTCGGCTATAAAACGATTAGCTACTCATATTAACTATCAAAACACAAGATTTCATCATAGGATAAGAACAAACAAACAAAAGATAGATATTAGAATTACCTACAAAAGCTGAAAACCGGTAGAAATCCGAAAACGAGAAAACTGAATATATAACTATGAAATCCAAGATGATCCAAGTGTTTGTTACAAAAGATTATGCTATGAAAGCTTCAAAATCTATTCTATGGTGTTTCTGGGAAGTGAAAAACCGCCAGAAAAACTGTAAAAGACGATCTATATCCAACCTCCACTCAAATCTAAGCTTTTATAGTGTTAAGGAAGATTGACTGCTAGGCGTGCGCCTAAGGCATGCCAGGTGCACGCCTAGAAAATATCCTAAACATCTCAGCTTTGACCGTCATAGGCAGGCGTGCGCCTAAGGTATGCCAGGCACACGCCTGGCATTCTGAAATGATGGACTAAAACTTTGGCTATTTTTCACCCCCAGGCGTACGCCTAAGGTATGCCAAGTGAACGCCTGGCATGTTTTGTCCCCAAAATGAGCTTCCAAGCATCTCGAAGCCCTGTATCACGTTTCCCAGGCATTCTTGAACACCTAGTTCCTGAAAACATCAAAACACATACCAAATGTATCCCCTACAGGACACTAGAGTGACCGAGAATGAAAGTAAAACACCGAAAAAGACCTAAATTCCCGAATTACATATCCGAATCTCGTAAATAGAAAAACGGTGTAGAATGCATCAAAACCTAGGCAAATACTCCGGAATTGTACAAAATGAGTCATCACGGGATACAAAATCAGTAGGAAAACAGAGTCGAGTTGACTCTCATCAGTCCTCTGTTGTATTAACTATCACAGCAGGTGCTGTGCATAGGTGAATGGAGGTGATGATATAAATAATGTCGCCACCGTCTGGTCCTGAAAAGAGCCTATACTTCACCACGCCTGAGGCAGGTCCGCGACCACAGCGACGGCGATGCCAATGATATCTAGTAAAGGCCGCCACCATCGATCGACCCTCTGAAGCGTCGCGAGCTGAGGGCCGGATCGAGGCCTTGGATCGATGGCCCCTTAAAGCGGTCGCATGAGACTTGAGAAGGAGCAGGAGCAAAGGCAAGAGAGCAGTGTTGGCGGCCCGGGAATCCCGAAGGATCGCCGCCGAGATATTATACCCACATCTTTGCTAGATACTTTATCCACTTGTGGTTAGATATTTAGTGTTTGCTTAACTATTAAGTAAGATTAGTGACTAAGCTGCTCCACAGCACTTATCCATTACTTGGCCCCTAAGATTTCTCTTCCTATAAAAGGAAGTCTTGTGTAACCTCATAAATGGACATGATATATAATAGAAAAACAAGGAAAAGCTCTGCAAAAAAATACTATCTTCCCCAACACCTATCGCCTCCGCAAAGCCTCCGGATAACATACACAAAAATCTCCACAGATAAGCCAGATATCCACTAAAAACACCCACCGTCGCGCCACCGTGATGATTTTTGCATCATCAGTTGGCTCCCTTACCGGGAAGCGGTTAATCTAAAAGGAGGTCCGTTTCTGCATCATCAAAAGAGGCTGATCGAGAGCTCATAAAAAAAAAGAGGTAATCTTACAAAGAAAGTCCTCAAACCGCTTTTGTTTTTATTCCCTTATCAAAGAAATCACTCAAAAAGGTGACCTTTTCTACTTCAAAAGCCCCCATCAAGACAAAGCCCCTTTTAAGCAAATCATTTCCATAGGAATAACGTACACAAATAAACCTTTCTTGCCGCTATTCTTCCCCTAAAAAGCCACCCCACAGAGATGGTAGGAAGTAAAGGACACATAATACCCCAAACCCCCGTAAAAGGTGTTATGCTGCATCAGACTCGTGGAGAGGGCGTGGGAGAAACGGTTGACAATCTCCCAGCAGAAAGAGAGGGATCGCAAAGAGGGGTCCTGGCACCCAGCGACGCTCGAAATGTCATTAATCAAAAGGCCAAGTCAAAAGAGGCTATTGCTACCCTTGACGAGGCTCGCCGTGAAAGAGAAAGGTCACAGGGGAGCCAAAGACCGACCCCGGAGGGAGGACTAGGTTCTCAGGAGGACCCGGAGATAGAAGAAATGAGAGAATATGCGAGGTACGCGGAAACCATGTATCTCACCAACTCTCGTCTTGTGGCTAAGGGCCAGGCCCCAATGTCGATTCGACCCCCGAATCCTCCCAGAAATGAAACCGCTCCCGCGGTCTTAGACAAAGGTCGCCAGAGCCAAATCCAACAGATCGATATAGAGGAGAGTGTACACTCTTCGGGTCGAAACGGACCGAGGAGAGATATTCCACAAACTTCGGCCCGCCAAGATTGCGATCATCAAAAAGGAAAGAGGGCCGATAAAGAATCCGCTTTCAAAAGGTTAGGTGAGAAGGACAAGGCCTCGGCCCCAAGTCGCCTCAGCCTTCCCGGGGGAGAAGCACCCATTCAGCAGGATAGACACACGCAGGATGCGCGCATGATCATCAGAGAAAAAAGGGCCCGCCAAGAAGGATCGCGAGATCCTAGGGAATCAGAGCACAGAGCGGAGCGAGCTGATACGCAAACACAGTCGCGACCAAGGTTCGACCCTATCTTGGTAGAACAGATGGAGGTAATGAAGAAAGAGCTCGTAGAATTAAAAAAGGCGAGTCCAGTCGAGAAAGTCGCCCCGATCTCGGGAATCGACGTGCTCGCTAGGAGGATCACAAGCAAACGCCGCCCTCCCAGAGAAAAGGTTAGTTATCCCGGTTATAACTATTACAACGGGAACTCATGCCCAAACGACTGGCTCACCGCGTTCCAGGGTCGCATCACCCTTGCCACACAAAATAAGTCCTCATGGTGCATTGCTTTGGTCGGTAGCATGCAAGATAGAGCTACATCCTGGATACGCGGGCTTCCTCGTGGCTCAGTTGAAAGTTGGGAAGATTTATCGGAAAAATTTGTCAGAGAATTTGGATCGGCAAGCCGACCCAAGAAAACCATCGAGGATCTGTATGAAGTACGTATGGGAGGACATGAGTCGGGAAAAGAGTATTACGAGCGATTCATCAGAACATATGATCAGACGAGAAACATCCCGGAAGACGCGGTCATAACGTGCTTCCTCACCGGAATCGCCAAGGGCCCGATGAAGACTGAATTCAATCTGCGGCCCCCCAAAGCGGGCCTCAGGGAGATGTTAGAAAGGGCAAGAATGATGGGGGTCAGCGAAGCACCATCCTCAGGGAAAACAAAACCTAAGGCAGAGCCACGTTCACCGAAGGAGGATCGCACGGATGATCGTAAAAGGGAAAAGGGTCGAGAGGCCAATCGTGATCGGGAAGTAAAGAAACCATACAAATTCAGCGAGGACAACTTTACCCCGCTCAACACCAAAGCATCCCAAATACTGTTTGAGATTCGCGAACATTTTGACAAACCCAAGCCTATGCGGGGCGACCCCGATAGTCGCGATAAATCCAAATATTGCGACTATCACAAAGACCATGGTCATATTACCGATGAATGCTTCACCTTGAGGCGCGAGATAGAAAGGCTGATCCGTGAGGGACCAGCAAATAAATATAAGCGCGAGGGGAACAACGCACCAGTTCAAGGCCGCCAGCCCCGCGTTTATCAAAGAGAGGTTCAGTCATCCATGGGAATATTCCCAGCAACCATCAACTGAAATCTCAGATAAACCAAATCAATACCCGCAGCCTTGAGAAGCAGATAGTGTTGGGAGAGAATGAGAAAGGATCATATTTACGAAAAGTGAGTGACAACGATCGGCCGCCCTATGGAAATACCCACAAATCGTCATAAAGGTAGGAGTGAATGACAAGCATGGCGTCAATCGAGTAATGGAAACCTTTGACATCGGGCTGGCCGCGACATCATCTATTTCATTTGTTTAAAGCAGATCGGATTCGGGAGGCCAAGTTAAAACCCTACCTTGGGGTGCTCAAGGGTTTCACCAACGACACGGTGCGGGTCAAAGGCACGATCGACCTCAACATCACTTTGGGTGATTATGAGCCCTGTCGAGCGGAGGCAATAACTTTCTTGGTAATCGACCTCCCTCTTACTACAAGCGTGATTTTGGGAATCCCGGCTATGAAGAAGTTTCAAATGGCGGCATCTATTCCCACCAAAGGTCAAATTCCATGTGGGGATGAAATCGGGGTTGCCACAAGCGGCCCGGTCTTTCCTCGAATATATGACCAAAAGCAGGGTCGACTCTAAGCGACCCAGTGGAGGGATTCAATATGGCTAAGGATCGGATCGGCTGCGATAAGAGAGGTCCCGAGAGGAGTAGTAGAGGTTGAGGCGTTGCAAATCCGAGACGAGCCCGATTTCACCGCCGAGGATGGCGGTCGAGGTTATCATAAATAGCGAACACCCAAATCAAATGATAAAGATAGGTCGCAAACAACCCGGAAAGAGCAGGTAGAGGGCGATCGAGCTTCGAAGGCAAACTTGGGCGCCCGCGCTGGGAGGTAACCGATGAGAGGCGTGGAGTCGGAGGTCGCCTTACATAATCTTAGTGTCGACCCCAACTTCAAACCGATACAACAAAGGCGCGTCAATTCTCAGCAGAGAAAGAGGTCGCGATAAAAAGCGAGGTCGAGAAACTTTTAGCGGCGGGCATAATCAAGGAGCTTGATTATCCCACCTGGTGGCAAGCGTAGTAATGGTAAAAAGCACAACGGCAAGTGGCGGATGTGCGTCGACTTCACCGATCCGAACAAAGCTTGTCCCAAAGACCCTTACGCGTTGCCCGAATTGACAAGATGGTTGATGGGATCGCAGGTTTTGAGACCCTAAGCTTTACGGGCGCCTATTCGGCTATCACCAGTCAAAATGGCCAACGAGGACAAAGAGCTAACGGCCTCCAGGGCGCGGCGGGGTTATATTACTACGAAATGATGCCATTTGGTCTAAAGAACGCAGGTTCAACCTATCAAAGAATGGTGAACAGAGTTTTTGGCACGCAGATAGGCAAGAACATGGAGGCTTACATTGATGACATGGTCGTGAAATCAAGTCGCCAGGACCACCTGGTGGACCTTCGCGAAACCTTCGCAAATGTAAAAAATCATTCGATGAAACTAAACCCTGCCAAATGTACCTTTGGGGTCGCAGCAGGAAAATTTCTGGGGTTCATGGTGAGTCAAAGGGGGATTGAGGCCAACCCCGAAAAAATCGAGGCGCTGATAAATATGAGTGAGCCAACTAGCGTCAAGGAAGTACAAAGGCTGAACGGAAGAATAATAGCCCTGGGAAGGTTTATCTCAAAATCCGCTGAGAAGAGTCTACCTTTCTTCAAAATCCTGAGGGGGAATAAAACCTTTTCATGGACAGAAGAGTGCTCGCAGGCTTTCAGCGAACTCAAGGCCTACCTCTCAAGTCCGCCGTTGCTTACTAGTCCCGCGGTCGGAGATGTGCTACTATTATACCTAGCCGCCTCAGATAGGACAATCGCCGCAGCACTTGTCAAAGAAGAGGGTACCTCGCAGAGGCCTGTTTATTATGTTTCTAAGGCTTTAAGCCCTGTAGAAAGTCGTTATTTTAATATCGAAAAGTTGGCCTACTGCGTTGTCATAGCTGCCCGGAAATTAAGGGCTTACTTTTCATCACATTCAATTATTGTATTGTCAGACGCGTCGCTACGACATGTCCTCCACAAGCCAGACCTGTCAGGTCGTCTGTTACGTTGGGCCATCGAGCTCACCGAATTCGACATCCGCTACGAACCTCGAAAGGCTATCAAAGCGCAGGCATTGCCCGATTTTATCATCGAAACAAGTTTCAACGAAAATATACGAAAGCACTTCGACACGAATAATAGCCTTGACAAAAGTACCACAGCGGACGAGCTAGAACGGCCAAGTCACTGTTGGCAACTCTATGTCGATGGCGCCGCCAATCTTAAAGGTTGCGGCGCAGGGATCATCTTACTAGAGCCTGGAACCTCAGAGGAAATTGAGAAGGCCTTAAGGTTTAATTTCACCGCATCAAATAACTAGGCAGAGTATGAGGCGGTCATTGCAGGGCTTGAGCTCGCCCGAGCAATGAAGGTCGAAAATGTTCAAGTTTTCTGTGATTCACAATTGGTGGTTAATCAAGTGGACGGGATCGTTTGGCATTCTTTGTGAGATTCTCAGAGAGATATATAAATCTCGTCAAGAAGCTCGAAAGCGGATTTAAATACTGCAAATTCACCAACATCCCCCGGGAAGACAATCATAGAGCTGACTATTTATCTAAACTGACCAGCGAGGACGAAATCAGCAACCCATCGATCTTGGTAGAATACCTGTCGAGCCCCGCCATCGACAGGGTCGAGATAATGGACTTGCAATCCGCAAATCCTTGTTGGATTGATATCATAAAGGATTATATCAATTCCGAAAAACTCCCCGATGATCCAAACGAGGCAAAAGCCCTGGTAAGAAGAGCTGCTAGATACACCGTCTTAAGCGATGTTTTATATCGACGGTCGTTCTCTAAACCTTTACTGAGATGTGCGCGGCCTGAAGAGGTGGAGGGAATTCTCACCGAACTACATGAAGGGTCGTGTGGCGGTCACCCGGCTAGCCGCACCCTCGCACAAAAGATCTTACTAGCCGGATATTACTGGCCTAAAATCGCCGAGGACGCCAAGGCATATGCCAAGGCATGTGACGTATGTCAAAAATTTGCGGACATCCCCAGGCTACCCTCAGTCGAGCAAAGCATCGTCGTCGCCGCATGGCCATTCGACATGTGGGCCATCGATCTCGTTGGGCCATTAAAAAAGGGTCGCTCCAGATGCGAATACGTGGTAGTCGCTGTTGATTATTTCACCAAGTGGATCGAGGCTAAAGCTCTGGTAAAAATCAGCACCAAAGACATAACCTATTTTTTGCTCGATCAAATATGGACAAGATTTGGCGTCCCCAGAGTAATAGTATCGGACCACGGACCTCAGTTCAGAGAGGAATTCGACACATTCTGCAAAGAAAATAACGTCAAGCATTGGCGATCATCGAGTATGCTATCCTCTCAGAGAAATGGTGGTGCGCGCAAACAAGCGGTACTCAGGTACTAAAAAGAGTTTGGGCGATAAGGCGGGTAAATGGCACGATCACCTCCCCGCGGCCTTATGGGCTCTCCGAACGTCGCGGAAAACAACTACTGGGGAAACTCCATTTGCTCTAACCTATGAATCCGAAGCTATGGCACCAGTAGAAATAGCCCTACCAAGTTTAAGGGTCGCTTATTTTAGCGAGGCCGATAACCCGCTCAAGAGAAAGCTCGATCTTGATTTGGCTGAGGAAAGGCGAATTGAATCATATGGCCGTCTGCTCAATTGCAAACAAGCCGCCAAGCGTCACCATGACAAGCACATTCGCGGGCATCACTTCGCCGTGGGAGATTATGTTTTGCGAAGGAGACAAGCCACCGGCCACGAGGCCAAGAAGGGAAAACTATCGGGGCGGGAAGGCCCAGAGAGGATCGCTCGGATAGTCAAAAAGGAACTTACGTCTTGGCGATAACCAAGGTCGCGAGTACAACCGACCCTGGCATGCGAGACAATGAAAAAATACTTTATGTAAAGTATATATGTATGCGCGCGTCTGAACAGGGCAGATGGAAAGAAATCGAAATGAAAGAGCCATCTTCGTTTATTAAGAAGTACAATTGTTTCCAGCAAATCTGCGGCCTACAATGCCTTTCCAAAAAAAAAAAAAAAAACAGAGGGTTACACTCTATCTAATGAGTGTACCTATAACGGTCCAGCGAATGCTTCGGCACCCTCGCTAAGCTGCATAGCTTCGTTATTAATGAAGCAAAAGGGAAGCGACGATGTCGGTCCATAGAAACCGCAAAATTAACCGCTTCCCGGTGTATCAAGATCCCCCAATCAATATCAACACGATGATCACGAATAGCGTGCAAAAGCAAAGCTTCGGCTTCACTAACAGCCTCGTTATCCGTGGACAAGAGGGCGCGCGAGTTGATGAACCTTTTCCACTCACGATTGCTGCGAGAAAGATTAGACGCAGGTCCTAGTACACGAGGTCGCTCATAATCAGGAAAGAGCTCGCGAATTGCTCGTCGCAAGCAAGATTGTCTACTTGACTCATCGGCAAGGTTCCAGGCGAGCTCATAATGGGATGAGGGGTCAATAGCGGGTATATCCAGGGCACCATTGATGGATTCCGGAGTAAAAATGACCGCCACGCCACGAAGGGTAATACAGCTGGCAATCCCCTCAGAAGCAACTTCAGAGAAGATGGAATAGAACTCCCTCACTATTGAAAGATTGGGAAGTATTGACGAAGGTGGTGCAACAAAATCTGCCCACCCAGAGAAACGTACACGCAAAAGAGAGCCGTCACCCTCGACCTTGCTCTGATTTTAAACCCCTCTCCTTCGCAGGCTCAACCCACTCAAAATAGTGCCATAAGTGATCTTTAGCAACGTCAGAGGCAGTAAAGAAGAAAGGGGATACATCACGAATAGGACGGGCTTTGAAAACACGCACTCTACCCTCTCCAGATGGAAGAGACATGGTTCTCGTAACAAGAATCTGCGCAAGAAAAAGGGTAAAAATGAAGTTAAGCATGCCTCCTCCTTTTATAACAGAGGTTAGCAAAAGGAACGGCCACGATCAATTAAATCCTACGGCCAGGTAGAGCGCGGGTCATCTGAATTTTGAAATTCAAAGGACGCATTTAATGCCTATCGGTTATCTGCCCACGATTCTTGGCTATATTCAAGCACAGTTACTAGCCCGAGATTTTAGGCCGTTTTGAACACACATACACCGCGGTGGTCATCAAATCAATCGAGATCCCTGGATTCCCGGCAAAACACGACGATCGAGAGGCTAGTTTAGTCAAGTCAACTCGACTCCTAAGTTTCAAAGACGCATCCCTCCGCCTCGAAACTAGGGGGCCGCAGAAAGACAAGCTTTGCAAAATATACCTCATTACTTGCAACAAGTCCGCAAAGACAAGCTATAATGAATTGCGGCGACGATCTGTTTTGCTCAAGCCTCCTCGCACCTCGACCAAAACAGGGGGGATGGGAAAATATTAACGCATAACAGGAATTCCTCAACTTTCAGTTCTTTAGCCTTAGTTATTTTCACGAGCTCAACAAATCTCGCCAAAATAAAGGGGGCCGCACACATACAAAACAAGATAGCAGGAGATAAATCAGAGAAACAAAGCACAGTAGATAAACCAAGAGGGGCCAAAACGGCCACAATGTCAATACAGAAAGTAAAAAGATAAAGTTATTACTGACCATCAAATGAAGGCGCCAAATAGTACGAAAAGTTGCAGAGCCAAAGTTATTATTACTGAGCCGCGAAGCATAAATTTTTTCAAAACAAAGGCACAAGGCATTTAAAGCGAGCCGGGGAGTGTCAATGTACTCATCACCAGGTTGATCTCTTGCCGGAGGATTCTTCATGATCGCAAAGTTAATAGGATTGGTGGAGGAGGATCCCTGGCTGGGTCGCCGCGCTCTATCTGGTTGGTTTGGATGGCGACGATGTGATCTGCTGCATAAGGGATATCCGGGTGGATGGCCAACAAGTCGGGAGATCATTTGGGACATGTTAACCCAACGGAGCATTTCCTCAAGGTAATGCTCTCCCGGCCATGATAAGCCCAAAGACAACGAGCGAGGTGATTAAAACCTTGGTCGAAGCTAGCCTCCTGGAAATCACCGAACTCATCAGAAAGCTTGTAGGCTTCCACAGCGGCTGGACCCTCCATCTCTGCGGCCTTCTTGGCAGCGGCAAGTTTCTGCTTCAAATTTGCAACCTCCTCACGTGCGGCCGCTAGCCCTTCAGCAGAATTACGGGCTTCATCCTTCAGGGCTCGCACCTTCTCCTGCAGCTCCGCATCCAGTTTAGCGCTCTCCGCCATGAGTTTCTTCATCCGCTCAACCTCAGCTGCCGCCTGCAAGCCTTTGTTTTCAGAAGTGATCCTGGCTTTTTCCGAGGCTCCAAGGACCGCCGTCACTTTCTTAAGCTCAGTTTTGCGCTTCTCCGCGGCTTCAATCGCCTTGTTTATACGAGTCCCAAGCTGAAAAAGAGGAAATGATAAGTCCGAGGAAAACACAAAATACGAAGGGGAAAAATACAAGATAAACAAGCTTACCATTGAAGCAGCGATCCCAAATTGGCCTGAAAGGTCTTTCAGTTCGGCGACCTCATCGCCAGCGGGGGCATCTTCTTGAATCACGACGCGAGATGTGATCCCCCTCCCGATTTCCAGCTGAACCCCGTGCGGTGAGTCCCACGCCAGACGACCCAAGGGGATAACATCAGCAATAGCCTCTCTTATCTTGCCTGCCTTGTTCATGTCGAGGTTTTGGGTAAAGTTGGGATCCAGCCACACCGCCTCTTTCCCCTTGTAGCCGCGGGGTAATGTCCCGGCCGGCAGCGGCTCCATCCTCGGCGACCTCCTCAACAATAGTCTCAGGCGCGAGCCACGATCGGCGGACTCGTTTATCCGCGATCGGATGCTTTTTTGCGCCCGACCGTTTTGTCTTTTCAACCCTCGGTCGTTTCTGGCCCTGGCTCTCCTTTGTGGGATCATCAACCTGTGGCCTCTTTTGGGTAGTGGTCTGACTTGAGCTCGCACCTGTGGGCGCCGCTGTGACCGTAGGATCATACGCCTCTTCAATGATAGTGGCGTCCACGATGATCTGAGGAACCTTCCCAAGGACTGTTTCAAGGTCGTTTGCGAGTTTTGGCCTCCTCCTCAGCAAGCCTCTTCCTTTGAGCTCGGCGTTCATTAGCGTCCATACCTGCAAAAAGAGTCCATTAAAAACAGATTCGGAAGAAAAAATAATGCATGAAAGTAACACCTTTAAAGATCTAATAAAGGTAGGAAAGTTTACAGGGCGGTCTTCTTTCCGGATCGCCTCCATCATCTGAGACACTCAGACGGAAAGCATTGCCCTATATGACAATCCCCTATCCAATCGGGATCGCTCTCCTCAGGAACTATGGCCACCACCGGCCTCGCCTTACCCGGACCCGCGAGGCCGCCATACGTGCAAATGGAAGGGCGAGATCCGGAGATCAACCCAAGCGATATTCTTAAGGAAGCATCGATCCCATCGGATTGAATAAGGGTCATGAGCCCTTTAACAAAACGCCGTTCTGATATAGGAGGCTCGTCGATCGTGAGGGTAGATTTCCCCGTGCGTTTTGCGGCCCTAGGAAACGGCCAGCCAATTTTGGATTCCACCTTGAGGATCCGCTTCTGCCATCTGTGAATCTTATTTGGTAGCGAGAATAGTAGGCGGGGCGTCTTGGACCTCAAAGATATTTGCCCCGCAATGCTCGTTCCACAAAACCAGTGAAAATGACCCAGCAGGGTCAGCGAAGGTTCTATCTTCATCAGTCGACACATCCCAATGAAGGCCATGATTTGAATAACGGTCCCAATGGCAAAATCCGAGGGGAGGGCTCTCATCAGTTCGCAAATTCTCACAAAGAAAGGGTCGAATGGAGGTCGGAGTCCCGCGTAAAAATGATCAAAGTGCAGAATCAGGGCGTCATCGAACGGGCGAGAGCACACACGTAATCTGGCGATCCCAGGTTTAAACTTATCCTCCTCCTTCGAATAATCAAGCAGAGAAAACCGATACACGCTCGTGTCAATTTTAAATCGACGATGGATAAATTGGTTAAGGTCTCTGCTATCACAGAGCTGCGCCCACTTCTTCTCCAGCGCCTTTTCAAACTCCGCCAGGATAGCGAACTCCCTCATCGCCTCGGGATTATTGGGAAGGGGTTTCTTCGCTTTAGCAGCGGCCTCCCCAACCGTGATTTTAGGATCTTTCTTCTTTTTTGGCTTCTTAGGAAGCTCCCAAACAATTTGGCGAGGCAGGGGGGCATTTTCGTCCTCACTCGACCCCATCAGTTCGTGAAGAGCGGCGTCTTCAATATATGCATCGTCATGATCAGCGGCACCACTAGGACTCGGATTGGAAACCTGCTCTTCGACGTCCGACATCCCTCTCTCACCGGCCTCGCTGGTGCTCGTCCCTTGAGCTCGTGCCATTTCCTTACGGCTTTTCTTGCGTCGAGGGATGGGGTCAGGAAACAGAGAATCTAGGTCAAAAGGATCGCTACTTGTTCGAATAGCGGCCTCGGCGCCGGTTATCTCCTCAACAGGGTCGCCCCCGGCGGACTTCTCAGGACTAGAGGGGTCATCACCCTCTTCCTCGTGAGCATAATCGTAAAACTCCTGCTCCTCGTCTGAGTCACCTCTGACAGAATACTCTCCGTCCGACATCCTGCAAAAACAAAGAGGAAAAGGTGGAGCTTTCAGACCTGGGATAATGGAAATTAAACCAGGAAGGTAATCGCACCCATCTCGACGCCCTCCCTCCATTTTTACAGGAGAAACGGAAAGAAAATTGCCAGAAAGGGAAATACGGACTCCAAAGCAAACATAATGAGTAGAGGATTCTGGGCACGATGATTCCACTCAGGAGGAATCACAATAAAAAAAAAAGAGCACCAACCCAGAAAACCTCACTTTTTCTCAAGAAAAACACCTTACATCCAAGCGCATTGCCCAGACATTGGATCAAATGCCAGGGAAGGACTCGAAAAACGAACGGAGAACAAAAAAAAAAGGGGATAGGAGAGAAAAATTTACCTGTTTTTCTGGGAAGGATAGAAAGATCAGCCTAAAAAGCACGTCGAAATCTTCAAACTCCTGCCGGAAAACCTCGAAGCCCACTTCCACCACCGTCAAATCTTACTATCAAACTCCGCCGGAAGCTTTTGTTAGTCCTAGAAAAAAGAGAGAACTCGGAGAAAAATTGCGGGAAATTGGAAGAGTGAAAAGTGAGGAAATGTTGAGGAGGCTAGCCTTATATAGGCAAGCGAGTGGAGATCGTGGGGCTGGAAGTTAAACCATCCAACGGTTGGGGATTGCGCGGTCGATTCAAATTCCGAAATTCGAAAACCGCAATCATTATGAAGGCCAATCAATGCCCACGTGCACGCTTGGGCAGTTGCCAAGGGCGTTACTACCCACGTAATTGTAGTTATCAAGGGGGTGACGTCAACCACGATTTGACTAACTGCCCCATTGGGGCTTTACGGATGGCCTCGCAGACGACAAGGTCGCAAAAACAGGCCCAGAGTTGCTTCGAAGGCCGCATGCTTTGAAAGCACGGCCCTTAGTGAACAAGTCGCATCAGACGACAAGGTCGCAAAAACAGGCCCAGTGTTGCTTCGAAGGTCGCATGCTTTGAAAGCACGGCCCTTAGTGAACAAGTCGCATCAGACGACAAGGTCGCAAAAACAGGCCCAGAGTTGCTTCGAAGGCCGCATGCTTTGAAAGCACGGCCCTTAGTGAACAAGTCGCATCAGACGACAAGGTCGCAAAAACAGGCCCAGAGTTGCTTCGAAGGTCGCATGCTTTGAAAGCACGGCCCTTAGTGAACAAGTCGCATCAGACAATGAGGTCGCAAATACATTTTCCTGGTACTTGCTACTCCCCGCTCGACATTTTTGTAAAAAATGATCAAGACATGGAGTAGGGGGCCATTGATGATATAAATAATGTCGCCACCGTCACGGTCACGAAAGAGCCTATACTTCACCACGCTGGAGGCAGTCCGCGACCACAGCGACGGCGACGCCAATGATATCTAGTAAAGGCCGCCACCATCGACCCCTCCTAGAGCGTCGCCAGAGCTAGAGGGCCTGATCGAGGCCTTGGATCGATGGCCCTTAAAGGGTCGCATGAGACTTGAGAAGGAACAGGGAGCAAAGGCAAGGAACAGTGTTGGCGGCCCTAGGAATCCCGAAGGATCGCCGCCCAGATATTATACCCACTTGCTGCTAGATACTTTATCCACTTGTGGTTAGATATTTAGTGTTTGCTTAACTATTAAGTAAGATTAGTGACTAAGCTGCTCCACAGCACTTATCCATTACTTGGCCCCTAAGATTTCTCTTCCTATAAAAGGAAGTCTTGTGTAACCTCATAAATGGACATGATATATAATAGAAAAACAGGGAAAAGCTCTGCAAAAAAATACTATCTTCCCCAACACCTATCGCCTCCGCAAAGCCTCCGGCTAACATACACAAAAATCTCCACAGATAAGCCAGATATCCACTAAAAACACCCACCGTCGCGCCACCGTGATGATTTTTGCATCATCAGGAGGGTAGAAAAGAAATTTCATCAACTGAAACGAAAAAAAAACCATTGAACACAGAGGCACAGCAGGGGGGACAACATTAAACATAGCAGAGGATCCTGATCCCATTGTCTTTACATGAGGCATAGTGTATGTTTTGTAGTACCACTTTCTTTTCACATTGTGTTAAATGGATTCACAGTGGATGCTCTAAGAGCAACCGTAATGGTTGATATCAACATACCACATGGCATAACAACATTGGATGAAAATTTTGGAAGAAATTTTTTAAAGTGATTTATTGATAAAAGATGGTATAATGGTAACGTACATCCCTTCTCCTTTGCGGCCTATTTCATCCTCCACCACCCCTCCCTCCTCCTTTCTACAACCCATTTCATCCGCAGCCACCACCACCCTGGGTATTATGCCAAAACTCCATTTTTGATACAAAAATCCATTAAAATTCAACAAGCTCAAACTACAACCCATCAAAAAAAACATAATGCCAATAAAATCAAATACTTCCAAACAAGAGTGATGATGTCGAAATTATCATCTTGTTTTAGCGGTGTTTGTATTGTGGATATTTGGCAATAAAAAATGTATTAGAGTGGTGTTTGCCGGTGGTGCACGGCGGTGCTAGAGGATTCCAGCGGTGGTGCTTTATAAGAGAGGAGAGAGTGGACAATTTGCCTTTGCCTTGTGTTTTATAAATTTGTTTTCCATGTCCTCAAATGGGTCACATGCTCTCCTATTTATAGGGGAGCCACCGACTAAAGTTCGGTTTATACACAAATAAAGACATACAGTACAAATAGATATTTATTTATTGTAGCGCGCTCGTGGCGGAGCCGACTGATAACCTCGCTGATCTTTGTATCATTTATATCATTGTATTGCGAAACTAGAGGTAGTTCTTCCTCTAAGTATTACGGACGAGATCGCTGGCGGACCTGTTTATCGAATGAGATCGCGTGTCGGCCCCTTAATCCTTTATGTTGCCGCATAGGGTTAAGGTCTTGGAATGGATCCGGAGGCTCACGGTCCTGATTTGGCTTGCGAGCTCGCGGACAATAATGGCTGGTGGCCTCATCCACTATTGTCGGTGGCCGGTCAGACCCGAATAAGGACCCGCGGACCGAATTACGATTTAGGCATAACAATGGCCCCTACTCCGTGCCTTAAGCATTTTTTTGAAATTTTAGGCGGGGAGTAAAGTCTGTTTGCGGAACTGTTGCCTTGAAATATTATGACGGTTCGCTATTGTGGCGGATCGCCTGTTAGCTTTGCCTAAATGCCATACTCAGAGTAGGTCTTTTCGTTTCTTACGTGTCGTTGATCAACTTCGTCTCTTGTGGCTAGTGCCATGAATTGATTCTCATTTTGTGCCTTTTGCGTCGTGAATCGACTTAGCCTTTGGTGTCTTGAGAGCCTTTGGTTTTATAGAAAGCTCACCCGAAGGCGAGTTCCAAACATGATGCCGAACTGAAGTTGGTCTTACAGAAGATTTGCTCGAAGGCGAATTCCAAATATGATGCTGAGCGGGAGTCGGTCTTATAAAGTGTCCGCTTGAAGGTGAACTCCAAAAATATGATGCCGACCTAGAGGTCGGTCTTACAAGAAGGTTCGCTCGAAGGCGAATTCCAAATATGATGTCGAGCTGGAGTCGGTATTATAAAGTGTTTGCCCGCAGGCGAACTCCAAAATATGATGCCGACCTAGAGGTCGGTCTTACAAGAAGGTTCGCGCGAACTCCAAAATATGATGCCGACCTAGAGGTCGGTCTTACAAGAAGGTTCGCTCCAGGGCGAACTCCAAAATATGATGCCGACCTAGAGGTCGGTCTTACAAGAAGGTCGGTCTTATAAATTTGGCATATGAAGCATTAGTCTTGGTATTGATAGCCTTTTTGAGGCTTAGAGCCTTTTTTGTGCCGCGCTATGAAGCAGACGACCTTGTCGTTTTGTCCGACTTATTTTTTACAGCTTTTGTGACGTCAAGCGTCTCACCGGGCGGCGGCGTTTTGTCCGACTTATCTTACAGCTTTGTGACGTCAAGCGTCTCACTGCGGGGCATCGTTTTGTCTGACTTATTTTTTACAGCTTTTGTGACGTCAAGCGTCTCACTGCGGGGCGTCGTTTTGTCCGACTTATTTTTTAGGCTCGCGCTATGAAGCAGACGACCTTTTGCGCCTTATAGCCTGTTTGTGCCACGCTATTAAGCGGACGGACTTTTGTTGAATAGAAAATCCATGTTGATGGCGAGCTTGTAACAGAGGGCTTGTTGATGGAGAGCTTATAATAATTGAGCTCGCTGATAAGGAGCTTGTAATAAATGAGCTCACTGATATGGAGCTTGTAATAATTGAGCTCGCTAATAAGGAGCTTGTAATCTTATCAACTCTTTTGGCCTTGGCCTTTTTGAAATTTCCCTTTGTTTGTAATAATTTTTATTTTTCCGCATCCGACTTGTGGCCGTTGATTTGGGCTTTAAATGCATGTTTATTTTGCTAATGTAACGATTTTCCCAAAGTATTTTTGAGCTCGCATCTTTATTTTTGCTCGAAATATTTCATCTTTTTTGAGTCTACTATTTGGGTCCGACGTATCTGTATATGTGTGTGTGTGTGTGTATATATATATATATATATATATATATATATAACCCCCTTGTTTTTGGCG
Source organism: Gentiana macrophylla (assembly GCA_026214975.1). NCBI lineage: Eukaryota > Viridiplantae > Streptophyta > Magnoliopsida > Gentianales > Gentianaceae > Gentiana > Gentiana macrophylla. The sequence continues at coordinate 24,807,412 of CM047813.1, forward strand.
AGGTCGAGGAAATTAAAGCATCGAACTTGCTAAAAATAATTGAGCTAAAAGCCTTACTTGTTTCTGTTGACTGAATCGAAAATTCCGATATGCGGCCCCTTATTTCAGACAAGGTTGAGGGCGTTTTGTGGCGAGCTTGTTTGAAATAGATGTCGAGATCAAAAACTCGGTGCCTATTTGAAAATTTCAATAGCGCGGCCCCTTTGTTTTGGACAAGATTGACATCGCGAATAACTTGTTTGAAACAAATGTTGAGGTCAATATCCAGGGTGATAACACTACGAGAATGGACATGGTATAACTCGAAAGGTAGACATCCGGCCCCCTTATGTGATAATCACGAAAACCGGACTTTAATTAGCCCCGTCCCGCTTGGTGGGCGGATTGAGTGCTTGTACAAATCAAAAGCTCAATTGTTGAGTGATACAGAGATAGCTCTATCCTTCACTTATAATGAGGTGAGTTTCCAAAAATAACATGGCTCAACCCATCACGTCTGGGGGGTGAGTTCCCAATAATAAAGCATAATTATTCAAGTTGTAAAACGGGAATAAATTGCAATGAGGGTTCGTACCTTGAGAGCTTTGTAATAAGAGAGCTCGTCGAGGGCTCATATTTGGCGAGCTTGAGAGCTCGTGTTTGGCGAGCTCATATCTGGCGGCCCCATTCAGGCTCGATTGATCGAAATCAATGGGAAAGTACGAGCTAAGCTCCCTTTGGCTATTTTCCATAATGCCCTTGCAGCCCTTGCCAAATCTGAATGTCTGCTTTAAAATAGGCTAAGATTCAGCCTTAAGTAGCTCATTTTTATCCGGATTATCAGCTCCGTTTGCACCATTTTCAGCATAAAAAACATCAGGATCAAAGCTCTATTTTCAGGCCTAAAGAGCGGCTCTTACACCTTCATAATTGTAGCTTATATTGAACCAAGATTCAGTCCATCTTCTTGCTTCACAGCAGCCTGAGATTTTGCTTCATAAACCCACGAATTGCCTCTGCCTTTTGTTCTTTACATTCAGCTCGAAAACCAGCTTGGCTCAGCTATGGTTGTATCTCGTTTTCTTCATAATAGCTCATATCTAATTGACAATTTGCAGCTCTAAATTAATCGTTGAAAATAGCAGCAAAAGCTCACCTTGAAAGGCTTATCATTCTCTCCCAACCTCTCGGCTCGTTTTCTCCATCTTTGAAAATGTTGTGTAGTTAAATTAAACGAACACTAGCCGTTCGAAATAATGGCAGAGCCGGTAGCTGCTGCTTGAGCTTGATTGCTCACAATTTGTTACTGTCAGTAATGTGACTTAAACTCTACATTTGGTGGAACCAATCTGAAGACTCAGCTGTGCGATGGACAGCTGAGAAGTGTATTCGATTCTATGCGTCAGTAGGGTGGAGTCTACTGAAGCTTCTGTCAGCAGGGTGAAAGGCTGCTGAGTAGTGGAATACAGCAGGGTTCCACATCTGTTAATTCTGTTATGTGACAGCTATACAGTGTCATTAAAAGGAGGACACGTTTAAGGGTATTTATGGCAGATCAGACAAAGATTCCTGGCGGCTAGGGTTTAGGGATTTGTGCCTATAAATACAATTGTTGTTGCATTGTCTGTGTGGGTGAAATCTGCAACTCAGTGCATAATAATAAAGATCTCTTTTCTGCCCATGGTTTTTTATCTCTCTCACTTTGAGAGGGGTTTTCCACGTTAAATCTGTGTTCTTCTTGTTTTTCTGTTATCTCCTTTGATTACTTACGTTTGATTGCATCTGTTTCAATTTTTTGCATCTGAAGTTATCTCCATCCTTCATAACAAGTGGTATCAGAGCGAGGTTCTGGAGAAAACAATCTGTACGATCAGCTTCATCTTCACCAAGACCTTCAGTAAGGTGTTAGGATCTGTGATAAAGTTGTGATCTTTGACATGAAAAGATGTCAGCAGTAAACGTGAAAATCGATAAATTTACGGGAAGGAACAGTTTTGGTCTGTGGCAAATCAAGATGCGTGCACTGTTGTCACGGATTTTATCTAACAAAGCAAACAAGTAATAAATTTATAAATCCGGTATTCCCCAAGTATAAGGATCGTAGCAAAGAGGTTGATACCGGGTCGATCTTACGGGGAACTAAACGATTGTGATTCTAGCTTTTGTCTAACCTAAACTATGTCACGAAACTAATCTAAGCAGTGAATAAAAATCGAACAAAACAGAAAATAAAACTAGACAGAGGATATAATCCAAAGCTAGGAAGGATACGGGTCATGAACCAATTCAATACTAAACTAAACTAAGATGCAAATAAAAGTAAACTAACTAAACGAATTCAAGTTTTAGGGATTTAAATCAAGTGTGTAATGAACAAACGAGGATTGATCCACCTATCCAACAAGCATTGATTTCCTATCTCGATTATGTTGTGGTTTTTATCTAGGTTGTGATTCACCTTATCTAAACATGAACCCTAATTCCTTAGAAAGTTCATCTATTAATCTATTATCTTCCAATGCAAGATTAACGCGTTTCCTAACCAAAGGTGTAAACTTTATGTTTGTAATCTAGCAATTAAACCTATTAACTTCCTTTATGGTAGATTCGAATTACTACTCTTATTCATGATGATCTAGGGTTTATTAAGATTTCCATCAACAATAAACAATCACACATGCAGATCTTCCGATATAAAAGCAATTAAACGTGATAAACATGAATAAGAAACAACCTTTAAATAAAAACTCACAGTATAACCGAAGAAAACGAAATCAACAATCGTTGGATGGCTTCACAATACTCGTTTGATGAAGCTTTTAGCCTCTAAACATCCTCAGCAACTCGAATTTGTATAAACAGTGCATAAAAAGTAACTAGTTTTAATCTAAACTAAAGTGCATAAAAGCTGGAACAAAAGGAAGAAGAAAACGCAGACCTAAAGCCGCCCCTAGGTTTAGGGTTTTGAATATATGATGTATGGTCTCTTTGTGTGGAGAAACAGCCGACTATATATAGATTTTAAAGTCGGTTTCAGCAAGTCGGCTACCGGACGCCCGTCTGGATCCTTGAACGCCCGTCCATTCTTCATATGAACTTCAAATCGGGCGAGTCATGATCGACGCTTCGTCCACCCGGCGATCCACCTCGGCGTCAAACTTCACGAATCAACTTTCCATCCCTGGGACGCTCGTTCGATTTAAAGAAACGCCCGTCCACTGGACGGGACCTGGACGCCAGCCCAAATGTTCGAATCTTGATTTCTTTGATCTCTATCTCTTTTCATCTTGTTAATTCCTTCATTATCTCTTTTAATCATCATATATTTCGACTCTTATCTCTTTTGATCATCATTTGAGCCTTGAAAAACGTATCTACATCATATAAAAACACCACAAAATGTAATATCGCTCAAATAATCGTAAAAACATAATTAAAGCACATAAATCAACCTATTTTGCAATTAACTCCTTTGAAATATCATTTACTCAATATATTCATTAAACACATGCTTCTTATGCAATTTAGTACAAATATGGGGACAAATATCATAGAATATAGCATTATAAATCGTATAAAATCACCCTTAACAACTGTTGAAACATCAGGGTTTGTGGAGTCCTTTATCTGACAAACCAAATACAGGTGCAGTAGATTATGACAGTCTGGAAGAGAAAGCAAATTCAACCATCATGTTGTGCTTATCTGATGATGTTATCACTAAGGTTGCTGAGGAAGACACCGCAACCAAGTTGTGGAAGAAGCTTGAAAGCCTGTATATGACCAAGTCATTGACCAACAAGTTGTTGTTGAAACAAAGGTTGTTCAGTTTGAAGTTTCCTGAACACAATATTACTTGATTTAAGGAATATTGATGTTAAAATTGAAGATGAAGATGCAGCCCTAATCCTATTGGTGTCATTACCGGCATCATATGAAAACCTTGTGCAGTCTTTCATATTTGGGAAGGATACAGTAGCTTTAAAGGATGTAAGGTCTGCCTTACATGCTAGGGAGCTTAGACACAAGGCTGCTGGGACAGACAGTCAGCCTGCTGGGCTAGTAGCTAGCAGTAATAGTGGAAATGGATATAGACAGAAGAAGAAAAAGAAATCAGGGTCCAAAGGTCCTAAGTCTACTGATGTCTGTAATTATTGTAAGGAGCAGGGACATTGGAAGTCCAATTGTCCAAGGAAGAAGAAACAGCATGAAGGCAATTCTGCCCCACATTCACGTTCAAGCCTGATTAATATCCACCTCATCATATAACGCCTGCCCCACATTCACGTTCAAGCCAAATGTCAATGCATATAACATGCCTAGGTCACCAATGTGAAAGTGCGTCAGGTTGTTCTTAGGCAACAACCGACTCTGAATAAATCGACACTGGACCTTCCAGTCCTCCGTCCAGGTCTTGGTAACCAACTCCTTCCGGTCGCCTCCCGGCCTTAATGTCCAGGCCACATCCGGGCACACTCTCAGTCTCAACTCCTCCAAAGGATCCTGCCCCAAACTCTGCCTATGTAAAATCTCCTCCTTATAATCTCTACCCTCAAAAGCCGCCAACCCATACTTTGCATTGATCACCTCCGGCGTAAACAGAACTTGGACTCCTCGAACCACAACTATCTTCGTTTCCAAGTCGGTTTCTGAACAGTTTGCATAAAACTCCCGAACCAAGGAACTATTGACCGGCGTAGTTGGAATCGTCATCAAAGCGTCCCATTTGCGATCCCTTAACAGCTTGACAAACCCGGGATCAACCTTTGCCTCTAAAGTGGCCCTTTCTATCAACATCGTCCTCGAGAAATAGTGCTATTTATACACATCGTGAGCTCTAGGGTTCACGAACCTACGAGGTAAAGGCATAGGAGGTACGGTTTTGGCTTTCTTCCTAGGTTGGGAAGCCCTAGTCTCAACCGGTTCCTCCTCACGGGTAGCTTCTACGGTGTCCTCAGCCCTAGACGAGGCTCCGCCTTTCTGAGCTCTAGGCATCCGTACTAAAGGAATATCATCGTCCGTCTCAGAGTCGGAGGTTGGTTCATCTCTCAAGGTTGCCCTAGTTTGGGTGGCTCTAAGGGGTTGCTCCCGAATACTCACACCCCGGTTAGGATCAACCAAGGTCGGATCAAACTCTTTTCGCTTTTTCCCCGCCTCCCTAGCCACTTCCTTCCCGTGCCTTTTCATGACTACTTTCTTATGAACCATTTCCAAGCCTAGTCTACACCAAACAATCCCAACACCCACAAAAGATACCCGTTTAACATCCAAAGCGGGATTTCAAAGCAACCAAACCACAACCACAACCATAGCCATCACCAAACAACCCCAATTCATCACCCATCACAACACCATATTACCAAAACAAAGCAACAAGAAACAAAAAACCAGAAAAAACCGAATTAAGGCAATATTCAAGTGAACGAGCCGACCCGAAGATCGTACTCGCAAAAACGTGAATAAAAACTAGAAATTTTGCTACGAACTTACCAAGTAGGGTGAGTAGATGTTGATCGAGGTGAAAATCAATCCAAACAACACCAAAATGGGCTCCAAAATCGAATTTTTCCTCTGAAAAGTCGGACTTGAATGGGGCCTGATTCTCCAAAAATATGGTTTGTTGGGGAATTTGGTTATGAAAATCAAAGAGAGGGGATCAAGAGCGGCCTGTAGCACTTGGAATCGCTCAAAATGGTTTAGAAATGAAGATTTTAGGCCAAAAAGAGGGAGAGGAAACGGTTTGGCGATTTGAAAAACTGAAAAGTGAGGGTTCATGCGTTGAGGAGTATATATAGCGAGATGTTGGACGCTCGTCAACTCGGTGGGACGGGCGCCCATCGGGAAATCGATGAACGGGACGGGCGCCCGATTTAGTAAACGCTTCGTCAAGAGTTTAAATCACATACTGAGATTGGAGGAAAATATCGACGGGCGCCCAGCGTAGTGGACGTTCGTCTCAGGATTGGTCATAGCGGACGGGCGTCCGGTTGTGCGGACGGGCGCGTCAAAGAGCAAAAGTGCAAAAATCATAAAATTCCATACAACCCAAATTCAAAAGTACATCTCTTATTAAACTTAATTAAAACTTCAAAAATACAAGTAAAAATCAAACGAAGTACATAAAATTTCTAGAAAATAAATAAAAACAAAAGAAAACGTTGGGTTACCTCCCACGAAGCGCTTTTTGTTTCGTCGTCGCTTGCTCGACGAAACAAACCTAACTAACGCTAGTCTGCATAAATCTCGTCCCAATCCACCAAACGGATGAGACGACGAAGCATATCAATAGCAGGAGGGAAATCATAGTCGTCTTGTACGCCCCAGTCATCTCCAGCTACCTCTAAACCTCTAAAATGTGAATCACGGAGTACGGCGCTAGATCTGTCAAAGATAGGGTCATTCGGGACCGTATATGGACGCCCTATAGCTTCCTGGAGCTCCTCAAGAGTGAAGTCACTACCTCCCGAACAATGGGTACAATGAGAACATAGGTGATGGTCTTCGTACGGGTACTAAGCTCAAAATCTACGTGCAAGACTATAGTGCCTCCTGGTCCATCAGCTTCTTGTAATCAGTGGGATCCGATTAATGTTGGGAACTCCTCAGGAAGAACTCCGTAATCCATATCTAAAAGCACACTAAGCGATGAGATAGAAATAGAAAAACTTAGTCAGCTACAACTTAATTAAACTAAAACTTAAATAAATATAACACTAACAGCATGAACAGAATTTAACTAATATACTAAGGGATATCTAGGATGCCTCCTAGTAGCGCTTTTGGTTAATGTCGTTAGCTCGACACCGTTTAAAACTCGGCTGGATCAGGCCATTTGACTTTTCTCGCCACCCACTACCTCGTGTAAGCTCGATCGAGAGTGTGCATTTGCACAAACAAAGCATCTAACACATGGGGTGAAATCTTTAACAGCTTTCCAAATACGCTTAAACTTCCCCATGGTAAACTTCTTCCTCCTTTGATTCTCCTGATCACGTTTTAGTTGACGCTCCCTCCGATACTCTTCCATTTCCCAACTACCAGCTAGAACTTCTTCAGATTGACTATTACCGTCATCCTCGGAAAATAGGTCGGGTGAAAACACGTCAAATTCATCGACTTGTGTAGCACCACACCCGAGGATATCGAGGCAACGAACATTCAGAGGTTTCTCTTTAGGTTCACCAATATAGTGCTTGCACCTCTGGCCATTCACTCGAAACGGGTCACCACTATAACCACGAAGTTCTAGAACGCCTCCAGGAATGATTTGGAGAATCTCGAAGGGGCCGGACCAACGTGTCCTCAACTTTCCAGGAAACAGATGTAACCTGGAATTGTAAAGAAGGACTTGTTCTCCGACTCGAAACTCTCTCTTCTTAATCTTAGCGTCGTGGAGTAACTTCATCTTATCCTTACTAATCCTGGCACTTTCGTAAGCCTAGAGTCTGAATTCGTCTAGCTCATGTAACTGCTGTAGTCGATGTTTTCCACAAGATTGGGAATCAAAGTTCAGAAACTTTACAGCCCAATAAGCTCTATGCTCTAACTCGACAGGCATATGACATGGTTTCCCGTAGACCATTTGATATGGAGATGTCCCCATAGGGGTTTTATAGGCAGTTCTGTATGCCCAAAGTACATCATCCAATTTCAAACTCCAGTCCTTTCTATGACTGTTGACTGTCTTCTCCAGGATTTTCTTGATGCTCTGGTTGCTTCTTTCAACCTGACCACTAGTCATCGGATGATATGGTCTGCCAGTTTTATGACGAACACCAAACTTTTCAAGTACTTTTCTACAGGGGTCGGTTCTTGAGAAATGTGTCCCTTCATCATCGATCAAGCGCGCGGACATCCAAACCTCACGAAGATATTCTTCTTTAGAAATTTCATTACCGTCTTATGATCATTGTGAGGAGTGGCTTGAGCCTCCATCCATTTAGACACGTAGTTCACATGAGACTAAGATGTATTTATTACCGCAAGATGATGGGAATGGTCCCATAAAATCGATACCCCACACATCAAAGACTTCGCATTCGAGGATGGGTTTTAAAGGCATGTCAAAACGCCTTGTCAGAGTACCGGTTCTTTGGCACCTATCACAAGCTTTACAGAAAGCTTCTGTATCTTTAAAGATCGTAGGCCAATAGAAACCGGATTGAAAGATCTTAGCAACGGTTTTCCACGGACCAAAGTGTTGGAATAGTGTCCTAAACCCAATCGGGTTGGACCGGATCCGACCGGGTCGGATCATTTCTACTATTTCTTTATGTTTGTACATATATTAAATGGCTTTTATGTTGTCATATATCTGTTCTTTTAAAGAACCAATTATGAATTGTTATATGATAACGTCCTTAGTATTAAACTGTGATAGAGAAACCATGATAGGCGATTATGGTTGATGAGATCTCTAATCACTTTAATAAGTTTGATACTTAAATGTCTCTAGTCGACGTACTATCAAAGCAGGGCATTGATAGTATAAGCAGACTAGCACGTATTAGATGTCTTCGTCTTTAAGGCGGGGATAGATCTAAATCTATCGAAGTGTAGAGACACTTGGGTATGCGTGGACGTGTATTAGAGAATGCGACGTTAGATCGACCCACTTACACGGATAAGTGTCACACTATGTGGCGGTTGTGTAATTATCCTTAAGACCGAGTCTTCATGGCATCACGGTGTGGATTGTCATGCTTTGACACTATTGAGGTTTCCCAGCCATGGGGCGATCATGCGGTAGTGATTGGGTGTGATCTTGAAGCATCGCGGAGTATACATGATTGGTCGTCCGGGAATCGCGTATCTATGATTGGGATCGAATATCCGAAATGGCCTTCTTATAAGGAATGTCTTACTCGTGAATCTTTGCAAAGTGGGAGTAGATGAGTTACTTCGAGAGAGCATGATATCCAGATTATAAGATACGGTCGTTGATGTTTTGACACTCGACTAACGACCGTATGGATATTATTACAAATGATAGGATTGTAAGTTACACGGTAATCGCTGTTTCACATGAAAGGTAGTAGTCATTGCATTTGACTCTTCCGATGATTGGGGGTCACGGTGTGTTGCTAGACGCTATCCCGTGATCGTTAGGCATGAAGGGCATTTTCGTAATTTGCACTTTGTGTCTACGGCCAACATATTCGGAAGCCTATCGGGTCACACACATAAGAACATCTAGCCGGATTAAAATGTGGTTATAGATAATAACCAAATAAGGAAAGTTTATCTCGAGACTATAAAGGTTATAGTGGTAAATTAATATGGTGGTATTTATTTATTATGAATAAATTAAATACAAGATATTAATAGAATTATATTAATTAAAGAATATTCCGGATGCCAATTTATTGGCATATGGGGCGCAGTTTGTGTGTGTATAAGATACACTTGGATTGTGCAATTTAATTAATAGTATTACCAAATATATTAATATAAGATATTGATATATATGTATATATATCTAAAATGCATGCGGCTAACATTTGTGTGCATGTCACACGTGAAAGCCAAGTTAACATGTTTGAATATTTATAGATTTATATGTGTAATAAATATATATGTGATATATACACATGTGTAAATTGATTTATGGTAATATAATAAAGATAAATATTGTCAATATAAGATATTGACAATATCTTGAAAATATTCAATATGAGATATTGACAAAATCCTAGATTTATTTGATATGAGATATTATAATAAATGAGATAAATCAATCAATTATATTTTCCTTATTTTATTGGAAAAATGTTTTTTCTCTCCCCACCTCTTGGGCGCCACATCCATTATAAAAGGGAGGTGGGTGTCAAGCTAGTTTCAGACATCAGCAATGCAAAGAGCTCATAGTTCTTGTGTAAAATAGAGAGCATCTTTTAGAGAGTTGGAGAGAGGGGAAAAGGGCCGGTCTAGCAACCGGAGTTTTCCAATAAAGCAATCCATGATGGGATTCGCGGTCTGTTTCGTGTGGATGGCGGTAGAGGCCGAACACTGGGCGGCTCCATGCAGAACTACTCTCCTTAGACGGTCAAAGCGTCGATCTTTTAGATCAACCAAGGTAACCACCGTCTACTATCTATTTGTTTATTGCTTAAACGAAGTCGATCTTGGGTCGATAGGAAATAAATTTTTGAATTCCGCTGCGTTCCCGCGTAGATTTCCTAACAGTGGTATTAGAGCGAGCTTCGAGCTTAAGCAATAAGCATGTTATTTTGCGTAGTTAATTTTATCATTTAAATCACGTAATTAAAAGATGAAAGATTTTTTATTTGCAAAATTGATAAAAAAAAAAAAAAAAAAAAAAAAAAAAAGGGATCGGGTGGTGCTCGGCCGACTGGCGGCGGCACCACCACCGGCGGCGGCTGGGCGGCGGCGGCGGCAGCAGGGCAACCTGCTGCCGGCAGTCGGTTGATCGGCCAATGCTGGCGGATCTCCAAATTTTTGTTTTGTGTATTTTGTGATTCAATATGGTTCATAGTTGTGATTGGTAATTCCTCCTTTGTTTAGTTGTGTCATGTGGCTAACCAATGGTTCAAATAGTTTGGGGCCATTGGGATGCCACATGGCATTAAAATAATATTGGCCTTTCCAAACTTTGTTTGGAATAAAGCTAAGCACTTTTCAAATATTTGATTTGGACAGCTTAGCAGGCACAGCCACTTCCAAAATTTTGATTTTGGGAAGTGGCGGCCTAAACAAAAATATTTGGCCTTTCCAAATATTTGATTTGGAATAGGCCTAGAGCCTTTTCAAATATTTGATTTGGAATAGTTTAAGCTTCAGCCACTTCCAAAATTTTGATTTTGGGAAGTGGCAGTGCTAAACTAAAATTATTTGGCCTTTCCAAATATTTGATTTGGAATAAGCGCAAGCCTTTTCAAATATTTGATTTGTAAAAGCGCTTAGCTAAAGCCACTTCCAAAATTTTGATTTTGGAAAGTGGCTGAGCTAAGCAAATTTGGTTTAGAAACCAAAGCATCCCTTTGATTGCGAATCAAAAAGGAAAGAAACAAAAGAGAAATAATTTTAATTTTGATTTATTTTTAGAATAGTTCTAATTAATTAAAATTAAAATTAAAATCGGTTTAAAATTAATCGTTAATTTTATTTCGATTAAAATCATTTAATTAATTAAATGTTAATTAGTTAATTGATTGGATAAAATTATTTAATAGATTAAATGTTAATTGATTAATTAAGACGCAAGTAGTTAAATTTTAATTTTATCTTTTTCATAAGATTTTATTGTATGGATTAGATATAGTAGATATAATATGATTATATGGACCCCGATTGATCATGGACTCGACCGATAGGATAGATGTGAATGATTTATTTTTCCGTTGGTTTAAAATTGTCCTAGGCCGTTATGAAGAACGTGACCTAGTTTATTTTCTGCATTTATCCCATTCCCAAGCTCCCCCCCGTGTGCGGCGGGTGTATTTATTTTATTAGATAGAATTAAATGTAACAAGAATGGAGCAGAAGATGGAGACCAAAGAAAGACGAAAATAAAGATCCCATTGAAGAATGGAGCATTAAAGATCCTATTGGCGGTTTGCAGCTACCCTTAGATTGTGACCAGCGGTTTAAATCGATTTGTATTCGAAACCGCACCTAGGAAAAGTCCATGATCATACCGGTTACTTTACGCATTTATTTATTTTGTGCTTGTATTTATTTTATATGATACGATAGATGCATGACTACTAAGCACGATCTAGATAAATGTGTAGGATATATATCTATAGAGATAGATATAATTGATGAGACCGAAATTAAAATTAATTAAGTGAATTAATTTACGAAAAATACTTCCACAACAAAAATCAAGTCGAAATATTGTCTCCCAATATTATAACGACGGTGAAGAGCTGTGTTCGGATCCAAGCGATCGACCACCCCGGGAGTTGACCTACCTCGGGTATATCGTCGTTATTGAGATATGATCGTATGAGATCTCGTGAATATTGGGTCATGACTTGACTAGAGTCTTTCGGTGATTGGCCACCGTCGGGCCGTCGACTTTAGAGACAAGGGTTGACTAACACATAGTGATGTGTATCGCCAAAGAGTTGACTAGTCAACCACCGAGAATCACATAGAGATGTGAATGGTAAATAGTTACCTACCTTTCGAAATTATCTTGGTTGATCGACCACCGCCGGGAATCAAGGTAACTAGATTGGATCTCGACCACTAAAGAATTTTGAAATATTCTTGAAAGTCAATTGGAAGTAGTTGACTAGTGGGAGCAAAATCATAAACCAAAAGACCATTTTTGATTTTGCGTGTATAAACCACAACACTCATTTATTTTCATTTTTATGTTGTAGTTAGCAAACTTTATATTTATGTTTTATTCTCGATTAGTAAAACCAAATTATGACTGTTACCTTTTGAGAAACGTTCTCAAATATGGTTAAGTAATTTTAATCCTTTTAAAGTAAGCAATGACATGAGCAATCCCGTTATAGTAGTTAGAGACAAGGAGACTACATATCTGATGCAGTAATCCAAGACTTTAATTATTAATGAAAAAAAAAACGGAAGCTTATGGCATTGGATACGATCCAATATAATCATTCGGTCATACGATGACAAACTATTCAAACGTTGGATAAGAATGACTAGACCGAATTTTGGAAAGGTTGTTTTCAAAATTATAAGATTTAAGTATCGACTTAATTCTACCATTGCTTAAAGGTTAATTAAATAGTTAATGTTTTAAATACGATTTAAAAGGTTAAATAAACTATTTAATAAACTTTAGATTTTCTTTATGAAAGGAAATTGAAAACATAGCTCTTGTGATCTTTCTTAAGTCTTATGAAGACTACAATAAGAAACATTTCTCAAATGCTTAAAGGATTAAAAGGGGAAAAGTTAGGGCATGTGCTTAAATAGAGAACTTATTGAAGTTTCTGTTCTAGGCAAGTAAGTTGAGATAAATCTATCTAAGTTCAAGTCAACTCTTAGATATATGATATCTTGCGAGTATGATTAAATTAGAAAGATTAAATACTGAGATATGGAAGGTGAAGCAAGCGTTCGACACTTTTCGGATCTAGTAAAGCGATAAGGGAACTAAATAAATGTTATTATGTTCCGGTTCTTATGAAGGACACAAGTTCAGTTATTTGTTAGGATTTAGTAGACACATTCAATTGTAAAGAATAAATGTTATTCTGATAAAGTTGGAAGGTCACTGAACCTAACATACTAGACTGTTGTCACTATATAGTTGATATATGTGATGAGATCTCAACTAAATATTTGTGTGGCTGTTATCCTTAATATTTGTGGTTGTTCTAGACACAGTCTCTCTGGAAGAGAAGCGTGTAATTAAACGTCATTCTGATGATGTTAAACCATATGATTATGAATCATGTGGGTTATGCGTATCTTATCTAAAGATGACTAAAATACCCTTTTATGAAAAGGTTATAAAAATCTAGAAAATTGTCTAAAGCCTAAACATACCGATGTTTGTTGGCTTGTGACAACTAAAGCCACAAATAATTGTTTATTAATCTCTACGACTAATTTTAGAAATAGTCAAGTGTACTCAGTGAAGTGCATAATTCGGAAAGCCCGAAAAGTTCGAGCCAGTACGAATATGAGATTGACGAGCTACTTAGGAATTAATCTTCAATTGGATTGAAGTAATTAATACCTGAAGAGTGTTTCAGAAGCCGTCTGAAAAGGAATAAGATTCTCCCTTGAAGGATACCATCTTTGGGATACGCAAACTAGATTGTGTTCCCAAAATGGAAATAACACTTTATATGATAAAGGTGTGACGCAAGCCATGCGATGTATCCCTTACCCGTTTCGGGATAGTGCCCTTATACTTAACCGAGTTCCAAAGAATAAAGGTTGAATAAATTCCATATTAGTTATGGAAGATGATAATGTCGAATCTATCTTAACTGATGATTTGAAGTTGTCATAAGCAAAGTCAGAAAGGCTTGGAGCCTAGTACGACATATGCAACTTTGTGGAATATCTCAGCAAGTACGCTAGATATTATTTACTTGTCCATGAGCAAAATGTTTGTCTCCAAACATGTTTGTCTTCTAAAGGAAGTGTTTCTTCCAAAAGAAAGCAGTGGGAGTGAATCGAGATCTCAAAGCAGTTTGAGATCCACAAAGATATACTCAACCATAGGAGCGTGAGCAAACGCCACATAGCGATGAGGTGTAGATCCTTTGCTCAAGTGCACACAAAAGTTCAGTAAGTGCTGTGGATGACCTTAAGCCCTGAAAAAGGCTCTTTGGTATGTTCATCTTGAAGAATGAATATCTCACGACTTATGAAAGAATGTTTGAGAGGCAATATTGAGAGATATGGCTAGGAGCCATAATATCTCGAATTAGATTCCATCGGTGACAACCAGGTTGTGAACCTAGTCCTGTCTTACCTAAGGGAGTGTCACTGAAAGGGTGACATGGATAGTAATATGATTACCATAAGGCTATAGTGACGATGAAGAGTATGAGGTGTAAACCTTGTAGTTATCTTTATCTTTGTCAATTTGTGCCCGATTCTATTCAGAGACTATGCTTGTTGTAACCGTATCATGACTATATGATAGTGTTGAAGGCGTTAGGCGTAAAGCTCGATGTTCATAGACAATAACATGACACGTAAGTCCACGAGATCCATTTATGGACTCAAACAAGTTTCTCTAGACGATTTCTTTGTTTGATAATCAAAGGAGTTTGATTTAGTCAAAGAAGGATATGCCCAATGTGCAAGAAGGATAGTGGGAGTGTGTTATGATTTTTGAGTAAGGTATTGGATATCTCTCTCATGAATCATCTCCCATGTCACGATCAATTAATGTTTGGTAATTCAAGATCTTTACGAAAGCACTTGGATTAGCAGTTCTTATTTTTAGAAATAAGAATCTATAGTGATAGATTTAACTACTGTTAGATTATAGTTTACCTATATAGATGTGATGCTAAAAGAAGTTTGGCATAGATCGCAAGATCTATCAATGTTAGGACGTTGGTCCTAAAGATGAGGTGAAAGATGATGTTTATGGAAGGTTTCCTTCGCTACTGCGATAGGAACCATCTTATAGGTAATGCCGGATGTTCATAGTCCATGAATAGTCATGAGCAAGTATGGAAGTAAATCTGGTAAATGTCGAGAATATCCTTGAACAAGTTAAGGAAAGTTTCCTAGTTTATTGAAACTTGGAATTAAATAAACGTAGATATCTGAGGCGTATATCCCGAGTCTTATGAAGGCGAGTGGGAGCTACGATGCTGGGTTTGCGATCACTTTGATCAAGTGATACAGTGAGCTGGAAATGTTCTAGCCTATGGGTCACTGTAAACTCTACAACTTAGCCAAAACACAGTAGTGCCTTAGAGGCACAAATGAGCAAGACATGGATCTAGAAGGTTCATTCTTGAACCTTGTACGGTTCTTCCACCTTTCTATATAGCTGATATAGTAAGTGGATTTATTGCTTGAAGCAAGGACCAGGGTCTCGTCAGAGATTCGTGTGTGTGTTAAGGCGGTTCCTTTGACTTGGTCATTTGGAACGTGATATGGAGATAGTCTGAGTCCCCGCGGATAGTGATCCGTTTATGGCTAGGGTGGTTGTTGAGTATTGCATGAGATTCTTGTGTTTCAACTTGGTCTCGTGTGTGCGAGTGATTGGTTTTAGGCCAAGTGGGAGATTGTTGGAATAGTGTCCTAAACCCAATCGGGTTGGACCGGATCCGACCGGTCGGATCATTTCTACTATTTCTTTATGTTTGTACATATATTAAATGGCTTTTATGTTGTCATATATACATTTCTTTTAAAGAACCAATTATGAATTGTTATATGATAACGTCCTTAGTATTAAATCGTGATGATAGAAACCATGATAGGCGATTATGGTTGATGAGATCTCTAATCACTTTAATAAGTTTGATACTTAAATGTCTCTAGTCGACGTACTATCAAAGCAGGGCATTGATAGTATAAGCAGACTAGCACGTATTAGATGTCTTCGTCTTTAAGGCGGGGATAGATCTCGTCTATCGAAGTGTAGAGACACTTGGACCTGCATGCGTGGGCGTGTATTAGAGAATGCGTCGTTAGGATCGACCCACTTACACGGATAAGTGTCACACTATGTGGCGGTTGTGTAATTATCCTTAAGACCGAGTCTTCATGGCATCACGGTGTGGATTGTCATGCTTTGACACTATTGAGGTTTCCACAGCCATGGGGCGATCATGCGGTAGTGATTGGGTGTGATATTGAAGCATCGCGGAGTATACATGATTGGTCGTCCGGGAATCGCGTATCCTATGATTGGGATCGAATATCCGAAATGGCCTTCTTATAAGGAATGTCTTACTCTCGTGAATCTTTGCAAAGTGGGAGTAAATGAGTTACTTCGAGAGAGCATGATATCCAGATTATAAGATACGGTCGTTGATGTTTTGACACTCGACTAACGACCGTATGGATATTATTACAAATGATAGGGATTGTAAGTTACACGGTAATCTGTTTCACATGAAAGGTAGTAGTCATTGCATTTGACTCTTCCGATGATTGGGGGTCACGGTGTGTTGCTAGACGCTATCCCGTGATCGTTTAGGCATGAAGGGCATTTTAAGTAATTTGCACTTTGTGTCTACGGCCAACATATTCGGAAGCCTATCGGGTCACACACATAAGAACATCTAGCCGGATTAAAATGTGGTTATAGATAATAACCAAATAAGGAAAGTTTATCTCGAGACTATAAAGGTTATAGTGGTAAATTAATATGGTGGTATTTATTTATTATGAATAAATTAAATACAAGATATTAATAGAATTATATTAATTAAAGAATATTCGAATGCCAATTTATTGGCATATGGAAGTATGATTTTTGTGTGTGTATAAGATACACTTGAATTGTGTAATTTAATTAATAAGTATTACCAAATATATTAATATAAGATATTGATATATATGTATATATATCTAAAATGCATGCGGCTAACATTTGTGTGCATGTCACACGTGAAAGCCAAGTTAACATGTTTGAATATTTATAGATTTATATGTGTAATAAATATATATGTGATATATACACATGTGTAAATTGATTTATGGTAATATAATAAAGATAAATATTGTCAATATAAGATATTGACAATATCTTGAAAATATTCAATATGAGATATTGACAAAATCCTAGATTTATTTGATATGAGATATTATAATAAATGAGATAAATCAATCAATTATATTTTCCTTATTTTATTGGAAAAATGTTTTCTTCTCCTCCACACCTCTTGGGCGCCACATCCATTATAAAAGGGAGGTGGGTGTCAAGCTCTTTTGTACATCACAATTGCAAGAGCTCATAGTTCTTATGTAAAATAGAGAGCATCTTTTAGAGAGTTGGAGAGAGGGGAAAAGGGCCGGTCTAGCAACCGGAGTTTTCCAATAGCAATCCATGATGGGATTCAGCGGGCTGTTCGTGTGGTGGCGGCGGAGAGGCCGAACACTGGGCGGCTCCATGCGAGAACTACTCTCTTAGACGGGTCAAGCGTCGATCTTTTAGATCAACCAAGGTAACCACCGTCTACTATCTATTTGTTTATTGCTTAAACGAAGTCGATCTTGGGTCGATAGGAAATAAATTTTTGAATTCCGCTGCGTTCCCGCGTAGATTTCCTAACACAAAGTGACCCCCAGTGGGTCCACTGTGGCACTGCTCAATAATATCGTGTTGCTCGGATTCCGGAACACATCTCCTAAGCAAACCATCTTTACAGATCTTAAAAATATAAGGTTCATCCCAAACGAAATATTTCAAATCAGAGAAGAACTTTTCTTCTCTCGATAAGACACATCTCGGATCGAGATAACGGGCATGAAGGTAGTTTACAATGGAAGAATACCATGGAACATCAGGAGGACAACCGTCTATCAACATAATGTTTTCTAGAGAAAAGTAAATATCTATATCATCTGGTTCATCCTTTTCCTCATTTAACATTCTAGAAACGTGATCCGCCACTACATTTTCACTGCCCTTTTTGTCCTTTATCTGAACGTCAAACTCTTGTAGGGTCAGTATCCAACGCAATAGGCGCGGTTTAGCCTCTTTCTTAGTCATCAGATAACGCAAAGCAGCGTGATCAGTCCACACGATCACTTGAGCTCCTAACAAGTAACTACGGAACTTGTCCATAGCAAAAACTACGGCCAAAAGTTCCTTTTCAGTAGTGGTATAGTTAACTTGAGAGGGGTTAAATGTGTGACTGGCGTAATAGATAGGATGGAACTTCCCCTTGATCTTTTGTCCTAAAACAGCACCAACAGCATAGTTTGATGCGTCGCACATAAGCTCAAAAGGTAGGTTCCAGTCAGGCGATATAAGAATTGGAGCAGAAATTAAACGGTCCTTGAGCTCCTCAAACGCTTGCTTGCAGTTTTCATCAAAATTGAATTCAACGTCTTCCTTCAGTAAAGTAGACAGGGGCTTGGCTATCTTGGAGAAGTCTTGAATGAATCTTCTGTAGAAACCGACATGTCCAAGAAAGCCTCTAACTTCACGCACATTCTTAGGATAGCTCATTTTCTCAATAGCTTCTACTTTTGCCCTGTCAACTTCTATACCTTTGGCTGAGATCTTGTGGCCAAGAACTATTCCCTCATCTACCATGAAATGGCATTTCTCCCAATTAAGTACTAAGTTCTTTTCCACACATCTGGATAACACTTGATCAAGATTGTCAAGGCAATCATCAAAAGACTGACCAAAAACCGAAAAATCGTCCATAAAAATCTCCATACACTTTTCTACAAGCCCGTCAAAGATAGCTAGCATACATCGCTGAAACGTAGCTGGGGCATTGCAGAGACCAAACGGCATTCGCCGGTAAGCGAATGTACCATAAGGGCAGGTAAAGGTGGTCTTTTCTTGGTCAGCTGGATCAATGGGTATCTGGAAGTATCCTGAATATCCATCTAGGAAACAGTAGAATGCATGTCCCGCCAGACGCTCAAGCATCTGATCAATGAATGGAAGGGGAAAGTGATCTTTCATGGTTACCTCATTGAGCTTCCGATAATCGATGCAGACTTTGTAACCAATGACAAGTCTCAATGCTATTTCCTCTCCCTTCTCATTCTTCTCAATCGTAATTCCACCTTTCTTGGGAACTACTTGAGTTGGGGAAACCCATTCACTATCCGCGATGGCATAAATGATTCCCATGTCCGAGAAGTTTAATGATTTCTTTCCTAACCACCTCTTGCATATGAGGTTGAGCCTTCTCTCGAGGCATGTCTAACACATTTTGCACCCTCATTCGTCTTGATCTTATGCATCTGGATGTCCGGAGATATCCTCTCGATATCTCCTACCCGCCAACCAAAGGCTTTTTCATTCTTTTTCAAGACGTTGATTAGTTTCATTTCCTCTAAACGAGAAAGCTTGGCAGATATAATCAGTGGAAGCTTGTCACCTTCTCTTAAAAACACATACTTGAGATGTTTAGGCAACGACTTTAGCACTAAATCTGCAGGGGGGTCTTCTAAACTAGACTTGAGATCTCCACTTTTCAACTCAATATCACTGAGTTTACTCTGTGGTCCCACTGCCCAAGCTTCTCCTTCCAACAACTCGTCCTCAACATCAGCTGCTAATTGGTCTAGATTGACCACACCATGAGTATTTAGATTATCGACCAATCGCTCATATTCCGCTTCTACAGCCATGACTTGCTTATCCATATAATCGGTAAAATCATCCGTCATATAATCAATGGAAAAGCCGGTTGGGGGTCCAGAGGGTACTTGAATGGACTTTAAGACATTGTAACACACCTCTTGATCACCAACTCGGATAGTCACTTGCCCACCATCGTAATCGATGAGGGCTCTAGCTGTAGATAAGAAAGGTCTTCCAAGAATCAGGGGGACGTTTTCGTCTTTCTCCATGTCTAAGACATACCAGTCAACTGGAAAGGTAAATCTATCAATCTGAACCAAAACGTCTTTCAGGATCCCTGAAGCTTTCTTAGAAGATCTATCAGCGAATTGTAAACTCATAGTAGTGGGTTCTAGAAGGCTTTGTAAACCGAGCTGTTTGCATACAGACATTGGCATAAGGCTTATAGAGGCACCTAGATCACACAGAGAATTAGGGAAGACTAGACCTCCCATTAACATTGTAAGTACGAACTTACCAGGGTCACCTCTTTTAATTGGTAAGTTTTCATAATTAATCATGGAACAATCCTCGCCAATTTGCCTTTCCATGCCTGCTAATTTCTTTTTCGATGACACAACATCCTTGATGAATTTTGTATACTTAGGCATCTCAACCAAGACATCTGATAGTGGAAGATTCACCTGAGTATTTCTTAAAAGGTTTAGCACCTTTTCATACTTCTTATCCTCAATCAAGGGAATGTTGCTCTTTCTTGGTGGAAATGGAAGTTTCTTAAGGTCATCCTCAGAGAAAACCTTCTTTGAGGATGCACTTACAGCTTTGTCTTCCAGATCTTTTCATCGAACAGCTTTCTCAGATTTCTTAGTAGTCAGGGGATCAGCCTCCTGACTTTCGATTGCTCTTTCAGTCCTCAAGGGATCAGCCACTTGAGGATCACCAACTTCTTCACCTCTCGAGGATCACCCACCGAGTTTTTTCTCTGCAGATTGAGGGAGTGTAGGTGCTCGGCTTCCCCTCCTGCCTTATCAATGGCAAGGAGGGCTAGTGGTTTCCCTGGTGGGAAGGACCATTAACTTGAGTACCGCTTCTCAGATTCATTGCACTGGCCTCCTCTTTACCGTATTGAATTGATGGCACGAGGTCAGTACATGGGCCTTTGTTCAAGTCAGCCTGAGCAACTTGACCACCCTTTGGATTCTTCTCGGTGAACCCTGGCACCGCCACAGGGTCTGTGCAAAGCTAATCGCTCACCTGGGTTGCCCAATTTGTCTCTCAAGATTCTTCATCGATCTACTTTGCTCCTCCAATTTAGCTTCAAGATTGGTAGATTGGGAGGGCCTTGAGAGTTTTGGAGATTTGGAGCATAAATTTGGTGGGCCGACTTTGAAATTGAGAGTTTGAATTGGAAGGCCAATTCGATTGAATTTTTGCGCAGATTGGAAAAATTCGAGTTTTGGTTCCGATTAAACCTGTGGTTTCTATTGAAATTCGATTGAATTAAAATTGAATTAGGATTGAAATTTGAAGATGGATTGAACCCTTGGTTTTGAAAATTGCCCTGGCCAGAAGGCGATTGAACCTTTGATTGTTACGGCCATAGAATGCATTCACTTCCGCATTCGTCCGTTCATAGGCGAGAATTTGTAAGTGTGCCCCACCTCGTCACAATTCTGACATGTGACTTGATTATACTGTCCATAATCATGAACAGCATTCACTTGGTAAGGTGCAGGGGGATTAAATTGACATTGGCCATTCATATGGCGGTCGATGGCGATTTGCAATGTCTGAACACGAGGGTTCTGTGGAAAATGAAGTTTGATTTATAGGATTGGAAACTGGAGGTGTTGCCATCTGTTTCTGCAGCATGGCGATCAAACTTTGCAAATTGACTTCCTCAACCTTGGGAGGAGGAGGAGCTTGAATTGCTTGATAAGAGGGGGCATAGTTATACTTTGCAATGTCCTCAAACAGTGCCCATCCCTCTTCAGGCGTTTTCTTCAGAAATGCCCCACCAGAAGAGCTATTGACCATGCCTTTTGTAAGCTCGGTCAATCCACTAAAGAAGGTGTTGACTTGCCTTTCCATTGGTAAGCCATGGTGGGGACACTTTCTAAGAAGAGACTTGAATCTCTTCCAACATTCGAAAAAGGACTCATTCTCTTTCTGGTAGAAAGTGAATATTTCATTTAAGCACTGGGCAGTTTTTGAAGGTGGAAAATATTGACTCAAGAACTCCTTTTCGAGTTCTGCCCAGGTGGTGATAGATTCAGAAGGGAGAGAGGTGTACCACT
Source organism: Gentiana macrophylla (assembly GCA_026214975.1). NCBI lineage: Eukaryota > Viridiplantae > Streptophyta > Magnoliopsida > Gentianales > Gentianaceae > Gentiana > Gentiana macrophylla. The sequence continues at coordinate 24,829,402 of CM047813.1, forward strand.
CTTTAGCCTCTCCTTTCAAAGAAAAAGGGAAAAGTTTTAGCTTGATAGCATCCTCACTTACTCCTTGGATGCGTGTAGTACCGCATATCTCTAAGAATGTGTGTAAGTGGGTATGCGGATTCTATGATTGATAGCCGTGAAAAATTGATGCGTGCTGCATCATCCGGATAAGTCCTGGCTTCAGCTCAAAGGTTTGTGCGGTAATGGTGGAATAACAATAGCGGGTTGACTTTGACTTCGCCTGGCATGGCGAAGTCCGCCAACGACGTCTATTATTAGCGCCATTATAACAAAATCGATGATTTCCTTTGCTAATTGATATTCAAGATCTTGCTCGGCTCATCGCGAGAACCGCAGAGCGGAAAATCCGCTGTTTGGCGGACTACGGTTCGCTTCGGGTCGAGGGTGTATAATAATGATCCCTTTCGACTCGAGTTTGCATAAACCGGACCAAAAACAAGTGGAGCGAAACCTAAAAGCTAAGAAAGTAAAAGCCTAAACTAAAAATTAAAAGCCTAAAGAAAAGAATGGGAAAGAAGAAAAAAAGGCACAAAAGTATTGAAGAAAACAGGACCGCACGGACGTCCAAAAGTTTGGACGGGCGCCCGAGATGGAATTGAGATCGGACGGGCGTTTAGTGGTCCAAACGCCGTCTCGAAAAGAGAATACTGAACGGGCGCCCAAATCTTATGGACGCTCGTCTAAGTGAATAAAAACAAAAGCAGAATTGATAATTTTCAGCGGACGGGCGCCCAATATCCTGCACGCCCGTTTGGCAAATGGGAAAACTAGAAACGTAAGCGAAATTTGCGAAAAGAAAAGAAGGTAAGAAAGAACAGCGAGAAAAAGCAGAAAGACAGACGATCTAATCTCCAAGGGAACTACTAAGGGAAAGTCTTAAACCCTAATTATCTACTTAACAACTACCTAAAACAATTATCAACCAAAAACAGAATTTAAAAGCGAACTAAAAATAGGAAAATAGAAACAAGCGAGCGAGAAAAAAAAAACGAAAAACAAAAAATAGACAACCGTCCGGTTCCCCGGCAACGGCGCCAAAAACTTGTCACGGATTTTATCTAACAAAGCAAACAAGTAATAAATTTATAAATCCGGTATTCCCCAAGTATAAGGATCGTAGCAAAGAGGTTGATACCGGGTCGATCTTACGGGGAACTAAACGATTGTGATTCTAGCTTTTGTCTAACCTAAACTATGTCACGAAACTAATCTAAACAGTGAATAAAAATCGAACAAAACAGAAAATAAAACTAGACAGAGGATATAATCCAAAGCTAGGAAGGATACGGGCTGCGAACCAATTCAATACTAAACTAAACTAAGATGCAAATAAAAGTAAACTAACTAAACGAATTCAAGTTTTAGGGATTTAAATCAAGTGTGTAATGAACAAACGAGGATTGATCCACCTATCCAACAAGCATTGATTTCCTATCTCGATTATGTTGTGGTTTTTATCTAGGTTGTGATTCACCTTATCTAAACATGAACCCTAATTCCTTAGAAAGTTCATCTATTAATCTATTATCTTCCAATGCAAGATTAACGCGTTTCCTAACCAAAGGTGTAAACTTTATGTTTGTAATCTAGCAATTAAACCTATTAACTTCCGTTATGGTAGATTCGAATTACTACTCTTATTCATGATGATCTAGGGTTTATTAAGATTTCCATCAACAATAAACAATCACACATGCAGATCTTCCGATATAAAAGCAATTAAACGTGATAAACATGAATAAGAAACAACCTTTAAATAAAAACTCACAGTATAACCGAAGAAAACGAAATCAACAATCGTTGGATGGCTTCACAATACTCGTTTGATGAAGCTTTTAGCCTCTAAACATCCTCAGCAACTCGAATTTGTATAAACAGTGCATAATAAGTAACTAGTTTTAATCTAAACTAAAGTGCATAAAAACTGGAACAAAAGGAAGAAAAACGCAGCCTAAAGCCGCCCCTAGGTTTAGGGTTTTGAATATATGATGTATGGTCTCTTTGTGTGGAGAAACAGCCGACTATATATAGATTTTAAAGTCGGTTTCAGCAAGTCGGCTACCGGACGCCCGTCTGGATCCTTGAACGCCCGTCCATTCTTCATATGAACTTCAAATCGGGCCGAGTCATGATCAGACGCTCGTCCACCCAGCGTCCACCTCAGCGTCCAAACTTCCTGAATCAACTTTCCATCCCTGGACGCTCGTTCAGTTTCAGCAAACGCCCGTCCACTGGACGGGACCTGGACGCCAGTCCAAATGTTCGAATCTTGATTTCTTTGATCTCTATCTCTTTTCATCTTGTTAATTCCTTCATTATCTCTTTTAATCATCATATATTTCGACTCTTATCTCTTTTGATCATCATCATTGAGCCTTTGAAAACGTATCTACATCATATAAAAACACCACAAAATGTAATATCGCTCAAATAATCGTAAAAACATAATTAAAGCACATAAATCAACCTATTTTGCAATTAACTCCTTTGAAATATCATTTACTCAATATATTCATTAAACACATGCTTCTTATGCAATTTAGTACAAATATGGGGACAAATATCATAGAATATAGCATTATAAATCGTATAAAATCACCCTTAACAACTGTTGAAACATCAGGGTTTGTGGAGTCCTTTATCTGACAAACCAAATACAGATGAGATTATGATGACCGGAAGAGAAAGCAAATTCAACCATCATGTTGTGCTTATCTGATGATGTTATCACTAAGGTTGCTGAGGAAGACACCGCAACCAAGTTGTGGAAGAAGCTTGAAAGCCTGTATATGACCAAATCATTGACCAACAAGTTGTTGTTGAAACAAAGGTTGTTCAGTTTGAAGTTTCCTGAACACAATATTACTTGATTTAAGGAATATTGATGTTAAAATTGAAGATGAAGATGCAGCCCTAATCCTATTGGTGTCATTACCGGCATCATATGAAAACCTTGTGCAGTCTTTCATATTTGGGAAGGATACAGTAGCTTTAAAGGATGTAAGGTCTGCCTTACATGCTAGGGAGCTTAGACACACAAGGTCTCTTTGGGACAGACAGATCGACTCTTTGGGCTAGTAGCTAGCAGTAATAGTGGAAATGGATATGGACAGAAGAAGAAAAAGAAATCAGGGTCCAAAGGTCCTAAGTCTACTGATGTCTGTAATTATTGTAAGAAGCAGGGACATTGGAAGTCCAATTGTCCAAGGAAGAAGAAACAGCATGAATGAATGCAGTTCGCACGAGAGCCTTGGCTACTGAGCAATCTGATGAGGATCTGGTTCCATTTGCAGGGGATTCTACACACCATAATGATGTGTGGATACTTGATTCTGGAGCATCCTACCATATTTGTCCAAACATGGAGTGGTTTTCTACTTATGAACAGATGGATGGTGGTCAAATCTATATGGCCAACAACAAGGTTTGCAAAGTTGTGGGAATTGGCTCAGTGAAGTTAAAGACAGAGGATGGTAAATTATGTACTTTGAAAGATGTAAGACATGTTCCATGAGATGACCAAGAATTTGGTATCTCTCGATCTCTTGGGATGACAAAGGGTTCAATTTCAAGGGTGAAGGTGGACAAGCGAATGTCTTCAAAGATTCGATTGTAGTCCTCAAAGGCATCAAGAGGAACCTTGTATATATTACAAGGATCTATCAGATCTGCTTCTTCTTTGTTGCATCTCTCGCAGATTCACTAGTCTCAAGAGACTCAATTGTGGCACATGAGACTAGGTCACATGGGGTGAAAGGGTATGCTGATTCTTTCTTCAAGAGAGTTTTCTTGGGGGATATAAGGTCAAGAATCTGGACTTTTGTGAACATTGTGGTTTGGGAAATTGCACAGAAATAAGTTCTCAGCAGGGTTGCACAACAAAAGGGCATCACTTGATTATATCCATTCAGACTGCTGGGGTCCGTCAAAAGTTGAATCATTGGGTGGTCACTGATATTTTGTGTCATTCATAGATGACTATTCGAGGATGACTTGGGTGGTGATGATGAAGAACAAAAGTGATGCATTCAGTAACTTCAAGCAGTGGAAGGCCCTAGTGGAGAATCAGTTAGGCAAGAAAATCAAGAAGTTTCGTACAGATAATGGTTTGGAATTCTGCTGGACGGATTTTGATTCATTTTGTGCAGCTGAGGGTATTGCTAGACATCATACTGTAAGGAATACACCTCAGCAGAATGGTGTAGCTGAAAGGATGAATCAAACTCTATTGGAGAGGGCAAGATGTATGCTTTCTCAAGCTGGTTTATCAAGAAGATTTTGGGCGAGGTTTGTAAAACGACTTGCTACTTAATCAACTGAAGTCCTCACACAGGGATCAATCTCAAGACACCATTTGAGATGTGGTCAGGCATGCCTGCTGACTACTCAGTTCTAAGGGTTTTTGGAAGTATAGCTTACTATCATGTTAGTGAAGGGAAGTTGGAGCCAAGAGCCAATAAGGGAGTGTTTGTGGGGTATGGTGATGGAGTGAAGGGATTTAGAATTTGGTCATCAGCAGAGTCCAGAGTAATCCTCAGTAGGGATGTTGTGTTATTTTCAATGTTAAACTCATCAGTGGGGAGGTCTACTGAGTCTGAAACCAGTGCTGAATCTGATAGTGTTGAGAAACATGTGGAGCTTCTGGTGGAGTCTACTGATATGCAACAATCAGTGGATCCAAATCAACACTATCTTGATCTGGATAATGAACCGAGAACCGATCCAAGCCGACACCATCGAGACCTCGAGGGGCGTCATACAAACATTGATCAGCAGAGTCTAGCTGCCAGCAGGCCTAGAAGATCTAATGTTGGGATACCTCCAATGAGATATGGATATGATGATTTGGTGGATATGCACTCCAAGTTGCGAGAAGAGGTAGAGGTTCTTTGAACCTACTACTTACAGGAAGCAAAGTGACATGTGCTGAAGCATCTCGGTGGCATCTTTGCCATGGGAGATGAAATGGAGTCATTGTTGAAGAATCGAGACTTGGGAATTGGTCAAACGACCTCTTGACAAAGGAGTTGTGACTTGTAAATGGATTTTCAAGAAAAGGAAGGAATAACTAAGGCAAAAGGGTCGTATAAGGCACGTTTGGTTGCAATAGTATTCGATCAAAAGGAAGGGGTTGACTTTGATGAAATATTTTCACCGGTGGTGAGACACACTTCAATCAGGGTGTTACTAGCAATGGTGGCACAAAGCAGATCTGGAACTTGAGCAATTAGATGTGAAAAGCGCTTTCTACATGGTGAGGTGGATAAGGAGATATACATGACACACTGAGGGTTTTCAAGTTCCTGGCAAGGAAAATTATGTTTGCAAGTCAAGAAATCATTGTATGGTTTGAAGCAAGCTCCAAGGCGATGGTATAAAAGGTTTGTGCTTTTTTATGCTTCAAACAAGGTTACAATGAAGTCCTTATGATCATTGTGTATACCATGATCTCTTTGAAAGATGGATCATATATCTATCTTGTTCTGTATGTGGATGACATGTTGATTGCTGCTGCAAGGAAGTCTGATGTTCAAAATCAGAAGAACCTTCTTAATGCTGAATTTGAAATGAAGGATTTGGGTGCAGCCAAGAAAATCTTGGGGATGGAGATCTGGAGAGATAGAAGTCAGAAGAAATTGTTCTTGTCTCAGCAGGGTTATGTGCAGAAGATTTTGGCCAAGTTTGGGATGTATGCTGCAAAACCAATAGATACTCCTATGGCATCAAATGTTCATTTGTCTGTTTATGCTTCACAGTCAGCTGAAGAAAAGGAGTATGTGTCAAAAGTTCCCTATGCTAGTGCAGTTGGTAGTTTGATGTATGCCATGGTTTGCACTAGGCCTGATTTGGCTCAGGCAGTCAGTGTTGTCAACATGTTTATGGCTCAACCTGGAAAAGAACACTGAAAAGCTGTTAAAAGGATATTCAGGTACCTAAGAGGTACATCTGATGTTGGTCTCATTTATGGAGGTGATACTCGTCCGGTCACAGGCTACTGTGATGCTGATTATGCAGGTGATGTTGACAGTAGAAAATCAATGACTGGTTATGTGTTTACATTGGGAAATGCAGTGGTCAGCTGGAAAGCTACTCTTCAGGCTACAGTAGCCTTATCAACTACTGAAGCAGAATACATGGCTCTTCTTGAAGCGGTGAGGAGGGTATACGGTTGAAGGGCTAGTCGGTGACTTGGGGTTGCATCAGATCAGTGAGATATATTGTGACAGTCTTAGTGCAATATGTTTAGCCAAGGATCAGGTTCATCATGAGAGAACCAAGCATATTGATGTCACGTATCATTTCTTGAGGAATGAGAAGAGGGTTGTGTTAAAATATATCTTTTTCTACAGGTTGTAGTGAAGAAGATCAACACCAAGGATAATCCTGCTGATATGTTCACTAAACCAGTTCAGCAGAGTAAGTTTCAGCTTTGCCTGGACTTACTGAATATTCAAAGCTTATAATCTGTCTCTGGAAACTCTACTGAGGGCAGATTAGTGGAGTGGATTCTGTGAAGATCATCTGGTACAAGTACATCTGGCATTGACAAATGCATCTGGTACAAGTACATTTGGTTATGCAATCTGTTTTGACTCTAGTGAGAGTTGAAGTCAAGGTGGAGATTTGTCAGTAATGTGACTTAAACTCTACATTTGGTGGAACCAATCTGAAGACTCAGCTGTGTGATGGACAGCTGAGAAGTGTATTCGATTCTGTGCGTCAGTAGGGTGGAGTCTCATCAAGCTTCGTCGGCAGGTGAAAGGTCTGCTGAGTCTCGGAATACAAAGCAGGTCCCCCACATCTGTTAATTACATTATGTGTGATGACTATCTGGTGTCATTAAAAGGAGGACACGTGTAAGGGTATTTATGGCAGATCAGACAAAGATTCCTGGCGGCTAGGGTTTAGGGATTTGTGCCTATAAATACAGTTGTTGTTGCATTGTCCGTGTGGGTGAAATCTGTAACTCATTGCATAATAATAAAGATCTCTTTTCTGCCCGTGGTTTTTTATCTCTCTCACTTTGAGAGGGGTTTTCCACGTTAAATCCGTGTTCTTCTTGTTTTTCTGTTATCTCATTTGATTCCTTACGTTTGATTGCATCTATTTCAATTTCTTGCATCTGAAGTTATCTCCATCTGTCATAACAGTTACCTTCTTAGGCTTGGATCCACATTAAAGAACGAGATTTGAGGTTGATAAAGGATCCCTCTGTTTAAGCTCCTGAGAGCTGGGTCCTTCTTCCTGAGAGCTGGGTCTTCATTTTTAGTTTCACCATCTTCTTTTTCTCTAGCTTGTAGCTCCGGCTAAGTTGACCGGAAACAGAACAAATTCTAATCTGGACATGATAGTCTCTGTCAGACCCATAATTTGTGTTCCAAGCCCTAAACCATCGCCCTTAACAAATACAGCTTGACGGCCGTACTCGTACTGTCTCTGTTCGACCTGCAAAGCATCATTACCCAACGGGTTTGAAACCTCCTCCGAGGACGAATCGTGCTGTGATTGACCAGCTCCATTAGCGAGGAACAACAATAAGCAATGGTTCTCAAACTTGAATGCTTCATCCCTCTCCCTTAGACCATCTTTGCTGCTTTCCTCTTCGAGTCGCAGAAGCATTTTTCCAAACAACACTCTTGCAATCCTCCATAACTCAATCATTCGATTCGATGAAGACTTGGAGATCTAGATGTAGATCCCGTTGAGGACTTGGCCGGTAAACAAAAAATGGGTGGTTTTAGGCCGCCGGAAAATTTCAGATCTGACCGGAAAATTGTTGAAAGTGTCGATTTTCCGGTAACGGAGCCAACTGATGATGTCGAAATTATCATCTTGTTTTAGCGGTGTTTGTATGGTGGATATCTGGATATAAAAAGTGTATTCGAGTGGTGTTTTCCGGTGGTGCACGGCGGTGCTAGAGGATTCCGGCGGTGGTGCTTTATAAGAGATGAGAGAGTGGACAAATTGTCTTTGCCTTGTGTTTTATAGATTTGTTGTCCATGTCCTCAAATGGGTCACATGCTCCCATATTTATAAGGGAGCCACCGACTAAAGTTCGGTTTATACACCAATAAGGACATACAATACAAATAGATATTTATTTACAGTAGCGGGCTCGTGGCGGAGCCGACTGATGACCTTGCCGATCTTTGTATCATTTATATCATTGTCTTGCGAAACTAGAGGTAGTTCTTCCTCTAAGTATTACGGGCAAGATCGCTGGCGGACCTGTTTATCGAATGAGATCGTGCGTCGGCCCCTTAATCTTTTCTGTCGCCGCATAGGGTTAAGGGCTTGGAAGAGATCCGGAGGCTCGCGGTCCTTATTTGGCTTGCGAGCTCGCGGACAGTAAAGGCCGGTGGCCTTTCAGACCAGAATAAGGACCCGCGGACCGATTTACGATTTAGGCATATCAATGACCCCCTACTCCGTGCCTTAAGCATTTTCTTGAAATGTTTAGGCTGGGAGTAAAGTCGGTTGCGGATCTGTTGCCTTGAAATATTATGACGGCTCGCTATTGCGGGGAGTAAAGCACTTTCTTTTCACATTGTGTTAAATGGTCTCACAGTGGATGCTCTAAGAGCAACCGTAATGGTTGATGCAATATTCTAACATCACCATGCCACATGGCATAACAACATTGGATGAAAAGTTTAGAAGAAATTTTAAAAGTGATTTAGTGATAAAAGATGGTATAATGGTAACTTACATCCCTTCTCCTTTACGGCCCATTTCATCCTCCACCACCCCTCCCTCCTTCTTTCTACAACCCATTTCATCCGCAACCACCACCTCCGGGTATTATGCCAAAACTCCATTTTTGATACAAAAATCCATTAAAATTCAACAAACTCAAACTACAACCCATAAAAAAAAACATAATGCCAATAAAATCAAATACTTCCAAACAAAAGAGGTATATAATTTCATTAATCTTCTGAAACGAATTTCTTCCCACCCTGTTGGTCTAGATATGAAATAAGCAACAATGGCTTCTTCTTTTAATTTTGTGACATAAACTTCTTCCTCCAGCTGCCTTCTCTTTTGCTATGATCGAAGGAGGTTGGTTAGTATCTCAAAAAACAAGATATGTTCCTTGATGATACGGGATTTCACCCCTCCACGTGGAAGAATCTGATTGGTCCAGCTGGAATGTGGAAAAGCCTATGAGGATCATCCACATCGAATCGAGTACGAGACGTATCAGGGAAGACCGCAATACCTGGCGGATCATGCAAGAGTCTTACCTCGATCGCCCATGTCGGTACGCATCGATTCGATACCAAGACTTCCCGTCCAGACACCCGGGCCCACTATCCAACAGGTTGCTTGGGCAGGAGGGCAAGGCCCATTTAAGGGTAATTATGTCAATAGATCGAACCGCTTGGTTTAGGCGTAAGAGGCATGTGCTTTTATAAATACATCATTCCAGAACTACGTGAGGCGATTCGCGGACATTCACACAGATACGTAGCAATCCAAGATACATTCTTGGACTCACCATAAAACACCAAAAACACCATCTTTACACGATTCTGACTGTTCGATAAATTCATCATCCTGATTACACGTGGCAGATTTATCGGTGTTGCATTATTCAGCATCATCATTCCTCAATTAAAAAAAATAACAAGATCTGTAATCACTGAGCTTCTATGATTAGGGTTGAGATCACATGTCTAAGTTGTGTGTCTAATATCGATGTCTAAGTAAAAACTACGTCGTTTTATATGTATTTGAATTTTGAAAAAAAAAAAAAAAAAAAAACATAAAAATCAAATACACATAAAACGACGTAGTTTTACTTAGACACTGAAATTAAACACACAACTTGGACGGGTGATCTTAAGCCCTATGATTAAGGGATGCTTTTTCTTATCATAAAGCATTTCGACAAAGTTTTGAATGTTGAATGTGTCCAACTGTGTTTCAAAAAAAAAAATAATAATAATAAATCTCCAGTTGTAGTAAAATTAAACAAATTTTTTGTCATTGAGAAAAAGGAGGAAGGCTGGGCTCCACCAAGCACGAAAATAGAAGACGAGAAACGTAAACGAAAAGATATCCCCAACATCTATCCATGGCCCCCCTTCTTCTTTATTTGGAGTTTCCCTTTGCTATACTATACTATGTTCCATTTTGTTTTTGGGTTTCAGACAATGATAACAACCCCTTTTTTTTTTTTTTTTTTAATTAATTAATTATAAATGAGAATTATATGCACATTATAAATATTCATTACATATTACATTACGGTTTATTACACATAACGTGACACTAACATCATATAGAATCACATCTTCGTATGTACAATTAATGTGCCTATCATTTTGTAAGAGATGCACAAAAGAAAATTTGAACATAAAACTTACATCTCACAACTTTAATTTACATGCCAATATATAGCTAGTTGACATAATTAATAGTCTCTATAAATAAACTTAAGATGAAATACAAATATTAACCGTATATATTTTAATATTAAACAATAATAATAAGATATATATAATATTTTTACTTGTATTAAAATCTTACCCATAATAATACAATATAATAATAATAATAATAATAATAATAATATAAACCGTAAACAAAATCACACAGAACCTTGAGTAACTTTTCCCACAACTTTAACCGCCTCCTGATTTAACGCTTTTACCTCTCCACTTACGCCACTAGCTTGATGATACTGTGCTGCTACTTGTTGCTTCTGTTGTGGCGGCGGTGGGGCCGCTATCACTCCTCCGCCATGTGCGGTGTAGTACACTTGCTTTCCGATCCCATTATTATCATACGCCACCTGCTGCGCGTAACATCCACCGCCTGGCCGAACAACTCCGTAGCCTTCTGAATACGCCGGCGGCTGAGTTTGAGGAGGCGGTGCTGCTGCTGGTTTTACAGGTGTGGGCATCGTAGGGGAAATGTTGTATGGTATGTGCTGGTTAGGGTAAGATTGATCCGGCGGCATATTTTGCAGAGTATAGTATCCTTGAGTGGTTGGTGCGGTCACCGGCGGTCTTATCATCTGAGGGTGGTGGCCGTAGGCTCCCTGTGGAGTTTGGATCATGTATAGGTGTTCGGTCCCTGGAAAACCTCCCGGAACGTGCTGCTCCGTCCAGTACCCTGCTGCTGGCTGCATGGAGACAGTTGCCGGAGCATTCATCTGTGAAACGTTTTCCTGTAAGTTCGGAAAATAGTAGTCACCGGCACCGTGAATTGGATATCCTCCGTCTTCGTTTTTCTTACGGTGTACCATAGCTTGATGCTGCTCTTCGATACTTAACCTCTGTAGATCCTGAATATGCTTCTGGATCGGATTCGGATATCCTGGCTCTTGGATCGGCGGAACAACCGTCTGTTGAGAATCGCTGGCTCTTCCAACCACCACAGGCGGTTGCAATTGCTGCTGCGGTGGCGCATGAGCAATCGCAATTCCTTTCTCCAAACCGAACAAGAAATCCATGTTACCCGCCGGAATCGGAGGTGGCGCCGCCGCCACAACTGCTTGTGGAGGAGGAGGAGGAGGTGCAACAGAATTGAGAGCTTCCACAAACCTTTCCTTTTCAGACTTGGTCGTAACACCATCATCAGATCCGAAACTCCTTGTTCCGACAGAAGAGTTCGACGGCGTCAACTGGGAAGGATTTGCTCCGAACAAAAACAACCTCAACCTAGCCGGCTTAGGCGACAATTTGTAAAGCCGATCGTACTCTTGCATCAAATTTTCAAGGTCTTCATCGTTAGACACAGAGATCAAAGCATCGAGATCTTCTCCAGGCAACTGATACTTGAACAAAACGCTTTCGTAATCACAAAAACTAGAAAGCTTAGCAACAAGCGCCGGAAACTTAATATTCCGATCAACTGAAATGATTTTCGTCTCACCGCCGACGTAAGATAACTGATTATCGTGAGGCCGGGGAAGAATTTTCCCGCCGTAGCTGCACATGAATTTGACTTTAAAATATGCAGGTGCCGTTTGTGGATTCATCGGATCCTCCCACGATGATGAGTTTTCATAATCAATATCCCTGGAACGCGGCGATGAGTGGCCGGAGTCCGGGTACGACGGTGGCGCGTAGGAATAGCCTTCCATTGCCATTAGGAGCAACAGTAGTAGAGACCTGAAGTGAAGTGAAGTGAAATGACTTTTTCTGAATGGAATTTGAGCTTCTTTGTTGGCTGGTTTATATGTGAACGCTAGAAATGATTTGGGGTATATTTACTCTTAAGTAAGTCTACATATATTTTTACATCGTCATTTCATTACATATTTATTTTTTATTTGTAAACTTTTAAAAATAATTTGTAATATCCTAACCATAAAATTATCTAAGATGTAGTAACTCTGTTATAAGAGGTTTATTGGTGGTGAGGTGGCAATTTTTAGAAGGTCTCAAATATTCATGTGACACATCAATAATTAATAAATGAAGCACCAATGAATAATGGACAATACGTTGGAACTTGTGTTGTTAGAGAATATTTTAAGACCGGACAAATTTCAGGTAGTACTACATATGTAAATAATGTTTTTTTTTTATTAGGGATACGAAAGATTTTTAATTAAACTACGGGGAAGAGAATCAAATCAAAGTCTTCCATTGAAAAGACAAGTGTGAAACCCTCAACTGAGTGAGGCGTAGAGGCGCCTCGCCTCTATATGTAAATGTTGATTGTGAAAAAAAAAAAAAAAAACTATTTACTGTATTTTATTAAAAAAGGTTAAGAGGTTGTGTAAATAATTTTGGATCGACTTGCATTCAGTCATGGAGTCTATGAATTTACCGGCTAATTTTATTTCTGTTATCATGGAGTGCATAACTACTCCCTCTTATCGGATCCTTATCAACGGTAACATTCCTCACCATCCGATCCATCAGGGGAATTTGATAGGGAGACCATCTTTCCTCTTTTTTATTTATCATATGTGCTGAGGGATTTATCTCTCTATTAAATCATGCAACAGAAATTCAATCCATTGGGGGAGTTACTTTTGACGGACACAACCCATTCAAATTGTCCACTTACTTTTCGCGGATGACATCTTGTTTTTTGTTGAGGCTACGATTGAGTCGTGTAGTGTGATAAATGATTTATTGTGGGACTACGAGCTTCTCTCAGGCTAATAAATATGAACAAGTCGTCCATTTTTTTCAACATGCAGATCGTGGCAGAAGAACAAGAAGAGTTGTCGTTGCTTTTACAAATTCCGCGGGAACAAATAATGGAAGATATTTGGGGTTACCTTATGTCATTGGGAGATCAAAGAAAGAAATTTTCGTCTACATCAAATAGAGGGTCCAAAAAAATTTAATGGGTGGAAAGGAAAATTTTTATCCTCGGCTGGTAAAGAGATTTTAATCAAATCTGTCATCCAAGCCTTGCCCCAGTACGTTATGCAGTGTTTCGAGCTGCCAAAAACTCTTATAGAAGATTTGGAAAAATTGACACGGCACTTCTTTGGGAGCTCAGTGGAAGGGAAAGATTAGATACATTGGAAATCATGAAAAGTATGTTGGAAAAAGAAAAATGAAGGAGGCCTTGGATTCCGAGACGTTGAGTGTTTTAATCTATCTCTCCTCACGAAACAGGCTTGGAATTTTTTGACACAACCAACTTCAATAGCAGCTAGGGTGTTAAAGGGGAAATATTTTGGCTCAAAAGACTTCAAAGATGCCACCACTACAGGTTACCCATCAGCAATTTGGAGAAGTAATCTGCAGGGAAAAGAACTACTCTCTTTTGGTTTAAGATGGAAAGTGGGAAGATGAGATTCGATTGATATTGTGCAGGATCCTTGGTTACCGGCTTTCCCAGCTTTTCATGCACACCCTAGCGCTGAAGATCACCCGAATCGCAACGTTAGTTGTTTAATTGACCATATCTACCGGACCTGGAGGAAAGACCTAATTCGAGACATCTTCAACCCTTTTGAAGCAGAAAAAATCATTTATATTCCTCTTTCACCGGGAGCGAATGATGACAAGTTGATTTGGCATTTCTCAAGCAATGGAAATATATACTGTCAAGACAGAATACCAACTGGCTCATGATATGAAAACTCGAAAATTGGAGACATAAGCCTCGTCACCGGAAGCCTCGTCACCGGCAGCCTCGTCGGAGAAGTTATGGTCGACACTTTGGAAACTGAAAATAAAGCCTTGTATACAAATTTTTCTTTGGAAACTCTTAAATAATGCCCTACCCACTGCACTTGGCTTGAGATCAAGGGGAATTGGAGATGGCCTATGTGAAATTTGTTTGAGATAGAAAGAATCAGCTTGGCACTGCCTTATATATTGTGACATGTCGAGGGCAGTCTGGAAGGAGCATAGGTTAGGAGATAGTGTTTCTAGGATTCGCACACATTCCTTCTTAAATTGTTTTGGTGAGCTTCTTAGCTTGAAAGAAGAATCGGGCCTTATACAAGTTATATGACTTATTTGGAACATTTGAAAAGCTAGAAACGGATGGCTCTTTGATAAAAAAATGGTCTTCGTGCAATCCATTATTTCGCAGTCCATAGTGGAGGCGGATGAATATTTTGAAATCTTGTTAAGGAACCAGGTCACGACTCAACCATACCTTTTTGACACCAAATGGAAACCCCCTCCCTCGGGCACCCTTAAATTTAATGTGGATGCCGCTTTTGGAGACTTATCGACAGCTGTTGGAGGAATACTTCGCAACAACGAAGTAAAGGTAATCTGAAGCTTTTCAAAAAAAACTAGAAGGAAACTATGACGTTCTAGTGGGTGAAGCGCTCGCGGTTTATCATGCTCTTTTTCTTGCGTTAACATGGGGCCACTTTAATATCATCATGGAAGGTGACTCCCTCCTCATTCACCAACGCCTCAAGGGTCGAGTTGAAGACTTGTCGTATGTCGGAAGTGTCATTGATAATTGTCGAAAACTCATGTCTGCTTTTGTATCTTTTTCTTTTTCTTTCATCAAAGGCAAGGCAATATGACTGCCTATCTTCTAGCTAGAAAGGGCCTTAGCCTTGTTGGAATAAATGAATTTGGCTCTTCTCCCTCATCTCGTGTCATTCGTGCATGTATGGCTGACGTTGAATAAATAATATAAGCACTTTTACCTCTAAAAAAGACCATAGAACGTCACATAACAGGAGTAAATGCCCTGATACCACGAGTGGTCCACTGATTCTCTTGGATGAGGTGGTGCGGCAATTATAGGGTTGGCATGGATTGTTTTTCCTAGAACTTGGATGGACAGTAGAAGGAATGGAAGGATTAGAAGCTACAGAGACTCTTTTGCGAATCCGCTCAGACCGTCTTGGTGGAGTGATGCTCTTCTGCTAATAGTTATGATAGGGGGCGAGTTTACAAGCCTCAATAGAGAAACATGACATCAAAAGGAACTCGTATCTGTTACTAAGACCAAAACAGAGTTCCTAGTTCTCTTTCGCAAACAGTGAATACATAAGTATACTAATATATAACTAGTTAACCACATAAGAGAAAATACATACATGCTTCATCAAATCACCACCACTTTAACATGTAACACATAAACTTGCATTAAATCCATCATTTCATTACTTATCAACATGATGATCATCTTTTTATGGCCTTAAAAAACATATCATTTTTAGTAAAGCCCAGCATGAAGAGCTCGTTGTTCTCTTAAATTTAGGTTCATTATAACTATATCATGCTTAGTAAAACCCAACATGAAGAGCTTGCTAGTTACTTTTGTTCATGAGTACCAAGTCATGTCTACTAGAGCCCAACATGGAGAACCTGCTCAACTTTCACAAGCCGGAAAACTGACTATTATTATATCCTATGTGATAAAGTTGAAATTATCACGGTTTTTTAATGGTGGTTTATATAGTGGATATCTGGCTTATGTGATGTATTTGAGTGATGATGGCCGGTGGTGCACAGCGGTGTGATGGTGGCGTATATGAATGCTTGAGAGAGTAGATAATACTACCTCCGTCGCATATTATAAGTCATCATAGCTTTATACACGCAGATTA
Organism: Gentiana macrophylla; assembly: GCA_026214975.1. NCBI lineage: Eukaryota > Viridiplantae > Streptophyta > Magnoliopsida > Gentianales > Gentianaceae > Gentiana > Gentiana macrophylla. Next base: position 24,845,432 of record CM047813.1, read on the forward strand.
AGAAACTCAATAAATGATCCAACTTTGATAGTTTTGGACTAAAATGTTCATAGGCTAATTAGAATAATGTAAAACTTTAGAATAAGGAATAAGAGTAAAACAAGAAAAAGAATATTAATTATTGCATTGAATGTGAAAACGACTTATATAATAAGACAAATGAAAAATACTAGGATGACTTGTAATATGAGGTAGGGTAGTACAATACATACGAACCGTACCTCCGATACAAATACAAATCATCCACACTCAACTCAAAAGAGCCCAAACTCCGAATCTGTTAAACCTAACGACACCAACCAAATGGAAGCTAAAATACCCCACGTAGGCAAAAAAAAGTCTTAAAGTGTAACGCCCCACTCCCGGACACCGAGCCCTTATCCGGAAATACGACGTTCGGCACATATATAAATAAAAATTAATTCATTTATACATGTAAGCCTACAATCAATACAATCAAAGCGCGCGGAAATTTAATGCTCGGGTAATAAATGTCCATAAAGATGCTAGAATAAGAAAAAGTACTAAAAGTGAAAGTGTATCAAAACAATACAATCAAGTCCTCGAAAGTCCAAACGAATACTATGAAATAAGAAATAGAGATGAACACACGTCATCCCAAAGTACTATGAACAAAGTATATAAAACGATTGCATCATATCATGCGTAAATGAAAGTGCATAAAAATAAATGTCAAGCTCAGAGATCCTCCTAGGAACATACTCCTCGTGAAACTCGCAATCCTGTCCGCCTTCTCACCCCCAAGCACATATAAAGAAATGCACAAAAGGGTAAGTATGTAATACTCATGAAAGGAAGAGAAATACGTTTAAGCTTAGAATATACAAAGTTTATTATTAGATTTCAATTGAAAAGACAAGACAAACTCGATTCTACGATAAAGGTTACATCTCCCAATATGCCTAAAGCTGTAGCTACTTAGCTTATCTTTGTTACAACATGCTATCAAGGTGGAACGTGACATATTGTAATCTTCAGGATACAATAACCCGGAACGTATTGAAATCTTGAGGATACAATCACGGTTCCGATAGTATGAACATACGGCGATGCCTATAGGCCTGCAGGCCGATAGGACACTCACTTTGACTGTCTGTTCACACATCACGCTATAGATCTTCAGGATCTACCCAAGACCACATGGTGTTTAATCTTTTATCTAGCAAGTTGTGTAGTAATAGGTGATTAACTAACCGTCCTAGTTCGTTTAGATAACACTCCCTTACCGACACCACTCATCATGATCAAGAGACCAATTCTATCCTAAGTAAGGTTTAAAGGTGTTATCATAAAATGGTAATACACTTAAAAGGGTTTAAGGTTGATTAAACAACCCTAAACGATAGTTGAAAGCCAAATTAAACAAAGCTGGAAGACCAGCTCCAGGTGGACGCCCGTCTGAAGGACCAGACGCCCGTCTGAAGTCCCTGGACGCTCGTCCAAAAGAGTGGACGCCCGTCCAGACATTCCCCTTTCAATCCTGTATCAAAATTTCACCTCAGACGCCCGTCCGAGGTATCCAGACGCTCGTCCAAGGTTGGACGCCCGTCCAGAAAACCGGACGCCCGTCCGACCTGGCGATTTTCCAGAAACTGATTTTGCACATCATCGTATTCATCCGTTTTTCAAACAAAAACCCAAACTTTCCTGACCAAAAACACTCGAATTAAACTACCACCCATACCAGAACATCACCCATCATTTAGGCATCAAATTAACACAATTTAGATCACCAAAGCAACAAGAATTCAACACAACCAATGTATAATCAAAAACTGCAAACGTAAGGGTTCTCCTTACCTAAATGACCACCAACCAGATCAAAACTCAGAAAAGTCAACGCAACACAACCAAACCGAAGGCAAAACGTTGTCCTCACACGGCGATTCCAACTCTTGAATTTGCTCGGAAAAACGATCAACCCTTCCTTTGATGGTTGAAGAACTCTTCTAGTCTCTCCCTTTTCTTTCTCATTTGCGCAGAGAGAGAGGGGGAAACGTGGCTGATTTCTAATTAGGTTTAGGAGATTAGTGTTAAGTTAACCTTAAATACCCACTTCCAAAATAAACCCTTTTACTAAAACACCCTTGCTTAACAAAAATCTGGTTTTCTCTCTTATATAACAAAATATATATATATATATAAGTATACTTCAAATCGTTTAATTAAATAACCCGAAAAACCTGAATTTGTTAAAAGACTCTTTTACCCTTTTCTGAAAAGTCGGGATGTTACATTCTTCCCCCCTTAAAGAAGTTTCGTCCTCGAAACTTGCCGTAACCAACACCACTCTCAACTTAGATACCGGTTTATGTACCTTCTAGTTCTTTTTCAAAAACACACCAATGTTATCTCCAACTGATTTGAACCTTAGTAATTTCATCGACAAGACTTGAAGATTTTTCCACACAACTAATCTTGCACTTGACTCCAAGCACCATTCTATCTTATTCACACCTTTCATCTACCTTATGCTCAACTCTACTAACCTAACTTCTTAAACTCCTCCTATAACACTTTGTCCCAAAAGTCATGCCAATCCTCTAGTTAACATGTAGTATTCTTCCAGGTTTTTGTCCATTCATCACCCTTACGAAGTTTCGGACTTACACAAAAGTTACTACGATCTATACATTCGCCTTACCCTCAAGAAACTAACTATTAACTTAAAGAACTTCAATTCCGCCTTGTTATCAATTCAAAGACTAAACCATCTATAACACACCCAAACCATAGACAAAACTTCAATCTTTACTAGTCTCCAAAAGGTAACCATATAAAATCTTCTACCAACCTTATAAGGCTTTCCTATAGACAAGAAAACGACTTTCGACAAAGTGAGTTTATCAAAGAACCATAATTTTATAGTCCAATGAATATTGGAGTTGTGAAAGAGTTTATTTTTAAACAACACATCTATAAGAAACAAAGTTTTAAACTTGTCCTCACTTTGATTCCAGAAGGAAGGTAAGAATGGTTATGCAAATATTTTGAAAATTTGAAACTACTAAGGGAGATAGCAAGTAGGAAAATCTTGAGATGTATAACACAAAATGAAGACGGATTGAACTTGGTTCACATGCATATAATAAAACATTTGTTTAGATAATGCAAAATGGATGATATATAAAATTTGCCTATATGAGGGTACTTGTGATAAGTCACTAAAAACAAAAGTACTCTGACTGAGACATTTATCACAGCCAGAGGTCATTCTACAAAATCCAGATTGGAACATTTTCCTTTCTCTTGAAGTTAGTGGTATGATTGAATGCAAAAGAAAGACAAACTTGCTATTAAAGAGTTCAATAGAAAGTAAGTGGAAGAAGTCTCAAATATTATTCAAATATGTACATATACATATAATAAATATATATAAAAAAAAATTGAAGACGAATAATATTCTTTCGAAAGATTTCATGCTGAGAATCCAAGTAAATTGGTGAAATGTTGCGAAAGGGGTCATGAATGATAACGTGGAAAAGAAAGCAAAAGAATTCAGAAAATGCATAATCTATTTCTTTCAACAACCGTTGCAGTTAAAATATTATTTTTGAAAGAGGGAAAACATCTTCTCCAAAGGTTCAAAGATAAAGGTAAACCGGAGAAGTGCTTCGTGAAGAAATCATAAGTGACGACTGAGTAAAGAAAACACAAGAGTTTCGAATAGTGCATGTTTTTGTGTCGTTCAAAGATTCACACAATAAGGACTATTGTGATTTTGTTAAAAGGTTTTGAATTGAAGGGGAAAGTGTTCAAAGGATAAGGACAACCCTTTGTTCTTAAAATAAAAAAATCAGAAAGTCATTTCTTCCAATTTGAAGAAAGAAGGTTTAGAATAAAACAAAACAACTTAACACATGTAGTAAAATTTTTTTCTTTGTCGAGGAAAACTCTTAACAAAATAAGTTGCATGCTAAAATCCTTTATCAAACGTAGCTTTAAAAGACGTGCATGAGTTGTAAGGGAGGTTCAACTACTCGCTTATTCAAAGACAAAAATTTCATAGGGAGTAAAAGATGCAGTATCTTGAAAGTAATTATCGATAGAACTTTTGAACACATGTATATAATTTTTTTTTTAAAAGTAGCCTGGAGTTACTAAATAACACTTTGGTAAGGAATGGTTGTTCACGTATTCTTACCGGAAGACAAAGGATTATGTAATTAAAATGGATGTTTTGAGAAAGTTTGATCTTTCCACCATTTTGAAATGTATAAAATTCTAATAAAAGAGTTGAGTCTTTAAACAAAAGTTTTCGCACCAAAACATCGTGTATGGGATGCATTGAAGGTAATCACTAGGATGTAAAAGTGTATTGACCCGAATTTGCTAAACATGATGCAATGAAAGGGTATGCGATTGCGAGTTTCAAATAGTTCAAAGGATGAGAAACTCATTTCCTTTAAATCAAGCATTTGACACTATGAAAACATCTTCATAAAAAAAAACATCAAAGTATGCGCACACTTGAAAAATGAAACTTCGCCATGGAAGAACTCTTACCGAGTTCAAAAGTTTCAAACGGATGATCCAGCTACCACATTGGTCACAAATAGTATGCAAGGGGAAAAAACATTTGAAATTAGAGGTAACTAAGTGTGAGTCCAAATGATTATAAAAAGTACCTCGTTAAAGAAAACATGGGATTGGAAAGTCACCATGTAAGTGTTTCTTGTCACAAAAGGGTATTAAATCTACAACACTTAATATCTACTCACTAAACTTCTTATTTTGGATAACAAGTAAGTTAGGGTCTTATGCTTCAAAGCCTTCCCAACACATACTACCCCACACCTAAACTTCCAAGGTGAAAGAATGTTGTATGGCCTTTCATGAACAAGTACTTAAAAGGGTTTTAAGAGTTTAAGTACATACATCAACCATGAAATGATTGACTTGCACAAAGTAACCCAAATTAATTTTGAACAAGATGTAAAAGAAAAGTTGTAGGTATACAAGCTTTACATATGCTACACAAAATTCAGAATTTATGGAAAAGCATAAGTTGGTTAAAAATAATTATTTTAGTCAAGCTCGCTGCAAGCTGTCAAAACTTTCAGAAATTTAAAATCTGCATTAATTTGCAGATTGAACTCAAACTAGAAAGAATTAGCACTTGACTCCAAAACAAAAATTGCAGATCAGAGAGTTTTCTACAACATATCAAAAATTAAAGTCATTTGAAGATGTTTAGCTTATTCAAAACAGACTCATAAGTAAGAGTACCGCTGCAGAATTTTCTGAACAGAGTACTCCTCCTTGTTAAACAATTTATGAACAATCCATATTGAAAACTAAGTTGATGCCAAAATAGAAAATGTAGATAAGGCAATTTCCTAAGTGACTGCAAATTTATAGAATTTTTGAAACATCAGAAGTAATATTAAAAGACATATAGAAACGTGAACAAAGTTGTTTTACTCGTTTTGCATAACACCAAAATACAAAATCAAGGTAATGATTGAATCAAAAGGTCGCAATAAGAAAACTTTAAATCCTCCAAGAAAAGTGCAAAATGAGAAAAGTCTAGAAGCTCCAAAAGAAGAGAAGGGTTCTGCTAAAGATCCTAGAAGGAACACTAGAGGGCATCACATAAAGGATGTGAGCTTGGAACTCTAACTAACCTTTGCCTAGGAAGACCCTTCACCTGGTCCTAGTGAAACTTGACCAAGGTCTAAAGATTCTTAGTTTTACGATTTGCCACCAAGAACAAAAGAAGTCAGAAAGGTTCTAAAAGATCTAAGATACCTTATCTTAAAAAAACAAAAGTTTAGGTCAGCAAAGAAACTTCTATGAATTCCTGCAATTCTGAAAGATCAAAGAAGTCAGAATGGTTACTAAGCAGTCTTAAAGGTCTTATCTTAAGGAAGGGAAGCCTAGAAAAGCAAGGAACGCTTCTCTCTGATACCAACCGTAACGCCCCACTCCCGGACACGAGCCCTTATCCGAAATACGACGTTCGCACATATATAAATAAAAATTAATTCATTTATACATGTAAGCCTACAATCAATACAATCAAAGCGCTGGAAATTTAATGCTCGGGTAATAAATGTCCATAAAGATGCTAGAATAAGAAAAAGTACTAAAAGTGAAAGTGTATCAAAACAATACAAATCAAGTCCTCGAAAGTCCAAACGAATACTATGAAATAAGAAATAGAGATGAACACACGTCATCCCAAAGTACTATGAACAAAGTATATAAAACAATTGCATCATATCATGCGTAAATGAAAGTGCATAAAAATAAATGTCAAGCTCAGAGAGATCCTCCTGGGAACATACTCCTCGTAAAACTCGCAATCTCGTCCGCCTTCACCCCCAAGCACATATAATGTAAATGCACAAAGGGTAAGTATGTAATACTCAAGAAGGAAGAGAAATACGTTTAAGCTTAGAATATACAAAGTTTATTATTAGATTTCAATTGAAAAGACAAGACAAACTCGATTCTACGCATAAAGGTTACATCTCCCAATATGCCTAAAGCGTAGCTACTTAGCTTATCTTTGTTACAACATGCTATCAAGGTGGAACGTGACATATTGTAATCTTCAGATACAATAACCCCGAACGTATTGAAATCTTGAGGATACAATCACCGGTTCCGATAGTATGAACATATCTGGCGATGCCTATAGGCTCAGCAGCCGATAGGACACTCACTTTGACCGCCTCTGCTCACACATCACGCTATAGATCTTCAGGATCTACCCAAGACCACATGGTGTTTAATCTTTTATCTAGCAAGTTGTGTAGTAATAGGTGATTAACTAACCGTCCTAGTTCGTTTAGATAACACTCCCTGACCGACACCACTCATCATGATCAAGAGACCAATTCTATCCTAAGTAAGGTTTAAAGGTGTTATCATAAAATGGTAATACACTTAAAAGGGTTTAAGGTTGATTAAACAACCCTAAACGATAGTTGAAAGCCAAATTAAACAAAGTGGAAGACCCGGCTCAGGTGGACGCCCGTCGAAGGACTGCACGCCCGTCTCGAAGTCCTGGACGCTTTCGTCCAAAAGAGTGGACGCCCGTCCGGACATTCCCCTTTCAATCTCAGTATCAAAATTTCACCTCAGACGCCCGTCCGAGGTATCAGACGCTTCGTCCAAGGTTGGACGCCGCCCAGAAACCGGACGCCCGTCCGACTGGCGATTTTCCGTAAACCGATTTTGCACATCATCGTATTCATCCGTTTTCAAACAAAAACCCAAACTTTCCCGACCAAAAACACTCGAATTAAACTACCACCCATACCAGAACATCACCCATCATTTAGGCATCAAATTAACACAATTTAGATCACCAAAGCAACAAGAATTCAACACAACCAATGTATAATCAAAAACTGCAAACGTAAGGGTTCTCCTTACCTAAATGCAGCCACCAACCAGATCAAAACTCAGAGAAAAGCTGCTGCAACACAACCAAACCGAAGGCAAAACGTTGTCCTCACACGCACTGATTCCAACTCTTGAATTTGCTCAGAAAAACGATCAACCCTTCCTTTGATGGTTGAAGAACTCTTCTAGTCTCTCCATTTTCTTTCTCATTTGCGCAGGAGAGGAGGGGGAAACGTGAAAACTGATTTCTAATTAGGTTTAGGAGATTAGTGTTAGGTTAACCTTAAATACCCACTTCCAAAATAAACCCCTTTTTACTAAAACACCCTTGCTTAACAAAAATCTGGTTTTTCTCTCTTATATAACAAAATATATATATATATATAAGTATACTTCAAATCGTTTAATTAAATAACCCGAAAAACCTGAATTTGTTAAAAGACTCTTTTACCCTTTTCTGAAAAGTCGGGATGTTACATAAAGTACTTGGCTCAATGACTGAAGTGTATTTAACCAAATTGCAATAAAGTAAATGAATGAATGCCACAAAACCATATTCCATCACATAAGGTTATTTGCAGCAAGATAAACTAAATATGCACCATTACACATTACCAGTAGTATATAAGCAATTGCTCCATCAATATTTTCAACATAAAAGGAAACAACAATCCGCTGGATCGAGAACGCAATAAATACTCTAGACGTGATGAATAGAGTATTATGACATTTTTAAAAGTTATTTAACCACTCTCAAAACACTTATGTAGATTAGAACAATTCAAGTGGTTCAACACTTCAATTTTATAAGTATGTCAAATGATTCTTATCATGACATCACATTATCTTATAATGCGACACACACAAAAATATTGATCAAGTATAATATCATAAGATATTTTAGTCACATATAAAATACAGAATTTAGGCTTGATGTGAATTAGATAATTTTCAAACATACGTCATTTAAGATATAAAACATTATTTGTGTCATAGCTAATTGTAGAGTAAATATGTTGTATATCCCAAAATAAATATATTTTGAAATACATCAACATAAAATACTCAACAATTCTCCCATTTGATTATTTTCAAAATACCTTTCTAAAACTTTATTTTGGGGTAGGCCCCCCTACAAATGAGCTTTCAATTACAGATAAGCTCCCTCTTAATAAAACATTTCTAACTTATCAAAATAAATTTTAATACATATCTCTCACGTTTAGTTTGAAAATTAATCAAGGGATTGAAGAGAAATTGAAGAAATTTTTAGAAAAGAATATAAGACATATATTAGCACAAAATACTTAACACAATCCATCAAAATGTAACAACATAGACATGCATAAAACTTTCGTTGTAAGCGTCTTCAGTCTAGCTATGGCTAGCTTTTGTTGTAATTTTCATCAGACGGTTTTAATAAAACTTTCGTCGTTTGTGGGGGAAAAGAAAAACGCATAAAACTTAAGAAATCAACATAAAAAAAGAAAAGAAAATCTAAAGATCAAAAGAATGAAGTTATACTTGAGCATAGGTACGCAAAATGGGCGGTTGATGTGAATATAATTTAGCTACTTGCTTGAAATTGTAAAAATAAGGGTTTTTAAATTTCAAATGGGTAATGTTATTTAACAATCTAATCATTTTCAAAATTCAGTTCAGACATTCTTATTTGAATTTCAACACTTAATATATTTAAGAAGTTATCTGTTGTAACAGGTTGTAAGAAGAACCCAGAAATAACAAAAGCAATTAAATCGTAAATCAAACAAGTAAGACCAAGAAACACATATTTAATGTGGTATCTGACAATGTGGCGACTAATCCACCTATAAAAGAGAGGAATTTTATCATGCATAGAAAGTTACACAGATGTTACATTAGATTCTGGCATTTATAGTCTTGGAAACCTAACACTAGCCGTCATAATGACCAATTAATAAATTTCCTAAAAACACCGTAGATGCGATTTTCCCATAATTCAGACGAAGACCACCAGATAACCTGTGATATCCCACATCGGTAAATTAAGTGAATGCTCTTCCCCATATAAGTGTGAGACATAAAGGTCTTGTCAACTCGGGTTAGCCCTTTTAGACCAAGCGAGGACGGCGGTTCAAGCGATTGACCGGACATTTATGACTCATTTAGCCTACTGAGCCCGGGTCCAGGGGCGTTATGAGAATGGTATCGAGCCGACTATCGACGGAACTATGCATTACCGCACCGTATAAGAAGACGGTGTAAGGATGGCCTCTCGATTACCTCGGTAGGACGATCCAGAACGATCTTAGCGCCCCTGGCGAGGACGCCAGCCCCTTATAAGGGGGGGAGAATGTGATATCCCACATCGGTAAATTAAGTGAATGCTCACCCCCATATAAGTGTGAGACATAAAGGTCTTGTCAACTCGGGTTAGCCCTTTTAGACCAAGCGAGGACGGCGGTTCAAGCGCTTGACCGGACATTTATGACTCATTTTAGCGCTTACAGCCCGGGTCCTGGGGCGTTACATAACCATATTCAGACACAGAGCTGATTCAGACGTGACCACCAGATTCAGCTGAAAACATCATACCTGATGCTCACTTCAGATTCCGCAGATTCAGCTTCAGCTCTGACAAACAGACAAATTCAGATTTAGACGTAGAGATCAAGTCACCTATGACTAACATTATCATATTTATGTAAGGTGTAGTGCCCGAAAGACAATTGTATAATTGTTTTAGGACAGAATTAATAATTCATCTTATTATATGCATGTATGCTTATAATTAAGACACTACTAAAAACCCTAAGTACCTCGTTTATGTAATCACGTAACTCAGTGTATGGCTATACACAAGAGGATTGAGTTAGTGAGATGTACTTAAAATTAATTTTAGTCCGTAGCGTTTATTAATCTGAGTACGGGTCTCATGATTAATTTGCTATTAATGCGCCCAGAACACTTTAGGTGTGACAGTCTTATCCGGACTGTCGGTAATAGGGTACTAGTGGGGCATTTATATATGATGATAATCATATGGGTATTTGGACCGATTTGATTTGAGTTCTCGATATAATTCCGTAATCGAGAAGTCTTATCGAATCACAAGATGATCATATATGGATTAATCTTAATCTCGAGGTGATCATGCACGCACGCTAGACTAGGGTGAGAGTTTGATGTGTTAGTAAGGATCACTGGAAGTATGTGGTCCAACACACTCTCGTTGGCTCTATTCTCGGGATGAGTGAGTAGTCTGTGCTATCACAGATATGGAATCCATTCCTTCCCTCGGAAGTAGGCAGACGATTCCTCTTATTTGTTGACCCTAAAGCGATCGATCGGCCGAGTTCATATTATATTGAATATGAACTAATTGATCACTAGGGGTTAATGGTAAATAAGGATAAGATGTTTCGAGAAGGGTTTACGGAAATATCCCGAATCGAAATGAAGCGATCTATGGAGGATTTATCCGTATGTAATGATTATATCGATGGACGCCGACTCATAAATTGAGTGTAAGTTATCTATATTCGATAGAGTTCGATTTTGGGTTTATGGTGGTGTAATCCCGGAATTAATAGGTTGGATATAATTATTACGTTTGACGAATAATTTTTATTCGATTTATTGTCAGAGCTATCGAATATGGGTCCATTGGCCCCGACGCGCTCCTAATATAAGATAATTGGATTTCTCGTCGTTGCACCTCGATTATAATTAAATGGTTGGATTGGACTATTTAATTGGATATGTGGATTAATTGTTTAGTTGGGCTAAATAATTAAATACACTGAAAGACATTTTTCGCGACTAAATTCGTAGAATTGGTGTGTTGACCAATTTTGACCCAAATTGGTCAAAAAGAATAAAAAGGTGCGTGACCTTATTTGATTGAAAAGGTGCCCATGTTTGTTTTTATTATTTAATTATTGGGAAATTAGTTTTCTTGGATAATTATTTGACGTGTGATTAAATTATTTATGTGTTAAATAATTTAAGGAAAAGAATATCTTTTATATGTCCTTATTTATTTTGGAATATCTTAGATATATCTTTTTAGGAAAAGGATTACTATAATTGATTTTGTATTAATTATTAATCCTTTGGAGCTAAGTTTTACTCTCCTATATAAAGAGAGTTTCTCCTGCCTTTTGACACACAACACAACACGCCATTATTAAAGAAAGAGGCTTAGAATTTTCGGCCATCTTTCTTCGGGTTCGAGTTGGAATAATCTTGGGATTATTCGGTAGCATATCAAGAGAGGTCCGGCGTTGGGAAACACCATCCACCTGGTGTTCTTTGGGAGACACACGTTGGAAGGCTGTGGCTTCTCAATACGTGTTCTTGGAGATCTATCGTTCTTGGAGTTAAGCACCATAAAAGGTAGGCTCCTAAACCCCTTGTAGATTTAGATCTTTAATTATGTTCTTTGTTTCGTTTAGATCTAGATCCCGATGCCTTCATTTGCGTAATCGGGTCAATCCATGATTGATCCGGACGATATTACATCTAACAAGTGGTATCAGAGCCTTTGATCTAACGATCAAAGAATATGAGTTTTAGATCAGGAGTGGAAAAACATGTTTTAGGTGTTTCATTTTTTTTTTTTTTTTTTTGGTTAAATTCAAATTTATTCATGTTGTATGCTTGTGAATGTTGTGGTTGAAGAGATGGATTGGGGTTGGTATTGTTTACCCGTAGATCTATTTTGTAGCTCCTTTGTTTAGTAGAACAATCGAAAGATAGAATTGTATTTTATTTATGTCAATTTTCAAAATTCCATGTAAAAGTAGCATCTTTTATTATAATTTTGTTGTTCGGACTCGAAAAGATGAAGATCTTGAAGAAAGATGAAGATCAGCGAAATCCAAGGTATGAACGAGGAGAAACGGATTAAATTTTTTTTTCTTTTCAACCCATGCATGCGGCTAGGGTTTCCATCTTAAGCGGCTGCATCCAATTTTTTTTAATGTAACCTGTTTTACTTTTTTTTTTTTTTTTTTTGTTATTACAGCCGACTTTATCAAAAAAAAAAAAAAAAAAAAAAAAATTGGAATTATTTTTTTGCCGCATGATAACAAAAAAAAAAAAAAAAAAATTTAATTATAATAAATTGGTTTTATTTAATTAAAAATACCTTTCTCCTCTCGGTGTTAAGTGGTTCGTGATCCGCGGTTCGAGTTCAAGATTCAAGATCAAGACTCAAGACATAGTATAAGCTTTACTTTTCCTTAGAAAATAGTTAGTCGGGGATACCAACGGTCCATCTCGATGTTTACTTTTCGGTATAATTTTGTGTTTGATCAAGATTACGTGCTTAAAACCGGAAAATTGCCATGACTTGCATCTTCATGATTCCACTCCAATGCATACATGTAGCTAGTTTATTTCGAATAAATTAGGCATGTATAACTCGAATAATTAGTATGAATGCTTATTAATTTAATATGTGGTAGTTAAATAATAAGTAGCTAATTATAAAACCGAGGACCGGGTTTATGTCAATCGTTTACGATTTTAGTGATGGATTCTCGGTGAATCCCACTTCGATAAATCGTTGAGTTTTTTCGGTGATGGCTTCTCGGTGAACCCACCTTAAACAAAAGCGAGATTACGCTTTGGGTGACAACTTAGAAATCGGAGAATCTTAGTACATGGGTTCGAAATGGTCTAACCATGGTCGGGCGAGTTCAACCGAGCCGGCTTAATCGACTCCCCTCCACGTGTGATGTGCGTTATGTGATTCGACAAGACTTAGCATAGCCGATAAGCCTTCGGGCTAAACGGGCTTCTCTTGCCGGATTGGCCTCGAATCACACATATGTTCCAACGAATAAGACGGCGTAGGCTTGCCTACATAACCGACCCTGTTCGGAGTACTTTGATTTATTGTTTCTTATTGTCAAAGCCAAAACCGTAATTAGTAAACCCACCACTTTTTCAAAATATTGAGTGGGAGCGGGGAAGGCGACACCAACCCCACGGCCTCTACTATAAATGCAAGCACGTGAGAGAAGGGTGGACGCCTCGAGCCGCTTTGATTCGGCCCCTGCGGGTGGTGTTCGCCCTATCAAAATTCAAGGCTTGGTTTCGAAAGGATAGATTTTGGTACTCGTTGAGTCATCGACCGACCTGCGGCATACTACCGGGCGTACTTTGAGATCTCGATATAGTAGGTCACACTCTTTATGGATATTTTGAAATATCTAGGCTAGAAAAGGAAGGTAATCAATGATTAAGGTCCGGGATGTCCGATTCCCGTGAGATGTTTGATTCTCAAGATTAATCATTGAGAGAGAGATTGTCTCAGTTTAATCATCGCCTTTTTGGTGACCACTGGCGGCATCGAGGTGTGAGATTAAATCCTTGGAATGGTAGGATAGACTTTATAGTTTATTATTCCTAAAATATAAATCTAGTAGTGAAAATTTTTTGAATTTAACTTTCGTCATTTTATTTACAACTAGATCTCAGGTTACTAAACTGTTAGTAATAGGACTTCAATAAAAATGTGGAAAGTAACAAGCACGTTGTAATTATCAATAAATGCGATTAACTTTTCGGAAGAAATTTTTCTCTTGAGCCTTTAAAAACTTAAGTGACATAAATGCAGGTGTGTCACGGGTGTCACTCGTGTTGAGCGAGAGGCGACCATACTTAGTTTACAAAAGATGACATAGGACTATCGGATAAAATTCATTTAGTGAATTTTAAAAGTGTAATTACACAACAAATTTCTAAATTGAAAAATTGGAAAATCATATACATAAGGCGTTGCTAGTTAGACGATATTTGGAACCGATAAACTAGTGGGAGCCTTAGCCTTATGATTTGTTGTTTTTACAATTATTAGAAATGTGTAATAGACTGCACAGAAGTTTCTCCATTTATTGGAAAAACAAGAATAAAGCGTTACTAGTTAGACAGTATTTGGAACTGATAAACTAGTAGGAGCTTAGTTCTGGAGATTTTATAATCGTTGAAACATCATGAACAAAGCATTTCTAGTTAGAAAAGATTTGGGCGATAAACTAGTGGGAGCTTAGTTACGGGGATTTTTCGATCTTTGAAAAATCATAAATACAAAGTGTTGCTCGTTAGACGGTATTTGGAACCGATAAACTAGTCGGAGCTTTGGTCTTATGATTTAACGATTAGAAAAATCGATAGTCCAAGCAAGTAACACTGAACATCCCACAGTTCAAGAGTAGTGTCTACTCACACGAACTGCTAGTTCAAGACTATTTCCATCTAAGGAAAGTCGAGAATGGGAAAGAATGTTTATACGTGTTAGTCATCTAGACTAAGTAGTTTTAAGGCTAAACCGGAAAATTAATAAATTGGAAATTAGAGGATAATGAAAGTGATTTCGGATCACTGTCCAATGTATCCTAGCAATTTTCCCGAAAGCTAAAGTTCTTTGGAAGAACTAGGTAGCTTTGCATTAAACGATAAATAAAATAGACAACGGGCAGTTCTTTCAGATTGACTAGTGGGAGTGATATAAGGAAATGAATCTCGGATTCAATTCTTGAGCATCACAGAAAATTCATTTTCGTTTTCGGATTCGTTGGAGCGAACATATTCATTTTCAATAGGATAATTTGTTTGTCTTATTGACGATGAATGTAACGATCAGTAATACGAATCCAAGACTCGGACTTTTGTTTGATAAAGTCGAACCACGAATCATTGTTGAAAAGGTATTAGTAACACATCTTAAAACATATAAACGCAAATGGTTTCCGTATTTCGATAAACGCTTCTTTCTATTCTATTAATTAGTGCATATTCCTAAAGACAAGATCTCAAGGCGGCTTAGGGTGATTCCTATCTCGAGTCAAAGGAACACTGTCTCAAAGGAACAATGACTAAGTTTCCTTTCAATCAGGAAAGGGTAATAGATTTAAAGAAGTAACATAGCTTGTTCATAACAATCTTCGGGGTCATATGAAAGGTACAAGCTAGTGGGAGCTTTTGAAGTAGTGACATCTTGTTTGACTACTATTCGAGACTCCGGTAAGTTTATCAAAAATATTTGGAGGAAATCTCTGATTTCTGAGAGATAGAGTATTCCATACTCATAAATAGGTTATTGCGTAGTCTTCGGGGTGATGCTCGGCCTACCCCAGGTGAAATGTTTTCACTAAAGGGATACACCACAAATTTGCCTTACATAGTTATTGATGTGCTACGATATTTCTTTGAACTCATTTAAGATATTGGTTGCAAAATAACGGTTGTATTGAAAAACCGAGAAGTCTACCCAGAAGATGCCTACGCATTTGTGGATAAGAAGTGAATTCGGTTCACCCCACTTCCGTAAATAGAGGCATTCAGCACCGAGTGCTTGAAGGTAGGGCTGGCAATTTTGCGTACACGTTCAGGTCGTGAAATATCTTAATGCATTGAGTAAAGGTTGGTTATTAAACTCGTAAAATCAGAGAATGACGGTAATACTGTCAAACTCGGTCTGATAGAGTCTATAAATAACAACCTTAGATCTTGAAGTATTTGTACTCAAGATGTTACTAACTGATGTGTTCAGTCCACATCCAACACCGGCAGTTGGTGATAACACTAATAAGAACTACTAAACTAGATCAGTATATCAATCCACCCCGAACGCAGTGGGAGTATGGTTTGTCCATTACCCATTGCAGGACCTTACGGTCTATAGGGTAGATTGATGACCTATAGTCCTTTGTGGGCTGTGTAGGATCCTGATCATAAAGGTTGGTTTAAAAGCCATAACCCTGTGAATGGAGTATGATACTCCAATTCTGTTGAAACTCTTGTAGAACCACCTGAGTATCTCAGGCCCAGTGGGAGTAATTGGAACTACATGAAGAAGAGTAGAATGAATAGGAAAGTTTAACTTTCACCGCAAAGCTGAGTAATTTAGGGGTGATTCCCTAAAAGGTAGAGAGTTAACCAGACCGTGATCTCTCTTACCACTCAGTCTTGCTTGATTTCGTCAGAAAGCGGGAAATAGGGGTGATTCCCTAAGACTTCCTTGCCGAACAACGGAATCTGAATTCATTCAGAACAGAAGGGTTTTAGCTAAGAACAAATAACGGATTCGTTACAAAGTAGAAAATAGGGGTGATTCCCTAAGACCTTTTTGCGAGACTAACGGCATCTTCATTTATTCAGAATGAACTTTTGGCAGGATGCCTGCCATAGCTTATATCCTTTGGGGATTAAAGCAAACCTCTCGGTCATTTCAAAGTCATATATTTTAATATATGGACTTGACCAGAATATTGATAAGTCTTTCGTAGACTGGGCTTCGATATTAGTATAGTAGTATGTAGATTAGTGTTTGTGAACGGTAACACTGAAACAATTGGAAACAACATGGGTGTGTTATCTGAAGTCAGAGTCTGACATGCCATCGGGATTCATTCTAAAGGATTTGATTCGCTCAAATCCGCAAGAATCGATCATTGGCAATCCCATCCATTCACCTGGTTAAGATATTCTTGCATTTATGCAACATTCAACGATGTAGTCTACCCTACCTCTCGGGAATGGTTATCTAAACACGAGGATGAATACGAAATGGGATGTTTAGTGAATCCTCAAGTATCTTCGGGAGAATGAGGAATAATATGCTAGTATATTCAGTGCAAACTAGAATATAAGTGATGACACCGATTCGACTTTAGGTCGGATGAAGGATGATCGTTAAGTCGATTTCGTCCTCGGTGTTGAATCAAAGGCATATTGATATCGTATCACCGGATTAGATGGAAAGCGACGTTCGATCCCAAAGATTGACTCAAGCCGACATCCTACCTAATCGATGTACCAAGTCACATGGTATTCGGATTACGAGCACGCGCCGGGTCATCGACCTACCTGCGGAGGCATACTCCGGTCGTGCTTGGAAGGATGAATTACTAAGATGCGCTTGGAGGGTACATATTTGAGGATTCGTCTCACTTGTTTTGAGCAAGTGGGAGAATGTTGTAGATATAGATAAATAAGGGTGTGCTCTAAAACAATTAATCCACTTGCCTTTCGTGCAAGTGGGAGATTGTAAGTGTAGTGCCGAAAGACAATTGTATAATTGTTTTAGGACGAGAATTAATAATTCATCTTATTATATGCATGTATGCTTATAATTAAGACACTACTAAAAACCCTAAGTACCTCGTTTATGTAATCACGTAACTCGATTGTATGGCTATACACAAGAGGATTGAGTTAGTGAGATGTACTTAAAATTAATTTTAGTCCGTAGCGTTTATTAATCTCGAGCACGGGTCTCATGATTAATTTGCTATTAATGCGCCCGAGAACACTTTAGGTGTGATGATCTTATCCGGTTTGTCGGTAATAGTAAGGTACTAGTGGGGCATTTATATATGATGATAATCATATAGAAATTTGGACCGATTTGATTTGAGTTCTCGATATAATTCCGTAATCGAGAAGTCTTATCGAATCACAAGATGATCATATATGGATTAATCTTAATCCCGAGGTGATCTGCTGCATTTAACGCTTAGACTAGGGTAGAGTTTGATGTGTTAGTAAGGATCACTTGAAGTATGTGGTCCAACACTTCTCGTTGGCTCTATTCGGGATGAGTGAGTAGTCGTGCTATCACGAATATGGAATCCATTCCTTCCCTCGGAAGTAGACGAACCGATTCACTTATTTGTTGACCACAAAGCGATCGATCGGCCGAGTTCATATTATATTGAATATGAACTAATTGATCACTAGGGGTTAATGGTAAATAAGGATAAGATGTTTCGAGAAGGGTTTACGGAAATATCCCGAATCGAAATGAGCGATCTATGGAGGATTTATCCGTATGTAATGATTATATCATTGGGCGCTTTCGACTCATAAATTGAGTGTAAGTTATCTATATTCGATAGAGTTCGATTTCGGGTTTATGGTGGTGTAATCGGAATTAATAGGTTGGATATAATTATTACGTTTGACGAATAATTTTTATTCGATTATTATAGAAGCATCGAATATGGGGCCCATGGTGCGACGTTACTCCTAATATAGCATAATTGGATTTCGTCGTCGTTGCACCTCGATTATAATTAAATGGTTGGATTGGACTATTTAATTGGATATGTGGATTAATTGTTTAGTTAAATTTAAATAATTAAATACACTGAAAGACATTTTAAGGTAATTTCGGCCAGAATTGGTGTGTTGACCAATTTTGACCCAAATTGGTCAAAAGAATAAAAGGTGCGTGACCTTATTTGATTGAAAAGGTGCGCATGTTTGTTTTTATTATTTAATTATTGGGAAATTAGTTTTTCTTGGATAATTATTTGACGTGTGATTAAATTATTTATGTGTTAAATAATTTAAGGAAAAGAATATCTTTTATATGTCCTTATTTATTTTGGAATATCTTAGATATATCTTTTTAGGAAAAGGATTACTATAATTGATTTTGTATTAATTATTAATCTGGAGAAATTTAAGTTTTCTTTCTCTCCTATATAAAGAGAGTTCTCCTGCCTTTTTGACACACAACACAACACGCCATTATTAAAGAAAGAGGCTTAGAATTTTCGGCCATCTTTCTTGGGTTTGAGTTGGAATAATCTTGGGATTATTCCGGTAGCATATCAAGGAGGTCGGCGTTGGGAAACACCATCCACCTGGTGTTCTTTGGGAGACACACGTTGGAAGGCGTGGCTTCTCAATACGTGTTCTTGGAGATCTATCGTTCTTGGAGTTAAGACCATAAAAAAAAAGTGAGCTCCTAAAGCCCCTCAGATTTAGATCTTTAATTATGTTCTTTGTTTCGTTTAGATCTAGATCACGATGCCTTCATTGCGTAATCGGGTCAATCCATGATTGATCCGACGATATTACATCTAACAATTTATACTTTTACTTACTTATTATCATATTTAAACCTTAGACTTTAGACTTAAAACTTCATATTTCATACTTCGGTTTCAACAAACAAACAAAACCAAAAAAAAAAAAAAACCCAAAGTTCTTGTTACAACATTCAAAAACTACATCCATTCAGTCATGTCTTTGGTGAAGTTATTATAGATATTGTATATATGTTGATAAGTATTGAAATAAACATATATTTCATCGGTGTAAAATGTAAGGAAAAAATATTCTTTTTTTACTTCAAAAAGAAAGTTTTATAATAATAAAGAAAACATAAACATTACATCCGAAAGATGTCATTCCTTTGCCAGTGACCCCAGTAAGAGCATTGGCAATGGCCACATGTTTTTTCTAGTGGTTCAGCAAAAAATTTGACAAAATTAAATTATCATTTTAATATGATAATTTTTTTTTTTTTTTAAACGAATCATTTTTATTAACATCCTCAAAGAGGCACCAAACCAATCAGGCTTACAAGATTGTTCTCAGAAATAAAACTTTATGAAATCCTACTCTATACACCAAACGTACCAAGATTTCTTGCTTGCTCAACTATATTGAAATAAAGGCGTAAGAGGGTGGCATCTCTTCATCATAGTAAATGTTTGATCCTATTTTCCATAGCCAAATTCCATATATTGCCTCTCTCCAAGTATATTTCCAACGCGTGGTGCCAAACCAACCACTCCCATTTGAGTTCATATTCAACCATGACCATTCAATGTGGTTATAACGCCAAAAAACTTTCTTTTATCTTTGTGAGGGACGCCTTTGGTTCCGAGATCTCTTTCGCCCAATTACAATCTCTTAGAGCATGTAGTATGGACTCATTTGTGCCATTACATATGAGTACAGGGCGGGTCGTCTACTACATGTCTAGCATGAAGCATCATATTCACAGGAAGGGCTTCATGTGCAATGACCCATAGTGTATAGTTGCCTCTTGTTGGCCCTTTCAAATCCGGATATTTTTCGAGATATCCATGTCCGTACGTTCATCACTAGGGGTTAAAATGTGTAACCGAAGCTACGGTGTACTTACCATTCGGATCCGCTTTCCATTTATAACCTTGAGGGTAGCCTCCAATCCACCTTTTAGAAGTGCGTAAGCTTTGGTTATACCTCTCCATGTTGAGGAGCATCCAACTTTTGTTGTCACGGATAATTCCTTATACTTGTGAGATAAGGCACTTACCCATAACATATCTTTTGTAGAATGAGATCCCACGTGAGTTTGCCCAAGAAAGCGATATTCATTTCATACAATTTCTTGAAGCCTGTGCCACCAACTTTGTTTGGTGACACAAAGTATTCAGAAATGGTATGTAGCTTTCGACAGTCTATCATCATCTCCCCAAAAAAATTGTCTAGAGGTCCTTTCTAGTGTATTTATAGTCGAACTTGGGAGGAGAGTTATCTGCATGATATAAAATGGTTGCGTGGAAGAGAGCTTTGAATTAGAACACGCTACACCACCACGAGAGAGATTTTCGCTTCCAGGCTGGACATCTTTTTCTTCATCTTGTCTTCCAGATAAGCAAAGTGAGAAATGCGCTTTCTACCATGTAGCAGGGGGACTCCTGATGAGCGTTATTTTTCACCAAACAAATTTATAATACTCAAAACAACGGTGACTAAACAAGCTCTCTAACCGGCAGTGGACCGGGTCGATTGCTAGTAAAGCTACAGGAGTCCGAGGTCGATCCCACAGAGAAGATGTGCTTGTAAGTACCAAAGTGAACTTATTGCTTAGTCTAGGCAAACAAGTTGTTGGAATGTTTGTACACTTCAATTAAACTAAAGTAGATTAAACTAACAAGTCTAAAGGGGGAAAGGGACATAGCCGAACCATGATCAAAATGACTAATTTCAACCCCAAGGATAGACAAAACTGGGAGTGTGCAATATAATAAACGAACTCTTGCATTCAATTTCACGGGTGCGAACTCCTAAACCCGGTGCTAAGCCTGAACAACTCTCTTCTTACACCTTATGCCATGTTAAAGTCTCGAACAACTCTCTCCTAACAAGTCATGTTTTGCACTCGAGCCGCTTAAGCGTATAAGCGAGTAACCTCACGATGAGCTCGGTTTAACAACTAAACCGAGACTACACCGCGATCCTAGAACCCTTTTCCCACACCCCTCTCTCTGAACAACTCTCAAGAGTGGTGTGTGTGATTTTTGACCTAGGTGATCAATCTAGTCCAAATCCGTTATAACAAGTTCTACGACGTGAAACGAGCAAGATTAAACAATAAAAAGCACTACCCACTCCCAATTTCATCACCCAAAGAGTGATTTCACCAAATTTCACATGACCCGGCTATGGAGAGAAATTAGCTACACATTATACAATCTAAACAACAAACAATGAAGGAAAACATAGCAATAACAACAAAAGAACAAGCAAACATACTTACTTGATTGAGATTTAAGAGAGAGAAAATTCGTGCTCCAAAAGATCAAATTTTTGCCAAACTAAATGTTACAAATCGAAGATATAAGTTAGAGAATGAAAGAGAGGATCGAAAGACGATTCTAATGATATATAGCACTAATTCTAACTCCTAAGGATGAAGAAAATCGCCCAAAATGACCTAAAACTACTCCTATGCGCGGCTCCCCCCTTCTTTGTGAAATTTGCAGCTTTTTATAGCAGGAAATGAGCCAAACGCACGTTTGGAAGGTTCCCAAACGCGCGTTTCAGCATATAACTCTCTGTACGTAAAAAAAAACAGTTCCAAACGCGCGTTTGAAGTGTTCAAACGCGCGTTTGAGATTCTGCTGTTTTCTGCTGCAGTAAAACCTTCATAACTTCTTCGTCCGAGCTCCGATTTGGGTGATTCAAGATGCGTTGGAAAGATCTTTCAATTCTCTACAACTTTCATGAAGAAGTCATGACCAGAAAATGCCTCCATCATGGGTCAAAATGCTTCTGAATCAGAACAGTCACTCGGGCACCAACTCTTTCTCTTCCTTTTCCTATTCTTTCTTCTTTCTTGGCTCATTCTTGCACCTTGATCACACTTATCATCATAAATCTTCGCCTTCCGGTTCTCGAGACACCAATACCCTACATCATCACAACAACCAAAAACAACCAAAACATTCCGGAGGGTAAAAGTGCTCGGAATAGGGTCAATATCAATAAAAGGGAGGTAGTAAACCATCAAAGTGATGATTTACTCCCGTGCTATAAACTCACGATATTACCCCTAAAGCGGTCTAAATTACCAAGAAACATGCTAAAAGTGTGGTAAGCGGGGTAGAAAATGCACCGGAATCACGTAAAGTTGACTCATCACCACCCCACACTTAGCCTTTGCTCGTCCCCTCGAGTAAAATAGGCGTTTTAAAACAAACCAAGGGATTCAACTTTATGATGTAGGTGCTACTACTACTCACACTCTCGAGGTGGCCCCAAAGTAAGAAACACGAACATAAACACATTGGTACAACATTATCAAGAAAATGGAGCGTGTGTGGTGCCAAGCTAAAACCAAATGCTCAAAATGATTGTCGGGGCTTGAATCCCAACCAAAAAAGTCTACCAACCGTTTCATAATCACGAGCCTCTCCACTAATCTAGTTTACTAAGTTTGGACACGATCGGGCAGGACTTGAGCGGTTATAACGTTAGGCTAGGGTGATTTCGGTTAGTCGAAAAGGGTAGTTTAGGAGCTGGAGCAAAGAAGTGCGAGTGAACCTAATCAACCAAGTACCAACTCATCTTTATCATGCAAACCACCCAAAACTCCTTTTGATCAACTTTGACATTTTGGGAACCATAGGTTACCAGTGCACCCGAACTCATTGCCAAACTCGACTATGTTTCAAGTGTCGTGAGGTGAGTTCAAGCACACTAGCACCTATCTCACTATCCCAACTCTAACATCATAAAAATTTATCATTGAGCTCCTTACTTTGACTCCACGCCTTTATTTCTATGTACATCTCTTTTTTTTTTTTTTTTTTTTTTTTTTTTTTTTTAAAGGAAGAGATAGAAGAAGAGATTTTCTTTTCTTTTGGCCCAAGAGCCGAACACCAAGCCCAAGCAGCTCCTCAACACTTTATAGCTCAAAACGAGAAACAACAACCCAATCAAAACATCATCTCCCCACCCGACACTTGCCTTAGCAAGTGTGGTCTAATGAAAGACTAAGTCCACTCGCAGAGGTATAAAATGAAGGAAATGTGACCATAATAAGGCTCAAGGGTAGGTTTCGACTAAGTAACAAACGGCTATAAGCGAATGGTGGTCGAGACCATTCTATCAAAGCGAGAGGGGCTACGAAGGGTAAATGTTCGGTTAAGGCTTATTTGGCTATGGTAGGGTCAAGAGAACGCCAAAACCGTCATCCCATGTCCTACTTAGGTGAACTATGACATTTCGTCTCAAGGCTAGTGATATGAAAGGTGGTAGCAATCAAATTGTGCACAAAGTGTAGCTTTCGTGAAATTAATAAGACTCCATTCTCAAGATAATATCAAACCACAATGTACATGTTCGGGATCCCGACTAAGGTAATCACCACTCAAATGTGAAAATAACACATACAACACGGTGTTAAGACCCTTGAAATTTTTTAAAAATTACCCAAAAATCGACTCGAGCCCGATCATAGGCTAAGCATACCACATTTATAGCACATTTAACAACGAAAACAAGAAAGCAACTAAGTCTCCCACCCCACACTTAAACGAAACACTTGTCCTCGGTGTGTGAGAGATAAAAGAGTAAAAGACTTATTTGTTTGACCAAAACCCGCAAAAAGGCGCACTTTAGCTCACATGACATCTTCTAGTAAGCTCCATCTCGAAAGTACACGAACACCATGTAGACAGAAAACAAGGCAAACACATGCACGGAAAAAAATCCACGTGCCAAAAGATGGTGATAGATACGAGATATATAAAAATAGAAGCCATGCCACAATCAAGGTATCAAAGCATATCAACCATACTAGACGGGAAGTGCACTGGATGTAAAGATAATCAAAAGAAACACAGAGCATCCACGCATAAAATAAGGCCACAGAGGCTCACATAAAAACATCCCCGTCTACGTACAAGAGCAAGAATCAAAAAGAAAATCTCACCCCAAACTCTCTTGTGAGACAAAACTCTCCCCTCTTGCACCCAAAAACCACTTCAAAAACAAAATTATTACCAAAAGGTGGGTTGCCTCCCACAAAGCGCCTTTGTTTTACGTCGTTGGCTCGACCAAGTGGCACCAAACGGACTCAAACCATAAAGGACTCAAACCAACTCAAGACAACATTTTTAATTCAATCAAAAATCACCAAAAACCATCAACCGAAATCCGAACTCAAGAATATCAACAATTCAAGGAGAATGAGCATAGCAAGCATAGGGGAAAACGAGTTCACTAGGAACTTACCGCACATGGCTCTTGGGAATCCCCTCGTTGAAATCCGCCATCATCCTCTTCTTGAAATTACCATCCCATGGTAGTTGTTCCTGTCATAAATCTTGTGAGCTTCATCTACCGGGAGTAAAGAGTGTAGTAGTCCGGGACCGGTATGCTAATCACCTCCAACTCTTCCGGTAGCTCTACCACGGATGTCATATCAAGTTCATGAGATTTCATCACACACTCCAAAATTGCATCATCATACAATTCAATCGGGAGTGATGGTGAAATGGGCGATCCCGTCTTCTCTTCAAACTCAGAATCCGGTTCTTCAAAAAGTGTGCTCAAATCTATCATACACTCCTCCAAGTCATCGTCTTGCATTTCTTCGGGAGGCGGTGTAATAGACAAACATTGCACCTCTTCCATCTCTTCTTCATCCCAAAACGAGCTACTTTCATCACCAAAGATTTCATGTTGAGTCCTAACAATGGTTGGTTCCACCATACATTCCACCAAGGCATCATCAATGTTCACATCGGGAAGTGAGGATGTAATTGGAAGAACGTGAAACCTACCACAGTCAAACTCTACAAGAGGAGACTCTAGTGACATGGGCGATCCCAACTCAATCTCTAGCTCGGAAAACGCTTCATAGAGATAAAAATCATCATCCTCTCTCTCCGGTTTCCTTGAATGAGCCTCTTCTCGCTCTTTTCCCACGGTTTCTAGCTCCTTTCTTGTTTCTTCTTCTTTCTCAAACTTCATCTTTTCATTTAGTTGCACTACTCGATCTTCAAGATTTTGCAAAGATTCCTCTTGTTGGTCCAACAATTTCTCATGGTGTGCATCTTCAATCTTTTCCCCTACCGACTTCATCCCACTCGGTTTCTTGCGTCTTGGTCCTCTTCTTGTCTCGGAAACATAAAGTCTTGTAGCCTCCGCAATCCGTTCAATTTGGTCAAACGCACGATCAGGTTGTAGCATCATTAAATCACCGCCGCTTGAAGCATGAAGTCGGTTTTGCATATCTTGATCAAGTCCCCTCAAGAAACAATGGACTTGGTCCCCAAGAGTGACTCCATGTACAGGACATTGGCGCAACAAGGCCTTATACCGTTCCCATGCCTCGAGTAGTGACTCGTCTTCATAAGCATCAAAGGTCATGATTGCCTCTTTCAAATCAAAAACTTTTCCCGGTGGATAGTATTTAAGCAAAAAAATGCGCACCACCTCGGTCCAAGTGTGTAGGGAGTCATGCCTTAAGGAGTCATACCACGCTCTTGCTTGGTCTTTTAGAGTGAACGGGAACAAAAGTAGCTTGATTGCCTCTTCACTAACACCGTCCATCCTTATAGTCCGACACACCTCGAGATAATGATCCAAGAAGAAGTAAGGATTTTCGATTGCCGTCCCTCTAAAGGTTGAGTTGTCCCTAATCATATTGATAATATTTTGCCCAATACTCATAGTGTTGGCGGTGATCGGGGGCAACCTTATCGGACTATGCCCCACCAAGTCGGCCCGTGGCATGACCAAATCTCTACAAGTCCGCACATCTCCTTGATTCGGTGCCGGATTGGGAGTTTGCATATGAGGTTGCATTAATGCTTGAAATTGCTCTTGTACTTGATTCATGAGCCAATTCATAGCATTCGGGTCCATCGGTGGCATTGCTCCACCTTGTCCTTTCCCTTGACAGTTTACCCTTTGTTGAACATTGTTACTTAAGGATTGGCCTTGAGCTCGATTAGTAACTCCTTGACCTCCCCCGATAGAAGGGTGTTCCACAAAAACTTGGCCTCCACGACCCACTTGATTAGTGTCTTGGTCCATTTCCGTTTGTTCCGGACTCAAACCTTCAAATCTAGCAATCAAATTCCCAACTAGAAGGCCCCTTCCTCTTTGTTTAGCAAAGGTCTCCATTCTAGCAATGTAAGGTTCAAGCGGTTCTCAAAAACTCCGGGCAATGCACTACAAAACACCAAACAACAAGAAAACAATAAAATAAAACCTAGGCCCAAGCCTTCGGTTCACTTGCAAGATATCACAAATAGCACACATCTTCCCCGGCAACGGCGCCATTTTGATGAGCGTTATTTTTCACCAAACAAATTTATAATACTCAAAACAACGGTGACTAAACAAGCTCTCTAACCGGCAGTGGACCGGGTCGATTGCTAGTAAAGCTACAGGAGTCGAGG
Organism: Gentiana macrophylla; assembly: GCA_026214975.1. Taxonomy (NCBI): domain Eukaryota; kingdom Viridiplantae; phylum Streptophyta; class Magnoliopsida; order Gentianales; family Gentianaceae; genus Gentiana; species Gentiana macrophylla. The sequence goes on from CM047813.1 coordinate 24,872,284, forward strand.
TCGATCCCACTTGAGAGAAGATGTGCTTGTAAGTACCAAAGTGAACTTATTGCTTAGTCTAGGCAAACAAGTTGTTGGAATGTTTGTACACTTCAATTAAACTAAAGTAGATTAAACTAACAAGTCTAAAGGGGAAAGGGACATAGGCGAACCATGATCAAAATGACTAATTTCAACCCCAAGGATAGACAAAGCCGGGAGTGTGCAATATAATAAGCGAACTCTTGCATTCAATTTCACGGGTGCGAACTCCTAAACCCGGTGCTAGCGTCTGAACAACTCTCTTCTTACACCTTATGCCATGTTAAGGTCTGAACAACTCTCTCCTAACAAGTCATGTTTTGCACTCGAGCCGCTTAAGCGTATAAGCGAGTAACCTCGCGATGAGCTCGGTTTAACAACTAAACCGAGACTACACCGCGATCCTAGAACCCTTTTCCCACACCCCCTCTCTACGAACAACTCTCAAGAGTGGTGTGTGTGATTTTTGACCTAGGTGATCAATCTAGTCCAAATCCGTTATAACAAGTTCTCTGACGTGAAACGAGCAAGATTAAACAATAAAAAGCACTACCCACTCCCAATTTCATCACCCAAAGAGTGATTTCACCAAATTTCACATGACCCGGCTATGGAGAGAAATTAGCTACACATTATACAATCTAAACAACAAACAATGAAGGAAAACATAGCAATAACAACAAAAGAACAAGCAAACATACTTACTTGATTGAGATTTAAGAGAGAAAATTCGTGCTCCAAAAGATCAAATTTTTGCCAAACTAAATGTTACAAATCGAAGATATAAGTTAGAGAATGAAAGAGAGGATCGAAGAGCGATTCTAATGATATATAGCACTAATTCTAACTCCTAAGGATGAAGAAAATCGCCCAAAATGACCTAAAACTACTCTATCGCGGCTCCCCCTTCTTTGTGAAATTTGCAGCTTTTATAGCAGGAAATGAGCCAAACGCACGTTGGAAGGTTCCCAAACGCGTTTCAGCATATAACTCTCTCAGACGTAAAAAAGCAGTTCCAAACGCGCGTTTGAAGTGTTCAAACGCGCGTTTGAGATTCTGCTGTTTTCTGCTGCAGTAAAACCTTCATAACTTCTTCGTCCGAGCTCCGATTTGGGTGATTCAAGATGCGTTGGAAAGATCTTTCAATTCTCTACAACTTTCATGAAGAAGTCATGACCAGAAAATGCCTCCATCATGGGTCAAAATGCTTCTGAATCAGAACAGTCACTCGGGCACCAACTCTTTCTCTTCCTTTTCCTATTCTTTCTTCTTTCTTGGCTCATTCTTGCACCTTGATCACACTTATCATCATAAATCTTCGCCTTCCGGGTTCTCGAGACACCAATACCCTACATCATCACAACAACCAAAAACAACCAAAACATTCCGGAGGGTAAAAGTGCTCGGAATAGGGTCAATATCAATAAAAGGAGGTAGTAAACCATCAAAGTGACAGATTTACTCCCCGTGCTATAAACTCACGATATTACCCCTAAAACGGTCTAAATTACCAAGAAACATGCTAAAAGTGTGGTAAACGGGGGTAGAAAATGCACCGGAATCACGTAAAGTTGACTCCCATCAACTCCTAAATATTTTCCAAGGTCACTCGTGTAATTCATTTGCAAACATTGGGACAGAGCCGCAATCGTATTGTGCCCCACGTTTTTGGAAGTATAAAATCTAGATTTTGCAGTACTAATTTTTTGTCCCGAGCAATAGCAAAAGTCGGCAAGGACCTCTTCAATAACCTGCGCCTGCGTTTCTGTAGCTTCACCAAAAAGTAGTAAATCATCCGCAAAAAATATATGAGAAATCGGTGGGCCTTGTCTCGATAATTTAATTGGTTTCCATCTCCCTTCATTAACTGCACCTTGAATTTTATTGCTAAGCACTTCCATACATAAAACAAACAAATATGGTGCTATAGGATCACCTTGTCGAAGACCTCTGCTAGGAGTAAAAGCTTCAAGTTTTTCACCATTACACAAAACCGACAACCTGGAGGATGAAATGCAGTGCATAAGGAGATTCTGTAGGTGTGCAGAAATACCAATCGTGTTGATGACATTTTTGAGAAAATTCCAGTTAACACGATCATAAGCCTTCTCTAGATCAACTTTTATTGCCATATATCCCTTTCTCCCTTGTGTCTTCGTGTGTAACATATGGATCACCTCCTGTGCTAGAATAATATTTCCTGAGGTTCCTCTCCCTGGTATGAAAGCACTTTGAGTATTACTCACTAGATTGCCGATTACATTCTGTAGTCGGTTAGCTAACACCTTCGTCACCATTTTAATAATTACGTTTGCCAGCGCTATCGGGCGGAATTGGGCAGGTGATTCCGGGTGTTCAGTCTTCGGGATCAGAGTTATCAGCACTTCGTTCATTTCTGGAGGAAAAATGGTTGTCTCAAATGCCTGCTTGACAAATCTCACAACTGACGCCCCAATTGTTCCCCAGCACCGTTTAAAAAATATTGGGGGGAGCCCATCCGGTCCCGCCACTTTGTACGTTCCCATTTCGAAGCAGGCATCCTCAATCTCCTTTTCGCAAACCTGCCTATTAAGATGACGAACCTCTTGTTCATTGAGAGAAGGCAAATTCACTGCACATTGACATAAATGGGTATCCTCTTCATCTGAATAAAGTTCAATGAAATATCTCCTCATCATTTCATGAAGCTCGGTTCCATCCACACTCCAGGACCCGTCTGGCCGTTTTAGAGAAGTGATTTTTGCTCTCTGTTTTCTTTTGAGGGCAGTTAAATGGTAATAGTGTGTGTTTCTTTCTCCCTCCACAAGCCAATGAAAATGAGATCTCTGGTGCCAGAATTTCTCTTCTTGCATCAGAATGTCATTATACTCTTCCATCAGCTGTTTTTCCAATTGGGCCAGGTATGCAGAATGGAATTTAGATAGGGACTCTTGAATACCTCTTAACCTTCGCATACATTTGTCTTTCCGCAAAAAAATATTACCAAAATGAGTCTTGTTCCATTGGTTTGCCTTGATCATAAAGTTATGTGCAACAACTTTAAAGTCGGGGTTCGTGTTGTCCCAATTTAAATCAACGAAATCTGCAAACTCGGAGTGATCAAACCATGCATTCTGAAATTGAAGAGGAGGAGGACCAGCTTTCTTTTTCTTTTTCCCTACGAGTTGGAGAAGCAGTGGGCTATGATCAGAATGCGTTTTAGGCATATGCGTCAAGGATACATCTGGGAAGAGAGTCAGCCAAGAAGCAGTACACCAAGCTTGGTCCAGTCTTTCTAAGGTCGGTGTACCCTTATACAGAGGTCCTGTCCAGGTGAACCTGGGCCCATAGAATTGAATACCCACTAACTCACAAGTTTGAAGCATACGTCGCATGTTGTTCACGTTTGCACCACCGAGAGGACGACCACCCTTTTTATCTTCCTGCTCGACAACTTGGTTGAAATCCCCAATCAAACACCACGGTTTTTTAATAATTGCTGAAATACGTTCCAGATATAACCTATTATTCTACCTTTCAAAGAAAATACGTGGCTCAACGGAAAATAAAACAAAGATTTAAAAAATGTTGTATTGGTAGGAAAGAGAATATATAGTTGAAATTTCCGTCTCTGACTACATATTAATATATATTTAATTATAAAGTGTCTTAAACCTTGTGCACAACCGGTGGAGTTGGGAGGGGTTAGGGTATTAGCATCAGACTCTTTATCTTCAACTTTATCCCTACATTAGGGATAAAAAATAGGGAAGAAGAAAGAAAGCTTCAGCATGAGAATCCCTATCCCCACCTTACATTAAGGGATAACTACAGTTCCTCCCTACATCTGGGGTGGAACTGTAGCTATCCCTATATATTTTTCATTGCTTTTATTGTTGTATGAATAGAGATAGAGATGCTGATGTAGAGTATTGTGAATTTAGTTGTTGTAAAGTAGGGATATATATTTTTTAATAGTATTTGTGAGGATAGAGATAGGGAAACTGGTATGAATACCCTTAGACCCACTTTCCCCTTCACACTGCAAGCTTTCATACGGAAAATGATATGTGCACTACACATTTGTGTAGTGTATAAACCACAACATACTGTGTATCATTTATTAAAGTGATAAATTATTTATTGTGATGGGTTCCAACAAAATATATGGTGTTGATTGTATTGTGTAAAATGTTGTGATAGAAAAAGTAGTTGATATATCACTACTCCTTTCAGACGGTAGTTTTTTTGAGCTATAGTGAACTAAAGTTTAATTTTTCTGACAACTTTTCAACTTCACATGGTGGTATCTTATGGCACTCCCAGCAGATGTCTTAAATTTTATCCCTAAAATAATATAAAATAATATATATTTCTATTTTACAACATCTCAATTCAAAAACCCCCACAACAACATCCCTATCCTTATTCCTATAACATTTTAAATAATATTAAATAATACATATTCTTCCTCACAACCCTATTTATACACATTACATATTTATTATTTCACTCCAGCAGCATCACTATCCCTATCCCTATAATTTTTAACAATTAAATATGTTTAGGGCATGAATAGTGCATCCCCACAAGTAGGGATGCACTGTTCATATCCCTAAAAATAAATAGGGATAGGATGCACTGTTCATATCCCTAAAAATAAATAGGGATAGGGCATCTTCTGTGGAAGCTATTTTAGGGTAAACTCTATTTTTTATGTTCATTTTAGGGATATGACATCATATAGGGCTTCTGCTGGGAATGCCCTTAGGCCAGCTTTTGCTCTAAGATGCCTCAATTACTCCCTTAAAACATATCATTTTCCGTTTCAGCAAAACTTTATCAACACCTAAAAAAAATTTCACTCCAATAAACAACCTCAATACAACTTCTAAAAAAACTTTTCTTTTCCATCTCAACTACTACCTAACTATTAATATATTTTTCAGCTTTTTAACATTTTCCTATCACAATCGGAATAAAATGTTTGTATCATAATCGAATAAAATGTTTAAACTAAAAAAATTATAAATTCTTCTTTAAAAAACAAATAATGTATGGTGTGTTTTCTAACAAAAAAAAAAAAAACACAAAATCGTATGTTTTGATTATTTCGTTTATTTTTTCTAAAAAAACATGTTTTTCTTATAGTTGAAATGTTTTATGTTTTACCCATGAATCATTTTTAATGTTATCATCACAAGAAAATATTGGGATTGTTTTTTTTATTATTATTATTATATTTTTATCTCTTATCTCTTTTCTTATATTATATCTTATATCTTATCTTATATCTATAAGATGTTAAGATGTTTTGCACACAATATGCCACGTGGCAGTCTCCTGGGCTGACATGTGGCACTTTTTTTTCTAATTTTTATTATTTTTTTATTTTTAAAAGCAGTTTTTTTCCTTCGGTAAAAACCGGAATTTCGGTTTCGGTTAGCGTTATATAGAAACCGATTTTTCCTTTCTGATTCTCCGTTACATAAACCGAACCAAAGTATATATTTCGATACAGTTCAATTTTATTATCTCCAACAAACAGCACGTGTTTAGTTGGCTTTGCACACAATGTGCCACGTGGCAGTCTCCTGGACTGACACGTGACACTTTTTTAATTTTTTAATTTTATTTTTAAAAGCAGTTTTTTTTTCCCTTCGGTAAAAACCGAAATTTCGGTTTCGGTTAGCATTATATAGAAACCGATTTTTCTTTTCTGATTCTCTTTTACATAAACCGACCAAAGTGTAGATTTCGATACGGTTCAATTTTATTACCTCCAACACACAATATGGTTTTAGTTTTAAGTTTCAATCAACTGAAAATTTTCAATTCGATTTCGGCACAACAGTTTAATAAAACCGTGTACTTATTTTTTTATTAAACGTGTACCGTTAGTAGCTTGTGCAGAAAAAGAGAAAAAAAACTGACGGATTTGAAGTTCTATTCTGTAGTGTACGATGAAATATTAGTCAAGTTTAGCTATAAAATACAACAACAACAAAATTAGGGCAACAAAATAAGGGCAATAAAACCATAAATTCGGTTAGCGTTATATAGAAACCGATTTTTGGTTGATTGAAACTTAAAACTAAAACCGCACTGTTTGTTGGAGGTAATAAAAATGAACTTTATCGAAATATACACTTTGGTTCGGTTTTATGTAACAGAGAATCGAAAAAAAAAAATCGGTTTCTATATAACACTAACCGAATTTCCGGTTTTATTTGTTTGCCCTAATTTTGTGGCCCTAATTTTGTTGTTGTTGTATTGTATAGCTAAACTTGACTAATATTCCATCGTACACTATACAATAGAAGTTCAAATCCATCAGGTTTTTTTTCCTTTTCTGCACAAGCTACTAACGGTACACGTTTAATAAAAAAAATAAGTACACGATTTTATTAAATTGTTGTGCCGAAATCGAATTGAAAATTTTCGGTTGATTGAAACTTAAAACTAAAACAGTACTGTGTGTTGGAGGTAATAAAATTGAACTGTATCGAAATATACACTTTGGTTCGGTTTATGTAACGGAGAATCAAAAAAGAAAAATCGGATTCTATATAATGCTAACCGAAACCGAAATTCCGGTTTTTACCGAAGGGAAAAAAAACTGCTTTTAGAAAAGAAAAAAAAAGAGAGGAACCACGTGGCACATTGTGTGCAAAGCCAACTAAAACCGTACTGTTTGTTAGAGGTAATAAAATTGAACCGTATCGAAATATACCCTTTGGTTCGGTTTATTTAACGGAGAATCAGAAAAGAAAAATCGGTTTCTATATAACGCTAACCGAAACCGAAATTCCGGTTTTTACTGAAGAAAAAATACTGCTTTTAAAAAAATAAGGAAAAAATGCCATGTGTCAGCTAGGAGACTGCCACGTGGCACATTGTGTGCAAAGCCTCTTAACATCTTATAGATATTTTCGATTTCGGCATAATAATTGAATAAAACCGTGTATTTTTTTTTATCAAACGTGTACCGTTAGTAGTTTGTGCAGAAAAAGTGGAAAAAAAAAAGACCGACGGATTTGAAGTTCTACTGTATATTGTGACTATGCCCACAATGTGCCACGTGGCAGTCTCCTGGACTGACACGTGGCACTTTTTCCCTTTTTTTTTTCCCTTCGGTTAAAACCGGAATTTCGGTTTCGGTTAGCGTTATATAGGAACCGATTTTTTTTATTCTCCGTTACATAAACCGAACCAAAGTGTATATTTCGATACGGTTCAATTTTATTACCTCCATCAAACAGTACGGTTTTAGTTTTAAGTTTCAATCAACCGAAAATTTTCGATTCGATTTCGGCACAACAATTTAATAAAACCGTGTACTTTTTTTTATCTAACGTGTACCGTTAGTAGCTTGTGCAGAAAAGAGGAAAAAAACCGACAAATTTGAAGTTCTACTGTGTAGTGTACGATAAATATTAGTCAAGTTTAGCTGTTTTCCGAGTTCTTCACCACTTCCGATTCAACAGCTATAAAATACAACAACAAAAAAATTAAAGCAACAAAATAAGGGAAAACAAATAAAACCATAAATTCGGTTAGCGTTATATAGAAACCGATTTTTTTTTTTCAATTCTCAATTACATAAACCGAAACCAAAGTGTATATTTCGATACAGTTCATTTTTATTACCTCCAACAGACAGTGCGGTTTTAGTTTTAAGTTTCAATCAACCGAAAATTTTCGATTCTATTTCGGCACAAAAATTGAATAAAATCGTGTACTTTTTTTATTTATAAAACGTGTACTGTTAGTAGTTTATGCAAAAAAGGGGGGAAAAAAAGACTGACGGATTTGAAGTTCTATTGTATAGTGTACGATGGAAGATTAGTCAAGTTTAGCTATAAAATACAAAAAAAAATAAAGGGCAAACAAATATCCGCGCTAGAAGGTGTGCGCGTGTAATGGCACGTGGACACCGCATTAAATGTTTTATTATTTTGAACAACATAACGCGTCGGTGGAACCGACGGCCATTTTTAATATGAACGTCACTAAAATTGGCGTTGGAATACCAAATCACTTTTTATATCCTTCAGATCGTATAGAAAATGGTAAACACATTTTCAAGATATTAATGATGATCGGAAATTAAGGCGTCGTGAGATTTGACCAGTGTAGTTATGGTCCATTTATTGTTTTTTTATAATGTTTCATTACGTAATGTCGAAAGTAAAGGGATCGACTTTATGACATTGTTCTCCGATGCATCATATTGTGGTTTATTTTGTAGGTGGAAACTCACGATAGAAATTTGGAAGAGAAGTGATTCATGATTTTCATGTCTCTAAGAAAGAGCTACATCTTGCAGAGAATGTGATATGTTTATGTTGCTCTCTTTGTCTTGTGCCTTGAATTTGTTACGGTTTAAGTTTACGCGATTTATTTCATGTTGGGAATCTATTCTTTGATATTATCGTTGATAACGATTTATGTTGGGCTCGCCGTGCCTTGCACGGCTCACGTTCACTAGTTATTATTATGTGGTGCAATCCGTGCAAATCAAACCCGAAGAATATGGAAGGTCAGAAAAAAAAAAAAAAAAAAAAAACATAAAGAATATGGACCCCACTTGCAACTTGCAAACCCCCTCCAGCAGCCCCTGATAGTTCGAGGTTGGAAAAAAAAAAGCATTATCGAGTGTTGTGAAAGACAGTATTGTGTCAAAAAAAAGCCCCCAAAATGAATTTTAGAGGTCGGGGTCGGGGGACCGCTGTGGACGCCCTAAGGAGCAGTAATAGCCTAGCTATGACTATTATATATCCAAGACTATTACTAGAATTTGGCACATTCACGAGCTATTGTATTAAAATTCCTAGTAACACAGGAGATTTCACGAAACCTAAAGTTTTGTTTGAGCATTCTAAATTTCTAATATAGGGAAATCAACTGTGTTGCGCGTCATAATTTAAATTTTTGATTTTCTTTAATCTGAAAAACGATTTCGTATAATTAGAACACGAAAGAGGGAGATAAAGAATCGTATCAGATTGATCAAATAGATTGTCCCTTATCTCAGCTGATTGCACAAGCACAAGAGCCACCCACGTGTTCGGTCTCTTGTGGTAATTATTACCAACAACCGTGCACAAGAGCCACCCAAGTGTTCCGCCTTTAATCGTAATCCACACGAACAAACGCCGGAATTTTCAAATGACTGCTACTTGGAAATCTCGACGGTTAGGTCGTCTTTTTTTTCTCCAACTCCCTCTCAAGAATCCCTCTCTTTACTTGTGATTTTTCAAATAGATCGTGATTCAAAAAGAGTTCGACATCTTTTCTTTTTTATATGGTTTGAGCAGCCACCTTTCAAACATTTTTTCCCCCTGAAAACAAAAGATTTTATTATACGCCGGACTAACGCTGGTAAAAATACACGAACAACGCCGGACACCGCCGGTAAAAGCCGGATCACAACCGGACAAAGCAAACTAAAGACACAGACTAACGAACATTACAACACTACAAAGCCAGATAATAGATTGGGAAGAGGGTGCTGAACAACAAAGAGAAAGATTCTCCAAATGATGAGAAAACGCTCAGACACGGGGTCCTCTAAAGCAATCTATTACCTGACAACATACATAATACAAAACTAAAACAACTTAAGAAAACTAAGAAAAATAAAAATTTCTTCCAGAGTATCATCGTTGGAAAAAGCGTCAGACCACCCACGCACCGCCGCAAGCCACCACCAAATCAGAAAGAGCCCGCAAGCCTGGCTTTCCTCCCCAACCCGAAAAGGAACTGACGGAAAGAAACGCGGGCCAAGCGGACATGGTGACTGAAACCGCCGGTGATACCGAGCTAAAACGGACAGTCTCTCCAGATCCAAACAAGACAACCACAAATCTAACCACCACCATTACGAGCAAGCCAAGCTTGTGGAGAGAGGATAGTAGGAGGTTAAGCTTCTTGATGGGTTGAAGAAAAACGCCGTTCAGCCCCAAAAACGGAAGAAAGAAATTGACCGGAGCAGAGCCAACGCTGGAGAACCATCAGCCATCAAAATAGAACAGATCTGGTGGTAGGCAAAAGATGGCAACGAACCATGGAACTACATCGATCAAAAGCAAAAAATAAAAGCTAAACAGAAGCTATTTACACAGGGTTGACGCCGGCAGCAAACGCCACCGCCGGCGTCGATGTATGAAGGCCTGGACGGAGTTTTGATAGAAGGCTTTGAGAGAGAGTGGGATTAGAGAGAGAGAGTCGGGATTTACAGCAATGAAATCTAGCTATCTGAACAAGAAAAACACTGAATCACCTTTCAAACCTTATTGGGCTGGGCTTTGCTTTTTGACTTGTAAGAGGGAATAAAAAAACATTTTTTTCTAGTAAAATAAGGATTATGATATTTAATTGCATAATCCGTTAATTTAATTTTGTTTTTTAATTAATATCTAATATTAATTTATAATATAATATTATTTATTCATAATAAATAATACGAATATTAATACCACTACAACACATCGTAGAAAACATAATAAACCATTATTTGACTATCCTATAATCAAAATTTAATTCCGGAAGATTAATCTTATGCGTATGACCCGATAGACATCTGAATATGTGGGTGTAAGTATAAACGCATTTACTAAACTACTCTTCGTATTTAACGATCGTGGCTGACATCTAATAATGTTTCACGACCCCCAATCATCAAAATAGTCATGTTTAAAACCTTTCTTGTGTAACAGTTACCGTGTAACCAGAATCATTTTGCATGTGCAATATCTATGCAGTCGTTACTTGAGAGTCAATACATCAACAACTGTATCTTATAATCCGAATATTATATTTTCTCGAACTAATGGTTACCTTCACTTTGCAAAGACTTTCAAGAATAAAATATTCCTTATAAGAAGTCTCTTTCAGATATACATTCATACCATTAGAAAACGCGAATTTCATGACTTAAACATAGTTATAAAAATCTCACCAATATGCCTACAATAGTTGGTTCTATGATCATTCTTTAACACCCTTAAATTGTTGATAAAGTGTTGTTAAAAAAGATGCCAAAACCACAATAAGAGCTCATACAAGGTTCATAGGATTTAAAATGAACCAAAACTTGGATTTAAGGACTTAAAGTTGATTGAATCAAACTTACCAAAGTGCAACTCCTTATGTTGGTGTAAGGGTAGCTAATATACCTTGATTATGCTATGAAAATGCTGATGAAATTCTAAGGACTCTGGCTATGTGTGGAGAGAAAATGCATAAGTGTTCGAGAAAGCTGGCTAGAACATAAAAAGTGAGTTAAATGGTGTTTTAAGGGCCGTAAACCGGGTATAGGGTCTGGGGAGTTACTGAACATGAAAAGACTCATTATCACTCATTGTTTTCTTCTTCATCAGTTAAAACTAATGTTCAGATTTTGGGGTTACCACCAGGGGTGATTCTATGGTGGGGAGGCTCTAATGCGGAGATGTACACGTGGCAACATCTGGACCACACAGTTTCATCCTGTGTGGGGAATTCCCTATTGCATATGAAACTGTGTGGTCCAGATGTTGCCACGTATGCAACTCTCTATTAGGGTCTCCCTGCATCAGAATCACCCTACCACCAGTAGGCTTAACCCCTTAAATTGTCTCGACTTCTCCTCTACCCACTTTATTCCATAACGAATGCTTAATTCTTGAAATTAAATCCATTTCAATAAACAAATATTCCACTCAAAAAAGTAAACAAATATTACTATTTATGTAAAACAAAGTCTCAAGTTCGGTTTCAATGAATGAGCAAAATAGCTATAGCAAGGAACGTCAACAAAAATATATTATATCTCACGTTATTACGATATATTGTGATATATGTGATATATTTTGTAATTATATATTAGTAAGGGTAGATGGATAATTATTGATAGATGACGATGCCCTATATATTACTATATATATCGGACCTATGTGATTGATGAATACAAGAAAAATCTTATGTGATTGATGAATACAAGAAAAATCTTTTCTACAATTCTTGTCATGGTAATATCTAGGGCATCGCCATCTATCAATAATTACCGCTCTACCCTTATTAATATATAATTACAAAATATATCACAATATATCGTAATATGCGTTATCACGCAATTTTTTTTTGAGAGAAGATCGATTTTATTCAAACAAATGGGAAAAGCCCCCATAGTGACAGTACAAAAGGCGAGCATTCACTAGAACATGAAATTTACCAAATTCAAGCGAATCAAAAACTTTATAATCTACTAACAGCTACACTTCAACATTCCACGCAAGGTAGAGGTCCTTAGCTCTTCTAACAGCTTGTGCAATGAACACTTGGGCGGGAGTAAACCTGGCCAAATGAAACCGGAACCGGACCGGCGGTTCGTGTAACCGGCGGTTCGGTGGCCCGGCGGTTCACCGGTTTAAGGACGGTCCGAATATTTCTGGAACCGGAACCGGACCGGCAACCGGCGGTTCAACCATTTCAAACAATCCTATAAATACTCCATTCATTTTCCAAATTCTTTACACCTACTCTCCTCTCAATTCTACACTTCTACTTCTGTAATCTCAAACTCATTTCTTTGTTCGTAATCAAGTTTGTTTAGTTGTTAAAAACAACAATCAAATTTACTTTACGATACCGATTTTTGAAGTTGTTATGATTTAATCGTTACTTCAATACAATTTTAGTTATAAAAAAACTATAAAAAAAAACTATAAAAACCTATAAAAAAATACTATAAGAACTACGTTCGCTTTGAGTTTTTTATATGCGTCGTGCCTCCGACACGATTACATATAAAAGATACGTAGACAACCGAATTTCCGGTACAAGCGTTGAAAAAATAATATAATTTACATATAATTATATTTAATAAAACAACATTTATAATCAACTTATATTTAAAACCGAATAAAAAACTATTTATAAAAAAACTATATATTACATTCGGTTTGGTTATTTTATATTACATTCAAATTTAATTAATAGTAATTTGTTATTATAGTGAAAAGTATAAGTATTTTCTGAAAATGTAAAAAAAATTATTAATAATTTTTAAAAACGTGATCTGAACCGGAAAGGAACCGTGTGAACCGTGAACCGTGTAAACCGTTGAACCGCCGGTTCTGAACCTTTAACCGCCTGTTCCAGAACCGGCACGAACCGGAAAAAAAACCGGCGGCTCTGTCCGGTTCCGGATCGGTTGCATCATTTGGCCAGGTTTAGGCGGGAGGCCTCATCAGATAAGGATCGTGTACAACCTTATTTCTCTAGTGGCAAACACCGTAACATATTTCCCGAAACACATAGGCCCACCTGTTAGCTTTTCCGAGGTTATCCAATCATGTGTGGATGAGTGCAAGAAGAAGCTTCCCCGCTCTTCAGCCGGTACGATGCTACGCCAAACATAATATGTCCAATCACAATCACGCAAAGCGTGGAATGCTATTTCATTAATCTGATTGCATAGGCTGCATTTCGGAGAAGGGGCAACATGACGACAAAAGAGGAAATTTCCCACCATTAGACTATTATGACAAACCTGTCAAATGAGAAAATTATATCGGGTGGGACTGATGGCCCAAACCGAGGTGTCCAATCTAACCGGCAGAGTACCGGGTCGACTGTAGTCTAGTTTGATGAGTCAAGGTCGAATCCACGGGGAACTATCTTGTGAGGTTATACACTAAAAAGCTCATATTAATTCGATCTAGGTCATAATTTGATGAAATGGTAATCAATTGCATAAATAAAGTGCTTGTAATGACAAAGATGATAAAATGATAAAAGAAACTAACCAAGATAACGTGTAGCCTAGCTATCCTCTTGCAATGTCATGGGAATGACTTCCTACCTTCCTACCCTTCATGTTCGAGATTGTGAAACGGTGCATTCCTAAGCAAGCAATTCCCTCTCATACAAGTGAATGGAATTGCTCTCTACCTCCTCCTTGGTTTAGGCGATCTAAACCTAATGATTCGGTATGCTACGCTCGTGAATGCAATGGCAAAGCCAACTATCCCCGGATAAGAAATTGAATGCCTACGAGAGGTCGATTTTACCTTCCGGTTCACCTATCCTCTTACCACGTCTAACATCTCCTTTCGGTATCCGTTAAACGTGTAAATGCTAACACTAGGCAATTACTCTAATGCAAGCAATCAATACAATACAAGTAGGAAAAGCTTCACAACAATCAAAACTAACAACACAACCAATCATTCCCAATCGATCACAAGAGGACAAGCTAATACTACAACAAAATCTTGGCTAGATAAACCTAGCCACTCATGCCTACAAACATTAACATCTCAAGATTAACATTCATAAACATAAGAACAACTGAATGTCAATAAAGATTAAAGATTACCAATTCAAATGATGAAATTCGAGTTGGTGTTCTTCACCCAACCTCAAAATCTTCAATGAAGCTAACACTAGTGTGTCAAACTTCAAACAAGAAATCAAAGCTAAGCTAGGATCTTTAATTGTTACAATCAAGTTCAAGTGCTAATTTCTACTAGAATTTGGCTATAAGAGCCTTGTGGTGGAGGTGGTGCCTGCAAGATGGAAAAGTTGAAGATGATGAAGTATGTTTGATGAAAATGTGTTTGGAAGAATAAAAGGGATTAATTTTTTGCTGACTCTGTACTGTGGATTCAGGTCAATCCACTCTTGGCGTAGGTCAAGCCCAAAATGCACTACTGGCGCAGGTCAAAGCTTCTTGGCGTAGGTCAAGTCCAATATGTGGTAGCTGGTTGAATGACATCTGCATTAAATGCCCAACTACCCCTTGACTCAGGTCAATGTGACATGGCTCGGGTCATGAGTAACATAAATCACATAAAATCAATTTATTCTTCCACATGGCTTGGATTGAACCCTCTAATGTGTATCAATAATCCTCGTGGGCTGAAATCCTCGCCACAGAACAAAAATCATCACCAAAGAAACAAAAGCCACCCTGACGTCAGAATCCACACTCCCCACCGTGATATCTGTGCTGCAAAATAGACACAACGATACCACGTGTAAATCTGATAACAAAATCGGCTAATAACTAATATAATACAACTAGAAACATGGTTTTTTTTTGTGATTTCTATATACACAAAATATGGTTCCAATCATCATTCAAATTGCTCAAGTTGAAGTCAAAATATCGCTAATTGCACCAGAAAAAGGGGTAAATCATCGGAAATTATATCATCAGGTTGACTTACATCAGGGACCTTTTAGGTGCCATATCATATTCCACTGATTTGGTAGTCTAGAATCCAGAAAACCCATTTGCCAATTGTACGCACTTTTTACGGTGTACTTACCTTTCCTGGATGGATTCCAAATAATGTCTTCATCTCGAATCGCAAAGCCATTCTGAATGGCCTTGCTAGCCACGCAGATACCCTTCCAAGTCGGGGAGGCATCGAGTTTCGGTTTCTCGAATGGACTCCCATACTTGTTGATGAGGATCGAGACCCATAGTGAAGAATCATCCACAAGCTTCCCCAAAAAAGTTATATTCATCACACTAATATTCTTAAAACCAAGTCCTCCTAAACTCTTTGGTTGGCACAATTGTTCCCAAGCTACCGCATGAAGTATTCGACTACCATTTTCTTCTTCAAAAAAAAATTGTCGACAAACCTTTTCGACACCACTTGTGATGGTTTTTGAAAGTTTCGTCGTTTGCATTATACGTAGTTCAGCAAAGTTGAGAGCAAGCATTTGATGAGAAACGTCTTACCGGCTTTTGTTTAGGCATTCGTTCTACACGCACATAATTTTTTCCGGGTTTTCTCCCTAAAAAGCTGTACGGTTTAATCTTTCGGCAATTATGACGCAATTATTTTTGCCAAATAGATTCTTTCGAGAGAAAAACATCCATTCGGCCATTCCTATTAATGAAGTTGACTTGGACAGTTGGACACTTGGACGTGGTCCTTCCTACCCTCCATCGTTTTAGCAACTTACCTGACTCACTATTGATTCGAGGTAGTTGGTTGATATAACTCTCCACCAGCTCTCTGACGTCGTCGTCGTCGTCGTCGTTCTTCTTCTTCTTCTTCTTCAATGTACCTTATCACCGGCGATCGCTCTACGCCATTGCAAATACTACTATAAAGCCTTCAGAGAACTTGGATTTCACACATTTCACAGGTTTGTTTCACAATTTGTAAACAGCTGTCTGCCTGTTTAGCAAATGAATTTCCGGTTGAGTTGACAGGTTTTGTGTGTGTCTGGTGTGAAATTCTGTAGGCTTTTTATAAAATTTGTTGTAGGAATGGGGAAGAAGAAAGTGATGCTGCCAGCGAATGAGGTTGACTTGACTGCTGTGAAGTATCAATACGAGCAAATTCAAGGTTTTCTGTTGATTAATTTGATTATCTCTTTGTGCACGGTGAACTTTTAGTGTTTAGAATTTGTGATAATTTGGTGGCATTGAATGCAGCTCCACACTTGACTGGCATTACGCTCAAGTTGTTCGTGAAGTTAGTTGAATCGCCGTTTATTGGTCCTCTGATTCTGGCTAAATTGAAAAAAGACAATAAAATGGTTGAGGTTTGTTGTTTTTTTCTTCCATGAATTTTCTCCGTGATGGTAACATCAACTTCCAAATGTGCTTATATTTTGTTGATTACGATTCCCATGGAATACATGTAAGCAGCATTCAATTAGTGGTGGTTGCTTTGCTTGGTTTGTGATTTAATATCTGCTTTTCACTAATTTTTTTAAGGCTGTTTTTCTGTACTTAAATGTCTGTTTATCATAAAAAAAAAGACTTTATTGATTTTATCATCATAAATGCTAATTCCGCAACAAGTTAATCACAACACACTTTTACACAATTAATCATTGTGGAACCTATATCAATGAATAGATCTTACACCATGATCAACGGCGTGAAAATGTGTTGTGACTGTTTGTTGTGGAATTAACGGCTCTTTTATTATATGTTTATGTCTATTTTTGTTTTGCAGATGCTTAGAAATACGGTGATTCCTGAGGCTCCCATGTTTAAACCTGAATTTCCCCCTCAAGGTTATTCCTTCCACTTTTTGTTGTGTACTCTCTTCATCATTTCACTCTTTCCTCTGAAATATACTAATTGTTGCTGTTTGAATGAAATTTAGAGTGGAATGCTGATGCATACATAATTAAGGACTACCATTGGATTTTACACATCCTTATGCTTTGAGTAGCAGTTACAGTATAAAATTTGCCAATTATTTCCAAGTCCTTTAACGCTATCAATGCACATATAAACAAAGATGACAAAGTCTATAGGTGATCTAGCAGTCTAGTAGTTGGTCTTTGACTGACGAGATGAAATATATCGGCGAAGAATGAATGTCACCAGGGACCTTATGTCACAGACGAGCTTGCACAAACCATGGCTCGAATTGCATGGAGTTGAGAAAAAAACTCTGGAAACCACTTTTACCATTCACTGGCTTGTTTTTTTTTTTTTTTTTTTTTGAAACTTTTAATATTCTCAATCATGATTAGCAGCTTCTCATTGGGCCATATGGATTTTGGTAGTGAGTTGAAGTAAATTTCCACTAATCTTAAACGGATAAGCCTGCTATATTGCTTTTGCTTCATTATTGCCTTGTTCATGGTACTGATCACGGTAAGATGAAATGTATTTCAGATAAAGAATCAGGCGTCATATCTGTTGAAGAAGACGGAAAACCAGCAGAGCGAGTTGAACTAGCATTGAAATCTCTTCCAGATTATGATCCTTCCCTCTCTTGGAATGCTGATCCTGATGCACCTTTTCGATACTGGAAGATTCGTGATTATGCATATGCATATAGATCTAAGCTTACCACTCCATCTATAGTAAGTCGGTGATAGTTGCCAACTTCTATGTCCTTGTCTTTCAATATCTACGGAAAATTAGCGTTTTTCATCTCCAGGTAGCAGAACGTTTCATTGCAGCCATGGAGGAGTATAGCAACAAGAAGCCTACAGCACCATTACTAATATCTTTTGACCCTGATGATGTGAGAAAGCAAGCTGCAGCTTCCACACAAAGGTTTGAAGAAGGTATTGCTGATTCATGATCTTTGAACATATTGCATGATAATCATATTATTCAACAATAGCAAAAAGAAAGGCAGTTTATCTACTTTTTCAGAGTCACAGGGTAGCTCTAGAGTTAATTGCATATTAAAATGGTTGTGTAGGGAATTCACTGTCGTTACTGGATGGAACTTTTATGGCAATAAAGGACGATATTGATTGCTATCCTCATCCATCTAATGGTACGTATGTGAATCCCCGTCCCGCTGCGATATATGATATATTGAAAACTTAGTTGGTGCTACATGACTTAAGGTGGCACAACATGGTTTCATGAGGTGCGAAAGGTGAAAAGGGATGCGGTTTCAGTGTCAAGATTACGCAGTTGTGGTGTGATCTTGGTAGGAAAAGCCAACATGCATGAATTTGGCCTTGGTACGACTGGAAATAATCCAAATCATGGGTACGTCCTTGAAGGTTCCTCGTACAATTTTAGTAGAAGTTGTATTACAGCAGAATTCATAAATCTGTGGTTTATCATTCACAAGAAAACCAAAATTCTGTGGTTAATATATGTAAGCTCATTATTAAGATTCTTAATCTCCTATCTTTTGCTGAAATTTTCATTTGTCGTTTGAGTGATTACTAGGCATTTTGAGGAGAGCTGATCACATTTTGTACTGATATGATCAAGGAAAAAATAAGTATAATCTTCTTGATGTTTTAAGATAAGGCATGGGTGTTATATTTCTGTACTATATTGTCTTGGTTACCTTAAGCATTTATTCCCTTGTTCTTCTAAAGGACAAGAAGAAACTCTAAATCAAGTCTGTGTTTGTGGCTGTTCCCATCCCTTCTTAACCTCTGTTAAATCTTTGCACCAATTTATTTACTTATGTTGTAAAAACAATCAGTGAAAAGCAGTGGATACTGAGATTTTCATGGTTTCAAACTACAATAGTTTGTAGAGACAGAGTTTAAATTGTCTTTTATGATATACAATGTGATATACTGGTAAACAATCATTCGGATAAATTTCAGGACAGCAAGAAATCCACATGATCCAAACAGGTATACAGGCGGTTCTTCCTCTGGCCCAGCAGCCATTGTTGCTTCTGGACTTTGTTCAGCTGCATTAGGAACAGATGGTGGAGGTTATGAACTAACAACTCTGTTGCCTTGTGAATAATTTACCTCAGAAGTTTCTTAAATCTGTCTTGATACTACTTTGATTTGCTATAAGGCAGGTTCAGTTCGTATTCCTTCTTCTCTCTGTGGTGTAGTTGGTTTGAAAACAACCTATGGAAGGACTGACATTACTGGGTAAGGAAATCAGTGAATTTGTCTTTCTCTTGTGATTTTTTTTCTTTATTCTTTTGCTTTGATATTAAAGGCCATGATTCAGTCCCTGCTTTCTAAACGTCTTCATTTGCTCATGAAAACCTTCTCCCTCTGCTCGTAGTTGATCTTACTTTTGTTCTTCCCACAAACATTATGTCGTTTGACATTCAAACTAGGCTTTCTTTGTATCCACTTTAGCAAGTCTGAGTTCTTAAACTGGCCATTTGCTGTTGTGGATATAGATACTAAGCTAAAGTGGACATGGGTTTGCTCATTATCTGTGGCTACAATATTGAACCGTGGCTCTTAAATTTTGTAGGAATTATTGTGTACTTGTTTCATCCTCAATAGGCCATCTTATATCCTGTCTAACTTTTTGTCCCAGGGCATTATGTGATTCTGGGACTGTTGAGATCATTGGGCCTATCACATCTACAGTTGAGGATAGCATACTCGTGTAAGTGGTATTTGGATGTCAGATGATTCATATTGATTATTATACGATCATCATCCTGTTTAGTGTTGTTAATCCTTTCTGAAATCGGTGGTTTTGTCATCAATTTGTTCAGCTTATTTAGCACGTTTGAAAATTTTGACTTTTGAGTGCATAATAACTGTCAGATTCCACCTGTTAACATCAATGTTGCATTTGGCTCCACTGATTCACAATGGAAATTAGATAAGTTATAATTTGAATAAACTTCAGTTTTAGGATTTCGATATCATGTTTTAAGATATAATCTGATAGTGAGATGAAAAAACATGTATAGAAATATGGCTACCAAGCATAGCTACTAGAGCAGAAACTGCTGGCTGCAGTTTTCTGGCAAGCCAACCCACAGCGGCTGCTGAGTTTCAAGATATTGATAGCAATAGATTGAGTCCCACTGCAATTGGTCGACTGAGAAAAGAACATAAATAAGTTGAAAAATATACACACTACTGGATTCTAGATTTAATAGTGAGTTTTTACTTCTCAAAAAATAAATAAAAAACAAATAAATAGTGAGTTTTTAAATCTTAAAATTGGCCTTCGTAGTTAGAATTGGATTCTTGCCAAAAAAAAAATATATATATATACAATCAGAGTTGGATAAATCCATTTTTCGTTGTCAAATTCCTAGGCAGCAAAAACAAACATAAATTGTACTTGTCTTGTTATATTGGCATTTCATTGTGTTTACACGAGGGGCAATTGAGTGTCTAAACAGCAAATTGTGCAACAGCAGGACTTTTTTGTGTGTGTGTGCGCGCGCACGTGTGTGTGTCTGTGAGATCATACTGTTGGGGAATCATTTCTGATTTCCCTTAGTTCAATGGGTGAATATCCTGTCCGGCAGTAATCTAATGCCTGCACATTGTCCTTTCGCATAGTCTTTGTCTATATTATCTGTTACATTGGCATATTTGCACGTTATAGGATTTACTGCAGAAAGTTTTTAAAACTGATTAGGCTAGCTAATTTATTCCAAAGGTCAAGTCGTATTTTGCAGCAGTTTGAGAAAAAAACCGAGTTAAATGCATGCACTATTAATGATCAGAAGGATTGTATATTTGAAGTGTTGACTTGTAACAAATTGAGAAAACCTGTTTTAAGCCTCAGAATGAATTGGACGTTTTGTTGATTGGATGAAAGACAGCACTAACTATGTTCCATTTTAAAGAATGTGACTTTCATTGGACTACAAGGTATAGATGGATTAGATGATTTATTTACTAAGAGCTGATTTCAGTGGAATGTCAGAATTTGGTGTTTATTAGTCATGTTAATCTATCTATGGATAACATAAATTGAAAACTGTTGTAATTTCACAACAAATTCCATCTCTGGCAAGCCAATGTAAATTGATTTAGAGGTTACTTTTCAGGTATGCTGCAATCTTGGGATCCTCGCATGCAGAGAGAATAGCTTTGAGACCGGTAAGCAAACATAACAATGCATTTGGTGTCTGCCTGGTTTTTCTTATCAAAATTTGATTCATTCTGGACATTTTGAGATAATGAAATTACTAAATATCTGCTGATCGTTTGTAATAGAGACATTCTTGTTGGTAAATATGCTGAGCTTTTTGCATTTATATAAATTTAATGGATTTGTGTATAAGCAGCTAGTATAAAATAGATACAAATCAACATTGTTAAATATGAAAAAAAAAACAAAAACAAAGAGTCCAATGTCAAACAATCAGGAAAAACTTCGGAAATATCTAAGACTTGAATTTGTAAATTCTTTCAAATTGCGGTAGATGTAGCGCATGTTCTAAATAATGTGTATATAGATCTGTTAACAGACTCTGATGCATTTGCATTTTAGGTGGATCTGAAAGGTTTGAATATCATTTACAGAATCTTTTACAAGTATCCCATTACCTTGAGCTATATGCTTGTGTCTATTTCGTGCTAAGGGGCTGACAAAAAGAGCTTAGGAGCTATGGAAGTCTAATCTTTGCTGTCTGCTTTTTTGGACTAAAAAACAATTGTGACTGCTTATTCCTTTGCAGTCTCTTCCTTGTTTACCAAATTTATCTTCACCAGAAGGTTTGGATATACTGCCATCACTACAGCTCGGGAAGTATACAGAGGTGGCGTGCTCTTATTTATCTGAATGAATATATATTACTCCCTTTTCTAAACGATTAATGTCTTCTTTTTATTTAGTGGTTCAACGATGTCTTCTCAACTGATATCTCAGCCAAGTGTGAAGAAATCCTTAGCTTGCTATCAGAAAAACATGGATGCAAAGTAAGTTACAGTCCCATATTCCCTCTACCATAATGGAGACCTTAATACATTAAATTTGTATTTCTTTTTTTCTCTTTCTTTATTCAAGACAGTGGAGATAGCTATTCCCGAGCTTCATGAAATGCAAACAGCTCATGTTGTGTCAATCGGCTCTGAATCACTATCCTCACTGAATCCTGATTTTGAGGATGGGTACATATCTGACCCTTAAAATACTATGACTACATATATTGCTTCTGAAGTTCATTGGAGATTTTTGTGTCGGCCTCAGAGTGCATTTGTTTTCTCTCTACATCCAGGAAAGCACAAAAGTTTTCATATGATACACGCACAAATTTGGCGCTCTTCCGATCTTTTGCAGCATCAGATTATGTTTCTGCCCAGTGTCTTAGGTACGGATTAGGTACTAAGCATAGAGCTTTGACATGTGATGTAATAAAGTTTTCTGGATATTGTAATGGGTAGTTTAATGGTGCTAAGTTATCTGTGTTTTTTCTCTGATCAGGTTTAGTTTCACATACTATCATCAATGAAATTTGCTGCACACTTCTCATTTTCACCTTATTGTTTACATGCAGACGAAGAATAATGAGCTACCATATGGAGATATTTAAGAAGGTGGATGTAATTGTTACACCCACAACTGGGTAAGTAAATAAAGAATTTCAGTTTTTATAAATTGGTGCCAGAAGATTAGGCGCCGAAACTTATAATCTTTTCCAAATATAGCTTTTAGTTTCTCAAAATTCTGGAAATTTATCCGTTATTGGTTGGAAATATATGGAATTTCTTCTGTTATTAGCATACACATGGCGGAGAACTTGTCGAATTAATGTGTATGAGCTAAAACACTCCAACGTCCTTGAACCCCTTTTTGACATCATCACATTTTTTTTTTCCCAGCATGACAGCACCTCTAATTCCTCCAAGTGCGCTATCATCGGGGGAGACAGATTTGCAGGTTTCAGGTCTGTTAATTTTCTCCTACCTTATGCTGAAACAATATTAATTCCTTTAGATAGGCCATTCTTTGAAGAGGCAAATAATTGTTTTGTTAGCCAGACTTCTTTAGATAAAAGGGTAACTTGTGAATCCTTTTACAACAGTTTATTTCTTGTATAATAATCCATGCACCTTTATATATGACGCCATGTTGACTTAATCCGATCCCTATGACCAGTTGGACTAGTGATTCCGTCATCACAACCTGACATCTCTTTGCTTCTGTAGATATTCACACTCTACTCTCTCTTTATAGTTTAGTCTGCACCTAACTCTTAGATTTATGTACAATATACAAAGACTGAATGCTGTGGACATGCTTTTGGTGCTAGCTTTAGTTATTTCATTTTTTTCTCATTACTGAAAAAAAAGAAAAAAATTTACCTGCTTTTATGATGAAGTAAACATAATTTTTCCAAGAAGGCAAGAACATTTGCAATGCTTAGTATGGTAGCAGATGCAAATTTAAGCACAAAAATATGCCCTTTGTGTGTTTTATCCCCTCATGCAACTGTATTGTGTTGAACATGTAGACAATATTTGTTGAGTTTCTTGTCACTACAACCACTACACTTAATTTTGAATGCATTATTTCTTTTTTTTGTTGCAGGAAATCTAATGCGATTTGTTGTCCCAGCGAATCTTCTTGGTTTGCCTGCTATTTCAGTCCCTGTAAGTCATCTGGACCCTGTTCCTTGGCATCCCAAATCATACGCCTAAGCTCCATCTTATTTTTTAAAGTACAAAAATCGGCATGTCATTTAATAATAAGATGCAGTCTCTCACCCATCTTCCTCTTGGTATATATAGTTCAACACTTATTATCAAATTTTAAAAAACGGGAAAGCATAATGACGTTATTAATCAAGATCTTGCTGCACAACGACTGGTGACGTGCCCTCTTATTGTTTTGGTTGCTTATATATAAAAGAAATATTGAATGCATAGGTTGGTTATGATAAGCAAGGACTCCCGATTGGATTACAACTTCTAGGACGTCCGTGGGGGGAAGCTTCACTTTTACGTTTGGCTGCTGTCATAGAGGTACTTTCTTCCCAAAATTTTCCCAATATAATATATATATATATATATATATATTCAGGGAATTTTTACGGTCCCCCCTACCCCGAGCTCTCTTACTGAAATAAAATAGTTACACTTGCTCAAATTGCAGGCACTTTGTCCCCAGCCAAAGAAGAAACCCATCCAATATTATGATATTTTAAAAGGGAAGTAAAGGAGGATATGGAAGTGCTCAGTTACATTCTTGATTGGTGATTCAGTACTTGCGAACAGCAGTTGATACATTCCCTCTCTCTCTCTCTCTATATATATATATATATATTCTAGGAATAAAAGGAATTTATTTTTAGGCTGAAGATATTCATATGTATCTTTACACAATTGCCGAACCATGTGAAACATTTGTATTGTAAAAATGCATATCTTTCAACTTTGCAAGCATTGCTTTACTGGTAATCACTATCACTATCACTATCGAAGTATGCTCCTTGATGTCCAAGGATGACAATATGATAAGTGAATCTTTATACGGTTATTAAAAATAATTAAAAGTACAATATGGCCAAATATATTTGGTATCGAGAAAAGTTATATCAGTATCGAAGTATCGAGAAAAGTTATATCACATCCTATCCTACTAGTTGGGTGGGCATGCTTTAAAAAATGTCCTGTTTTGATGTAAGAAGCTGTGGGATATGATTGAGGGATTGGTGGAAGGAAAAAAAAAGGAAAATATAAATGGCTTCGCCCGGACTTGAACCGGAGACCTTCAGTGTGTTAGACTGACGTGATAACCAACTACACCACGAAACCGTTATGTTCAGGTTACATATATTTATTTATATAAATTAAATGGTAAAAAATTTGTTCAGAAAATGAGAACACGAAAATGGCTTCGCCCGGACTCGAACCGGAGACCTTCAGTGTGTTAGACTGACGTGATAACCAACTACACCACGAAACCATACATCAAATATCAAGATTAAAATGTATTGTAAAACAATATCTACTTTCCCTCTTTTTCATTTACTCCTAATTCTG
The DNA here is from genome assembly GCA_026214975.1 of Gentiana macrophylla. NCBI lineage: Eukaryota > Viridiplantae > Streptophyta > Magnoliopsida > Gentianales > Gentianaceae > Gentiana > Gentiana macrophylla. The sequence continues at coordinate 24,897,457 of CM047813.1, forward strand.
CACTTTATCGTTTATTACCTTCTTTGGGATAAAAGTTAGGAATATTCCACAAGTAGGACATATACAATATAACAATCACAATGCCATACATTTTTTTTTTTCATCAATAGTGATTGAAAATTTATTATCTTGTATACTAGAATGATTACTCTAAAATAAACAATATCATGTGCATGTATATCTATAACAAAAAACAATGCATGACAATTTTTTTTTATTTTAATGGGTGATGCTTATCAATGTTATTAAAGTGCAATGTGAAAAAAAAAAGGAAGGCAAGGTTATTTTGCTATGACAAAGTATAACCTCATTTACAATTCATTTATTGGACTTAAGAAATATTTTGTTTATTGTTTTTTTTGGTTTTTAGGGTAGGAAGGTATGTGTGTGGTATGGAGAAAAAAATGAAGTATAGGGCCAAGTCTATGCTTGAAGTACCATAAACAATGATAGATAATATTATTATCACAACGGTTGTTTAGCAACGAGGACACAACATTTTTGTATCATTGATTATGGTGGTCCTATATCGTGATCAATGGATCATACATCATGATTAATGATGTAAAAATGTGGTTGTGTTCTGCATAATTGATTATGATGGTCCTATATCGTGATCAATGGATCATACATCATGACTAATGATGTAAAAATGTGGTTGTGTTACTCGTTGTGGCACGACCGTTGGGATAGTAACATTTCTCAACAATCAATCAAATAAAGAACCACCAAACTATCTGATCAATGCTTCTTTATAGCTCATGCCAATACATTGCAACAAACAAATGATTTTATAGGCACACACGTAATCAATCAAATCCCCTACAAAGTTATGAGTTTGATTCCTACTACTATCAGTTGTAAGAAAATAAACAAAGTAAAGAAAACTTCTCTTCTATTTTTAGAAATATATTTGAACATGTATCATACTATCATTCAATCACAATAGACTCTCATTCTCCAGTTCCATGCATTCACCAATCAGAATTGTACGTGTGTCCCGAAATCCGCTTGAATGAATGATACCTGCAACAATCAATTCAGCTCCAAGTTATACATAATCATCTGTGACAAGATATCGACCCACGTATCAGGAACACCGGGAAGACACCAATGTAAGCAATCCTGACCCCAGACAGCAACCGCGTCTTTCATTCCTAACCAAAGTGCAGGATGAGCATCAGCTCGATACTCGCTTAGATGATTCAGATCAAGTAATTTGATATCTGAGTCTTTAAGTGCATCTTCAATGATATGGTTAAGCAGTCTAGCTTCTTTGTTTACACCATTGTTCCTGGGATCAAACCATAAGTCCAGCTGTTTAGGTATTAGTAAACAGACATGTACAGAAATTTTGCGTTTTTTTTTGGATTGGTTTTGCTGCCAAATTGCATCTCTAGTGATTCTGACCATCTATCAGATGAAAAGGTCAAAAGACGATGGATGCCCCTAAACTATCGTGCTAATCAATGTTTCTGTAACAAATGGGCCCAAATCAAAAAACTTTTGCAACATATGGCCCAATTAGTTAAAAAAGATCACTATTTGGCCCCTTCAGTATGAAAAATCCCGTTTTACAATCTACATAGATCTCGTTTCCACGGGTTCAATGCAACAACCGGCATAAACACGGACTTCAAAATCATTGAAAACTTTACGGTCAAAGTTGATCATGGGTGAGGATTTTGATGTTTGTTTTTTAAGTCATTTGTTGCTTTGAACTCTTGCAAATAAGAGCAACGCATTGGTGTGATCAGAAGTGATCAAAAAAGAGTTTTTAATACTGAAATGGCTAGTACCTACTCGTCAGGGCGAATTTGTCACCAAAAAAATATATTTCAAGGTCAGTTTGTTAAAATAAAAATAAAAATAAAAAGATCAGGGGTCATTGTTTCCTCTTGCATTTTTATCCAAAGATGGTTCTTTAGAGCCACCACAGAGCAGAAAGCATTCACATCATAAAATACATTTCTTCATATATATATATATATATATATATAGGATCAATTTTAAATGTTGATCATTAGGCATTTTCTAGGAAAGAATAACAGAAAAAGCAAAAGAAAAAAGAAGGTAACAAAATAACATTTTACCAAAACATCACACCTGAGATTCTTCTAGCGGCTCATCAAATACACAACTGCCGTTTTGATTCCAGTCACCCCCATGAAAATGCCTCGGTGACTGCAACCGCCAAAATTTTAGTGTCTTTTTTGGGAAATTTTTCTGAATGTATGTGACAGTTTGCCGAAGAGTAACTTTAAGACCATTTAGCATATCTAATGGTGGATATATTGGTTTTCCACCCGTATAGAAAACAAGTGGAATTTCTTTTGGAAATTTGTCATAATTCCACCTGCACAAAATTATTAATCAGTAAAGAAAGGATTCAAAGTATGAAAATATGATTCAGGCGGTTCAAAAGAAAAAAATATCGTTGAAGAGGGGGCTTAAATTCCCTGGTAACCTAGCACAATAAATAAAGGAGCAAGGAGTTACCAGTGCCCAGTATTGAAAACAACCACATCATAGAAATCAGCAATTCTTGCCCACTCATCAGCTGGAATGTCCACATCTACACGATGTATTTCTTTTACTCCATCCAGACCAAATATCTCGCGTGGTTTTGGTTGCAACCTTTTTAAAGGGAGGAAAAAATAAGGTAAGAATTACGCAGCTAGAATTTGAAGCGAAAAAAGTTGTAACTATGAGTGATAACATGAAAACAACCATTCAAAGTCTGAAATCCAAAACCAAGGATTATCTAAGCAGACCACTATTCAGGGCACCAAGAAAACAAAGGCTTTCCTTTTTGGACAGGATGCCATGACCCCCTATTTATATCACACGATTCGCAGGTTCAGGCCTTCATGGTGCTGCATGCGCTGTTAAAGCATACATTTTCGATTCGAGGCAAGATTATTGATCAATTCATGAACTGAAAATATTTATCTGTACATTCCTCACCTCAAAATTCACCAACGCCTCGTGTATTTATGGTATTTCCTCTCATCGTCCACATAAATAACTTGGCCACCACACACACCAGTTGACCTCATGCTTACAGGTAAAATGCACAGTCCACCACCCAAAACAGAGCAAACAAGTAGCCCTCTTATGTTACCAACCTTTCTCTTTTGTTTTCATTTTAAGTAGTTTTTATTCGGTTTAGAAGTTTTCAATATCCTAATCCAATATCTAACTTTTGAAAAATCACGATTTCGTCCCAAATGCGTGTCCGGAGTATCCTATGAGAATCAATGTCAGATACCTATCAGATATGAGAACCACTGCTAAACATAAGTATCTGTGCTAGATTTTTTCTAACAAAAGTTTAGACTTTATGACAGGATTATCAAAAATATAAAACAGTAATAATATTTTTTCTACAACTTACTGGTACTTGGAGAGCAAAACAGCACGATGATAAGCCACAGTGACATTGAATTTAGGGAAATAAGCCCCAGCCCAAGCCCCTTTTCTCTTCCACCTCTTAGCAGTCGGATCAGCAACCCTTAACATACACAAAAGGGAAGCTAAGAAATTCTGATTCAACGAGTCCCCGACTAATCCAATGTTCTTATTCCTCATGAAACTCAAGAACCCAACCGGGTCAACCCGATGCAATTCGCATTGTTCAGGAACCCATTTCCAGGAATTGATCCGATCCATGTTAGGCCTCTTGCTCCTATAGCAATTCCAAGCATTTCTATGGAAAGGGCAAGTGTCATTATACAGAGGGATATGATTAGGGTCGGAAACCCAGTGACCCTTGAAGAGATTGCATGGAGCTGATGAGTTCAAGGTTTCTGATTGATTAGAGTGGTATGTAGGGGAGTTAAGGAGTGTGGAGTAGAGGAAAATGAAGATGAAAGCTGCCAAGATTGTGAAGTTGCAGAGAATCGGAAGAACCTTAATCGCCATGGTCTAACATTTCATTTTGGGGAAATTTGGAGAATACATTACCTTTTGTAATGCGTCAAATCACCCAGAAGATCACTTTCCAGTGTGCTCTTCTTCTTTTTAGGATTTGATTGATGTTCTCCTTAATTGTGAGCCCTGATTTGATACCTAATTAATGGTTTTCAGATTTGGGCATTTGACATGGGAGTGGAAAATGGATATAAGAAGCTATCTGCTGCATCAATGATCTTTGTTTTTTAGTATTAGAATAAATGTTTCGCATTTTCCATCTCGATACTCCATTTTTTTTTCTTCAATATGAGATGCTCCATGGTTGAGGAAGGAGAAAAGACAGATTTGATAAGAGGAAGGGATCCCATTTGGGATGGAACTTGGAAGTGTAATCACGGGAGAAGAATCTCTGTGACTAATAAGAAGGGGCAATTTTGTAATCTAATAAAGAAAATAAAAGTGTGCCCTGGCTTTTCCAATATGGCCATAGCTCTTGCCTTTATCAAATTGAGTTTTGTTTTTTTGTTTTTTTTGTTTTTATTTTTTGTTTGAGAATTTATCAAATTAAGTTGGTTGGACAGAATCGAATAAAATCGAAAAAGCATAAATATCGGATTTTATATGTAATAAAAAAAAATCGTTTTATACAAATTGATTTCAATTTGAAAAGATACCATACGGTATGCATTTTTAAAGCTAAGTATCGTAGCCTATTGGATAAACCGAAGCCGGGATGTTCATTCATGCGGTGTAGCATTTGCATGGCGGTGGATTGTAATCGAAATGTGCTGAGATTTAATGATGAAGGAACATTTGAATGGCTAGATGTGCCGTCGCGTAAGTTTGATGCCTTTAGTGCATATTATGTTAAGTTGTGTACTATATGTGTTAAGGAGCAAAAAAAATGGTGGAAATTTATTTGGGCCCCGGTGAGGTAATATGCTGTTGTGGTTCATTCAAATAAGAGCTCTTCCTACATCGTCGTTCTTGGTTCAAATACATCTCTTAGATGATGATATTTGTTTGATATGTCAAGCGCATAGTGAGACTATCTTGCATATGTTTTGTGACTGTGCATGAATAAATGCGGTTTGGAGATGTGTTGTGTCAGCTAGTTTACCGTCGCGGTTTCTTCATACTTCGGATGCAAGGTTGTGGGTGGATGATTGCATAAGTGGGGGTGTCCCTGGGGATGAAAATATATCACAAGGAAGATACTTATTTTGAGAGGTCATTTTGGGTGCGTCGTACTGGCGGATCAGACAGTCCACTGTACAGGGGAGCAAAGACCTCCTACGTTTGTGTTTTTATCACAAGTAACTACTAGAGCTAGGGAACTGCGGATAATATACGATAGTTCATAAGGATTGCTTGTTAATTTGTAGTGTTCTGCTGGTGGCATATTTTGCTTTTTGTAGGTTGAAACGGTTGTAGATATGTTGCTCATTTTTTAATAAGATCCGGTTTGTACCAATAAAAAGAAAATCGTTTAAATCCAGATCAATCCGGATTACTTGTATAAATAACATAAATAACCAACGTGCTTAACATAAACATATTACGCAAAACCAAATGCAGAAACAGAATAATAAATGACGTAGAAGTAGAACAGAGATGCAACTGATAGTATTGAAATTCACTATATCCTTAAGACTGCTCTGATAATGTGTCAACAATTATAGCAATTATCTTTCGAAATACAACGACATTGTTCTCGAGTTTAGCATCACTTACGATTAATTTCAATTTTATTTTTGATACCAAAGTTCACTCGTCGAAACAATATCACCCCATAAAATAGACGTGAGACTCGAAACTCAAGGTCTTGGGTCACAAGTTAATTAATCACTTTGGGTAAACTATCATAGGCTAAACCGAAGTTGGGTTGGTTTAATTTAAAAATTGTAGACAAAATCCAATGACCCCCTGCAGGCCCCACCCCACCCCACCCCCATCCCACCCATCTAAAGCTTTGATTTGGGCAGCTGGTATGGGCACAGCAATAAAATTCCTGCCAGGGCAATTTCACAAACAAAACAATTTAAATGACTTAAAAGTCCTTGTAATTATATATTAAAAAAAAGAAAAAAAACAGTCTTCGTCTTCATTTATCATCTTCAATTCTTCATACTTCATTCATCTTTTTCAATCCCTGCCATGTGCCATCGCTTGATCAAATCCCTTCACCTCCTAACACTAGCTTCACCTCTATTCCCCGTATCTTTTCTATATTTCTATTTACTTGATTAACAAATCAAAACAAATACACCTGCAACAAACTCATTTGCTTTCCTTCAACCCATAACAAAGTCATTCTCTTTCCCTCAATCTAGTTCAGGCCCAAGCAAAGCCAGCACGTTTGGAGCGATACCTGAGAAAAAATAGATCAAATTAACATTAATATATATATATTTTTTTTTATTAATGATTGGCACTGATGAATTGAGTTGATTATGGACATAGAATGTTTATCAATTGGGTTTCTGCAAATTTTTTTTTCCCGAAACAAAACCTTCTTTTTTCTGAGAAAAAAGAGTTGAATGATGTATATAGTATATGTGCGTTGCGGATCTTTTTGAAGTAAAATTGAGAGAAGGATCCGGGGGCTTGCAGTTGCAGATGGTGCTTTGTGGTGATGTTTGGTGGTGGGATTGAGGGTAAGTGGACAAGGGTGGGTAGTAAACATGAACGCCTGTTTTGCATTTGGAAGAGATAGGGGTATATTTGTCTTAACATAATTAACAATTCGTATTTGCCCTGGCAGGAATTTTATTGTTGTGCTCATACCAGCTGCCTTTGATTTGTCTTTCGTTTCTTCCGGTGTAGCAGTTCAACGACCAGGTAGCACCGTTGAATTCTATATCACACGTCGAGATTTACAGCAAATTTCCACAAATAAATTGTAAACCCTAAATCCCAAATCCCAATTTTACCAGTAAGAACAATCTCTCCAAGTCATCGCAAGTCAGTATACAACTCAACATATATGGCTTCGTCCGAGATTGAAATTGTATCGGACTACAGTGATCAGAAGAACACTCCTCAAGTTCCAAATGAAATAGCAATCACCGATTTATACTCAGCTTCTTCATATGGTGATTTTGATAAGCTCCGGAAGTTCGTGGAAGTTGACGGCGCTTCCGTTGTTCAACCTGACGGCAACGGCTACTACGCCTTGCAATGGGCTGCTCTCAACAACTTTGCTGACATTGTGCAATATCTTATTGAGGTATATACAGTATTATTTTGGTTCTATTTTAGCGTTTGCCTTGGATGATTCTTAGTTTAACATGTTGTCGGTGGTTATAGCGTGGTGCTGATGTAAATGCTTCGGATCATGTTGGACAAACTTCGTTGCATTGGGCTGCTGTCAGGGGTTCCATTGCAGCTGCGGATGTTTTGTTGCAAAATGGGGCGCGGGTCGAGGCTGCTGATAACAACGGTTATCGGGTATGTTTTACTAATTCGTTTTGATGTGCAAGTTACCGTGATTCATACTTCTAGCTACCTGGCTAGTACTGTTATTAAAGCACCTTAGTATTTTGGGCTTGAAAGTTAAAAACTTTGTATGCTTATGCACGAGCTTGTCTTGGTTTAGGAAGTACTTTGATGATGTTGTTAAGGTAATGATGGAAGTGTTTTAGTATGATATCTGAAATATTGAGAGCATTTCCCCCTCCTTCCCCAACCCCTCACTGTTTTGTTAGTCAGTTCACTAATTGCTGAAATATACACCAGTGACTCTACTTCAGTCAACTGGTTGAAAGTATGCTATCCGCCTGTGCTGAAAGGAATGAAGACAGAAAGTGGACAAACTGATGTGATGTTTATCTTGTTTTCTCAATTATCATCCCCAGTTATCTGGATCAAATTAAAGCCATTTATGTGTGACCATCGTGATTATGTTCTCTAAAAATTACGTACACACGTGTCCTCTGACAAATGTGCATCCATTTAGGCCTTTGACAAATCTGCATCCATTCAGGCCTCTAGCAATTCAGCATTTGTCAATATTATGGTGGTTAAAAGATCATAAACTTTTGTCTTTACATTATGATATTCTTTGGCAAGGTTCTGAACCCATGTTAGAACATAAAAAAGTGCTTTAAGCTAGCTAATTTTTCAATGGAAGTATTTTTACCACAGGCAGTTCATGTTGCAGCTCAATATGGACAAACATCATTTTTGAATCACATTATTGCAAAGTACCACGCTGAATTCGACGTACCAGATAATGATGGAAGGAGCCCCCTTCATTGGTATGATTGTCTGCATGCGCTTTTTATCTTTATCTAGGTAGTATCCTGCGAGATTAAAAGCGAGAATTATCAGCTATACTTTTTTAGTTTGAATTCAAAGTTGTAATATAGAGCTCAAAGGCTCATGAGGAAGCTCGATAAATAATAAGGGTCCATTTGCAAATGAATTAATTCATATTTATTCTTTCTTATTCAGTGAATAAGTTTTGGATAAGATGTTGTTTGGATTGCATCGAGTGTCATTGCCGAATAATGTGGATGTTGTGTATTTTGCGGAGGAAAGAAAGAGAGAAGAAAAATACTATATTCAGATGAATAAAGTGGGATAAATACTTGTCCAAACACAGCCTTAGTTTTCTATAATTGATTCATGTTTGGTAAACCAAGATCCAGGTGACACCTAGGAGAGGGTCATCAAAGTATCGCCTGGAGGCTTGGCAAGAATCTCCTAGGCAAGTGGTGGTACAAAAGGGGTCTTATATGTGTGCATGATGAGACTGTTAAGACGACATCATACTTTTGTCTGAGTGGGTGCATGTATGTCTTGTTTATTGGTATCATTGGGTGCTGGTGCTGCAGTAGATGTGGCGGGGGAGTCTACAGTTTTCATAAGTCAGAATTGAATATTATTTTGACAGTAATTGGCCTTGGGTGTCCTACTGATTTTATTGTCAATTGGACTAAATTTGTTTTATTTTCTAATTTAGACGACTCCTCACCCAAGTGTTGCCTAGTGCTTTGATAAATATGGATTGATTATTTATAACAACGAGAGGCGCATTGATTATATTAAATGGCTTTATAGTGATAAGTTCTTATGAATTGGTGATTCTAATCAATTGATTAAAGATGAAAATCAATACATTTTTTTCTCCAAACTTGAGTTTTAATTTGAAGCTCATGATGCTCATCAAATTTTAGCATTCTATTTCAACTTTTGGCCTGTGTGTAACCATACCCTAATGCAAGCAGATTTTACATTGTAAAATTTGATCAGTTTCAATGCTTGTTGTATTTAGGTGCCCTTTGTTTAGGTGCATCTGTCCAGGAACCTTAGGAGTAATTGTGAAAGTTGAATTTCTGATCCTGTCACTAATATGATCTTCAAACAATAAATTATTTGGAAACCATGAAGTTGATTGGTTTGCTTGGTACACATGTACTGTATAGAAGAAAAGATGCCTCCGTAAATGTTGCCTACGCTTTTCTTATACATAATTCATTTTTTTACTGGAGGGAAATCTTGAACTTTAATCCCACTGGATGTGTGCCTTTTGTATTCCTTTTTTCAGACATCCGCACTTAGGTTAGTTGGTAGCATCCTATATAGCAAAGCCCAATGGCATTGAATAGCTTGAATTTTGTATTTGTCTTGTTAATTCTTTGCCTGTCTTTATCCCTACCCTCAGCTCTTTAATGCTGGTCTTATAAAAGAGAAAAATCATCTTCACTGCCACATATGAAGTGGAATGTATTTCCTCCATGAGATCATTTAATCATTTTCTTTGCTGAACGGGCATTAAAAATTGGTATTTCTTTGTGCCTGTATGGTTGTGTGTGGGGTTTCGTTTTCGTGCTCCTTGCTCTATGTTGTACTCTTGATCAAAGATTGTTTCTGTAATTGTGTACTACAGTCATAATCAACATGATGCAGCAATAGATAGCTCCTGTTCCTTGTATGTCCTTCATCTTTATGCCTATTAAAATGATGTACCTTGAAAAATAGCACTATATAAGCCTCATTTTAACCAGATGGGATCGACAACTTCTATAGTTTTTGCTATTGTGCTCTTTTACCTTTTTTCCGTTGATTTAGTTCGCGAGAATTGATAAATACATGCATTACATTGGCAGCCCGACGCAGGTTCTCAGAAAGCCAATGGAGGAATGTAGCTTTGAGTAAATTTAATTGGCTGATTGCTGTGCATTGTAGCTTAGATATGAGATTTGACCAGAGAAATTTCTCGTATCAAATACTCTATACAACAATATGCCAACTTGTTTACAACAAATTATTCACTTCCACTTTGAAAGACACAACCACAGGATTTTCATGTATTGCTCCACCAAATAAATTGATTTGGAAACTGACTGAAATATTCTTGATTATTATCTTTCCTGCCAAATAACATAGATTAATATGGAAAAGTGTAGTAGGAGAACTTGATGCTGAAACTGAATATGAAACCTATGAGTAGAAAGTCATTGAATCACAATATTCCACTGTTGATGTCTATTTTGAATATGCAACACCTTCAGCAATGTAAACCATAACCTCTTTGGAAAAGAGCATTCAACGAATAGATGCTCATGACTCACGAATATTTACTTTTATAACCACTGAAGTGAGTAATATACTGCTACTTAAGTTCATATTGTTCTTATGTCTGGGTGCTGTTTTGTTTTGCTTTGTTTTTCGTTTCTTGTTTTCGTTTTTTTCCCGTGAGTGTGTGTTCCTTATAAACTCCAGTTTATCTTAATTTCATTATTTTGTTTTTTTTACCACGTGGTTCATTTAGCGGCAGTTACTTGTAGTATGATTATGTCTTAATTGTATAAAGTAATGCATGAATAGATAAGCATCAAAATTTGTATAAACTAATTACAATCTCATTCAGGGCTGCTTACAAGGGATTTGCTGATACAATTAGATTACTGTTATTTAGAGATGCCTACTCCGGCAGGCAAGACAAAGAAGGTATCTCAACGTCAATCTTTGCATTATTTGCTTGATGCGCTAGTTGTTCCTCAGTATTTTTTTTTGAGTCCACTTTATTCCTGTTCTATGGTTGTTCCAAATCTTTTTATATGACAACTAGCCTAAAAACCCGTGCATCATGCACGGGACGGTTCAATTCACTACTACCTTCGTCTCTAAATGTAAATCCGTTTAGCTTTTTTGTTTTGTCACATAATGTAAGTCCATGTAGAAAACCAATGAAGCATTTATTACATTCTTCTCCTTTTACCCCTCATTTATTATTTACCCACCAACCTTTCACTATTTTATATTTATAACACTCAAAGGTCATTTTAGACATTTTCATCAAAATTAATGACAGATAACCAATTTAAAGAACTTTCTCAATCAATGTGAAAAACCTCAAATGGACTTACTTATATACAAAAGGAATTGTTGTTTTTTACTTAAAAGAAAAACTAAAGGAAATGTTGTTACTGAAAATATGTTATCAGAACAATTACATTTCATGCCTTGCCATCAGGAATAAAGCAATGGATTAAAATGTTGAAAACCAACACTGACACCAACTTGTTGACAACCAACATTAATAGTAACAACCAAATTTTTTGGAGTACAACTTTGAATGGAAGAGGTTTGCGAATCATATCTATTTAATTGGCCTGTTTGCCCTTCAAATGGAGGAGGATTGCGATTGGAAGAGCTTGAGATAATCATTGAGATAAGGAGAAATATCTTTAAATAAAGTGAACAAACATGCAAATTTTTTATGTCAATCTTTCACCGTAAATATTCTAAAAGACTCGAACTAAAAAACGTAGAAAAGAATTATGTTACTTGGACTCCTTGCAAGTACCGTGGGTAAGAAATCCAAAGGTCGTCGAAATTTCTAAAACCTAAAAAATGCAAAAGAATATCCTACATTGTCACACATTTCTCAACTAATTAATTATCACGCGCAACCTACATACTTTTCTGAAATGGCACACAATCCATGCTCCTCTGCTTATTCCATCTGAGAAGAATAAAATGACGAGTAGACCCTATTATTGGATCTTAGAAGGCAAATTTGAATTTTCAAAATTCAAATGTTTGAATCCAGCAACTAAGGTATGACGAGAGATTTAAGAAGTAAACAATGAGATGTGAGAAAGATTTTGACTGTCTTTTAAGAGGAGTGGACACTATTAATGGACGTTAGAAGTCATTTTTTTGACTACTTAGATGTCAAATTTGAATATTCAAAATTCGATTTTTTGAATAAAATAATTATGGTAATATGAGAGATTTAAGTACTACTTTTAAGAGAAAGATTTTAAGTGCTTTTAAGAGGTATGCACGATAGTGACATTTTTATTTTAACACGGTTGTTAATAAATGCGTTCAAATCTAGGTATGGGTTTCCAATTGGGTAATTAATTTTATAGACCTTCTAAAACATATACATAGATAACTCAATGAGTGTATTTATTTTATAATTTTTTAAGTGATTTGTTTATTTTCTTTGTGAAGGAACAAAGAATGATTTGTATGAATCACGCATTAAATACCATGCATTTTTTTAAGTGATTTGTTCTTTTTTTGTGAAGAAATAAATGAGAGTAATATCTTTTTTTGGCGCTTTTTTTTTTGGGTTTCAAAATGGGTCAAAAAGAATAAATGAGACGCATGCACATTTTAATTTTTGAAACAATTATTTGTGTGAATCAGTCATTAAATACCATTCATAAATATTTTTTTTAATTGACATTTTAATTTGTGAAGGAATGATTTCGGAGAATCACGCATTAAATACCACTGATTAAAATTTTTTTTTCAGTGGGATTTTTTTTTCTTTCTAAAAAGGAGAATCTGCAATAAAATTTTATGCATTAATACATGGTGTGGGTTTGGGCGGATAATTAGTGGGTTTGGTGCGGGTAATCGGGTAATTAATTTTACACACCTTCGAAAACATATTAATAGATAGATAGTTCTAGAGTCAAGCCAAGCCTATCATGCTGCCACAGTTTTTTATATGATGAACAATAGTATATGAACTGAATGTCGTTCATGCACAACATATCCTTAGGTGCTACATTACTTTGTCAGTCTGCATCATGCCCCCAAAATTTCTGAATTTAACGGAGAAATAGCAATTAAAGATGAGACAAAGCTGAGAAGATAGTTGAGTAACTAGACAATTTAATTTCTGGATTTGTCTGGCACTTTGTTGTGATTATCTAACATTAGTGACCTTTCAAGTGCTTAATAGGTTGTACGCCTCTGCACTGGGCTGCGTTAAGAGGACATGTGGATGCATGCATCGTCCTTGCTAATGCAGGCACAAAGCAGGAATTTTCAATGAAAGATAAAGCTGGGCTCACTCCTGTGCAGCTTGCGTTTGATAAAGGTCATCGGTCTGTTGGTCTTTTACTCGTAGGTAACTTCGTACTGGTATATTTTAACAGTGTACATGTGTACTTAATGAAGCAGTAATGATCTCAAGTCATTGAAAACAAGATTGTATGTTGTAAAGGGTATCGTTCGTAATGCGCCCTCTACTCATTTTCCCATAAGCAGGACAATCTATGGATTGTTTCTCCAATTCAATTTGTAGGGCTTGGGATGTTTAGGGATCTCCATTGAAATTCTAAAAAGGAGAGGCCAGTTCATAGATGCATCCAGACCATGTCAAACAACGTAGGCCATTTGTACATAACCTTACCAATATTTCTATGAGAGGCCATTTCGACGGCTCAAACCCAGAACTTCAGGTCACAGGATGACAATTTTTACCACTGCACTAAGGCTCCTCCCCACCCTCGGGATTCTAATTTACTTTTCCCTTTTCCAACTCTAATTTACCATTTGTACATAACCTTACCAATATTTCTATGAGAGGCCATTTCCACGGCTCAAACCCAGAACTTCGGTCACAGGATGACAATTTTTACCACTGCAATAAGTCTCCTCTTCACCCTCGGGATTCTAATTTACTTTTCCCTTTTCCAACTCTCTTGCATCAAGTCTGTGGCACGCTTTCCGTCTGTAATTGATAGTCCAACTTGGTAATTCATACTTTTTACCAAACTCAGTTGAATGAATTTTCACCTGAAACTAAAATAATTAACAAAAAAGAGTCCAACTTTGTAATTCAACTGTATATGGTGTTTGAGATCTATATTATCATGCTTGTGTATAGTAAAAGAATCTTGCGGCTTATTTTGCTGCTGAATGTGTAATATTACTTTATCCATTTTGTGTGATCACATTTTTCTCTCCGAGAAGTGGTTATAAGTTTGCATAGTAACACTTTTACCCATCTCCGAAAATGACCATTAATTCCTTTGAAGATATAATGGTTTATGCGAAATGATGTTGTTATTCTAGCTAAAGCTACAGGCATACTCATTTATCGCGAGTTTACTGTAAGTGATTTTGCTGTTTACAAAATTTCTGTGGGTTAACCTATTAATAGTTGCCCCTTTATATTGTCTCTCATTTTCTTGCCTTTGTGCTGCTGCATATACAATATTTTTCAGTCTCTGTAATCTTATTGGGGGAGATTGGCATATTTTGCAGAATCATGCCCAAAGCGCGCAGAGCAATCGCTGGCAAGATAAAGTTTGTGCTGGGAAAGGTGGAAAGAACGGTTATGCTCCAATTTTGTTCTCCACTATAGTCCTTAATCTCATACTCTTCATCAGTTCAGTCCTTTTTGGTGGGTGAAGCCATATTGTTTAATGTTTCTGTGGGGAGTTGTCAAAATTTTACCTTTCTAAGCTTTTCATATACTCTTTTGTTCGTGCTAGCTCCTAACCTTACCAAGGTTACTGCCGTGGTGGGGCTTTGGGGTTGGACTGCCGCTTCTCTTGCAGTTGTTGCACTAATGATGCTCATTCGTTGTAGCAGGTATATTTCTTTTTCTTTGTTGCAATATTGGCATTTAGGCGTCTTTATTTCGTTGCTGGTCGCAGATTCATCATTTTTGGCATTTTGATTTGGGTTTGAGTGGTTGTATTGTTATGCCAAACATTTGACATGATTATATGGAGAAAACATTCCAGTCTCTGCCTCTTGACCTATTCGACTAGTATAAATTTGTCCTCAGGGTTATGGACCAGGTAGTCAGACTGTTCACTTCAGACTAGTACCTTCACTTATTTAGCATAACATTTTCTCTGTACTGTAGTATAGATTGGCATAGTAAAACCCTACTACTTGCTTAAACAAGTCCTTGGACCAAATTAACAGACCTTACTCATGTGTGCGTGTGAACTTTTCTAACTTACTATATGTGAATGTTTATCCTATATTCTGCTTTATCTTGATTGACTGATCTCTTTTGGACTGGGGTTCACCTCAAGCTGTTACTGGGCAGAAGTTAACCATTTGTAGTTTTCATTTGAAGAGAAACGAAGAAGAAGAAAAGTAATCTCTTGAGTATTATTGATAATCAGAGGAGTTTAAATAAGGATTACAACCAAAGGAAGGTGGAAAGACAATGACAGGCTGTTTAGGGAACAACAGCCGAGGAGTTTATTTGGGAGAACTAAAAAACAGCTAGCAAATATTAATTGGTTTATAGAGAATACCAATTAATATAAAACAACATAATATATCAGCAACTTAACAAAGTAAATATGTAACAAAGTAATATTGCAACACCCCCCCTCAAACTATGTTGTAGATGTTAATACAACCTAGTTTGTGACAAAGTTGGCTGAATGAATGAGGAGGAATGGCCTTAGTGAGAATGTCAGCATGTTGGTCATGAGAACTGACATGATGAAGATCAATTATTTTGTCTTCAATTTTTTCCTTGATAAAGTGACGGTCAATGTCAACATGCTTTGTCTTGTCATGATGTATGGGGTCTTCAGCCATACAGAGAGCAGATTTGTTGTCACAACGAAGAATAATAGGAGACTTGAGTGGAATTTTGAGTTCAGAGATGACCCTCCTTAGCCACAAGCCTTCACACACACCAAGCACAAGTGCCCTAAGCTCGCGTCAAAGATCGCTTCGAGACGATGGGTTGCTTCTTACTTCTCCAGGTAACAAGGTTGCCCCAAACATAGGAGCAATATCCAGTGGTAGACCTCCTGTCTATGGGGTTTCCTGCCCAATCAGCATCTGTGTATACAATGATGTTGTTGATGTCAGCTTTCTTGAATAATAAGCCTTGGCCAGGAGTCTTTTTCAGGTATCTTAGAATCCTGTATACAGCATCCCAATGCTCCTTGGTAGGTGACTTAAGGAATTGACTAACAATGCTTACAGCATAAGCAATGTCAGGCCTTGTATGGGACAAGTAGAGGAGTTTCCCAACAAGTCTCTGGTATCTGTCCTTGTTCACAACTGTTTGACCATGAATGAGTTTGATGCTGGGATCAATGGGAGACAGGGCTGGTTTGCACCCAAGCATGCTAGTTTCTTTAAGAAGATCCAGTGTGTACTTTCTTTGAGACACAGAAATACCCTCCTTGGTTCTAGCAACTTCCATGCCTAAGAAATACTTGAGGTTGCCCAGGTCCTTGACTTCAAAAACTTTGGCTAGCAATGCCTTCAGTTTGGATATTTCTTGTGAGTCATCCCCTGTCAAAATTATGTCATCAACATAAACAATTAGAATAGATCTCATCCCATTAGTTGTTTTAACAAACATGGTGTGGTCACTGTTACATTGATAGTAACCAGCAGTTTTAATCACAGAAGTGAGTTTCCCAAACCAGGCTCTAGGGGACCGTTTTAGACCATACAGAGATTTTCTGAGTTTGCAGACCATGCCCTTAGTCTTAGGTTTATCAAAACCAGGAGGAATGGTCATAAAAACATCTTCTTTCAGGTCCCCATTAAGAAAGGCATTCTTAACATCAAGTTGGAAGAGGGGCCAGTCAAGTTGAGCAGCGAGGGAGAATAAAACTCTAATAGTATTTAACTTAGCAACAGGAGCAAAGGTTTCTTTATAGTCAAGACCATATGTTTGGGTAAACCCCCTAGCAACAAGTCTAGCCTTATACTTATGCAAACTACCATCAGCATTATACTTGATAGTAAAAAGCCATTTACACTAATGTGTTTCTTGCCAGGTGGTAGAAAGCGATTAATTCCCAAGTCCGTTTTTTATAAAGCGAGACATTTCGAGTGTTAATAGCATCTTTCCAAGCAGGATATGTAAGAGCTGCATGAATGTTTTTAGGAATGACCTCCTTATCTAAGCATTTAGTAAACATGCAGAATTTAGGAGATAATTTTTCATAAGAAAGATGACTGTAAATAGGGTGATCAGTACAGCTTCTTTTACCTTTCCTAAGAGCAATAGGAAGATCATCCCCAAGTGAATAACAAGGATTCTGAGTCATACCTGGATCCTTAGGAGTAGGGCAAGAATTCTCAGTCACAGGAGGTGATATACCTGGATTGCTCTCTTGTCGGTTCAGATTACCATCAGATGGTGGGGAAGTAGAAGACTTAAACTTATTTCTGTGGTAGACTTTGAGGGGAGGCTGAACATTTGGAGGCCTTGTGAATTGGTCAGGTTGGTTATTTTGAGTATAAGTGTCATGTTCTTGTTGAGATGTAGCAGGTTTTGCAGTTTGAGGATCATCATGTTCATTGTTGACATTCGAAGATTCAGTGGGATTTGCTTCAGGACATGATGAGCCCAGGTCTGGACGTGCCTCAGGATATGATGAGTGTAGGTCTTCCTCCTGCACAGGAGTTAGAGGGGGAAAAGAAGGAGCAATAACATCAAACATATCCCAATCAGTGGATGAATCATGTGAGCATTCAGTTTGTTTCTTAAAGTAAGGAGTATCTTCAAAAAACTTGACATCCATGGAGTTGAAAAATTTCTTAGTGCTAGGTGAGTAGCACTTGTATCCTTTTTGGTGATTAGAGTAACCCACAAAGATGCATTTTTGTGCCCTATGATCAAGTTTACTCCTGTTATGAGCATGAACATAAACAAACACAGTGCAACCAAAAGTTTTGAGAGGTACATTACAAGTGAGGTGAGTACAAGGGTGTGTGATCATGAGTGACTGTAAAGGAGTTTTAAATTGTAACACCCTACTAGGCAATCTATTGATCAGATAGCAAGCAGTTAATATGGCATCACCCCACAAGTATTTAGGCACATTCATAAAAAACATAATTGCCCTAGCCATTTCAAGTAAATGCCTATTTTTCCTTTCAGCAATGCCATTTTGTTGAGGGGTGTCAACACAACTACTAATGTGAACAATGCCTTTTTCAGAACAGAATTTTCCCAGATTAGTCTCAAAGTATTCCTTGGCATTATCACTTTTTAGGACCTTGATTTTAGTTGAGAATTGAGTCAGAATCATGGTATAAAAATTCTTGAACACAGTGCCAACTTCTGATTTTTCCTTCATGAGGAATGTCCAAGTGAGTCTAGTGTGGTCATCAATAAAGGTGATGAACCACCTATGACCAGAAACATATTTGACCCTAGAAGGTCCCCAAACATCACTGTGAATAAGTGAGAAAGGATTAGATGGTATGTAAGGCACAGAAGTAAACACAGACCTAGTTAACTTAGCAAGTTGACAAGTTTCACATTGCAAGTTGGAAAGATTCAAATGATTAAATTTCTCTGGAAAAAGAGTCTTAAGATAAGGAAAGCTTGGGTGGCCCAATCTCTGGTGCCACAGCATTACATCATTTTGTTTATGACAAGAATTAAAAGCAAAATTAGGTGATTCTTCATAATATATATAGGCAAACACACTCATCAAGCCTTGCCGGTCTTCTTACGAGAGGTTTGCTCCTGAAAAACACACTTATTAGGAGAGAAAATAACATTCCATTTTAGATCATTAGTCACTTTATTGACTGAAATCAAATTGCAGTCAAGATTTGGAACATATAATACATCTCTTAATACAAAAGTATCGAGAGATGTATGCGAGTACAATTCCTTGTGCAAGAAAGCAGTTCCATCAAGCAATTTTGATCTTATGGTCATTTTTGCAAGGTCTAATATGTTTAAGAAGGCTTTTGTTTCAATCATATGAGAAGATGCTCCTGAATCAATGATCCAGGAACTCTTATCAACAGATGAAACAAATTTTGCATAGAATTTATTACCAGATGTTGTATGAGTAGCAACCTCAGGCTTGGAGGATATATCCAATTTAGCTAAGATAGCTTTGAAGACATCCAGTTGTTCATCAGAGATATGAGGACCACCTTTTTTGTCTTCACTCACCACCTTGCCATAATCTTCTCTGTTATTTGCCTTCTTAGCCTTGCTGTTTTCAGGTTTCCCATGGAGCTTCCAGCATGACTCCCTGTTGTGATTTGATCTCTTGCAGTGATCACACCAAAGTTTATCTTTTTTCTTGTTGTTAGAGTCCCAAGAGTTGTGTTTCTTTGAACTATCACCTTGGTCACCATTTTTGCCATATGAGATGAGGGCAGATCTTTCAACTGGATTCTCAGAAGGAGAGTCCTTAAGCATCAATTTTCTCCTACTTTCCTCGTGTTTAACTTCAGCAAAAATGGCTTTTAGAGAGGGTAAGGGTTTTGTAGAGAGGACCCTTCCTCTGACATCATCAAGAGTAGCATTTAATCCAATAAGAAACTTGAATATCCTCTTCTGTTCGACAACCTTCTTGAAGAGAGCAGCATCATCAGTGCTTTGCCATTCGAGTTCCTCAAACATATCAAGCTGATTCCATGCCTTGGTCAGTTTGTTGTAATACTGGGTTACAGATAGTTCACCTTGCTTGCAGCTTTGGATCTAGGCTTCGATCTCATAGATTTCGGATGTGTTGTCCTTTTTTGAGTAAAGATCCCTTGCATCATCCCATATCTCCTTAGCTGTTTCATACATCATGAAGTTTTCGCTAATTTCTTTTGTCATGGACCTGATTAGGATAGCCATGACCTGATTGTTCTCCGTGTCCCAATCCTCCCATTTGGGGTCAGTCTCAGCCGGAGCAACCTTAGTGCCAGTTAGGTAGCCCATTTTTCTTTGGCCGGAAATGAGCATTTCTGGACCACATCTAGTAGTTGTTTCCATCTAATCTATGATTGATGAAGAGATTTGATGAATGTTCAGGGGGCACAACAGATTTAGTTGGCTCACCTGAATCATCATCGGATATAGTTGACATTTTTTTTTTTATTTAAAAAAATGTTTGCAGCGGAAAAAAATTTTAAGGAAGAGAAGGCTCTGATACCATGAAGAGAAACGAAGAAGAAGAAAAGTAATCTCTTGAGTATTATTGATAATCAGAGGAGTTTAAATAAGGATTACAACCAAAGGAAGGTGGAAAGACAATGACAGGCTGTTTAGGGAACAACAGCCGAGGAGTTTATTTGGGAGAACTAAAAAACAGCTAGCAAATATTAATTGGTTTATAGAGAATACCAATTAATATAAAACAACATAATATATCAGCAACTTAACAAAGTAAATATGTAACAAAGTAATATTGCAACATCATTGAATTGCTGGGTGAACATTTTTGTTTTTATTAACCTGCAATTTTTTTGTCAGAAATAACCAATTTTCGCTGCGTTAGGACAACTATAGGTTTGCCAGTTTGCAATTATTTTCTATGCATCATATTGATTGATGGTGATAATCATTTTCTACGACCCAAAAAGACTGATGATTATTTTGGTAAAGTTTAAGCGGCCTTACAGATTTTTTTGTGTGTTTTTTCATTCCATTCTTTTTTCGTGCGTGTGTTTTCAGCCTTTTTTTGGGGGTTGGGGGTTAAACCTGTGACCATGATGTTGGAAGGGTAAAAAATAAACATAAAAAAAATCACTAAAACTCTAGGCATGGTAGTAGCCTAGCTGAGTTTATTCTCCTTCCCTCTGCAGATGTTGAGAAGCAACTCAAATGGTGGCACTAAGCCAAAGCAGTATTTCTTTAGTTATTTTTGGGTACACTTTGTCACTATTCAGAAGGTTTCAAATTTCTATCTCCACCAGTAGGTAGGTACCATATTTATGGCATTTTTTTTAACGGTTACTTATGGTCTCAAACTTGATTTTTCTTCTCCACTCTCTCCGCGTGATGCAACATAGAAGGCCTTGCTTTTGTCTCATAATTGAGACCTCCCCAAGTACCAACCCTTTTTTTGCTACTCTCCATTTCTCCTAAGGTCTCTGTTGGAGTTGCTGTTGTTGTGGACCTTGTGGTTGACCTAGATTTATTGCTTGATTATATGATTTTCTTCATGTGTTTGAGGCTCCTGCTTCAATCTTAAAGTTGGTGTCTGACCAAGTGTTTGTGAGAGTACGCGTTGTCTTCAATCTTAAAGTTGATGTCTGACCAAGTGTTTGTGAGAGTATGTGCCGTCTCCTTTTTGTTGATTTGATTTTTATTGGCGGTGATAGTTTCTATCCTGTTTCTCATTGGACGCCTATCGCATGGCATTCCAAACAGTTATCTGAACTTATTGTTGGAAGCTAGTTTTTTTATTTTTTATTTTTTATTTTTTTATTGCTTTGTAACCCCTTCTCGGACTGTACATATTTTTGCTCATCAATATAATTCTCTGTTTACAGTATGTGTGTGGGTGTGTGTATGCACGCACACGCATACACACATACATACATATTGGTAATGTTTTGATGATTCTCTCATCTATTTGCAGTAAAGATCCTGGTTACATAAAGACAGGGATGGCTGGTGATCCTGATGCAGAGGTATTTACTTTTACATATTTGTGTTGTGGCTATGCTCAGTTTATTTATTTATTATTTTTTCCAATCCCCCCATCCCCTCCCCACCCCTCGCCACCCCACATCTGCGTGCTGGACATCTTCATATAATTCTGTATTATCATTGATGAGGTGCGTTTACCATTCAGGATCCTTTGTTGAACATTGATCTGAATAACTCCTCGGTTTGGACTGGAAATTGGTCCCAGCTTTGCCCCACTTGCAAGGTTTCTTATAAAGTTATCCCGTCTTTTGATGCCCAAATTATCCCTAATTTCTTTCTAAGTTTTTTTTATATGCTTTTAAGTATTCCGATTCTTGGTTTATTTTCAGATAATACGCCCTGTCCGTTCCAAGCATTGTCCTGCATGCAACCGCTGTGTAGAACAATTTGATCATCACTGCCCTTGGATTTCAAATTGTGTGGGGAAGGTATGACATAAACTGCTGTCTTTGCTTTTTCATTTGTTTATTAATTATTATTTTCAATTCACTTGTGCATTTTTTTCTGACAGAGAAATAAACGCGACTTTGTTATTTTCCTATGTCTGGGGACCTTGACAGCATTGACTAGCTGTGCTGTTACTGTTCAAAGTATGTGATACCGGTGAAGTTGCGGCCAGCTTAAAATATTCGCTTAATCTCGAATCGTGTTTCTCTCTCTGTAGTACAATATATTATAGCTTGTTCAAATTTTCAGGAATGTGGACATCAATTCCTATGTTGCAAGAGCAAACTTGGATCCACCATTTATTTTTCGAGCATCCCGGTGCTGTTGCTTTTCTGATCATGGACTTCTTGATTCTGGTTGCTTGTGCAACTCTATTAAGTATGCAAGCAACACAGGTGAGAATTTCTGCCTATTTTGTTCGTTCACCTCCCATTTTTCAAGAAAAGACTATGATGTTAAGTTACTGATGATGATTAATTAACTTGAATCATTGAAGATTGGGAGGAACATAACCACAAATGAATTGGCAAATGCAATACGCTACGGGTATCTTCGTGGACCAGATGGTCGGTTTAGAAACCCGTATAATCACGGTTGCTGGAAGAATTGTTCGAATTTTCTTATACAGGGATACACAGATGACGATGAGATAGCTTGGCCTCCTTTACAGCAGCAGCAGCAGCAGCAGCAGGTTTCTTCAAGGTAGCTCAGATGGTGCCTGGTGGCGTGCTTGGCTTGGCTGTTTGGTGAGACAAATTTTTTTTTTTCGAGGGTAAAATGGTGAGACAAACTTTATGCTGTAGATTTGTGACTCTTGTGTTTATTAGGTGGCGCAACAGTTTGAAGAAACACAACATATTATGATTTTTCTTGTTTGCTCTCTCTGTTGTACAAAGCAAACTGTTGTACTTTTTACCAGTGATCCATAACATCGTTTTACTATTGAAATCATTGTTTTGAAGATCAGTATATTTGGCTAGAATAGAGTTCACTCTCCATCTCCAGTAGAATCTGTAAATAATGGTAAATCTGTATTTTACAGATTCTCTAGACACATCTCCCACATGATTGCAAAATTTTACAGATTCTAAACACAACCTCCTACAGTACACTGCAGTCCGCCCTCTCTCTCCTGGTGCAGTTTGAGTATATGCCCTTAAAACGCCCGTGTTTTTTTTTTGAGGCTTGAAGTGATTTAAATTGTGTTAATAACATCAATATTTCTTACTGTTGAACACAAATCTAGAAGTGAAATTGACATCTAATTAGTTCTATTAAGTAATTATTCTAAGATAGATTATCGATTAAAACGAAAAAAATCCAAGCTAAAGCACTTGCATTAGAATCTGTAAAAATTGATAAATCAGTATATACAATTTCAGGATCCAACTAAAATGAATTTGCATCGAATCAGATATACATGATCTCTATTCAATGGTTGGATAAAATTGGACATTATACTCTATATCTACCGCAAATCGATTTTTTTTTACAGATTCAAGTTTTTGCTATTTTTTTTTTTTTTTTCTAACATAATATATATATATATATATATATATATATATATATATATATATATATATATATATATATATATATATATATATATTTTTTTTTTTTAAGTCACAAAAATGATTTCTACAAATATTTCATTAATAAGATCTTCTATACATATTTTGAATATCCATACAATGTAATATTTATCACTATAATAATAGACAATAAATTATTTATATGTGTATTTATTTTTGTAAATATATATAATTATTTTGGTTTCTGATTCTTTATTATTGTAATACGATAGAGATGCAGTACAGGTATTATGTGTAGAGATTCGTAAATGATGTTGGAGTCTCAGAAAGTAGAGACTCTATTCGAGTATTACAATGACTGAATGCTTAAAGGCCACAAGCCTTGGTCCAAATTTGGGAGATTTTCACCTTGAAAACTACGATCCCAGATTATCCTCCTCGAGTTTGTTCTTCTTGATCGTCGTGTGAATGATGAATTTTACTTGACATGCTATTGGTTGTGTGAGCATGTCAGTAAGCTAAACTAATCATGAGTGATTCATACTCGTCTCGCAAAGATTTTCACATCGATTATATTTCTTGAAGTTCGATTTTGAGTTGATCAACTACTTAAATAATAAATCGAGTCAATCTTGAGCTGAAAACCGAGTGATCAGTTGGCCTGCCAGCTAATATTTGTGATTGCAAATAATTAAACCATTATAAACAATTTCTTGTCCAACTCAAAGTACCAGTTTGTTGGTATAAATTATTGTGAATGTTTTATTATATATATATATATATATATATATATATATATATATATATATTTATATTGGTTCATGATGTTACACTTGTATATACAAACAAAACTTTGTATGGTTTTATTTCAAAAAAATCCTTTGTATAGTTTATATGAGGTATAATCCTAAACAGAATATTTTCTAGTGTATATAATATAATAATACCAACATTAGCAATTGCAACTTTCAGGGGATTATGTTATTATAGTAATGGATCAATATCTTAAAAATAATAATATATCCTTACCAATTATTTTATTATTTTTTCATCGAGAAGCTAGGTTGTTTGCGTATGGCTATATATTCGGCTAAATCTTTCATCAAGTTGACTAAATCTTACTAATTTTTTTTTGGAAGGGTAAATCTTACTATTAATTTACAACATATCTTCAGATGAAGGATTTGTGCTAGATATCCCGCAGAGTCATTTATTTTAGAATCAATTCATGTTCAAAGCATTATTGTGTTAGATTCTAACGTCTCTCTCCCGGATATTGAGTCCCCGGAAAAGGAACGACATGACATTTAGAATAATTCTAGATCCAACGTAAGCATCATGTCATATCAGAGTGTTAAAGAAACCACGGAAGAAAAGAAACAAGCAAGAGACTCGAAAAAAAAAACTGTTTTCTAAGATCTTTAATTAACCAACTCAATGGATTGCAATTGTTGTCACACTAAATAATAAATAAGTGCTAATATTTATTACAACAACTTAACTGGACAAAAATGAAAACTACTGTAACACAGAGAACTTTATGACCTCATCCATAAGCTTTGTTTTTCCATGCTCATCATTCAACTTGTCTTTAACCTGCGTAGCTTCTTATCTCAAATAAAAGAGTGAGCACCGGACGAATGCTTAGTAAGAAGAAAAAAATCAAACGAGAGAGTTATGTTTGTCGTATGCAGAGAGACATGACATGAATCTATTTTATTTAGTTTACAAAACAATTGAAAGCTTAACTGGACAAATACATATAACATCTTTGAAGACATAATCTTGAAACATGGGAAAATTCATTTTAAAACATAGCTTGGGCAATGCATATGAAACATGACCTAACTAATAACTACGTTCAATTCATTTTGCACATACTTTTTCATTTCATTAAATACTTACTTACCGTGTTTAGCCTGCTGATCAAACTTACGGAATGTATCTACTAACACGTACTTTACTTGTCTAGTAACTGTAACATGTTCGTTTCCTGTTTGTCATGTTCATTTTCCTACATACTTAGCAAGAGGGCATGGTGTGCAAGTAGGGGTGTAACCAATCCGAACCGAATCAAACATTTACTTATCGAGTCAGCAACCCCAAAAATAATGATGCTCGAACTCGGCTCGAGTTCGTTTGAGCAAGAAAATAGATGCTTGAGTTTGGCTCGTTAATATTGATGAGCTGCTCGAGTTCTATTAAATTTTATTTGAGCGAGCGTCGAACTGCTCGGCTAGGCCAGAGTTTTGGTAAATGATTGATTTTATATTCGTAAAAGGCAATTCAAAAGGTTTTTTTTTTTATTTTTTTTTATTTTTTTAAACTCAAAAGTTTTTCTAGAAGTGGGCAAAAGTAATTCTATTAAAAAAATGAAAACGATGGAATGGTAAAAAAATATTTAAGAATATATATTTAAGAATATTTTCTTGCTCGTGAAATACTCGCTCAAATAAGATTTGCTCGTGAAATACTCGCTCAAAAAATAAAATAAAATAAAATTATATATATATATAAGTACCGCTCGATAAGGCTCGCGAGTATTTCAAATCAAGCATTACACTGCTCGAGTTTGGCTCGTTAATATTGATGAACTTCTCGAATTCAGCTCGAATATGATTAAATCTTATTTGAGCGAGTATTTCACGAGCGAGCGTTGAGCTTCTCGTGAGCAGCTTGGCTCGTTTTACACCCTATGTGCAACACGGCTAATATGACTAACCATATATCTAACTTGGAACTCAAGGTACCCAAGGTATTCCGTACAATACGTCGTCTTAAGAACAACATGGCTAATACAACTAGTCATACCTCTGACACGAGACTTTAATATACATGGTACTCTGTATAATACACTGCACGGTAACTAACTAAAACCTTATCTTAACACAAGCAGGAGCACATAAAACACATAGATTTCACGTTAAAACCCACATCCAACTTACAAGAACTTACTAAGGCCATAGTAACACTGAATTCCCATCTTATATCCACTACTTGTAACCAAGACGCATAAATCAATTTTCAGAAAAGTAACAAGAAAACCAAACAGTACTTTGAAATCAATATTACAGTTACCCGTCAAACACATAATCATGTCTGTATTCGTGCAGTTCAATATTCAAAACAACTTAAAAACATAATTTTTAAACTAAAAAAAAAGAACATTTTGATAAGAAGAAATCATTACCTTAAAGACGATTCAAACTGAGAACCGAACGTCTACTAACTTCTAAATCTTACGCGATTCTAAAAACCAACAATGAATGTAGCAACGATTACCCTTAAAATCTGACCTAATTAGGATCAAAGCCAAGAACTACTGTGAATAGATTAGATCTTATCTTCACAAGATGAATCTAAGCCTGAAACTGCTGTTGGAATCGAAAATGCTACTGAACGAACCCAGAAATCAACCAACTGCTCCAAAAACTAAGTCTTGCGATGCTTTCCCGGGAGAGGTGCCGGACACCGGCCCAAGGCTTTGCTGAAAACTCAAAAAATGCTAAATCTGTGAAGTCTAGAGCTATCTGGAGGTTTTTTTATAGGTGTTTCTGAGACTAGGTCGGTTTTAAGGTGTCTTGAAGGCTAAGAAAGCTTAATTAATCTTAAAATAACAGGAGAATAAAACCTTATTATGAAAATACGGAAATACCTTTAGGTAAAATTTCCGGGTTTTACTTAGGTCATGGTGGGTCAAGGGGGCAACGCCCCCTTGAAAGAAAATTTATTTTAAAAATGTTGCATCTGTGCAATTTGGTCAAGCGGTGTGCTGGCGGTTTCTGAATGTATTCCGATTGTATTTTCCGATGTTAGTCCTGCTTATATATATATATATATATATATATATATATATACACACACACACACGAAGACTCATCAAAGAATGCATTTGTTTGTATGAAGAATTAAGCTTATCCGAAAATAATTCTTTCACCTCTGTATAATCGTTGATAATTGAGAACATGAACCGTATCAAAAAACTTAATTATTAGAAGCATCATAATATCATTTTGAATACCATCTGGTTCGATCAATTTTTTGTTCTTTCTCATTTGTGTCATTAATTGATAAAGGAATTAGAAACATATTAAAAGAAAATGGATTTTTCATACCTTGGAGTGTCATTCATTATCTAGTTTCCCTGCATATTTTCTTTACATGCTGGACAAAATTTTAGTGCTCTGTTTCAAAACTACTACATCATTATTTTTCTTTATACTTTTAATTAAAGTCAACTAGCTAGCTAATTATTACCATCACCAGATATATATTTTAGGGTTAGTAGTTTCAAACCATTGTCCATAATTTATTTGGTTGTTGTTTTTTTCTTTTTCTTTTTCTTTTTCCAATGTTATATATATCCCACTAATTAAGGAGGTTGTTGGACTCTCAATCAAAAAGAAGGATAGAAAATCAACAATAAATGTACGAAGGAATATATTGTGACTATTTTTTTTATTCATTAGAAATGATCCATTTGTTCTATGGAGTTGTCACTATTTTGCATTATTTGATATCAAACATCTGGTACCAGCAATTATCATATGATAAATTATAATTGTTTATTTTTAGACAAAACCACAATTTAATCTAACCTATCAAATATAACTTTCAAAAAAAAAAAAAAAAATGAGGGCAACTTTCCTCATACAAGAAAAAGTACTATGAATGAAAACTGTACAAATTGCGGCAAATGAAATATTTAATTTATTTACCCAAAAAGAAGTAGTAATAATTGTACAAGCTCAAGTCAAAGTCGTCTGCTAATCTCTCCTCACCCAACTAATTCTATGAATAATTCTATTTTGACAATGATTTGGATGTTGGAATTAATTATTTACTTCAAAATTAAGAGTAAACAAAATGCAAATAGTAGCACAACATTATTGGCAGATGTGTTCATACTTATATTGTAAATATTATTATTTGGATACCTTTTTGAGAATATATATAGTATTACACCTAACATTTAAATATTGGTAAAACCTCACGATCGAGTTATCAGATGCAACATGATGATGATGTTGTTGTTGTTATTAAACTAGATATTTTTTTAATAACCATTCGAATAACTTGGCTCGTCTATTTGATACAAATCCACCGTTATCAATCAAACATATATTATTGTAATTGTTTTATGATTGAGATGAAAGCATCTTTTAGTAGTAATCATATATGTATATTTTTATCAAATTTAAATTTAAATTTAATAGTCTTTGTCAAATTTGTGATAAACCCATCACAACAACAACAACAAAAAACCAACCTTTCCTATACATCTAAATGGAATCAATATTTAGACACTGATAAAATGGTATTAGACATTGAAATCAATATTTTCACAGTGAATTCACTGTTTCCATAGATGCCGACATAAGGTTGTTATATGAGGTTTTAAAAGGACGAGAGCGAAAATGTAATACGGAGTAGATAATTTGATTAGTTAATTATGATTTTTATGAGAGGATAAAGCTGAATGCCATAATAGAAGATGTACAAAATGGGTTAATTGATGGTATTTTAGACAAAACTAACAATCATTGTCTTAATATATTTGGAGGTGGTTTACCTTAAATTTTTGTAGAAAAAATCCCTTCACATGACCGCGTGTATCTCAATTTTTATGGCGGGGCCTGCACGACTGTCTGTCGATTGCATGCAATTCGGAGAAGCGCGGCCTTGGGGGAGGCAGTGCATAGCTCGTGGCAAGGCGGATGAGACAGTCAGAATCGCTTGCATACGAGTTGTCGAACGAAATCACGTATTTTTCATATTCATGCATCATTTCCGAACTGATGCACCTTTACATGAGTGTATGCATCTGGTGAACAGTGACAACCCAACCATTGCGTGCAAGGAGTACCTCCATTCGGTTATGGGGGTACTAGCAGCCTATAAAAAGGCACAACATATGCAAACGAACACACACATAATACACATCATCATCAGAATTTTGCAGAGTGTCCTCGTGTTTGATTCAAACAAGTCACTGTATGAATCAAACACCCTCCATTGTATCCTTAGAGAGATTTTCGTTTAATCCCTAGGTGACTATTGCGTGGGACAAATATCATCTCTTAAAAGACAACGTTTTATTACGTGCCTTGGTGTTCCAATTTTTCTGTCAAATCATAAGTACTAATTTTTTCCAACAGTTTTAAGAGATGTCTTCATTTAAGGATTTGACACTGAATGACTCCGTGCCACCATCGATCCAAGTAATGAATTAGGACTTGGTTCGTCATGATCGATTTGATGGGCACAACTTTACTCGCTGGCAAGAGAAAGTTCTGTTTTTCTTGATAGCAATCAAACTTTCATACATTCTGAGTGATGATCTTGCACCAATTCCTGAAGAGATTGAAGATGATCATGAGGAACGCAAGAGGAATTGCAGAAACAGAGGCAAAATAAAAAGGATGATTGTTAGGATTTTGCATCATAAAAACAAAAGAAAATTTATAAACCTATACTTAACATGCAAACTAACTCCTAACCGACCAAATATCGGGTAGTTGATAGCATAGTAGGGTAAGTACAGGGTCGATCCACAGGGAATCGGGATGTTGAATCTAATTTCACTAATTCCTTTCAATTGTTACTTAGGAAAAACGAATAAACGAAAGAACAAATAAAATAAACGAAAGAGCAACTAAAATAAATCTAACCTACGAAATAAAATAACACAACCTAAACTAAACTAAAGATACATGGGATCAAACAGTGCACAAACCAAGTGATTTCAATCCTAGTTCATCTCATGATTTTAATTCAAATTGTGGTTTCACCTTTACACGAGACACAAACCCCTAATCTCTTAGTGAATCTGTATTCTCAAGCTATGAATCTCTCATCTTTCGAATGTTGAGACCAATATTCCATACAAAACGAAGGTGTAGATTCAGGTTAACTCTCGTATTTTAGAATCTACCAACCTAGATGATTAACCCATTAATTTGTCATCATTAATGATTAAAGATCCTATCTTTCTATGGTGATCTAGTTTACGCAACTTCAGTATGTTGTAAACATATCAATTAGTAAACAATCTTTCGATATGGTTCACATAATAGCATCATGAATCGAATAGAAAGATACAACATAAATTAAGGCTCATGAAAATAAACAAAGGAATTGAATAAATTCAAAGAGAAACTAACATCGTTTGGATAATGGATGAATCCATGAATTAAACGAACGAAAAGAAAACGAAAAACTACATCCTAATCTAACCCGGATCACCCGAGCACAAGGCTCGGGTGACCGCCTTGAACTCTCAAGAAGAATGGCTGCTGCTCTTGTGTTTTTGCCGCGAGAATATTGTGTGTCATTAGGGTTTGGGGGGCTTTGCTATTTATAATAAAACTAAGTCGGCCGCTCTGATAACCTAAGTCGGTTTTCTTGAATACGGCCTTGACGCTAGTCTCAAATCTGGACGCTCATTCGAAGTGCTTGGGACGGAGCTGGAACGTGCGCTTATGCCAAGTGAACTCTCTGTATTGCTTCGCCTCCTGGACGCCTTGATCTACCACCTTGAACGCCCGTGCAGCGACTTCTGAAGATCGAATCGAATTTGCTCTGCATGGAATATTTATTGGAATAAAACTTCTAAAATTCATATCTTGAGTTGTAGACCTCCAAAAATTATGATCCGAATGTGATAAAAAAGCTCTCGGAAAACTCTACAACTTTCATTAAGGACTCTTCTTCAGAAAACGCCTTTTTGATTAGCCCGTCGTATTACGAGTATATTTCGGGATTTTCCACTCGAATTCATCTCTTTAAAATCATCCTTTCCATCAACAATGTGTATCTACAATGTAGGAAAAACATACCAAAGCGTAACACAATCCTAAAATAATATAAAATCATGATTTAAACACATAAATCGCTACGTTTTGCAATTTAACCTATTAGAAACACTATTTACTCAATTAATCGATTATAAGCTCGATTTCTATGAAAATCCTAAGAATATGGGGAATATTGACATAAAATATATCCTTATAAAACGTATAAAATCACCCTTAACAACTCCCCCACACTTAAACCTTGCTCGTCCCGAGCAAGACAAAACAAAATCAAGACTCGAGACATATAAACATTTATGCAAATATAAAACATATTCAATAGTTTAGAGGTTCACCCAAGTGTGTGTGCATAGCCATAATAAATTTCCACTAAATCCACACTTGAAATTAATTCAAGCAAAACTAGCCAACATCCCATTTAAATTAGACATATAAAAACGATTATAACATGCACCTCACAAAACATACAAACCCCGAAAAAAATAATAGGGAGCATTTAAAATATTTCCGACATACTTAGAGGATAGTCCCTACAACATATCTTTCAGTTTATACTGGGGATAAGATCGACGATAACTAAGTCTTTCGTTTAATTCATATCACTATTCTCATAAGTTGATTTAATTATTTCACTTAAACACACATCAGAATGAGCTATTGCCCTCATAGCAGAATATGACA
Organism: Gentiana macrophylla; assembly: GCA_026214975.1. NCBI lineage: Eukaryota > Viridiplantae > Streptophyta > Magnoliopsida > Gentianales > Gentianaceae > Gentiana > Gentiana macrophylla. Next base: position 24,929,502 of record CM047813.1, read on the forward strand.
TTTCCCGCTAATCCCCTACCTACTCCAATCATAAGGCGCTTTTTCTAATCAAGCCGTGAGCTTTTGGTCATCATAGTGGAATAGGACATTCGTGGTATGACCTACCTCACTCAAATCATCGACCAGCTTTCGACACACACATTTATAATTTAAAACAACTTCACTTATTCACTTCATTTCAAAAGCGCAATAGTTACGTGTCATTTATCACATTCAAACCTTCAGATATTCACAGTATGTCATACTTTAACTCTAAATACAAACTATTAAAATTTTCAAAATTCGTATGGAAGCAAAGAATCATGCGATAATCATCAAAAATCTCTAATCAAATGGGTATGGCTTAAAAACATAGCTCATCATTTACTATGGCACGTGAAAAATAGTGTTGGGTGAGACATCTAAATTTACTAAATATGCAAAATAATGCACCAATGATTATAAACATCGAACAAAGACATGCAATGCTTACTCGGGACAAAACAAAAATTTTAAAATTAAGCACTTTTCATATAAATATAATAGAAATTGAGCAAACGACTCATAGATACATATAAACCATCCTCTCCCCCACACTTAGATTGCAACTTGTCCTCAAGTTGTGCAGAAATAATAAATTAGAGAACTTAGCTGATTGGATGCTGGCAATTCCGGAAAAATCGGTAAAAACCAAAATTGCTGCATAGCTCAGTAGACTGTGGAGCATCACAGGTAAACTGAATTCATCGTGAAAGTGCACAATAGCTATCAAAAATATCCTGCAGACTTGATCAGTGCAAAAAGAGTCTACGGGAAAAAGAAAAGATTACATATATAAAGCACATGGAAAAGGAGATATAGAGATATTTCAAATTTAAGCTCATATAAAGATGGAATACATATACATGGAACATTACACAACAGTAGGCTAGGTGCAACTACATGAAAATATACTACAATGCAGCCTACATGATATGCAATCCTAAAAATAAAATAAATAAAAATAAATTCTGACAGGCTCAGGCTGAGCGAGTTTGGAGGACAACCCTACAGTGACTACGGCCTATGCAGAAACTAAAAATAAAGAAAACGAGGTAGTATTACGGAAACCGACAGTTAACTACGCTCAAGAAAAATAAAAGAAAAATAGAAAAACAATGCAACTAGATGACATGCAACTAAATGATATGCATCTAAATGATATGCAAAAATAAAAGAAAATAAAAGAAAGAAAACTAGCCCACTCATTTGCAGCATGACATGTATATAATAAACGTCTACCAAATAATGACAGGTTACGATAAACGACAGTGCTGTTCATTACATGCAGTGTAGACGCGCCTTAAGACTCATCAAAAGGTGATAGCATTATGGAAACCAACAGTTAGCTATACTAAACATATATAACGCATAAGATTTCCATCGTAGCAACGGAACATCGACAGTTACTACCCAAATGAGTTATAAAAATAACAAGGAAGCACATAAGTCTCAAAGCTTAAAAGATTCATCATAACGATATGTAGCATACGGAAACCGACATTAGCCACTAACAATGATAAAACGATTTATAGCATACGAGAACCGACAGTAACTATAACATGCCTAGATGAATCATGTATATAAAAGTTAAGCAGTTATCTAACATGGATTCGTAGATGGAAAGATATGAATATGCAAGCTCAGAACATCTACGTAAAAGAAATTAGCCACAGAAGCTCGTATGAAAGAAATCCATATTAAATAAAGCATTAAAAATTCAAAGCAAGAAAAATTCGAGAACACGGACGTGCGTTTAAAATTTCAAACGGGTGTTCCACACTTATGCAGCCGGACGGGCGTTCAACAAGTCGACGCCCGTCTGGTTCTTGTCATCAGATCAGAGTTGAACTTTTTGCACCGGACGGCCGTTCCACCCTTCAAACGCTCGGTTACCTGCATTGTTAGGGACTGGACGGGCGTTCACTTACTTGAACGCTCGTTCAGTCATCGAAATACGCACAGAACGCAGGAACAACACAAAGACACCCTAAATATTCTACATACTTTTCATACACAACCTCATCAAAGCAAACCACGGACAAATTTAAGCACAGAGGGTTAGATCGAAAAAACATAAACATGTAATTCACGTTTCATACATTGAGTAAAAACTTTTGCACATTCTTAACCTAACGGTCATCGAAACACGGCAAAAATAAAAACTCTCAATGCACTTAACGCTACTTTTATTAAAATAAAGATAATTGAAAGCGTAACAAAATAGAAAAATTAATTTAATTAGATTCAACAAAGCACCGATTCCCGGCAACGGGCGCCTTTTGTTGGGAGGATTTTGCATCATAAAAACAAAAGAAAATTTATAAACCTATACTTAACATGCAAACTAACTCCTAACCGACCAAATATCGGGTAGTTGATAGCATAGTAGGGTAAATCAGTGCATGGTGGTCGATCCACGAGGAATCGGGATGTTGAATCTAATTTCACTAATTCCTTTCAATTGTTACTTAGGAAAACGAATAAAACGAAAGAACAAATAAAATAAACGAAAGAGCAACTAAAATAAATCTAACCTACGAAATAAAATAAGCACAACCTAAACTAAACTAAAGATACATGGGATCAAGCGATTGCACAAACCAAGTGATTTCAATCCTAGTTCATCATCATGATTTTAATTCAAATTGCGCCAGTATAATAGGCCATGGCATCACAGACAATCCCGAAAAAATACTATATGTAATAAGCCAATTCCAAATAAAGTCTGTTTCTTCCAAATTGTATTTACATTCTTGTCTTTCATCCGTCATCAAAAAAAAAAAAAAAAAATAGCGATGAAAAAAGTTTTCAAACATATCGATCAACTGGACAAACTTTCCATCAAGCTGCGGGATGAATTTATCTTCCTCCGATCACATGTATGGAGGTCAAAAGCGACCTGCTAGCTTGCAAAGGGCTCCAGCTGACACTGGTCATTAGAAAGTCATAACTTTCTGCGTTAATGACAGTCAGAAATTTGCTCTAGCAGGCTATCTTACGCAAAAGTAAGCTGCTCTCAATAAGGCAGCCCGAAACTTTGAAAAATTAGCGTCGGCGTAAGATATAGTTAAACGAGGGCAGCGTTTCATGATCGGCTGTATTTGCCAAATTATTAAGCAACCTCGCTTGCGAATCAAGAGAGGCGACCGAGAGAATAAAATAACTATCACTGACCTGAAAGGCCGCGAGATCAATCGGCGGCAGGAAAAGCCAAGTTTTATAAATTGAAAAATCACGAGAAAATAAATTATCAAAGATATTACAAATCAAGATTCAGTCAAATCACAAAAGTAAATAGTCAAAGTTACAAATCAAATTTTCAAAAGCTCATGAAAAGTCCAAGAAATCTAGAAAGCATGCGGAGTAGAGGCGGTCTTTGGTAAGCTTCGTCGCCTTGCTCGGAGGCGGAGAAACTTCTTCAACATCTCAAAGTTCACAGGATTAACGGAGGCGGGGATCCCAAAGTGGGCTCGCGCGTTTAAGGTATTCGATCCCGAATCGAGGTGAGCTCGCTTGCATAAAGTTTTCGGGTGAAAGACCACTAAATCGGGATGACCTTGATGCGTGTTCACCCCCGCGACATATCTTCCCGGAGTGATGTGCCCTGCTCGTCGGCCCGGATCAGGCTGAGCTAGGTGACTAAAGCCCTGGTCAAAAGCTATTCTACGTAAGGTCGAAGAAGTCATCCCGAATTCTTGTGTAGGCGTGGCGACCCAGACTTAGCCTCCGCAGCCAAACCTCGACCCGTTTTCTTGGCGACTTCCTCAATAGCTTTCGGCAAGACCTCTTGGCGGCCGTCTCCGCCTCTCGACAAGCTTAACCTCAGCGGCGATCTCATCTCCTGCGCCCCTCGCATGATCCTTTGTCAAAGATGCAACTTTCTCATTGATCTCGGGTCCAATTTAGAGTGCTCCTCCATGATTGCTTTCATCTTTCACCCACTTGACCCGCGTGCTTAGCCTTAAACCGGCGGTAACCTCGCCTTATCGAGTCGCCCCAGTGCGCCGTCACTTTCAACCTCTCGCCTCGCGCCTCTCGGTGACCTCAAGTACCTATTTAAACGAACAGCAAGCTGCACGGAAAGAGAGAGGCGATTAGCAAAAAAAAAAAAAAAAAAAGCTGGTCTTACGTGCAGAGCGACAAGCCCGAAGGCGGCCCTGAGATCTAATTTCAGCAATCTCATGCGCCTTGAGGCGGAGAAGTTGTCTTGAGCATAGCGGGGCTAATATGCCCGCCAATCTCACTTGAAACGATGTCGGAGCGGTCGTGGAAGTAGCCTAGAGGAATCACGTCCGGCAATTGCTTATAATCTGGCGAAGCTTTGGGACAGATCGAGACCCTGGGTGGCTTCGGATCAACAGAGGCCTCTTTTCCCGATGTAACCTCGAGGCAAAGTTTTTTTGTGGCGGCGTCTCGGTAGGTGCGCTCTTCTCCGCGGAGTTTCAACCTCTTGAAGATCATGGTGGGGCGGACCCGTTTGGTGAAGCGATCATCCCTTCCGCCTTCTCTGGTTGAGTCGGCTGCTCCGTGCGATGCGGACTCTTTAATAGGGGATGAGTCTTTTGAGGCACCCGACTGACTGGGCCCGCAACAGTAAGGCAGGGAAGTCGCAACAAAGAGCAGGAAGAGGTCGCGACTTCCGGGTTATGTGTCTCGCCCGACAATCGGCGTCTGATTCGAGGCACCATCCACTGAGCTTCTTTCAAAGCCTCGCAGCCGAGCATTGGCGCTTTTATGCGCCTCCGCGTTAAGCTTGTTTTGGTGAGCCTGCGAGCATTTGGATCCCATACCTACAAAAAAGCGATTTAGAGCCCAACAAAACAAAGCGAACATTTACAAATAAATACAAGTGGACAAAGAAAGTTAGCCAGCGGCTAAGTATAGGATCGCCCGCATTCGGGCACTCGGAGAGGAAACATTTGTTGATATGACAACCACCAACCCGATCGGATCGCGCCTCTCGAGTCAATTCGTACCAAAGCGCGGCATTCCCACCGCTGGAAGGCTCAGGCCCGCCCATACATACAAAGACTCGGCCAGATCAAAGTTCAACCCAGAAATATTTCTCCGAGATGGCGCGCCCCGTCCGCGAATTAATGTCATCGAAGCCGCTCACGTAGCGCGCTCACTCACGAAGTCGAGGATTAAAGCGTGGATTTGCCTCGCGAACACGCCCAGAGGAAAGGCCAACCTACGCTTCGACTTTCGACTTTGGCACCCTGCGCCAGCTTTATGAAACTTATTGGGAAGCGGGAATAGTGGCGAGAGTCTTCGCCCTCGGGAGACTTGTCCAGAATAGGCGTCCACGAAGGAATAAAATTGCCCGATTAAAGTCAACGTCGGCTCGATCTTGAATCCGGCACATAACGGTAAAGCCATCAAGCCGGATAATAGCCCCGACGGCAAAATCGGAGGAAGCGCTGTCTCCATGCAGATCTTCACAAAGAAAGGATCGAAAGCGGTCCGAGACCGCTTTACAAATGATGGAAGTGGAGAATAAGGGTGTCGCCGGGCGGACAGGCTTCACGTAATCCTTATGGTCCCGGGTTTAAACTTATCGGACTGCTCTTATAACGGAAAAGAAAACCGATACACAGCCGAGTCGATATGCGAATATGCTATTAATGGTCTGTTGAGATGCCGCTGCTCTTACGGCCGGGACCATTTCTTATCAACGTCCTTCATAAATACGCCCGCCATGATCGCAAACTCGCGCATAGCTTGAGTTGTTGGACGAGAGCTCTTCGATTGGGTATCGACGTGGCGCGCCTCGCAACCGTCATGGTTTGGCTCGCAACTTTCTCTTATTACGCTTTTTGCGGGCCTCAGGATATCCTTCCGAGGCAATTGAGCATTTTCATCCTCTTTGGACCCCGTTAACTCGTGAGCTGCAGCGTCTTGAACATAAAGCGCCATCACGTGGTCGGGGCGCCGCTAGTACTCGGGACATGATTTGTCTCTTGCCCGGCCCGGGAATGGCGATCTTTTTCGGCCAGTGACGATTGGGAGACTTTTTGAGCCAGGCCTTCTCGCCAGGTTACGCTCTGCGCGGCGATTTCTAGCAAGGCGAAAGCCTTAATTCAAAGAATTAGACGGCATCTATAGTAGCGACCTCATGTGATAATCTACTTGATATCTGCGCGAGTACTTTTCCACTTCAACCTCGTCCATGGAGGATATGGCCGAGGCCGCGAGATAATATGAGGGTCATCTCAGCGTAATCATAAACCTCGCTTTCAGTGCAAGTCGTCGCTTGCGAATAATCATTCCCCGACATCACACCAAAAACAAGGGAGGAAAAGGTGGAGCTTTCGAGACACAGTATAATAATAAATTAGCCCAGGAAGGTGATCACACCCTTGATCACCACTTTCCTCCGTTTTGCAGAGATACGCAAATAAAATTACGAGAGGATAGCGAGGGAAGCGGGTGAAACCCCAATTTTCCAAGGGAAAGCTATAATCTTCAGGAAAAATCCCGTTTTTAATCGGAAACAAGGCAATGTTGCATCTCAGTACTTAAAGAATGACAAATTGATATGTATGGAAAACAAGCGGGGATGGATGAGTAAACAAGTTAATGAGAAAGGATTTCTTACCGATTTCTTTGAGAAAGATTGGAAAAGCAGCGTAAAAGCTAGGAAATACTCAAGAGGTAGCCGAATCTTCAAAAGAACCGCCGTGAAATCCTAGAACCAACTTATGAGAGCGCCGTTGACCTTCAAAAGCTCGCCAAAAAGTTGAAATTCTAAAAGCGACAAACGGAGGAGAAAGTAAAGCGCTAAAAGTGTGAAGGGTGAGCGAAAGCTTTATATAGGCAAGGGGGCCGCGATCGTACGGTTGAATCAGCGGTTCGTGTTAGAGGCGGCGGTTGTCCGATTTGAAATCTGAAAAGCGTCCCATCGGTGCCGCGCAACTACCTAAGGCGATTCGCGAAGCGGCGCGCATCATTCCGCAGAGGAAAACCTAGAGGCGGCGGCGTACAATTGGCGACCTCGCCCGCCAAAGCAGGACCCAAAGTTGCTTTGAGGTGCGCGACCACTTTTAACTGCCACCACTAGCGAACAAGTGGCGTCGGATGACAAGGCAAAAGCCCGGCCGAGTTGCTTTGAGGTCGCATGCCGCTTTGAAAGCTGCGACCACCAGCGAGCAGTGCATGAGGCGACAAGGTCGCAAAAAGCGGCCAAAGTTGCTTTGGTCGCATGCTTTGAAACTCACGGCCGCTTAGCGAACCAAGTCGCATCAGGCGACAAAGTCGCAAAAAGCGACAAAGTTGCTTTGGTCGCGTGTGCTTTGAAAACGGCCCTTAGCGAACAAGTCGCGTCGCAGGCGACAAAGGTACTTAGCCCGGCAAAGTTGCTTTGAGGTCGCGTGCTTTGAAAGCCCGACGCCAGCGAGCAGGTCGCATCCAGGCGACAAGTGCATAAAAATAGACCCAGAGTTGCTTTGAGGTTGGCATCACTTTGAAACCGCCCACCAGCGAACAAAGCATCGCGTCAGACGACAATGCGCAAAAGCGAGCCCGAGTTGCTTGAGTCGCGTGCTTTGAAAGCTTACGGCCGCAGCCGAACAAGTCGCGTCGACGACCAGGCCGCATGGCGACCCAAAGGTACTTTGGTCGCATGCTTTGAAAACCACGGCCACAAGTGTACAAGTCGCATCCAGCGGACGAGGCCATAAAGGTGTTGATAATTACTCCATCAGCCATTATCCTCAGAAATATCATTAAAGCCACGGAGTAGGGGCCATTGATGGATATAAATAATTCCACCACCTCGGCCGGTGGAGACAACCCATCGGCCATCACCTCGGCATAGCGAAGAGATCGCAAAGAGGCGGCCCCTTGTGTTTCACCTCGCCGCGACCAAGGCTTTTTGCGGCCCAGGCAAGTCAGAAAGGCGCCAAGGGGGTGAGGCGAGGAAAGGCTTGCTCTCGCGACCCTCGGAGAGATGGCCTTCGGTTGATCAAGATCTTTCCCCACTTGCTTATCTTAGATATTTACGTCTTACTTAAATATCTAAGTTAAACCTATCTGTTAGTGGAATGTACAATGAATTACTTATTCCACACAAGTTACCCCCTACATAAAGGGTGGTCATGATAAACTAGAAGAGGATGTGATATATGAAATACACATTTATTATACTTGCAAGCCAAAAGCTCTCTAAGTCCATTCTAACTCTACGTGCCTCATTGCCACTATGCCCGCGGAATAACACTTTAACACATAAAATACATTGCCAGATATCCACCATCTATATACATAAGGACACCGTGATGATTTAGACATCTTGACTACTTTTATTAAAATAAAGATAATTGAAAGCGTAACAAAATAGAAAAATTAATTTAATTAGATTCAACAAAGCACGATTCCCGGCAAGCGGCGCCCACTTTTGTTGGGAGGATTTTACATCATAAAAACAAAAGAAAATTTATAAACCTATACTTAACATGCAAACTAACTCCCAACCGACCAAATATCGGGTAGTTGATAGCATAGTAGGGTGAAATGCAGAAGTCGATCCATGAGGAATCGGGATGTTGAATCTAATTTCACTAATTCACTTTCAATTGTTACTTAGGAAAAACGAATAAGCGAAAGAACAAATAAAATAAGCGAAAGAGCAACTAAAATAAATCTAACCTACGAAATAAAATAACACAACCTAAACTAAACTAAAGATATTAGGATCAAGCGATTGCACAAACAAGTGATTTCAATCTAGTTCATCTCATGATTTTAATTCAAATTGTGGTTTCACCTTTACACGAGACACAAACCCCTAATCTCTTAGTGAATCTGTATTCTCAAGCTATGAATCTCTCCTCTTTCGAATGTTGAGACCAATATTCCATACAAAACGAAGGTGTAGATTCAGGTTAACTCTCGTATTTTAGAATCTACCAACCTAGATGATTAACCCATTAATTTGTCATCATTAATGATTAAAGATCCTATCTTTCTATGGTGATCTAGTTTACGCAACTTCCGTATGTTGTAAACATATCAATTAGTAAACAATCTTTCAATATGGTTCACATAATAGCATCATGAATCGAATAGAAAGATACAACATAAATTAAGGCTCATGAAAATAAACAAAGGAATTGAATAAATTCAAAGAGAAACTCACATCGTTTGGATAATGGATGAATCCATGAATTAAACGAACGAAAAGAAAACGAAAAACTACATCCTAATCTAACCCGGATCACCCGAGCACAAGGCTCGGGTGACCGGCCTTGAACTCCTCAAGAAGAGGCTGCTGCTGCTCTGTGTGTTTTTGCCGCAGAATATTGTGTGTCATTAGGGTTTGGGGCTCTTTGCTATTTATAATAAAACTAAGTCGGCCGCTCTGAAGAATCGTGGAAATATTACAAGATTACTTTGAGATCTTTGAAGTTCAAAGAGGTGCCCAAGCTGACCTCGTGGAGTTCGTGACAAGATATTTTGTACACTTTATTTAATTGTAAAAGACATATTAATTGTGATACATATAAACAATTAATATGTCAAACTCTAGTTTACTTTTATGTCATAGACATATTAATTGTGATACATATAAACAATTAATATGTCAAACTCTAGTTTACTTTATGTCATAGACATAGCTTTTACTTTTACTTTTGCATGCTTGCCGCCCACATCTACATACTCAAGTGGCCGCCCAAGCTAGCTTGCTAGTCTCTCTCAATTGTATCTATTTATACACCTCTCATATCAATGAATAAACTAAGTTGAAGTTTACTCTTGTGTTTATCACATTCTCAAACTCTCTTCATGGTAGCAGAGCCTTCATCGAGTTCTAAAATCATTTGCAAAACTCGGTTCCTTTTCGAAAAATGTCAACATTATCTCGAAGTTTCATCTTCCTCGATAGACTCACACAATTTGCCTCAAAGCAGATCGGGATAATCGAACACTCTTCTTTTACAAATCATAAACTTGATGGTAACAATTACTTGCTATGGTCAAGGTCTATGAAAATGTATATCTCCGGCCAGGGCAAGATGGGATATCTGTCTGGTTCCAAACCTGCCCCTGCTGAAACTGACCCCAAGTTTGAAGCATGGGACACAGAAAATAACCAAGTCATGACCATCCTCACGAGGTCTATGACAAAAGAGATCAGTGAGAACTTCATGATGTATGACACTGCTAAGGAAATCTAGGATAATGCCAGAGACCTTTACTCAAAAAAGGACAATACATCTGAAGTCTATGAACTCGAAGCTCAGATTCAAAACTACAGACAAGGAGATATGTCTGTAACTCAATATTTCAATCAACTATCTAAGGCATGGCAACACCTAGATATGTTGGAAACTCACCCCTGGAATGATGTAATGATGCTTCCCTCTATAAGGACATCATAGAAAAGAAAAGAGTCTTCAAGTTCCTCACTGGACTGAACCCTACTCTTGATGATGTTAGAGGGAGAATTCTTGCCACAAAACCTCTCCCAAATCTCAAATTCATGTTTGCTGAGGTCAAACATGAAGAAAGCAGGAGGAAAGTCATGCTACTGAACACCCCTGCTGATAACCCTACTGAAGGTACTGCCTTGCTGACAATACATCTGAAGTCTATGAACTCGAAGCTCAGATTCAAAACTACAGACAATGAGATATGTCTATAACTCAATATTTCAATCAACTATCTAAGGCATGGCAACACCTAGATATGTTGGAAACTCACCCCTGGAATGATGTTAATGATGCTGCCCTCTATAAGGACATCATAGAAAAGAAAAGAGTCTTCAAGTTCCTCACTGGACTGAACCCTACTCTTGATGATGTTAAAGGGAGAATTCTTGCCACAAAACCTCTCCCAAATCTCAAATTCATGTTTGCTGAGGTCAAACATGAAGAAAGCAGGAGGAAAGTCATGCTACTGAACACCCCGCTTGATAACCCATGAAGGTGCGCCTCATTGAATGTCGGGAAAGGTGCTTTGAGGTTCTTGGGACTTACAGAAGCTGCTCTTGAGAAAAGCGGAAGGTTGTTACGTGATGATCACCGCAAACGCACAAATCACACCAAGGACAATTCTTTGGAAGCTTCATTTCAAGCCTAATCCTCTAAAACCTCAAAACCAACCAGGGAAAATCAAAGCGGACTTGTCGATGGCGAGAGAATGACACCATCTCAATGCTCGGTTTGTTGCCTTTAAAGCCTTTATTGCTCAAAGATCGGGAAGGTAGCTCCTCTCTTGAAATGGCCACTCATGCTAAAAGCAGTATATTCCGCTCACCTCTTAGTAATGAGACTTGGATTGTTGATTCTCGGGGCTTCTTCCCACATGACCTAGTAATAAAAACCTCATTACCCACTATATGCCATGCACCCAAATTCACTGTAATTAAAAGCTAGCGATGGTTCTGTTTCTTATGCAAAAGGTGTTGGGAAGGTTAAACTTACTAATCGATATATCTACAAGGGTCTTATTTGTTCCAAAGTTAGATTGTAACCTTATATCTCACAATAAACTCACTAAAGATCCGAATTGGTGTTGTTTTTGATAAGGATCGTGCACATTCCGGGATCTTTCTTCACAGGAAGTGATTGGTCAAGCTAAACCCTCGCCAGGGTGTTTGTGATCAACCTCGCTCATGAAGATGTAAAGATCAAGAGGCTGATCGCCTCGGCACTGCACTCAAAACCTAGACAATATCATGTTATGGCATTATAGACTAGGACATCCAAGTTTTGGTTATTTAAAGTCTTTAATTCCAGAATTGTTTAAAGGATGTAATCTTAATGATCTTCAATGTGATATTTGTCAATTTGCCAAACTCACCAAATCTGTGTATACTAAATTACCTCACTTCCCATCCACACCTTTCACCTTAATTCACAGTGATGTATGGGGACCCTCAAGAGTGAAAAGTATAACAGGTAAGAGGTGGTTTGTAACCTTCATAGATGACCACACCAGAATCACTTGGTTATTTTTAATGAAGGATAAATCTGAAGTTGGATCCATCTTTCAAGAGTTTTACAACATGGTCTCTACTCAGTTTGACATTAAGATTAAAATTTTGAAGACTGACAATGCTCTTGAATATTATGAGTCTAATCTCAGTAATTTCTTGATGAATAAGGGAATTGTCCATATGAGTAGTTGTGTTGAGACACCTCAGCAAAATGGGGTTCTTTGAGAGAAAGAATATGCACTCTTTGGAAATGGCCAGATCAATCATGTTCACTACAAATGTTCCAAAATATATGTGGGGTGAAGCTATATTGACTGCCACATACTTAATCAACAGGCTTCCCAGCAGAGTGTTAGGTTTCAAGACTCCTATCCAAACCCTGTTGACCACACACTCCTGCCCTCATCTTATTGCCCAATTGCCTCCAAAAATCTTTGGTTGTACTGTGTTTGTTTATATCCATGCCCAACACAGAAGCAAACTTGATCCCAAAGCTCACAAGTGCATTTTCTAGGGTATGCTAAGGACGGGAAAGGTTACAAATGCTATTCACTCATTGAAAAGAAATTTTACAACTCTATGGATGTAAAATTCTTTGAAAGGACTCCTACTACAAACAAGTCTCATCAAGCGATCCAGCGATGGACATCTAATTGAAATTGATCTAAATCCGCTCCTCAACAAACTCTTAACCTCAAAGAACTCCATCGAGACTCGGCAGATCGAACCTCAAGACCCTGCGACCCAGAGCCTGCTAGACCTCAGCTCCCTACTGACCCAGAGCCTGCTGAACCTGAGCCTGCTGAGCCTCAACACCCTACTGACTCAGAGACTGCTGAACCACAGCACCCTACTGACATTGATGACAGACCTATTGCTCTAAGGAAAGGGAAAAGATCATGCACTGATCATTCTATTCGAGACTTATTTATCTTATGACCGGTTGTCTCTGTATTTGCTATGTTTACAGGGACTGGACTCTCACTCTATTCCTAAAATATATCGGTGAGGCCCTTCAAAATGATAAGTGGAAGGCTCTTTGTTAAAACAGAGATGATTGCACTCTGGATAATCATACTTGGGACCTCACAACTCTCCCCAAAGGCAAGAAAGTCAAATTGTAGATGGTTATTCACCATAAAATACAATCTTGATGGTACTATTGACAAGTATAAAGCCAGTTGGTGGCTAGAGGGTTCACTCAAACTTATGGCATTGACTATACTGAAACTTTTGCACCAAGAGCAAAGCTTAACACTTTGTCGAGTCATCGATTTCTCTAGTTGTCCAACTTGGTGGCCTCTTTACCAATTGGATATCAAAATGCTTTTCTCAATGGTGACCTTCTCGAGGAAGTCTACATGAATGTACCTCCTGGTTTTGTCAATCCCCACACTCAAGGCAAGGTATGCAAACTCGGAAATCTCTATATGGCCTGAAGCAATCCCAGAGAGCCTTTGGAAAACTCACTACTTGTGGTTAAAGCTGCTGGATATCATCAATGCAACTCGATCACACTATGTTTATCAAGACAACCAACCGAGAGAAGGTCTATTCTTATTGTATATGTGGATGATATCATCCTTACTGGAGATGACTCTACCGAGATCCAACATTTGAAGACTCTACTTGGCAAAGGTATTCCAAGTTAAAGATCTGGGCTCCTAAAATACTTTTTTGGTATGGAAATAGCTAGAAGCAAGAAAGGCATTTGAGTCTCTCAAAGGAAGTATGTACTTTGGATCTCTTTGAAGAAGCGGCATGCTAGGATGCAAACTCGCTTTGTATCCCCCAGTAGACCCCAAGTAACACCCTATCGCATGGTGACATTCTTTGTCGCTTTAAAAGAACAATATCAAAGGCTTGTAGGTAAACTCATCTACCTTTCTCACACAAGGCCGATATTGCATATGGGGTTAGTCAGTCGGTCGGTTCATGCATCGCCTCTTGAGCAACATTGGGATGTTGTGAATAGGATCTTGAGATATTTAAAGTCCACTCTGGCCAAGGCCTCGCACTTCACCAAGTCTACCGATAGATCAATCAAGCGTCTACACCGATGTTGATTAAATTTGGATGTCACATTGACAGACGATCTACCACAGGCTATTGCTCATATGTATGGGGAACTGGTTACTTGGAGAAGCAAGAAACAACCTCATTGTGTCAAGAAGCGATCTTGAAAAGTGAACTCAGGGCACTTGTACTTGGCATTTGTGAAGCTCTCATGGCTAAAAAAAGTCTTGATCGAACTTCAAAGAACCTCTCAAAGAACCTATCACTCTCTTTGTGATAATAATTCACCTTATGCATGGTGAAGATCCCATCCATCATGATAAAACCAAGCATGTGGACATTGTGAGACACTTTCAAGGAAAAGATTGATGCCAAGATTATTCAACTCCAAGTATGTTCCTCAAAGCAGATCGAATCGCCGATATTCTTACCAAGGCTATTCCACCTCTTATGTTCGTGAGACTTAGTAGCAAACTTATTTGCATCAACATATCTGACCCGATTTGAGGGGTGTGGAAATATTACAACATTACTTGTTCTTTGAAGTTCAAAGAGGTGCCCAGTAGCCTCAGGAGTTCGTACAGGATATTTTGTACACTTTATTTAATTGTAAAAGACATATTAATTGTGATACATATAAACAATTAATATGTCAAACTCTAGTTTACTTTATGTCATAGACATATTAATTGTGATACATATAAACAATTAATATGTCAAACTCTAGTTTACTTTATGTCATAGACATAGCTTTTACTTTTAATTTTGCATGCTTGCCGCCCACATCTACATACTCAAGTGGCCGCCCAAGCTAGCTTGCTAGTCTCTCTCAATTGTATCTATTTATACACCTCTCATATCAATGAATAAACTAAGTTGAAGTTTACTCTTGTGTTTATCACATTCTCAAACTCTCTTCAGTAACCTAAGTCGGTTTTGCTGAATACGGCCTTGGACGCTAGTCTGAAATCCTGGACGCTCGTTCGAAGTGCTTGGACGGAGCTGGAACGTGCGTTTGCGGCCAAGCTGAACTCTCTGTATTGCTTCTGCTCCCTGGACGCCAGTCTACCACCTTGAACGCCCGTGCAACAGCTTCCTGAAGACTGAATCGAATTTGCTCTGCATGGAATATTTATTGGAATAAAACTTCTAAAATCCATATCTTGAGTTGTAGACCTCCAAAAATTATGATCCGAATGTCATAAAAAAGCTCTCGGAAAACTCTACAACTTTCATTAAGGACTCTTCTTCTTAAAACGCCTTTTGATTAGCCCGTCGTATTACGAGTATATTTCGGGATTTTCCACTAGAATTCATCTCTTTAAAATCATCCTTTCCATCAACAATGTGTATCTACAATGTAGGAAAAACATACCAAAGCGTAACACAATCCTAAAATAATATAAAATCATGATTTAAACACATAAATCGCTACGTTTTGCAATTTAACCTATTAGAAACACTATTTACTCAATTAATCGATTATAAGCTCGATTTCTATGAAAATCCTAAGAATATGGGGAATATTGACATAAAATATATCCTTATAAAACGTATAAAATCACCCTTAACAATGATGACTTCCTGTGTAGGGGACACATCCTGAATGCATTGTCAGACTCAGTTTACAATGGTCACAGGACAATCGAGACAACAAAGGAACTATGGGTGGCGCTGGACAACAAATATCGCATTGAAAAGGCAAGCAATCAGAAATTTTTGATTGGTAACTATTTTGACTTCAAAATGACTGATGGTAAGTCTGTTCTTACCCAAGTTCATGAATTACAATCCATTGTTGCTAATCTGAAAAATGCTGAGATTAACTTGCCTGAAGCATTCCAAGTTGGTGCAATTATTGCTAAATTGCCAACTTCTTGGAATGGTTATAAGAAGAAACTAAAACATGATGAAACCAAGCATACCCTGGAATCCCTGATGCGTCACATGCGTATTGAGGAAGACTCTAGAAAGAGAGAAAATACCGAACATGAGGCAGAAAAAGTCAACATGGTTCAAGGCCGCCAATCAGGGAACATTAAGCGCAAAAACTCTGGACCAAAGAAGGATCATGCAGAATCCTCCAAGAAAAAGTTCAAGGGTGATTGCTTTTATTGAAAAAAACCTAGTCACACCGCCCGAGAATGCCGAGTTCGAATAAGAGACGAGAAGGTGATGTTAGGAAATCTACGCGGGAACGCAGCGGAATTCAAAACTTTATTTCCATTTTAACCAGGATCGACTTCGTTTAACCAATAAACAAATAAGCTAGTAGATGGTGGTTACCTTGGTTGGTCTAAAAGATCGACGTTTTGACCGTCTAAGGAGAGTAGTGGTGCACGGAGCCGCCCAAGCGTTCGGCCTCTACCGGTGATCCACACGAACAGCCCGCCGGAATCCCATCATAGATTGCTACTAGAAAAACTCAGTTGCTAGACCGAATTTTTCTCTCTTATGAATCTCTCTCTAAGAAGCTCTCTATTTTTCACATGAACTATTAGCTCTTGGAATTGTAATGTACAAAAGCGCTAGTCAAACCTCCCTTAAGTAGGGGTTGAGGCACCACTTTCATATCCCAATCTGATTGGGAGAAGCTTCCTAGTAAATTGAGGAGAAAGAAAACATTTTTCTAATAAAATAAGAAAAATACCTTTGATTGATTTATCTCATTAATGTTCAATATATATCTTATATTAAATATTTCCAATATATTGTCAATATCTTATATTGACCATATTTATCTTATTACTATAAATCTATTTTTCAAATCAATTAATAGCTAATATTAATATTATGGTAATCTTATTAATTAAATTGCATAACTCAAATGTATCCAACACACTTTAAAGTGGCGTCCCTTTCCCTAGGAATTGAGATTTTTTTAAAATTAATATAATACTATGATTAATTAATTTACAAAATACATGTATATCATATATATATACATATTTCGAAATATATGTATCAATATACATATTTAATTAATCAACATAATTAAATATCTTGTATTTAATTTATTCATATTAAATAAGGGGGAATGAGGGAGAAGGACAAAAATATTTCATCAATTGAGTAGAAGGACAGTTTTTTGAAACTTTTGCATAAAGGACAAAATTATTTATTCACTGTCGAAATTCACTTGTGTTCGAAATTCATCATTTAAATTCATGCCGAAATTCATTTGTTAAATTCACTAATTTTCAAAATTCATTGTCGAGATTCACGATTTTGGGATTTTCGGGATTCACTGATTTCGGGATTCACTAGGAAGATTCACTGATTTTCGGGATTCACTGTTTGTCCTTCTCGCTATAAAAATTATGCAGTTGTCCTTCTCCCTATAAAAAATATGTAGCTGTCTTGTTACTTAAAAATATTTCAGATTGTGTCCTTATCCCTAATTTTCCAATTAAATAAATACCACCATATTAATTTACCACTATAACCTTTATAGTCGTGAGATAAATTCCTTCCTTATTTGGTTACCAACTATAACCACATTTTAATTCGTATAGATGTTCTTATGTGTGTGACCCGATAGGCTTCCGAATATGTTGGCTGTAGGCACAAAGTGCAAATTACAAAAATGCCCTTCATACCTAACGATCACGGGATAGCGTTTAGCAACACACCATGACCCCTAATCATCGGAAGAGTCAAATGCAATGACTACTACCTTTCATGTGAAACAGTTACCGTGTAAATAGAATCCTATCGCTGTAATAATATCCATACGGTCGTTCGTCGAGTGTCAAACATCAACGACCGTATCTTATAATCTGGATGTCATGATCTCTTGAAGTAACTCATTTACTTCCACTTTGCAAAGATTCACGAGAGTAAGACATTCCTTATAAGAAGGCCCTTTTGGATATTCACTCCTACTAATAGGGTACGCGATTTCCGGATGACCAAACACGTATAGTACTCCGCATGCTTCAGTATCACACCCAATCACTACCGCATGATCGCCCTATGGCTAGGGGAAACCTTAATAGTGTCAAATCATGACCACACCGTGATTCCATGTAGACTCCGGTCCAGGGGATAATTACACAACCGACACATAGTGTGACACTTAAAAGTGTAAGTGGGTCAGTCTAACGTACGCATTCTCACGTCCACGTACAGTCCAAGTGTCTCTACACTTCGATAGACGAGATCTATCCCTGCCCTTAAAGACAGAAGACATCTAATACGCGCTAGCCTGTTCGTACTATCAATGCCCTATTTAATAGTACATCAGCCTACAGACATTTAAGTATCAAACTTGTTAAAGTGATTAGAGATCTCATCAACCATAATCGCCTATCATAGTTTCTCTATCATAGTTTAATAGTAATGACGTTATCATATAACAATTCATAATTGATTCTTTAAAAGAACAAATATATGACAACATAAAAGCCATTTAATATATGTATAAACAAAAAGAAATAGTAGAAATGATCCGACCCGGCCGGATCTGATCCAACCCGATTGGGTCTAGGACACTATTTCAACAAGTGAAGAATGGAAAAGCAAACAAAGATCATGTGAATGTTGCTGATGGTAACAATGATCACAACTTTGTTGCTGTTGTGGAAGAAGCCAACTCGATTGGAGTTGAAGACGGATGGTGGCTGGATACCGGGGCTACAATCCATGTGAGCAATAACAGATATGAATTCAGAACTTACATGGAATGTACCGATAGACGAGAGGTCAAATGGCAAATGATGTTCGTGCCAAAGTTGTAGGGATTGGAACGGTGGAACTAAATTTTACTTCAGGAAAGAATCTGACTTTGGCAGAAGTCCTTCATGTGCCTGAAATGACAAAGAATCTGATTTCTGGAGATCGCCTCAACAAGGCAAGGTTCAAGCTTGTGTATGAATCTGATAATTTGATTGTATCTATAAACAATATTTTTATTGGTAAAGGCTATTCTTGTAATGGGATGATTAAGATGAATGTAATAAAAAATAACTTTGCTTATGTTGTTGATTCCTTATCATTATGGCATGCTAGATTATGACACGCAAATTAGAAGTCTATCAAAACCATGCACAATCTAGGCATTATTTCGAAATGCACATATGATAATGTTGATAAATGTGATATATGTGTTCAAGGAAAAATGACATGTAAACCACATAAATCTGTAGAACGCACAACTGAATTACTTGGCCTTATACACTCAGATGTTTCTGATTTACACAGCAAAGTTTCACGAGGAGGACATAAATATTTTGTGACCTTTATAGATGATTTCTCAAAATATGCTTATGTTTATTTGCTTAAAAGTAAAGATGAAGTGTTAAGTAAAATTCTAATCTTTAAAGCTGAAGTTGAAAACCAATTGAACCGGAAAATTAAGGTTTTACGTTCTGATAGAGGTGGAGAATACCAAGTAACAGAATTAATAAAATTTTGTGAAGAAAATGGTTTGTCCATGAGTTTACTCCATCGTATTCACCAGAATCGAATGGAGTGGCTGAACGGAAAAACCGAACCTTAATAGATATGGTAAATTGAATGTTAATTAGTTCTGCTTTATCTGATCAATGGTGGGTGAAGCACTTTTAAGCGCATGTTATATTCTTAATAGGATTCCGAAGAAAAAGATTAGTAAAACACCTTATGAGTTGTGGTTTAATAGGAAACCTAATATTAGTCGTTTAAAGGTTTGGGGACTAAATTGCATATGTAAGACATGGTGCGGAGGATTAGGGCTACGGACACCAGGGATTTTTTTCCCCAGCTGCTGCAGGGGTTGACGAAAGAGGAGGTTGGGGAATTTGTTTGGGTGATGTGACACATATGGAAGGCGCGCTGTAGTGCTGTGTTTGAGGGCCATGCGATTTATATTTTCAGGATTTGGTCCATAGCTCACACTGCGGCACATGAATACATGAATGAATGGAGTATGAGTATTCCTTCTCCTGAGCATCCTCACTTGACGGCTCAATGGGAGGCTCCGGCTTTGAGGGAGGTTAAGTCTCACGTGGTGCTTCAGTCACCTCGAATGCTTCTGGGGTGGGATTGATTTTCCGCAACCATTCGGGTATTATTCTGGCGGCTTACTCATTCCATTTGGACCCGGGCATTGAATTGGTCTTGTTGGAGATGCGAGCTATACTTATGGCGTTGGTGGAAGGCAAATGATTAAGGTTACAACGGTTGATTGTGGGAAGTGATAATTTGACTTGTGTTCAGATGCTTCGGCGAGTGAGGAAGATTTTTCCCTTTAAGGGTGCTTGCGAAAGGTTTGTCTTATGGAAATGACGCAGTTTGCTTCTGTTATGGTTTCTTTTATTAGGCGTGAGTGAAATGTCCTGACGCATCTGCTCTCTAGGCTTGGTCTAGCTAGTCTTGGTGTTGTGTCTTGGGTACCCAGGCCCGAATGATGTTCACAATGCAAGTCTAGCTGATTTTGTGTTTTAATAAAATTTCTTTTTTTCCTAAAAAAAAATATCATTCACATGTAATAAACCAAATTCACCGACCAAATGAATGACGACCACCGACAATGGAGTATTTTTTTTGAGCAGCCACCGTTGAATTTTATTGATAGAAACATATAATGCGTCCTTACTGTGCCAATAACCGGCCCGTTCCCCTAAAATCATACAATCACAGCAACCAAAAAAATACTCCTCCGTTCAAATAAGCGATCTGATTCTTTAAACGCATGTGATTAAAAAAACCATTTTTGCGTTGACTTTTTATATGAAATATACTATAACGCCTCAACTAAAAAAACGGCTTTCAAATCTGAAAAGGCATTTGAGAGTCAAAAATATACATTTAATGAAGGGTAAAGTAGAAAAAATACATTAAATATTCCATTGAAATACGAACTGCCTAAGTTATTTTGGAACGAATCTTTTTGACAACTGCATCAGATATTATGAAACGGAGGGAGTAAATAAAATAATAATAGAACTCGCATTAAATAGAATTCACCATGGTTTTGTTGGGTAATTCTTCCGGAGAGACTTCATATTAGAACAAATCATTTAATGACTGATAAATGTAAAAACAAACAAAATAGGTTTATTTTTTCTATACGTGATAGTTATTCGACAGTTCGTTCTAATAGGAGTTCGCTACATCAGAATTTTCCTTGATGTGCTAGTATTAAAGTGTCGTGAAATGTGAGGGTTGATTCGGTCAATAGGTTAGGAGACAATATTGTTTGTTTTCCCTCGGTTGGTAGATGTAGGCGCCTACTTTTGCAGCTTGGGAGCATGTTTTGTTTCAAACTGTCGGCGTCTTTACCACATAGTTGAAATTAATCACCAAATGATTTGCTTTCTAGAATATTACTACTACTAAGAACCTTTCAAAATATTACCCGTTCCGTTTTATTTAACTGTCGTAGTTATGAAAAAAAAACTATTCATTTTTATTTGTCGTTATTATATTTTTAAAGTAATATTTATTGTTTTTTCTAAATTTATCTTTGTTTATTAAGGGACGATAGAGTGAAAACATTACTAAATTAATTATATTCAAGAGGTGTTATAGTCATTAAATTTGATGTTAAAGTAACTCCTCTCTATAATTTATGTGTTTTTCACTGCTGCAACAGTTAAATAGAACCGGAGAGAATATTAAAGAAAAGCTTTAAAAAAATCCAAAAAAATAAGCTAACATTTGCATGTAATTGGTTTTCCGAGCCGTAGATTCCCTAAATTAACGCATAATTGAATCCTGGCTCCCGCAATGCCGGAATTAGCTCTGTAACAAATAAGGGTGACTTCTTGTAGGTATTGAGTCTGGTTCTCCCATCTAAGGGGCCTTTGAATCGCCGTGATTAACATTCTCACCTCTCTACTAGACCGGGTGTAAGGGTATTAGCATCAGACTCTTTATCTTAACTTTATCCCTACATTAGGGATAAAAAATAGGAAGAAGAAAGAAAGCTTCAAAGATGAGAATCCCTATCCCCACCCTACATTAAGGGATAACTTCTGATTCTCTCCCTACATCCAGGGTGGAGCAGTAATATATCCTATATATTTTTCATTGCTTTTATTGTTGTAGGAATAGATATAGGGATCTTTGACAATGAGTAGACGTGAATTTAATTCTTTGTAAAGTAGGGATATATATTTTTAATAGTATTCATGAGGATAGAGATAGGGAACCTGGTATGAATACCCAAGGACCCTTGTGAGGAATATCGTCTTTTTGCCCTCCCGCTATGTCACTGTGATTAATATCCTCACCCCTTTGTCGGATCGAGTATAGTCTCATGGCATGTACTCGGAGACTTTTAAATCCATTTATTACCATTTATTGCTTTTGAAACTTTGTACTTCTACTATGCTAGAACTTTTTTGTATTTCTATTTATTAATAGTTGGCTCGTAAACCTAATATGTTCAGTTTGTAAGACATCGTACTTTGGATTTGGTTGTAAGATTTGAATTTGTATGTTGTAATAGATCTTTCCTTGTGTGTAACAGCTTTATTACTCGTTTTAGATCTTGACTTTTATTACCTGAGCCTATTTAGTTTTCGCATTGTTTGATATAATGACGTTAGACTTGTGTATAATATAGATTTATTTAATGTTATACGTGTTAAATTGTTTTTTTTTCGGATACATACCCGATATTCGGAAACAGAACGTCACACGAGAATCGAGAATTAATAGGTCTAATGTCATAATCAAAGATATCCCGCCAGTTCCATATCATCAAGTCGTCGAAGAAAAGGTGTAACCCACAATTTTGCGATGCTATATATTACAGTAGAATGAGCCTGAAATTTAAAGCAAAGGCTCAACGCCCAAATTTGTGGGATTTGGAGAAGATCCATACTTTTTTCAGGTCAAGCTCTTTCTCTCTCTTTCTCCATGTTTTTTTTCCTTCAGCCAAGTTCTTGAACTTTGAAATGAATTCGAATCTGATAATCATCTCCTTTAATTTCTTGCAGGATTCCCCTGTTCACCTGTACACCTGTTCAATTTCAATCCCTCATGGAGATCTCAACCCTTACAAGCTTAACAGAACTGGTAACTAAGCCTTTGGAAATCTCTATTTCTTCCCTTTAAAGTACTTAAAATGTTTTATTTAAACAATTTGGTTTTTTATACAGGGTATGGATCATAGTTTCTTGCATCAATGGCAAATGGGTTCTGTTGATGAGCTCTGTCCTCTGTCCATGGCTGCCGCATTTAATGAAAATTACTATGATATGCAACTTTCTTCAGTTCCCATGTTTAATCAGGAACAAGAACAACCCCCTTCGAATTTGTTCAAAACTGAATTCAATAGGCCTTTGAAGCAACAAAAAACCAATAGCTGGGGTTCTTCAATTACTGCTGATCAGCTATTCAATTCGACATCACCTTCTTCTGTAGACACTGATTTTACCAAATCAAAGTATCCCAATAATGTAATGAAGCCTAAGTTGGAGATTAATTTCTCCTCTGTCTCTCCTGGTTCAGTTAATAGCCAGGATTATATTATCAACACTTGCCATGGAACCAAAAGGGATCACAGCAAAAGCCCCAAAGTGGCAAAAGCTCAAGCTCAAGATCATGTCATGGCTGAGAGAAGGAGGAGAGAGAAGCTCAGCCAAAAGTTCATTGCTTTGTCTGCTCTTGTGCCTGGTCTGAAAAGGGTAATCACTTTCATCCATTAATGATAGCATTTTATACACTTTAAGTTTAAGGGGCTAAAAGCAATGTATGATTGACAGTTGACACTATTAAAGATAACATCTTTGGTTTACCATGAACAGATGGATAAAGCTTCTATACTTGGAGAATCTATTAAGTACTTGAAAACACTTCAAGAAAGAGTAAGTAAACTTGAGGAGCAAACCAAGAAGCAAAAAATGGAATCTTTGGTGTTTGTGGAGAAACACCAACTTGGAGGTGGTGATAGATATAACAAATCTTCCTCAGATGATGACTTTTCTAATGCAGAAGCAAATACTAAACCTCTTCCAGAAATTGAAGCAAGATTTTCAGGCAAAGATGCTCTTATTAGAATACATTGTGAGAAAAGGAAAAGAATCCTGGATAAAGTAGTTGCTGGTGTTGAGAAGTTTCCTCTGTCTGTTATCAATAGCAGTGTCATGTCATTTGGAAGTTCTGCTCTTGATATCACCATCATAGCTCAGGTACATTCATTATACAATTTCTTGCATTTTTCTTTTCATGTGTTCAAGATCAATTGATCCATAGCTCAAATTCGCGATGTTTTGCAACGATTTTTTACTGCAAGTAATGAAAGATTCTACTCTTTTTTGCAGATGGAAGAAGGATTCAACATGTCTATAAAGGATTTTGTGAAGAATTTGGAATTTCAACTCCAAAGTCTAATTGGAAAATATAGCAAGCAAGAAGACACTTCCTTTGATTAGTATCTTCTAATCAGAGATCAAGAATGCCAATAACTCTATCCTTTATAACTTCAAGTTTTTTTTCACTGCATATAACTAAGCCTGAAATCTCTTCAACCTTTTCAAAACCATAACCCCTAAACCAAAGCTTGTTTTTTTGGTCATGAGGTTCATTTTTTTCAGGAGGGTTTTTTTCATCAACATATTTCTTTTTCATGGTCAACTTGTTGATCATGTTAAACTAACCCAACCTTTGTAAAGATGACCTCTTTGGCTTTAGCTGTATATACCTTGTTTTCGCTTTGGGGAGGATGAATATTCATAATTCATCCAAGCCAATGTGCATGTAAAGGAATAGGTAAAGGGTTTTTATTTTTTTGGTTTGGAGGGTTGGATTTTCAGACAGGCTTTGTAATCAGTGTGGAAGGATACATTTTTTTTTCTTTTCTAGTCTATTTGGTTGAGGATACATGTGTTTGGAAGTGTCTTTGTATTGTATAATTTGTAATTTGGACTTGTAAGTTGTAACCCAAGAATGTGGAGAATAATATGCTTTTGTCTTTCTTCAGAATTTCCCACAACCATCTAATTGTTTACTTTCCTTAAGGTTTTTATGAACTAATGCTTTTCATGAAATGGTGAAAGATCAGAAACAGTCTGCATTTTTCTTTTTACAACTAGATTATGAGGTTTAATGTAAAGGATCTATTTATTAGGTGCTTTAGATATCTACACACATATAACTCACATAATCCTAAAATATTGTTGTAAACTCGAGGACAACATTATTAGGTCACTTTCAGATCCAAGTGGCATCATAAAAGAGTTAAAACTCGAGGACTATATCAGATAATTCATTTAATACTACACGAATGCTCCTGTTTTACGCCTTGTGGGCCTTACAAGATTTCCCAGCCCTACTCAAGATCTAAGTAAGTTTTCATCATATAAGTTCCGGGAAATTCTTACCTACAGACTCCCACATGGGGATTGACATATGTGGTTCATTCTGAACCACACAATTTCATTACAGAATGAAACTGTGTCGTCCAGAATGAGCCACGTATGTTACTCCGCATATGGGAGTCTCTAGGTAAGAACTTCCTGTAAGTTCCAAGCATGTTCATTCTTAGAAACTAGGATTTCATCTTGTTTTCTCTTAAGTAAAACCAAAGAATTATACTTGTAGGTGAATAATTCAACCTATTTGAAGAGGAACATGTGTATGTAAACCCCAACAATCAAGGTAACGACTCAATGCATCCAAGTTTTCATCATCTTACGTGTTTAAGTGCCAAATTCATGAAATTATGCATTTGTTTTCTTGATGTTTTTGTGTAATTAAAGTAGTATTGGAACATAAGATACATACTAGGAACAATATATGAACTGCAGTAAACTGCAATACTTTACTCACACGAAGCTGGTACCGCAGGCTCTCTGCAGTATGTAAAATGATAATAAGGAATTAAAAGGATAAAAATCCATGCAAAACATGTTTTTTTTTGTGTAAATTTTCAGAATGTACTTTATGATAGAAATCATGATTTAGGGTTTTTATGTAAATGATGATTTGCATACTGATATTTACCAATATGTTGTTAGAATAATTTGCTTATTTTGTACACTTGTGCATCTCATTTTGTAAAAGAAAACATCGTTTTCTCCTTACATTAACATAAAACCTATGATGCACCGACACTTCAATCTGGACGCCGTGCGCTGTGTCTGATATATTTCCGACACGACACGCGATCGACACGCTCCGATACGTGTCCGACACATGTCGGATGATTAAAATAATATTATTTAAAATTTCGTGACTCTTCAGATTCGCACTAATTTTAGGGTGGTCAAGTCATCAATTTAAAGATTTATGATTGGTATTTTTTCACATATAGGAGTCCAAGTAGGATTTGCACCATAACCATTCTAAAATTTGTGTCGGACTCGAGTTATATTTCTTCAGTCCAAAAGGAAATATCAATTCAGTAATAGAACTGTTCACTTCCAACAGAGAAGGGGTGTCTCCCTTCACAAATGTCCCTAACAACTTTTATATATATATATATATATATATATATATATATATATATATATATACCTACCACTACAGAATGATAACATAAGTATTAGGATGCACGGATACGGATCGATATGCGGATACAATACGCGGATACGAGATTTTCGTAAAATATAGGATACGGATAAGAGGTGTATTTGTAAATAATGAAAATATAAGGGCCAAACTGAATACCTGGGTTCATTCAAGAAAGAGTACCGTGGCTTCCGGAACAGCCTGTCAAACGGAGTCGGTTGTCAAACGGGAAAGCACTGTTGCTGCATGGAGCTCAGTCGGTCAGCCACACCTTCGGAATCGGATTTTAATTTTAGGAGTGAAAGAGTTGATTCAAAATGAGTAAATTGTTATTTGGTTGCTTCTTTTTATAGAGTTATTGTAATTTCAGAAACACAAAAGTTCTTATAGGGATTAACAGAGAGGATGGAATGAAAAATTACCATTTTTGGGACGGTGGAATTTTGGAGCTTTAAACGGAAGATGGAATGAACAGAGAAGATGGAACGAAAAGAAATATTTTTTCACGACTTTATGAAAATAAAAAATAAAAACTAAAAAAAAAATTCTTACGGTAGCCGTATCCGACGAGTGATACGCTTATCGTATCAGAATTCACTTACCCAGAATGTCGTATCCGAAGTTTTCAAAACTACAAATCAGCCCAATACGTATCCCATCGCGTATCTGCCGTATCCTTGCCGCATCCGTATCCGCGGCGTATCGGATACGCGAATCACGCGATACGCCGGTAAACCAACGTATCCATGCATCATAGCATACATAATTTCCATCTTTTCCAAAACCAAACACTCTGCATATTTTTAAAACATCTAAGTTCTTCAAAGGTGATAACAAGGCACTATTGGTTCACTGCTTCTTCCCATTCAACTGCAAACTCAAAAGAAGGTATGTCTGTTGTATCTTAAAAGACATTTGCTATTACTGTGTGCACATAGTCGGAGCAAAAACGTTTTAAAGATAGAGTGCTCAACTCGTCTCAGACAATAAGTTTTCGAATTTACTCTTGAATTCAGTATACTTTCAATTGTTCACTCAGTATGTTAATAAAACTCTTTTGTATTGCAATTGTGCTCGGTGTTCTTTTCTATTTCAAGTGTTTGTTTAATTTCTAAAACTACCGTGCTAGACAGATTGTCTGAAACCT
This sequence comes from Gentiana macrophylla, assembly GCA_026214975.1. Classification (NCBI taxonomy): domain Eukaryota; kingdom Viridiplantae; phylum Streptophyta; class Magnoliopsida; order Gentianales; family Gentianaceae; genus Gentiana; species Gentiana macrophylla. The sequence continues at coordinate 24,957,065 of CM047813.1, forward strand.
ATGATGCACCGACACCTCAATATGGGCGGCGTGCGCCGTATCCGACACATTTCCGATACGACACGCGACCGACACGTGTTGGCTGATTAAAATAATATTATTTAAAATTTTAATATCCGACACGGCACCAACGCTCCCCGACACTACTGAACCCAATTTTTTCTTTATTTAAGTTTTCTTCAATAGAAACGTTAAAATACATGATTTCCATTTCTATAATAAATTTTGGAATTGGCAGATCGCTCGTCGTGTCGTGATCGCGCGGCTCGTGCGGCGTGTCGTGTCGTCGATGCTGTGCCAGGGGTGGATGCATGTGTATCAGGGTGGGGTCACATGACCCCACTGAGATTCGGAGAATTTTTTTTAACATTAAAACGATGTAGTTTTGGTGTCAAAAAATTATCGTTTTGTTGGTAAAAAAATGTTGTATTAGGCTTCGGTGACCACACAGTAACAAATTTTTGAATAAAATATATAATTTTATGGTCCGATAACCACTGAGAAAAATTTTAGATCCGCCAATGGTCTGTGCGACATAGTCTGAAACGGAACAAATATTTCCAACAATGTTTTCTTCTTTTTAATCTCCTTCTTTGTCTAAAATGAGTGAATGTTAACTACCTTGCATCTGTCTCGGTCAATAATGAAAAAATGAATGCATTCCCTTTACGTACTCCCCGCTCCCACTCAAATGCAATTTTGTCTTGTGCATTTTTCGATTTATATATGTTACTTAATATTACCAGGGGTTTTCAATATTAATATGAATTGAAGAGAGTAATATTAATATGAATTGAAGAGAGTAATGGATGATTATGCTCACGATTGTCCTTTAGAATGAGCTTTTGGTGATACGTGTCGAATTTATTATAACTAGCAAAATGCACGTGCGTTTCACGTGTTATGCATTGTTAAATACGTGTTTAATTAATAAAATAATAGTATAGTGTACCATGATAACCTTACAACATAATTTTCAAGCTGGATCATAAAAAAATGGATATTGAACAAATCTCTGGAAATGTATGAGGGTTGGATTCAAAGGCAATGAGATACCTCCCACCAATTATTCTTTGTAAATGGTCATAAAACTTTCAGAGGGTTTCTTTGCCCTCGCATCAGATGACGGGAGGCGAGTTATGAATATTTTCAGGTCGATATCATAAGTCCAGCAAATCTCCTCCATGGCAGTGTTGACGGTAAGAGAGGATCGAATGTCCTCCACACCACGAAGTACTACCACAACCTTAAATGAGTTTGTACATTTCTTTTGTGTGGGTTGAGGACTTTCAGATGGATCCAAAACTTCTGGAATTGAGGTACCTTAATCTTCAATAGAAGCCATTGAGATTTCGGGGAGGATTTCGGTTTCAAAAGAAGAAGTGAATGACTTTGTTGATAATGCGCATACTTTGATTATAATGAAAAAACGAAAGAAAGATTCAGATCGAAGGAGTTTTATTTTATAATGGTGATGTCAGAGAGACGTCTTGATTACATGATTTAATGATTAGTACTTATGCCAAGGTGTAGGTGAAATGGGATCTCAAAATTTGATAATGGAGATTTAAATTTCAAAAGACAGCCAAAAAACGCATTCATGTCACAGACCTTTAGGTTCCCGCCTCTTAAGAAGTGCCACATCATCTCCAATCAGGCCTAACCTATGACCCCCATTCTAGCTCAGGTCAGTGGGGCTTTTGACGTGGGTATGGCTCGACGTCATACACGTGGCACCTAATGGGCTATATCAGATCCTCTTACCATATGAGCCACATAAGTTTAGCCCAATATGTCCTCATACTTTACATAACTTTGATGAATATGTCTCAGTCTGATATGAAGTGTCTCAGCACGGGGAAGATTATCATCAATGACTTCATGTTTCTGAGATGACCAGTCAGGTAATTTTGCAGACTATAACTGCCACAATAATGCCTCCATGATTCTCACTCCATTATGGCACGAACTGTTATGGTTTCAGTCATGTCTCCAATCCTGTGCCCAAAGACACCTTCTTCGGAAAGAGGATGATATAAAAAGGATTCACTCATCACGAATTCAAAGCTCTATTAATAGCTTGATCCCAAATCCTCTAGCTACGTAGGCAATCAAGCACATTGACTCAGCTACAAAATCCACCAGTCAAGTAATTGGATTATCCTCACGAAGCCTAATTACTCGCATAATGATCTAATTTCATCATTGATGATTTCAGACATCATCAAATACTATTGTGGATTTCAAAATAAACACAAAAGTGTACGAAGTTGAATATATATAAAATAAAACAATAGAAATTTATAGAAATATAAAATTTCACTTTGGAACTCAATGCTTAATGATGCAATTGTCGATACTGTGATCTTTCGTTCTCCATGTGTCATTCTATTCCATAGCACAAATTGGGTTATTAATAAGTGTAAAAACTTTGTGTTCTTTCATTCTTCATGAAGTAGGGTCATCCTTTTTTATAAGAACTCTTTAGAGTAAGTATGAATTATTTAATGAATATAAAGGAATAATGATATTAAAGGAATATAATATTTACGTATCAGGCTGTAGAACTTGTTTGTATATTATATTTTTTGTACATTTGTGGGTGTTATCTAGTTGATATTGAAGTTCTCTGTGAAAGTGCAACATATAGTTGTCCATGAGAGAACACTGGTCGAGGCAATTAAACTCTTACAAATGGTTTTGTTTGTCCTTGTGTTTTATTGATCGTCATTGCAAAGCAAGACACATATGATATTACTTTCTTGTAAAATTAAACGGGTATCCTTCGTTTTCTGCCGGTGAGAATGGAATATATGGGATTAAAACATGCTTTCCACAATGTCGCCCAACTGTGATTTCAACATGAATCATGCTTTCTTTTACCATTTATATATCATCTTTGTACCATTGCATAATCCTTCTGCTAGATCTAATTCCTGAACAACATTACCGGTGAATACCTTTTTAACACTAATTAGTGAGGAGACAATTCGTTCGGTGTCAAAGTGTTAAGAAATTCTTCTTCATAATAATAATTAGTACCATCAATAGTCTTATCAAAGCTGTTGAAACAATATCCATTCCCTGAAAAGGTTGATAAATTTTTCTTTGAACTTATCAACATGTACAGTAGTCGTGGCTGCTTTGCTTGTAATGTATTCTACTGAGAATTCATTCTCATGTATAGATTGAAAGATGTAACTGATTAAATGATTTTCGAAAACCTCATCATCGTTTTCATCATATTCAATGATCATTTCTTTTGGTAACTCTATGTTTCATTTAGTGTTTATTGGTTCTTCTCTACAACACACCCTTAATAAATATTGACTGAAATGTAGATCTTCTCTTTCTTTCATATTTTTAGAAAGATAATTTTTTCATCATTGGCCACAAATATAACTTCACCAAGTTTTCCTCTATTATTTGTAGTATCTTTCATTTGGAACATGAAGCACTTGTCTAAAATCACCTCTAAATACAATCTTTCTTCCAAATGCGTTAACATTTCTCAAGATGTCTTTTAAGCTTATGACAAATGTCTCAATTGCCCGTTTCATTGCCATTGGTGCTTCATCCCATATGATTAGACTTGTTTTTCGTAGTAATTCATTTCCACTCTGCATTGGAATATTGCAAATATTTGTTTCATGTGCACTAATTAGAATTTTAAAATGTGAATGAGCAATTCAGCCTCTGAGCATAATTTTAGCTGCAACTCCTGTCTCCTGATATGGATGTTGCTATAGCTATCTATTGTCTCATTCTTAGATTTGCTAGCAGAGCCTTATATGATTCTTTGTGCTACCTGCTCATCAATAAAATATTTCTTATAAAACTTAATCTTCTTGCGGAATCGCTATAGACAATTCATCATTAATCACTCTTAGTATATTTCCTACAATGTTGTTGCAGTCTTCTTGTATACTTGGCAAGTCGTAAGATGTCAAGTTTTTACTCATGCATTCCACAAAATAATTTATGGATTCCAAAATTTTAGCCATAATTGATTTGACTGACATTGTACAATCTCGCATGAAATCTTCCGATATTGGTTCCCAACATGTATCCCATAGTTGTCGAATGTTTGTCGGTTGACAGTAGACTAATAGAATTGCAATAAGTCTTCTTAATTGTTTAGGTATTTGAATGACAATAGCTTCATGTAAACATTCCAATATGCTCTGGTCGGATTCTAATAAACCTCTTTTCTCTACAGCTTCTTTGAAACTGGTGAAATAACATAATAGACTTGACTCACATGAATGTTTATGCAATTGATGTTGATAAAGGCGATGAGGTTATGACATTTGACATGTTTGTTACATTACAATATTTTTTTTTGTTTTTCTTATTATTCTTGTTGTTTCTTTCTTTTGCTCAGGTCTTTGACTGGTATGTGATGACACCGTCATTCATTACTTGCGTTGATATCCCATTTATATGGGGTGATGAGAATGTTATATATATGTTCTACTTTGTGTTATATGAATGTATTTTTATATAAGAACAAAAAAGATTTAGTCATGTTTTGAAGAAATCTTCACATTCCGATTTAGAGAATGTATCCGATTAAAGCGATAATAATGAAGATGATAATCAAAAATAATAATCTACTTTCATTCCGCACGTGTATGATGAAAATTTCATATTATTCTTAGCTATATTGTAAATTTAAAAAAAAATAATTTTCACATCATGGATATTGGTCGAAATGAGATATAATGTGTTACATTATTGAGAGAGTTAAGTATGTATTTGTTGTTAAGTATATATTTGTTTGGTTTAATTGCTAATGTACAATAATAAATATGTTTGGTTTTTAATGTATTTTCGTATTAATAATGATTTTCGATTATTAATAATGTATTTTCGTATTAATAATGATTTTCGATTATTAATAATGTATTTTTGTATTAATAATGATTTCGGTTTTTAACTTATTTCATTTATTATTAAACCAATGTTTTTTTTTTTTGAAGACAACCAATGTTTTTTTATTCTAATTAATTAATGATGATTAAATAATCAACAATCAATCAAGGATTTCGATGATTTTGATTATTTATGTTTTTATATTTTTAATCTTGTTTTTCTATATTTATTTAATTAATAATCAATCAAGATTTTAATGATTTTTTCGTTTTTATATTTTTATTTAAAACTAATCAATCAAGAATCTTGGTTGATTTTGTATATAAATTTGGGGAAGAAATTTCTGATGACAAAAAACACATAAATGGAGTGCATAAGGACATTCTTATTTTCAATTTGTTATAAAGGACAAAAACAAAATATTTGGACAAAAATACCCTTGTTACTTTTTACCCTTCTACAAATAGTAATAAATAAGAAACAAGTAAGTAATAAAATTTTATAAAATGTAGTAACATCCAATGAAAAAGTAGTATGTGGTCTAAAAATAATTAGTAATGTACTTATTTGTTAAAAAATAAGTAGTAAACAAACCCAGAAAAATGTCGTAGCGAATAATGACCCGTAACATTAAAATGTCGTAACATCCATAAACAAGTAGTAACAGCCTAAAAAAAGGTAGTAACAACCCGTAAAATGTCGTAACGGTCAATAAACGAGTAGTAACATCCCATAAAATAGATAAAGTACATAAAAAATTGTAGTAACGTTACAAAATTAATAGTAACAACCCTAAACCCTAAATTTTTTTCCAAAAATAAAAAATAAAAAATCAAACGGGAGCCTGCAGTAAAACCTAAACCATGGCCGCCGGTGCAACCACCTCTATTCCGTCCACCGTCAAGCAGCAACCCTCCTTCTCCAAATCCTCTTCTTCTCCATATTCGCAGCATCAACAACAAAAAAAGGGGCAAATTTGCAAATCCCTTTCTTGGCCGGCCATGGCTAATTCGTCGGTGAAGTGGAATGATTTAACTGAAACGAATTCACCTTCTAAGGAGCGTTGACTGTGTATCTTCCAACATCAGGGCTTTAAAAGCTCAGACAAGATCAAGATAGTAAGAAGGTCGGACCTTTCACATCGCACCTTCAATCGACACAATGGGCAAGAAAATCAGGCAAAAATCGTTTCAGAATCAGAAAACCTCGAATCGGAAAACGAGTTCACCTTTATGCGAATTACTCGAATCAGAGAATGAATGCATCGAATTTGGCCTTCGTGTTGAACCATACGTTGAGGAAACGAAAACCTCCCAAAATCGCAGCATTGAATACCAAATGTACAGCCTTCGTGTGAGTTCACGTGTTGCTGAGAATTTGGGGCGGATTGAATCAGCACCGAATCGGTTTAAAAGGATCAACTTTCCATTTTCGAGCCTTCCAATTTCGAGATACGAAACGTGGTTGCTGAATCACAGAATCAAGGTAGAACCCGCTCTTACCAAATCGAATTAAGCACGAGGTAGGACAGGAGAAAAGAGTAGCAAATCATCGGGGATCGATTTGCAAGATTTGCAGGAGAAAAGGTAGAACCGTTCATACCAAAGATTTGCAGCAATAATGGAGAGTTTTTCTAGGTGGCTTTTTTTTTTTTTTTGGGAAGGAGGGTTTTTTTTTTATAGCTAGATAGGAAAAGGGTGATTTTGGAAAGTTACATATATTTTGTCCTGATTAATTTTGAGTGTCCTTGCATCCTGGTTTAGTGATTAGTTTGTCCTTCCTACCAAAAACCTATATAAATTTTGATGGTTTTTCCGTTTTATGGTTCTATTTTAACTATTTTGTGGTTATATTTTTAATTTATTTTCATCAAGGATCTTATTTGATTTTGTTTTTAAATTTTAAGATTTTTGTTTTCAGATATTTTATTTCGAATTTCTATTTTAGGATTTTTTTTTTATTATGAATCAAAGGATCTTTTTATATTTGGAATTAAACTGCACACGCATATTTAGTTAGGTTTTTTAATTATTTTATAATTATATTTTACAATAATGTATTTTCGGATTAATAATGATTTTCGGTTTTTTACTTATTCCACTTATTATTAAACCAATGTTTTTTTTTTAATTTATATATTTTCGTTTTTTCTATTCTAATTAAATAATGATGATTAATTAATCAACAATCAATCAAGGATTTTGATAATTTATGTTTTTATATTTTTAATTTTGTTTTTGTATATTTATTTAATTAACAATCAATCAAGGATTTTAATGATTTTCATTTTTATATTTTTATTTATAACTAATCAATCAAGAATCTTGTTTGATTTTGTATATAAATTTTGATGGTTATATTTTAATTATTCTGTGGTTATATTTTTAATTGATTTTTATCAAGGATCTTGTTTGATTTTCTTTATAAATTTTAAGATTTTTGTTTTTTTATATTTTTTATTTCGAATTTCTGTTTTAGGATTTTTTTTTTTATATTATGAGTCAAATGATCTTTTTATATTTGGAATAAAATGCACATGGAAATTTAATTAGGTTTTTTTAATTATTTATAATTATATTTTACTTATATTTCAATTATTTAAGTGAGGGAGAAACACTTTTTGAGGAAAACACACTCATACTTTTAGAATAGTAGTGATGTGTAGTGGTTGAGATGATATTGGTTTTCAAATTTTATGCTGTCATTGGTAATGGTTATTTCACTATAAATAATTAGTTAAATTAATCATTACTTCGGGTTACTCCTATTGTAACGCCCCGTTTCCGGATACCGAGTCCTTATCCGGAAAAGTGCGTTCGGCACGCATAGCAATAAATAAAATTTAATACATACACGTCAGGCTCATCAATAATCAGAGATACTAAACGACGCGAAAGCTAAAAGATAACTCGGAAATTAAAATTAAAACCAAACATCTAAAACGTCTCCCAAAAACCGAACCAGAGTTACAAGTGTTGTTCTACAAAAACCGAATTCAAAAGAGAAACTAAACATCCAAAGAACATCATCCAAATCTTAAAGTACAACGCCCTCGGAACTCCCTTAACAAAAATAAGGTAAAAGGAAGGATAACAAAACTATAAAGAAATGCTGGACACCAAGCTTGGAACCCACTCATTCCTCGTCCTCAGGATAACCCTCAGCCGTCTCGTCATCCTCCAGATACACATCTAAAAGAAAGAAGGGACAAAACACGGGGGAATAACGGGTGAGTACAAAGTACACAGTAACATGAGTAGGTTCCGCACTATCGTCGTTACTCAACCAGTAAGAAGGCGTCGCCGTCTTTTATTAACTTTTCCGTTATTAACCTAGCTACCTATCACATTGCGTTCATGGCACAACATGAGGTCCCTAGGGTTTCTAGCTTAGCTCGCTATTTGTCACGCTAAGGTTGGCAAGGACACATACGACCGGTAATTACGCACACCGGTTACGATTACGACCTACTAGAATTACATCTCCAGTAGTACGAACAACTTGTGTTCGATAGTGCGCTGACCTGTGCATGTACTCTCGTGGAAGTCCGGATGACCACAGAGGCACACATCACATCGGGCCATATACACATCGACGGAGTATAAACGTGCCTTACGCAAGCCTCCAAAAGCATTTAATCTTTTAGCTAACACATATGTAATTTATTAAGTGTTTAACTAGCCACGTTCATTCACATAAAAGGACCCTACCAGCTACTCAAGGTCCTAGACCACTAGACTCTAACCTCCTAGCACATACACAGACAATGGCGAACACTAGCTCGTCAAAGCACTAGGTCCGTCAAGGCTATCCGCACGGTCCCATACGAATGATCACGGTTAGTGAAAACTCCGTAAGGTTGGGTTCTATGCGCGTGGGAACTCCCTTCAGGACTTAGTTCAAGATTAGAGATCATATTATAAAGCCCGGACATGAGCTGACACCACGAAATATCTCAAACCAACATTTGCCCAACCAGGCTCTTATCCGTACGGATGGATAAGTTATCCGTACGGATAAATGCCCCAACCATCCGGATAACTTACTGTATTCCCAAAACTCCAAACCAGTGACTTATCCGTACGGATAAGCCTTCTATCCGTACGGATAGCCCCAAAATCCTGCACGAAAACTGCAGAACAGCCCTGTACGATTTCCAACCCAAAACCAATCCAAATTCCATCTTTTATACACCAAACAACAGTAAAACAGGTAATAAACATACAAAACTCCAATTCACTGATTGGGCCCCTAAAATAGTATGAAGTCTAGCCACGTTACCTTTTGATTGCGTGGTTCTACGATTCCTCGAAGCACCAACAAGCCTTAAGCCTTGAACCTAAACAAACAACCAGACCTTAGAACCTTCCTACGATGTCAAAACAGCAGCAAGAAACACCTTGATGCTATTCATCAAGTTCTAAGCCAAAGAAGATGAAAAACTCACCGGAACGAAATCACAAAACGTTTGTATCGGAAGAATCACCGCGATCCTCCGAACCTTTTCTTCTACTGCCGTCTGCACAAACGAGCCACGGATCAAACACCAAAATTCAACCTAGGGTGAGCCTTTTGACGGAATAGGCGCCGCCCTCTTCTGTCTCAGAGCGTAAGAAGGAAAAAAAGACTGAAGGAGAAGTGAGGATCAAATTCTATTTTCCCGTTTAAATACCCCGACACCTTTAATTCCCGTTTACGTCGGCCAACTAGAATATTTCCTTTTATTCTAATTCTTATTCCTTTATTTAATCCTTTTAATTAAATAAAAACATAAAACCCCAATTATCATTAAAAGACAAAATTGCCCTTTTCGTAAAAAATCGGGGTGTTACATCCCTTCCCCCTTAAAAAGAGTTTCGTCCTCGAAACTAGAACGTACCTGGTAGAGACACAAAGTCTGGGAATTCCATGATCATGTCCGCTTCCACTTCCCAAGTGGCCTAAGTCGGTGCATGATTGGTCCATTGCACCAACACTAACGGGACCATCCGGCGCTTGATCATCCTTTCTTTCCTATCCAAAATCTTGACCGGTTTTTCTTCATATGTCAAGTTGTCTTGCAAAACCCCCGGATCTATTTCAGAATCAGTTTCAGCTTGAGTCAAACACTTCTTCAGCATCGACACATGGAACACATTATGAACTCTAGACATCGATTCCGGCAATCAAAGTCTATAAGCTAGCCGTCCAATCCTTTCCATAATGTCGAAGGGTCCTACATATCTCGGACTGAGCTTTCCCTTGACCCCGAACCTCTTGACTCCTTTCATCGGTGACGCTCTCAAATAAACTCGGTCCCCGACTTCGAATTCCAACGGTCTTCGCCTGACATCCGCCCAACTCTTCTGACGATCTTGAGCTGCCTTGAGATTCTTCTGAATAAGATCGATCTTATCCTTAGCCTGTTGCACCAGCTCCGGCCCCGTAAGTTGTCTCTCCCCTACTTCATCCCAATAGAGAGGAGTCCGACACTTTCTTCCATATAGGGCTTCAAATGGTGGCATGCCAAGGCTCGAGTGATAGCTGTTGTTTTAGGCAAACTCCGCTAATCCGAGATAATCCAACCAAGAACCCCCCGCATCCAAGACACATGCCCTAAGCATGTCTTCTAAGGTCTGAATTGTCCTCTCGGACTGTCCATCCGTCTGAGGGTGGAACGCCGTGCTAAGTGCCGTCTTGGTCCTAAAAGCTTTCTACAAGCCTTTCCAAAAGTGACTAGTGAACCGTGTGTCTCTGTCCGACACAATCGATAAGGGCACACCATGATACCTTACCACATTATCAAGATACAAGGTGGTGAAATTCTTAATTGGCATGTCCTTCTTACATGGCAAGAAATGGGCTGACTTCGTGAGTCTGTCGACAATCACCCAAATCATGTCATGACCACCCTTGCTCTTCGGCAATCCGGTAATGAAATCCATGGTGATGTTCTCCCACTTCCATTCCGGGATCTCCAAAGACTTCAACAAGCCTCCAGGCTTCCTGTGCTCCGCCTTCACCCTTTGACAAGTGTCACACTTAGCCACAAAGGTTGCAACATCAAGTTTCATGCCTGGCCACCAATAATGTTCCTTAAGGTCCCTATACATCTTAGTGGCTCCGGGATGAACCGCAAACGCAATCCTATGCGCTTCTTCCATGACCTGGTCCCGTAGACCATCCACATCCGGAACACATAAACGATCTCCGTACCACAGATGGCCACTCTTGTCCAACTGATAACCCACTGTCGGCTTCTCCCGAGCTACCCGCTTGAAGTCCACCATAACTGGGTCTTCATCCTGTTTAACCCGAATCTCGTCTAGTAAATCGGACCTCGCCATCAATTGCGCCAAACTGACTGTCTTACCTCATCGTTCGACCATTTGGACCTGAAGTCCATCCAATTTATCAACTAGTTCCTGAACTGTCGTAATAGCATTTATCACCCTCCGGCTCAAAGCATCCGCCACCACATTGGCTTTAACCAAGTGATACTGAATATCTAGGTCATAGTCCTTGACGAACTCAAGCCATCTTCTTTGCCTCATATTCAAGTTCTCTTGAGTGAAGAAGAACTTGAGGCTCTTGTGATCCGTGTAAATCCTCGCTTTCACACCGTACAAATAATGTCGCCACAACTTAAGGGAGAACACTACCGCTGCTAATTCTAGATCGTGAGTCGGATAATTTTTCTCATGTACTTTAGTTGTCTCGAAGCATACGCGATCACCTTTCCCGACCGCATCAACACACAACACAGACCCTGACCCGACGCATCCGTGTAGACATCATAATCCTCGAAAACCTCTGGTAATGCTAACACTGGTGCTGTAGTTAACCGATCCTTCAAAGTCTGAAACGCTGCTTCACACTCCTCCGTCCACTCGTACTTGACATTCTTTTGAGTGAGCTTCGTGAGAGGTGTGGCTATCCTCGCAAAATCCTGAACAAACTTCCGATAGTAACCGGCTAGGCCTAAGAAACACCTTATTTCCGTTACTGTTGTAGGCCTAGGCCAATTACTTACCGCTTCAATCTTGGCCGGGTCCACCTTGATTCCTTCCGCTGTGACTACATGCCCGAGGAAACTAACTTGATCGAGCCAAAATTCACACTTGCTGAATTTCGCGTAGAGCTGACTATCCTTCAACGTTTGCAACACTATCCTTAGGTGTTCCTCGTGTTCCTTCTCATCCCTAGAATAGATGAGAATGTCGTCGATGAACACTATCACGAACTTATCCAAATACGGCATGAACACCCGCTGCATTAAGTCCATAAATGCTGACGGTGCATTGGTTAACCCGAATGGCATCACCAAAAATTCATAATGCCCGTATCTTGTACTGAAGGCTGTCTTAGGAATATCGGACACCTTGATCTTCAACTGGTGATAACTAGATATGAGGTCGATCTTAGAGAAAACTTTCTTCCCTTGCAACTGACAGAAGAGATCATCGATCCTCGTCAAAGGATACTTATTCTTAATTGTCAAATTATTTAGTGCCCGATAATCGATGCACATCCTCATACTGCCGTCCTTCTTCTTTACAAATAAAAATGGCGCTCCCCAAGGCGACGTGCTTGGCTGTATCACTTTTCTCTCCAACATCTCTTTGATTTGAACCTTTAATTCCTTCAACTCTGCTGGCGCCATCCGATATGGTGCCTTTGCCGTAGGCTTAGCCCCGGGAACCAAATTTATCTCAAACTCGATAACCCTATCCGGCATATCCCCAGGCAACTCCTCGGGAAAAACTTCTGGGAAATCCTTCACTACCGGGGTTTCTTCCAGCTTAGCTCTCTGAACTTCTGTGTTCAAGGCAAACACCATGAATCCTTCACATCCTTTCTTCAGTGCCCTCATGGCCCTGACCACTGAGATTACAACCTACTTACCATTTCCAGTCTTCACCACATTCCCTTGAAAGGTCTTAGCGGACTTTCCGGGAACCTTAAAAATTACTCTCTTACCATGACAGTCCAGAAACACATGGTTCTTGGATAGCCAATCCATTCCCAAGATCACGTCAAAGTCAGTGAAATCCATCACTGTTAAGTCATGATGGCTCTTATGACTTCCAACCCTAATATCGACTCGTTGTAAACGTTGAGCGCACCTAGTCATCCTCCCCAACGGGGTAGTTATTGACAACGGATTCCCTAACTCTTGCAATGGTAGGTTAAGTTTCCTAGTTGTCTTAGTAGACACAAAAGACCTTGAGGCTCTTAAATCAAATAGTGCCGTAACTGTTAGACTCTCAGGATTATAGTACCTAATCATGTATTTATTTAGATTTCACAGTTAATATCATACGGCGCCATATCATATTAAGTAGTTCAAAATAAAATAAAGACATTAAAAGATACCTGTCACCACTAGATCATCCACCTCTCCTGGCTCGACGTCTGCTGCAAAAACCATGGTAGGCCTGTTGCCCCCATTTTTAGCACCCTGAAGATTGGCCCCAGTGGCCGGTGTACTAACCTCCGTTCCTCTTTGCGGGCAATCTCTAGAATAATGCCCAATCTTTCCGCACCCATAACATCTCACCGACAAACCCACACTTCCCTGAGCTATTTTCCCAACTGAGCCTGTTGTTCCCGGCACCCCAAATTTCTTCTGCCCCTGTTTTGGTCTTTGTGCATTGCCCTCGAAAACTTGAGAATGATCTCTTCGCACCCGGGCAGCTTCATTCTTCCTCCAGTAGTTTCTCTGTTGTCAAGGCTCTATCCACAGCATTCGGCCATGGTAATGGGTCGTGGGCCTTGTTAGAAATCACTAGTTTAACGCAGCGGAATTTAAAATTTGATTTCCTTTTCTAGATCGTTCTTCGTTTAATGCAATAAACATGTTAAGTAGTTTGACGTTTATACCTTAGATGATCTATAAGATCGTCGCTTTGACCGCCAACGGAGAGTAGTTCAATGCGCAAGCCGTCCACGCATCCGGCCTCTATCGCTAATCCACACGAGCCCCTTGCCGGAATCCTCCTTGGATTGCTATCAGAAAAACTCCGGCTGCTAGACCGGACCTTTTTCTTCCCTCACAAACTCACTATGAAAGGCTCTCTATTTTACACAAGAATTATGAATTCTTGCAATTGTGATGTACAAAAGAGCTTGACACCCACCTCCTATATATAGTGGTTGGGGCGCCCCATATGGTGTGGAGGAGAAGAAAACCTTTTTCCAACAAAATAAGGAAAATCAACTAGATTGATTTATCTCTTTAATTATAATTTATTTTGCCAATATCTTATATTGATTATAATTATCCTATTACCATAAATCTATTTTTCCAAAATCAATTAATATCTTATATTAATATTATGGTAATCTTATTAATTAAAGTGCACAATCCAAGTGTATCTCATACACTTAAATGTGGCGCCCCATATGCCAATAAATTGGCTTCCGGAATATTCTTTAATTAATCTAATTTATATATAATTAATATCTTGTATTTTATTTATTCATAATAAATAAATACCACCATATTAATTTACCACTATAACCTTTATAGTCTAGAGATAAACTTTCCTTATTTGGTTATCAACTATAACCGCATTTTAATCCGACTCGATGTTCATATGTGTGTGACCCGATAGGCTTCCGAATATGTTGGCCGTAGACACAAAGTGCAATTTACTAAAATGCCCTTCATACCTAACGATCACGGGATAGCGTCTAGCAACACACCGTGACCCTCAATTATCGGAAGAGTCAAAAGCAATGACTACTACCTTTCATGTGAAGCAGTTACCGTGTAACTTACAATCCTATCGCTATAATAATATCCATACGATCGTATCTCGAGTGTCAATACATTATCGATCGTATCTTATAATCTGGATATCATGCTCTCTCGGAATAAGACACTTACTCCCACTTTTCAAAGATTCTCGAGAGCTAGACATTCCTTATAAGAAGGCCATTTCGGATATTCGATCCCAATCATAGGATACGCGATTCCCGGACGACCAATCATGTATACTCCGCATGCTTCAATATCATACCCAATCACTACCGCATGATCGCCCCGTGGTTAGGAGAAATCTCAATAGTGTCAAAGCATGACAATCCACACCGTGATGCCATGAAGACTCGGTCAAAAGGATAATTACACAACCGCCACATAGTGTGACACTTAATGTAAGTGGGTCGATTCTAACGACGCATTCTCTAATACACGCCCACGCATACCCAAGTGTCTCTACACTTTGATAGACGAGATCTATCCCTACCTTCTAAAAGATAGAAGACATCCAATACGTGCTAGTCTCGATTATACTATCAATGTCCCATTTGATAATACATAAGACTAGAGACATTTAAGTACCAACCTTGTTATAGTGATTAGAGATCTCATCAACCATAATCACTATCATGGTTTTCTATCATGATTGATACTAGGGACGTTACTATATATACACAACAAATAATTTGAAGATAAACAATATATAATAACATAAGTGCTTTTATTAATCATAATAAAGTTATTACATGAACTAAATAGACTGTAAACGACCCGACCCGGTCGGATCCGGTCCAACCCGATTGGGTTTAGGACACCTTTCCAACAGGCCTAACATACCTTTAGCTATTGTTCGGTAAAAACTAGTTTTAAATTTATAATTACCGGAACACCCCAAGTATAAGGCTTGTAGTAAAGGTGTTACCGGTAAATCTAAGGAGTCGAATGTTTATCGGATTAAGGTGCAATTATTATATCGATTACGTCACAATTTATTACCTAAAACTAAGGTCTATACTAACTATAATATAAAAACGACGAGTAAGACTAAACTAAAACAGGAAACAGGAAAATTCGACTATGGACGGGCGTTCACCAAGGGTGGACGGGGCGTCCGATTTCTGTTGAAACAGTAAAATATGCGAAAAAAAGCAGTATGTAAAAACTAGGGTTTTAGAAAAACAACTAAACGAAGCAATCAAAGTCGATACGAACGATTTGGTTTATCAAATAATTTAAAGGAACGGCAAGGCAACGGGAATCCACCAATCAATCAACTAACCAACCAAGTTATGAGTTAAATTAAATTCCGTGGTATGATCTAACCTAAATTCGATCTAATTTCCTTCACCAAATTTATTTAGGGTTCGTTTTCTTTCTCAAGTAAAACAAACATAACAATGAAGAACATGATCATGAGTTCGTCTCCGAATCTCCTACCCAATCAATAATAAACAATCTCTTGAATTATTATTAATCGTATCAAAAGAACGGTTCTATATATGAATCTAATTCTCATTAAAATTCAAGACATATAAACGTTTCATTGATTTCTCAATCTAACAAAACAAACATTCAAATCTATTCAATTGATAAGGAAAATAAAACTCAAACTCACTAACAATCGCTACTTGAAAATCTCTTGGTTGTGAGGGTGTTGTGTTGGCTTCATCCCGTTGTCCTACTGCGAATTGCTTAGCCAACAATCATGTTGGTGATCATGATTGTTGGGATGGAAGAGTTCATCTCCTTGTTTGCTCTGGAAGGATATGCAGCTGCTAGGGTTTTTTATCAGTGAATAATGTGATAGATGTCATTAGGGTTCAATACACGCTGGTATTTATAGGATTTTGAGGCGGCTAGGGCTAGGTCGGCCGACGGACGCCCGTCCAAGCTGATGGACGCCCGTCCAAGGATCTTGACTTTGCTTCAGACGTCCGTCCAAGCTGCGTCCAAACTCTCTGTATGTGATTTCCTCTCCTGGACGCTCGTCCGATGCTCTAAACGCTCGTCCGATGCTCTAAACGCCCGTCCACTGGACGGATGCAATGGACGCCAGTTCAGCCTTGTAAACCTTCATGCCAATCTCAAACTTACATCTTTCTCCTTCCTTTAATCTTCAATCAAGCACCGTTCTAACTCCTTCCACAACATGCAAGCATACCTACAAGGCGATAGAAACGAGCAAAGTGTAAAATCGTACATAACTAAATAAAAACCACATAAATAGCTCGATTTTCACACTCTAACAAATTCTAAACCCATTCTTCCAATTTATCCTTTTAGCAAGTGATTTTCTATAAAAATCACTAAAACACGGAAGATATTGTTACGGAATAACTCGATATAAACCACAAAATTAGTCGTAAACAACTCCCCCACACTTAGACTTTTGTTCGTCCCGAACAAAACAATCAAAACTAGCTCACTTTCATGCAATCCACATAGATCCCTAACTCACGTAACAAAAGATACAACAACTATAGTAAGTAATACCAACATAGAGATAGATTCGGTGTGTGTGTCAAGCCCTTTTCAACCTTCACAATCCTCTCAAACAAATATCCTCTCAAATAATTTTAATAACTATCCTAGGTATAGGCAGTAATCGTTCCACACAAAGTCTTCCCGCGCACTCAGTAGGATAATCCCTACAGCATATCATTTGGTTTATACTGGGTATAAGTTCACCGATAACAAAGTCTTCAATTTTTTCACTTTCTTTTTTTCTTCTTTGACGCACATCAAGATGAGCTCTTACCCGTCATAGTAGAATAGGATGTTTCGAATAACACCCTACCTTACTCAAATCATAGGGTAGCTTTTCTCGATATGTCGTGAGCTTTTGGTCATCATAGTGGTATAGGACATTTCGAGATAATGCCCTACCGCACTCCAATCATCGACGACTTTCGACACACCCATTTATTCATTATTAACTCAACTTTTTCAAAAACATTAGTTACGTTTCACTTATCACATTCAAACCTTCGAGATATTCACAATTGCACGTTACGAACTTAGGTGTTACTTCACTACGTTACTATTAAGAACAAATCTCTCTAAGATAAATCACTAAAATAATGAAAGGATACAGTTCAAAATTTTTGCTTCAATATCAAAGGCTTACGTGAATATGAAATGAATACTATCTCATATTAGTAAAAGCATGCTATAATTATCTCTCAAAGTCACATAAAATCATTGTCAGGAAACTACAACTAGCAAGCCATTTGTTTCAATTACATGCTCAAGATTTACAATTATCCAAGTTTAATTTGAAAAATTTTAAAATTTTCGAGATAATCACATTTACTCAATTTCAGAAGATATAGCATGATAACATACCCAATTAGACACCCCCCACACTTAAATCATATTATGTCCTCAGAATGTGTAAATAAAAGAAAAGAATACTTAGCTGGTTTCAAAGTGGCAGAGGACAGGCCGTAGCATGAACGTACCGCTGCAACTTGTAGCATAAACAAACAACACTAAAAGTGATAACTGGCAAAAACCGCTCAACAGTATCTGCAACACTCGACATAGCATATAATCTCGGGGTATACGGGGTATATGAGTAAACATGAATGCACACAGAAATGGGCAAATAAAGCATTCAAAAATAGGAGAAGGATAACCAACACACCAATCACCACGGTTTTATTCCTAATGCCCTAAAAACTTAACTAAAAAGTAACTTAAAAGACTAGGCTACCTCCTAGTAGCGCTTCTTTATTGTCATTAGCTTGATAGAGTAACCCAAGTCAACCTGGATCGGGCCACTTCGGTTTACTTCTGGCCACTTCTTCATCGGAATCAGAATGAAGGACAGGGGTATGGCCACAACAGCAACAAGTCAAGTGCTCTACTAAGCGTTTGAACTTAACTCTCCAGATAGCACCGACTCTCTTCTTCTTGTTCTTGTTTCTCAGATTCGGCTGAGGTATTCTAACAGGCTCAGGAGCATTGACAAAAGGATCCGCAAGGATAGGGGTAATAAGGTCATCATCCACTCCAAAGAAGTCGGATGGAATCTCTTCACAAATAAACGACTCAACCGTTTCATTTCTTTTTTGAAAGTATAGTACTTCAGGCTTTTCCTTGGGTTGCCCAAAGTACTTCTTAATCCTGTGACCATTGACTTTGAACGGTTGATCGCCGTACCACTTTCAACGTAATGGCTCCACGGGATGAACATCAAGAATCTCAAAGGGGCGGACCATATCTAGATTTAAGCTTACCAAAGCCAAAAGATGGAGCCTAGTGTTATACAAACAAAGCCATGTCTCCCACTTTGAATTCCCGATCTTTAATCTTAGCATCGTGGAGTGCCTTCGTTCTTTCCTTAATGATTCTCGAATTCTCGTGAGTACAGTCGGAACTCATCGAGCTCGTTCAATTGCAATAATCTCTTTCCCCACAAAGTCGGGTCGTCGAAATTAAGAATTTAATAGCCCAAGAAGTTCGTGCTCAAGCTCGACAGGTAAATGGCAAGCTTTGCCATAAACCATTTGGAAGGGTAGCGTACCCATGGGGTCTTGAACGCGGTGCGATAAGCCCAAAGTGCGTCGTCCAACTTCGATATGATTGGATCTATTGGAATTCACCGTTTTCTCCAAAATCCGCTTTAGACTTTCGTTGCTCACCTCGACTTGGCCTTTGGTTTGGGGTGGTATGGTGTACCAATTCTATGCTTGACACCATACTTCTCAAGAATTTTATCCGGTGGTGCATTACGTAAATGCGAACCTTCATCACCGATAAGGGCTCTAGGACGACTAAAAATCTAGTAAAGATATTCTTTTGCAAGAATTTCTTTACAACTTTGTGATCATTGGTTTGGGTGGCTATGGCCTCTACCCACTTGGAAACATAGTCCACACAGACCAGAATATATTTGTTAGAGCATGATGATGGGAACGGTCCCATAAAATCAATGCCCCAGACGTCGAAAACTTCACATTCCAAGATAGGCCTCAAAGGCATCTCCATCCTATTCTTGAGTCTCCCACTCTTTGGCATCTATCACGGCCTTTGCAAAAGGCTTGACAGATCTTTAAACAAGGTAGGCCGGTAAAAACGGCTTGAAGGATTTTTGTGACTGTCTTAGGTGCTCCGTAGTGTCCACCAGCGGGACCACTATGACATTGCTCCAAGATATCCAATTGTTCATGCTCCGGAACGCACCTTCTAAGCAACCCGTCTTTGCAGACTTTAAACAGATAAGGATCCTCCCATACGAGATACTTTAAATCGCTGAAAAATTTCTTCTTTTCCTGATACGTCATTTCTTCTAAATGCCCACCTGCTAAGTAGTTGACGTAATCAGCATACCACGGCCTAACTGTATCAAGCTTCATCAATTGCTCAGTAAGGAAATCGATGCCTATTTCCTTGTGATTTTCGCCACCCTCATTTACTAGCGAGACGGATGATCACCACAATATTTTCAACGCCTTCTTATCTTTGATCTCCAGGTCAAACTCTTGCAAAATTAGAATCCATCTGAGTAACCTTGGTTTTGCATCCGCTTTGTCCATAAGGTAGCGTAGGGCTGCATGGTCTGTCCAAACCACAACTTGAGACCCTAGAAGGTAACTTCTAAACTTGTCAATAGCAAAAACGACGGCTAAGAATTCCTTCTCAGTCGTGGTGTAATTGCATTGAGCCGGGTTCAAGGTGCGGCTCGCATAGTAAATGGGCCTGAACTTTTATCAATTCTCGGCCTAAAATCGCACTCCACTGCTGCGTAGTTAGAGGCATCGCACATTAATTCAAAAGGCTTAGTCGGTCCAAAGCGATTAAGATAGGGGCACTTATGAGCTTATCCTTTAGGCAATTGAAAGCTTCCTTGCATTTCTCATCGAACAAGAACTCAACATCATCCTTCAGAAGGTTAGATAATGGCTTGGCGATGGTAGAAAAGTCCTGAATAAATCGCCTGTAGAAGCCAACATGACCTAGAAAGCCTCGTACCTCTTTCACTGTTTTCGGGTATGTCATCTTTTCAATGGCCTCTACTTTAGCCTTATCAACCTGAATACCAGTACTGGACACCTTGTGTCCTAGAACAATTCCTTCATCTACTAGAAAATGGCATTTCTCCCAGTTAAGCACTAAATTCTTCTCAACACAGCGTTGAAGTACCATATCTAGATTTTCCAAGATCTCATCAAAGCTATCGCCATAGACTGAGAAATCATCCATGAAGACTTCCATACATTTCTCCACAAGTCCATCGAAAATGGCCAACATGCACCGTTGAAATGTTGCTGGTGCATTGCATAACCCGAAAGGCATTCTGCGAAAAGCAAAAGTGCCTGATGGACACGTAAACGTAGTCTTCTCCTGGTCATTAGGGTCGATGGCTATCTGGAAGTAACCAGAATATCCATCGAGGAAACAATAATACTTATGACCACTCAGTCTTTCAAGAAGTTGGTCAATGAAAGGTAAGGGAAATGGTCTTTGGCGGTGACTTCATTCAATCTGCGATAATCAATCAATGACACACCAGAGCTACCATAAGGTAAAGCTACTTCCTCCCCTTTTTCATTCTTTTCCACGGTAATACCTCCTTTCTTTGGTACAACTTGGGTGGGGCTAACCCACTCACTGTCGGCGATTGCATAGATGATTCCCATATCTAACCATTTTATGACTTCTTTCTTGACAACCTCTCCTGCATATGCGGATTCAGCCTTCGCTGAGGTTGTCTGGACTTTCTTAGCTCCTTCCTCCGTTCGGATTTTATGCATGCACACATCGGGGCTGATTCCTCGGATATCACCCACTTGCCATCCGAACGCGAGGATGTTCTTTTCAAGCACTTTTATCAGCAGTGCTTCTTGCTCGGGCTCGAGTTTTGAAGAGATGATCAAGGGTAACTTATCACCATCCTTAAGAAAAATGTACTTAAGGTGTTGCGGAAGCGGTTTAAGCTCCAAGTCAGTAGGTGGTTGCTCAATACTGGATTTTAAGGGGCCACCTTTTTCCTTATGGGCTTGAAGTGGTTGACTGAAGAATACCTCATCTTCCCGAGGTACAACCCCAGAAAGGTATTGGATCACATCATCCATAGGGATCCTTCTGTCAGCACCCGCTTTCTCCTTCTCATGCTTGATCATCTTTCTCAACTCTTTTTCTTCTAGCTCCTCTGCTAGCTGTTCCCAATCATCAATCTCCCAATGAGTAGTCTCTCTCCAGAAATCCACTTCATCCCAACTACCCATCAGGGCTTCCTCTTCTATAGGGTTAAAGTCTTCCTGATGCAGCTCCTTGAAATCATCGTTCATTGCTGGGAATCTCCATGTTTCTTGCTCATTGACAGGCTCAGTGTGAGCAAGTTGTGAAGATGATCCACAGTCAGCTTGATCTCTAATGTTTATAGCTTCGAAAACACCTATCTCTGTTAGCTCTATCGCTTCTTCAGAGTTGGCATCTTCTTCGTCCTCATAAATTGCTTCAACGAACGAGATTTCTTCAATCAAGGTTTCCTCAGGACTTTTCCCTCGTGTGAAGGTAACAGATGTATCATCGACTCTAAGCGTAATCGCCTTTACGTAAATCGATGAGGGCGGCAGAGGTATCCAAAAAGGTCCGGCCGAGAATTAGGGGCATCTCTTTGTCAGGTGGATAGTCTAAGATAACCCAGTCGGTAGGGAAAACCAAGCCTCCAACATGGAGAAGGACATTGGCAACACAACCCGCCGAGCGGCTTGATCGGTCTACCATCTGAAGAAAAATAGGGCGTTCCCGCATTCTTTTATCTAAACCGAGCTTTTTGCAGACGTTCAATGGCATCACATTTATGGAGGCCCCTGAGTCGCATAAGACGTTTTGGAACACGTGGCCTTCAATCTCACAAGAGATCGAAGGTCTCCCGGGGTCACCTCGCTTAGTAGCAACTTTCTGTGAAACCATAGAGCAATCTTCTCTTAAAACTTCTTCTGCCATCCCTTGAAGCTTCTTCTTGCTTCCACAAACTTCCTTTAGATACTTAGAGCATTTAGGCATTTCAGTCAATACCTCAGCTAGGGGTATACTCACTTTGGTATCTCTAAGCATCCTCCTCACACCGTCATATTATCTCACATCATGGTGAGGGTATTTTCTTTCTTCTTCGGTGGATAAGGAAGGGCTTTATCATTGTTCATGTCATGATTTTTTATGGCGTCTTCCTTATCCTTCCATCGACAAACTTTTCCTCTCCTCTTCTTTGTCGGGGTACAACCACCGACTTTTCCTCATTTCTCTATCGTAATCATTTTCATCACCCGAAGAATCATCATTAAGCTCCTCCTCACCGCTATTGCTTCCTTCGGTAGTTAACTCGATTGCCCCTCCCGAACTTATGGCGCGGGAGGGGCTACTGCTTTCCGACATCTTTCCGGGTCCTACCGCTTACCACTCCTTAAAGTAACCTCATTCAGCTCTTCGGTCCCATAATCCCATTGAGGTGTGATGGCGGTGCAAACATTGATATCTCGCTTTAGATTTCTTTCGGTATAACTTGGAAGTTTACCGTGGGTCAGTTGCTTTGTTGGTCCGCCATCTGACCAACCTGTCTCTCTATTGTCTTGACACTAGTAGCCAGGGTCTTCACCATGTCTACTAGCTCATCGAACTTATGTTGAGGGACACAAGAGGTGGTTTGGTTATGAGGTTGGTTTTGATTCCAACCACTTTGAGGTCTCTGGGAGTTAGGATTATGAGATTGATTAACCAACCCAGGAGGTGGTCTTTGATAGCTTGAGCTGAATGAAGGTTTGGAATTTGATGGGCCAGGTGGTGCATTAGATTGATTAAGATTGGGACGTTGAAATCCGGAATAATTCTGATTCTGATTGAAGTTTCTGAAGGGTTGGCTATGATTCTCCATTAAATTTACTTCCTCGGTCATCTCATTTCCCGCATGCATTCCCAGGTAATTCACATCTGGCTGCCCTTGTTGCTGCTGCATTTGTAAATTGGCTAGCTGCTTGCTAATTACTTCCATTTGAGCAACTAACACCTTAGTCTCAGAATTGCTCACAGCAGATTCCTTCTTATTCCCACTAACATTGGTTTTCCTAGGACTTGACCACATGTTATTCTTGGCTATAGTTTCAGCTACCCTGTAAGCAGCGTCATCACCTCCCCTAGGAATGATCCATGAGCAGTTGAATCTAGGAAGTCTCTATTTGGTTGAGAAACACCTCTGTAGAATAACTCCAGTAGCTCATGTCTACTGTATCCATGGTTGGGGCACTTCCTCATCAACAGATTTAATCTCTCCCATGCTTTCCCCACACTCTCACCATCAAGTTGTTCAAATGTGGCTATCTCCCTTTTCATGTCCATGATTGTCCTAGGTGAGACAAACTTTGAGCAAAGGCTCTTTTGACATCATTCAGTGCGGAGAGAATGATGGGCTAAAGATTTGAACCAACGGTTTGCTTCACCCTTTAGAGCAAACGGGAAGAGTTTTAACTTGACAATCTCAGAATCAACACCAGGATAGTGGCCTGCTTCACAGATTTGAACGAAGGTGGACAATAAGTCATGAGGATCTTCGTCAGCAGTGCCATGAAAGGAACTATTCTGGACCAGTCCTACCACTCCATTTTTCAGATCGAAGTTCGCTTGCCCCATGTCTGGAGGGCGAATAGGTCTATGCCCTTCCAGAAAGTCTTGGTCAAGATAGGGAGCGTAGGGGTCTTGGTTTAACTGGTTTTGACGGAATTGTTGAAACTGATTATTTATGCCAGCTTGTTGATTCTGTTGTTGCTGTATTGCCTGCATCTGTTGAAGGATCAGATTCATTTGGGCTTGGGGATTTGGATTTTGAACTTCGTTGGTCATAATGTCTGGATCAGGGAAGAGCTTTCTCCTGAGAATAGATCGCTCAGGCTCGGGATTAAAGATAAGAGGTCCCTTCTTACTCCTGGTTTGCATAAACCAGTAGAGCAGAATGGAAAGAAATCAACCTTAGGGTTGATGAGAACGAAATTTAGAGGAAATTAGAGGGTTTAGAAAGAGAGAAGAGAAAAGAAGTGACAATTGAAGAGAGTGAACTGGCGTTCAGTATGAGTGAACGCTGGTTCAGGGGAAATTCTGGAAGTGGACGCTCGTTGAGTTCTTGAATCAAGCGTCGTAAGACAAATCGAGAGCGACGGGCGTTCAGAGTTTGGACGCCCGTTCGGACAGTTTCTTAAATTTTCTTTTTATTATTATTATTATTATTTTTTATTCTTTTTATGTAGAAAAGATATAAAAACAGAAACAGGAAAAGAACCCTACCTACGAAAAACTTAAAACAGGAAAAACACTAAGACGGTGAAAAAAAACGTGTTGAAATCTTCTAGGGCTAAAATGGAAGGGAAAACAGTGGATTTTGACCTCGAAAACGGTGTCGAACGGCCATAGGCGTTCGCCACGTCGTCGGTGTCGGAACGAGCTTTCGAATTGGGGTCCGCGCGTAATCCGACACTCGAGCGAAAGTTATGGCAAAAAATCATCGTCAACTCGAAAACTACACTATGAAGAATCCGAGAACCGTTACCGACTCCCGGCAACGGTGCCAAAAACTTGTTCGTAAAAACTAGTTTTAAATTTATAATTACCGGAACACCCCAAGTATAAGGCTTGTAGTAAAGGTGTTACCGGGTCGTCCTAAGGGAGTCGAATGTTTATCGGATTAAGGTGCAATTATTATATCGATTACGTCACAATTTATTACCTAAAACTAAAGTCTATACTAACTATAATATAAAAACGATGAGTAAGACTAAACTAAAACAGGAAACAGGAAAATTCGACTATGGACGGGCGTTCACCAAGGGTGGACGGGCGTCCGATCTTCTGTTGAAGCAGAAAATATGCGAGAAAAAGCAGTATGTAAAAACTAGGGTTTTAGAAAAACAACTAAACGAAGCAATCAAAGTCGATACGAACGATTTGGTTTATCAAATAATTAAAAGGAACGGCAAGGCAACGGGAATCCACCAATCAATCAACTAACCAACCAAGTTATGAGTTAAATTAAATTCCTTGGTATGATCTAACCTAAATTTGATCTAATTTCTTTCACCAAATTTATTTAGGGTTCGTTTTCTTTCTCAAGTAAAACAAACATAACAATGAAGAACATGATCATGAGTTCGTCTCCGAATCTCCTACCCAATCAATAATAAACAATCTCTTGAATTATTATTAATCGTATCAAAAGAACGGTTCTATATATGAATCTAATTCTCATTAAAATTCAAGACAGATAAACGTTTCATTGATTTCTCAATCTAACAAAACAAACATTCAAATCTATTCAATTGATAAGGAAAATAAAACTCAAACTCACTAACAATCGCTACTTGAAAATCTCTTGGTTGTGAGGGTGTTGTGTTGGCTTCATCCCGTTGTCCTACTGCGAATTGCTTAGCCAACAATCATGTTGGTGATCATGATTGTTGGGATGGAAGAGTTCATCTCCTTGTTTGCTCACGGGAAGGATATCGCGCGTTGCTAGGGTTTTTTATCAGTGAATAATGTGATAGATGTCATTAGGGTTCAATACACGCTGGTATTTATAGGATTTTGAGGCGGCTAGGGCTAGGTCGGCCGACGGACGCCCGTCCAAGCTGATGGACGCCCGCCCAAGGATCTTGACTTTGGTTCAGACGTCCGTCCAAGCTGCGTCCAAACTCTCTGTATGTGATTTCCTCTCCTGGACGCTCGTCCGATGCTCTAAACGCCCGTCCA
Organism: Gentiana macrophylla; assembly: GCA_026214975.1. Classification (NCBI taxonomy): domain Eukaryota; kingdom Viridiplantae; phylum Streptophyta; class Magnoliopsida; order Gentianales; family Gentianaceae; genus Gentiana; species Gentiana macrophylla. The sequence continues at coordinate 24,983,424 of CM047813.1, forward strand.
CTGGACGGATGCAATGGACGCCAGTTCAGCCTTGTAAACCTTCATGCCAATCTCAAACTTACATCTTTCTCCTTCCTTTAATCTTCAATCAAGCACCGTTCTAACTCCTTCCACAACATGCAAGCATACCTACAAGGCGATAGAAACGAGCAAAGTGTAAAATCGTACATAACTAAATAAAAACCACATAAATAGCTCGATTTTCACACTCTAACAAATTCTAAACCCATTCTTCCAATTTATCCTTTTAGCAAGTGATTTTCTATAAAAATCACTAAAACACGGAATATATTGTTACGGAATAACTCGATATAAACCACAAATACTGTTAATCCATCAGTGAACTTTGCTATACTTCTCTTCTGATCCGAAGAGATCTCGGAGAAGCCCGACCTAACTCATTGAACGCTGCGAATCTCGAGTGATCGCACATCATCTGTGATTCCTGTTTTAAGTCCAGAAATTCCTTGGACTTAGTGTCCTGAGCTGCTTGAGGAAAATACTCCGTGTAAAATGCCTCCTTAAAAGCCTTCCAAGTTGTGAAGTTTCCATTGAACCTCTGATATGACTCTCATCCGGCGTTGGGCATTCCCATCATCAACGCTTAAAGCGATCGGTAACCACTCCGCCTCCGGAGCCTTCATACTGGTACAATTATTTTCGAAACCCCTGAACCATAAATCTGCTTTCTCTGCACTCACGTTTCCAAAGAAATATGACACATGATACTTCCTAATCTTTCGACCCAGTCAATCGGTTTCTCATAGTACGGACGGGCTGTCTCTTGCGAAGCTTGAATAACAGTGGTAGTCCATCTTTGTTGATCTTTGTTGCAACATTACTGTTGTTCTTTGGAGGATAGGCTATTTGTTGTTGCACTTGATGCACATTTCTTTGAAAAGTAACATAACACATCTTCTTTATTCTTCGCAGTGGTCAGTCAACAAAGCGAGAGGATTTCTTGGGGTGTCCCTAGGTGGAGCACTTCGAGAGTTGGCCCTGGCGGCCTCAGGAACCCTCCTTTGGTTTCCCACTCTAGCATAAGAGGACCTATTAATCGGTGGGAGAAAAAGTGGTGCCCCACTCCTCCTCCTCGTAGGGGCTCGCACCCAAACTGGCATTTATTCCCCCTCATTGGCCCTGGCCTCATTAGCCCGCTTCGTTTCTCGCTTCTCGATTCTCCTCTTCCATCACTACCTCAGGAACTTCCTCGTTCTCCACCCCGACTAGTTGATTATCCGTGTTGGCACCTCCTCTGGTACGAACCATCTGTCACCCAAAACAAGAGAGAGGATTACTACAAGCTCTAACTTATCTTAAAGGAATGATTTAACTTAAACAGGACTGTAAACGTCGGCTCTGCTACCAACTGTAACGCCCCGTTCCCGGATACCGAGTCCTTATCCGGAAAAGTGCGTTCGGCATGCATAGCAATAAATAAAATTTAATGCATACACGTCAGCCTCATCAATAATCAGAGATACTAAACGATGCGGAAGCTAAAAGATAACTCAGAAATTAAAATTAAAACCAAACATCTGAAACGTCTCCCAAAAACCGAACCAGAGTTACAAGTGCTGTTCTACAAAAACCGAATTCAAAAGAGAAACTAAACATCCAAAGAACATCATCCAAATCTTAAAGTAGAACACCCTCGGAACTCCCTTAACAAAAATAAGGTAAAAGGAAGGATAACAAAACTATAAAGAAACGCTGGACTCCAAGCTTAGATCCCACTCATTCCTCGTCCTCAGGATAACCTTCAGCCGTCTCGTCATCCTCCGGATACATATATAAAAGAAAGAAGGGACAAAACACGGGGGAATAACGGGTGAGTACAAAGTACACAGTAACATGAGTAGGTTCCGCACTATCGTCGTTACTCAACCAGTAAGAAGGCGTCGCCGTCTTTTATTAACTTTTCCGTTATTAACCTAGCTACCTATCACATTGCGTTCATGGCACAACATGAGGTCCCTAGGGTTTCTAGCTTAGCTCGCTATTTGTCACGCTAAGGTTGGCAAGGACACATACGACCGGTAATTACGCTTACCGGTTACGATTACGACCTACTAGAATTACGTCTCCAGTAGTACGAACAACTTGTGTTCGATAGTGTGCTGACCTGTGCATGTACTCTCGTGGAAGTCCGGATGACCACAGAGGCACACATCACATCGGGCATATACACATCGACGGAGTATAAACGTGCCTTACGCAAGCCTCCCAAAGCATTTAATCTTTTAGCTAACACATATGTAATTTATTAAGTGTTTAACTAGCCACCTAGTTCATTCACATAAAAGGCCCCTACCATCTACTCAAGGTCCTAGACCACTAGACTCTAACCTCCTAGCACATACACAGTCAATGGCGAACACTAGCTCGTCAAAGCACTAGGTCCATCAAGGCTCTCCGCACGGTCCCCTACGAACGATCACGGTTAGTGAAAACTCTATAAGGTTGGGTTCTATGCGCGTGGGAACTCCTTCAGGACTTAGTTCAAGATTAGAGATCAGAATATAAAGCCCGGACATGAGCTGACACCACGAAATATCTCAAACCAACATTTGCCCAACCAGGCTCTTATCCGTACGGATGGATAAGTTATCCGTACGGATAAATGCCCCAACCATCCGGATAACTTACTGTATTCCCAAAACTCCAAACCAGTGACTTATCCGTACGGATAAGCCTTCTATCCGCACGGATAGCCCCAAAATCTGCACTAAAAGCTGAAACGACCGCATCACGATTTCCAACCCAAAACCAATCCAAATTCCATCTTTTATACACCAAACAGCAGTAAAACAGGTAATAAACATACAAAACTCCAATTTACTGATTGGGCCATTAAAATAGTATGAAGTCTAGCCACGTTATCTTTTGATTGCGTGGTTCTACGATTCCAATCCCTCGAAGGACCAACAAGCCTTAAGACTTGAACCTAAACAAACAACCAGACCTTAGAACCTTCCTACGATGTCAAAACAGCAGCAAGCAACACCTTGATGCTATTCATCAAGTTCTAAGCCAAAGAAGATGAAAAACTCACCGGAACGAAATCACAAAACGTTTGTATCAGGAGAATCACCGTGATCCTCCGAACCTTTTCTTCTACTGCCGTCTGCACAAACGAGCCACGGATCAAACACCAAAATTCAACCTAGGGTGAGCCTTTTGATGGAATAGGCGCCGCCCTCTTCTGTCTCAGAGCGTAAGAAGGAAAAAAAGACTGAAGGAGAAGTGAGGATCAAATTCTATTTTCCCGTTTAAATACCCCGACACCTTTAATTCCCGTTTACGTCGGCCAACTAGAATATTTCCTTTTATTCTAATTCTTATTCCTTTACTTAATCCTTTTAATTAAATAAAATCATAAAACCCCAATTATCATTAAAAGGCAAAATTGCCCATTTCGTAAAAAATCGGGGTGTTACACCTATATATAATATGTTGAAACACAGACGAGAAACTTGCATTTGAAGAAAGATAAAACAAATGCAATCTAACAGTTAAAAAAGGGCGGAAATTGATAAAACACAGAAACAAAAAGAACACGGTGATTTAACGTAGTTTCCGGCGTTGTGCCGACTACTCCACAGACAGAAAATAAGATATTTTATTATGCACAGAATTACAAGGTTTTCACAAGTGTGTGAATAACACTTTGAAAGACACACTTTGCATTGATTACAACTTTGGTATTCATAGGCACAAATCCCAAACCCTAACCGCCAAAGATCTTTGTCAGAATTGTCATAAATACCCAGATGTGGACCCCAGCTCCAGCTATTATCCACCAGACGAAACTCAGCTCAAAACTAACTTTTTAGAAAACTCACTTGTAATCAACAAACTCAGATGTAGAACTCAGCAAACTTAGTTTCCACCAAAACTCAATTTCCACAAAACTCAGTTTTATCAGCTTTTCCCAAAACTCAAGTTTTATCATCTTTTCCCAAAACTCAAGTTTCACTTCACAAAACTCTGTTTCAGCTTTCAAATTTGTTCTACCTGTTTTTAGAGATCAAGTCACAAAACTAACAAATCTCCACTTTGACTTGAACTCTCATTCAACGTCACCAGATTGCGTAATTCAGATGTACTTGTACCAGATGCATTCGTCAATGCCAGGATGTACTTGTACCAGACTTCTCCACAGAATCCACTCAGCTGACCTGCCCTCAATTGAGTTTGCAGAAAACAGATTATAAGCTTTGAATGTTAAGCAAGTCCAGACACAACTGAAACTTGCTTTGTTGCACTGGTTTAGTAAACATATCAGCAGGATTTTCCTTGGTGCTGATCTTCTTCACTACAACCCTCTTCTCATTTCTCAGAAAATGATATCTCACATCAATATGCTTGGTTCTCTCATTATGAACCTGATCCTTCGCTAGACAAACTGCACTCAAACTGTCACAATAAATCTCAGCTTGATCCTGATGCAGACCCTTCAAACAGATTGCTTCCTTGCTTCAGTAAGAGCCATATACTCTGCTTTAGTAGTTGATAAAGCCATTGTTGCTTGCAAAGTTGCTTTCAAGCTGACAACTGAATTCCCCAATGTGAAAACATAACCAGTCATTGATTTTCTACTGTCCACATCACCTGCATAATCAGCATCACAGTATCCTGTGACCAAACTCTGATTATCACCTCCATAAATGAGACCAAAATCAGATGTACCCCTAAGGTACCTGAACATTCTTTTCACAGCTTTCCAGTGTTCCTTTCCAGGTTGAGCCATAAACCTGCTGACAACACTGACTGCCTGAGCTTGATCAGCTTAGTGCACACCATGGCATACATTAGACTTCCAACTGCACTAGCATAGGGAACTTTTGACATATATTCCTCCTCCTCAGCTGACTGTGAAGCATAAACTGACAAATGAACATTTGATGCCATAGGAGTATCTATTGGCTTTGCAGTAGACATACCATATTTGGCCAAAATGTTCTGTATATAGCCCTGCTGAGATAAAAACAGTTTCTTCTGACTTCTGTCTCTCCAGATCTCCATGCCTAAAATTTTCTTGCAGCTATAAGCATATCATCTACATACAGAACAAGATAGATGTATGATCCATCTTCCAGCTGACTATTTTAGACACAACAATCATAAGGACTTCTGCTATAACCCAGTTGGATCATGTAACTGTCAAACCTTTTATACCACTGTCTAGGAGCCTACTTCAATCCGTATAAGGATTTTTCAGCTTACAAACAAATGTTTATTTACCAGGAACTTGAAATCCCTCTGTCTGAGTCATGTATATCTCTTTGTCTACCTCACTATGTAGAAAATTTGTCTTCACATCTAACTGCTCAAGTTCAAGATCTTGCTGTGCCACCATTGAACACTCTGATTGAAGTATGTCTGACTACTGGTGATAATATCTCATCAAAGTCCACCCCTTCTTTTTGACTAAACCCTCTAGCAACCAAACGTGCCTTATACTTGACTCCTTCTGCCTCAGTCAATCCTTCATTTTTCTTGAAGATCCATTTGCATGTAACAACTCTCATATCAGCTGGATGTTTAACAAGATCCCAAGTCTGATTCTTCAATAATGCTCCATTTCATCTCCCATGGCAGCAAGCCATTGAGATGACTCAGAACATGTCACTGCTTCCCTGTAAGTAGAAGGTTCAAAACCATCCACCTCTTCTGCAACTTGAAGTGCATATCCAACCAAATCTTCAAACCCATACCTTCTGGGAGGTATCCCAACATTGGATCTTCTAGCTCTCACGACAATTTATACTTTTTCGACCAATATCAATTTGGACTTTCGATTAACCCCTGTTGGTGATCGGCTTGGATTAAGTTCAGTTCGAGAACCAAATCGAGAGGAAATTGACTTTGTTCAATTTGAGTGTTGTATCTCGGTGACTCCACACAAGCTCCACCTCATCATCGTTTTCGGTTTATTGCTTGTTTTGATTATCCTTTCAACTGATGAACCGAGCATAAAATTTTCATCAAAACTTGTATCTCTGCTGAGAATAACTCTGTTTTCTGCTAATGACCAAATTATATAACCCTTAACTCCATCACCATACCCCACAAACACTCTTTTTTGGGCTCTTGGTTCTAGTTTCCCTTCACTAACATGATAGTAAACTGTGATTCCAAATACCATTAGAACTGAGTAATCAGCAGGCTTTCCTGACCATATTTCAACTGGTGTCTTGAAACTGATCCCTGTGTGAAGACTCATGTTGATTAAGTAACAAGCTGTGCTTACAGCTTCTGCCCAAAATCTTCTTGACAAACCAGTATGAGACAGCATGCATCTTGCTCTCTCTAGAAGAGTTTGATTCATTCTTTCAGCTACACCATTTTGCTGAGGAGTATTCCTGACTGTATGATGTCTGGCAATACACTCATTTCTACACAACTCATCAAACTCATTCCAGCAGAATTCTAGACCATTATCTGTACGAAGCCTCTTGATCTTCTTCCCCAACTGAATTTCAACTAGAGCCTTCCATTGCATGAAGCTCTTGAATGCCTCACTTTTGTGTTTCATCATCACCACCCAAGTCTTTCTTGAATAGTCATCTATGAATGACACAAAATATCTGTGACCACCCAATGACTCCACCTTTGATGGCCCCCAACAATCAGAATGAATGTAATAAAGTGATGACTTTGTTCTGTGTATCCCTTTTGAGAACTTGCCTCTATGAAGCTTCCCAAACACACAATGCTCACAAAAATCCAAATTCTTGACCTTACATCCCCCAAGAAGATCTTTCTAAGAAAGAATCTGCATCCCATTTTCACCCATGTGACCCAGTCTCATGTGCCACAGTTTTATCAACTGTGACTGAAGAACTTCAGCAGATGCTACAGCAGCAGACCCAGACACAACTGATCCTTGCAAAATATACAAGGTTCCCCTTTTGACTCCCCTGAGAACTGGAACTGACTTTTTGTAGACACTCAGTTTTTCACCTTCACCCTTAAAACTGAATCCCTTGCTGTCTAAAAGACTAAGAGATACCAAGTTCTTGGTCATCTGTGGAATATGTCTAACTTCACTCAACATACAGAATTTACCATCCTCTGTCCTCAACTGAACTGAGCCAATCCCAACTATCTTGTAGACCTTGCTGTTTGCCATAGCTATATGACAACCATCTATCTGTTGATAACTTGAGAACCACTCTCTGTGTGGACAAATATGATAAGATGCTCCAAAGTCCAGAATCCACACATCAGCATGATGTGCTGATTCTCCAGCTACTAGAACCATGTCCTCCTTTGAATCAAACTCATTTGCAGTGCAAAGAAATTGTTCTAATTGTTTCTCTTCTTTGCTTCTTTTCTTTGGACAGTTGGACTTCCAATGTCCCTACTCCTTACAGTAATCACAAACATCTGTGGATTTAGGACCTTTGGACCCTGTCTTCTTGGATTTCTTCTTCTTCCCAAACTTTGCCCTTCATGCCCTTTTCCACCACTCTTTCTGCCGACTACTAGTCCAACACACATTTATGCTGTCCTTGGTGCCTTATGTCTCAGCTCCCTGGTATGTAAAGCTAACCTTACATCTTCCAATACAACTGTATCCTTCCCAACTATGAAGGATTGCACAAAGTTCTCATAAGAAGCTGGTAGAGATACTGATGTATAACATTTATATGATAAAAATTGCGATGTTTTATATACTTTATCAACTCTTTTTATATAAAATATAAGAAATTATAACGATAATCTTATGAAATATTAATAGTTATGAATAAATCTAAATACTATAAAAATCTAGTAAAAGTAATAAAAAGTTATAAATTTTATCTTGGTTTAGTAACCGGAGTGTCGTGTCGATTTACGTGGGTATTTTTGGTATTTTATTTTGATTTTAGGTAAACCAAGACCCCGAGTGACGACACTTTTTGAAGTAAAAACATGTCTTTTGAAGGAAGTAAGGAAGTGCCATGAGATTTAAAGTTCAAGAGGATCAACGGTTCGTGATACTATTATCGAGATATATATTTGACGAACAAATGGCCCATCAAAAAGGCATTTTATGAAGAAGAGTCCTTCATAGAAGTTATAGATATTTTCAATATGTTTCCAACGCTTCTTGAATTATGACATTCGGAGATCCAGAACTCAAGTTATGATTTTATCAAGTTTCAGATCAAGATGTGAAAATAAACTACCCGGATCAATCCGGATTAACCTCGGATCGAACCGAGGAAACATAATGATTATCAAACATGTGGAACTGCAGAGAATAATCTAGGGGATAATATTTTTTATTCCCGGATCGATCCGGCATCACCTCGGATCGATCCGGCCCTGGGAAATTCTGCCTATAAATAGAGCAGTTCATACAGCCTGCAGGGGGTACCAATATATTTTCTAACCTCTCTTAATTAGTAGTAGTATATATGTATATAGGCCTTATGCCATAAATAAAAAAATAGTATCGTTGTAATGCTCGAGAAATTATCAGAAGATCAATGTTGCTGAAGTCGTTGTAATGTCCAGAAGAATACGATCTCTGATTCAACAGTTGTAATCGGGTAAAATTTCTAAAGTATTTATGTTTGTATTGTGTGTTTTTATCTTTTTATAATGTTTTTTAGCTAAGTCTAAATAACTAGCCAAAGTTATGTAATCGTTTTATTTCAATCTTTTCGGTAAAGGAATACTGTCTAATTAAAATTGACTAAAATTGAGTTAATTGAATCTTTTTCTATTTTGCAACGTATTGATAATATTCGGATTGACGTAATTAACCAAGATGAATCGCACCATATAACCTAATGATGAACTGACCAGAGAAGTTAGGATATGATATAAAAGATAGAAAAACTGGAGGGTAAAATTGGCCGTGCGAAAGCGTGACTACGGAATCCTATTTCCTACCCGGGGGCAGATTTGTCTTGGGAAAGATGAATTTTATTAAAATTGTGCTCAAGATCATAATAATGTTAAAATCAACGGTTTAATTGAAACTAACACCGGAAAGTTGAATCGATCCGCCTGACAACCGGAGCCTTTTGAATAACATCGGCCGTCTGACAAACGGAATAACCTCTTTTATCCGGGGTAGATTTGTACTCGGTACCTGTTCAGACTAACTAATATTAGCATGGGGCAGTTGTGGAGATTTAACTGATGACAATGACATATGACAATTTCATACGCTCGTGTGAGGAGGAATTGTTAACCTCAGGAGTGCACCGTTTCATTTACTCAATTGGACCTAATATAAAAGGAAAGATCGAGCACATTCCGTTTACTGCAAAGATCGTATAAATCAATTATATAAACTTTGGCTAGTTCTATAATAATATATTGGTATCTATATATTTATATCTATATATATATTTTGCAATCTATGTACATATATATATATATATATATATATTTATATATCTATATATATTATATTAGAATAAATTTTAAATTACGCATTTATTTTATGTTAAGTAGAATAGTAGTTATCTGTGTCATAAAACTACGATTTAGATCGAGTTAATAACAGCTCTTTGGTGTTTAACCACACTTAGAAGAATTACCAAGTTTCCCTGAGGATTCGACACTCTGACTCACCACACTAGCACTACAGTTTGACCCGATACACTGTCGGTTAAGGACTGATATAGCACTAGAAAAGGCCACGTCAGCTTTCTGGCGCCGTTGCCGGGGAACGTCGCTAATTTTTCTTTGTGTCTATGGTTACTACTTGTATTAGCTCAAAATTCTCGAGAATAAGTCAACACTTTTTCTTATCTCATTTCTATTTTATTTTTCGTTGGTATCTACTTTCTTTTAGTTACCAATTTTTCTTCTTTTACCAAAGTCGAGTATTTTCTATTTTCGTTAGTTGATGACCAGAAGTGGTAAGGCCCCGCTCACTCCTTATAAGCCTGACATAAACACTTACGAAAGGCAGTTAAGAGTAGAGAATAAACGTGGTCATACTAGTCAGGGAAATCCTGACGAATCATCTTCAAAGAAAAATACGAGAATGGCTGAAATCAGTGATGAAACACCTGAACAAGGGCTAGAACATGCTCTAGGGCATGGACAAAACCCTGTTAACCCTAATAATCAAAATAATAATAATAGAAATAATCAGAATCGGAACCAGAATAATCGTAATAACCCACCAAACCCGAGACCTATCTGTGATCAAACCATAAGAAGAAACTAGACTAATAATCCCATTCTTTTACCCAATGAAGGAGCGAATAATTTCGAAATTAAATCTCATCTTTTTGGTTTAATTGACGCAAGAGCCCAATTCCTAGGAGAGGATGATGAAGATCCACATCATCATCTCTATCTTTTTGAAGAACTGTGCAATACAACCAAAAGTCAAGGTGCTCATAAGGAAATAACGAGGATGACTATGTTTCCTTTTTCTTTGAAAGGACGAGCACGAGATTGGTTTATGTCTCTTCCACATCATTCACTTACTAGTTGGGAAGAGATTCAAACTGAATTTCTGAAACAATATTTCACTCCAGGACGAAATTTGGAATTAAAAGTCGAGGTTGCTAACTTTAGACAAGGATCTGAAGAAACGCTTGGGAATGCCTGGGAAAGATTTAAAAAACTATTAAGAGCTTGTCCCGACCATGGTTATTCCTTAGATATGCAAATTCAACTTTTCTGTCGTAAATTAAGAAAAGACTCACGTGCGGATGTAGATCATGCATGTGGTGGTTCTTTAATGATGAGTGAAGCTCAAATAGTTTACGATGCTATAGAAAAGATTTCCAAAAATAACAGAATGTGGGAAACCGGTTCTAGCACCAGAAAAGTAGCTTTTGCAGGAGAATGTACATCGAATACGGAAGTTCTAGCACATTTAGAAAATTTGAGTTGGAAATTTGATGGCCTACAATCAAACAAAAACCAAAGTTCAGAAAATAGTACACCAACTGAATACTCAAATCAGGATAATATGCCATTAGGAATCGAAGATCCAACAAGATATTCAAGAGAGGAGGTGAGTTTTCTTCAGCAGCATAGGAATTTGAACAATGCATACTCAAACTCGTTTAATGCTATTAGAAGAGATCACACTACTTATCGATGGTCCGAAAACCCTAGTAAGCAAGGACAACCGCCATGTCCAGTCCCATATAGGAATATGAATAATAATCAAGTTTATCAAGAAAACACATCTAATCAGAATTTACAATCATTACCTAGATCCTATCCTCAACATACCACTCAAAGTATAACAGTAACTCAAAGTTCAACTCAAGCTGCAGAGGGGGTTGAAAAATGGGAAAAACTAATGGAAAATATGATGGGTGTAGTATCTACTCAAGCTAAGAATATGGAAACAATGATGACTTCTATTGGTACAGTCACTAAAGATATGAGTACAATAAAAACATCTATGAATGGCCATGATACCAGAATGAGAACGATAGAAACCTCATTAAGAAATATGGAAGATCATTTGAGTAGGGAAGGTGAACGTAACAACAGTAGACCTCCAGGAGGATTACCAAGTAATACTGAAAGAAACCCAAGAGAGGTAAATGTTGTAGTTACGAGAAGTAAAAAACTCTGTGGTAGTAACGGAGTAGAAAACTTCAAAAATAATGAAGTAGAAAATGATTTAGATGGAAGAAATGATGAAACTAAAGAGGAACTTGAATTCACTGAAGAGTAAGAAGAAATTATAGAAAATTTCTTGAAAAGGAATAGAAGTTTGGAACCTGAGAATGAAGGTGAGAAATGGGTAAAAATCCCTAGGATTTTGAAAGATCCCATGGATAAAGATTTAAGGACTTTATTCAAAGAACATGTTAGAATAGAGGATAATGAAAACAAGGATGAAAAACAGGAAGAACTGAAGGAATCTGAAGTAGAGATTGATTCAGGGAATGTTTTAAAAGAAAAAACTCAAGATCATGATACTTGGCGATCAAGTAATACTCAAAGGTTTAAAGAGAAAGTAGAAGAGAAAATGACTTTGGGATCGAAGGTTATAGATTTAGAATCTTTACCTTACCCACCTAAAGATCAAATTAAAAAGATTAAAACTAATAAGAAGTTTGCTCGTTTCCTTGATACTTTTCGTCATATTCATGTTAATATCCCTGTTATCGAAGCTCTAATTAGTATGCCTGCTTATGGAAAGTTTCTGAAAGATATTCTGTCAAACAAGAAAAAATTCGAGGAATATGAGAATATATGCCTAAATGAAGAATGTTCTCATTAGTTTTGCAAAGATAAGTTACCACCTAAAGCTGAAAGATCTGGAAGTTTTACCATTCCATGTGAAATTGGAGGATTTCATTTAAGAAGGTCTTATGTGATCTTGGAGCTAGTATAAATCTCATGTCTTATGAGGATTATAAGAAGCTAGGCATAGGAAATCTTCTTAAGAAGTGAAATGACTCTGCAAATGGCAGATAGATCGATTAAATACCCTAAAGGAATTATTGAGGACGTATTGGTTAAAGTAGACAAGTTCTATTTTCCAGTAGACTTTGTAGTTATGGAAATGGAAGAAGGATATTCAACACCACTTATCTTAGGTCGACCATTTCTAGCTACAGGAAGAACTTTAATAGATGTCCAGAAAGGAGAATTAATTCTGAGAGTCAATGAAGATGAAGTTACTTTCAATATTTTCAAAGCTATGAACCATCCATACAGATCACCAGAATCATGTTCTTTTATAGAAGATATTCATTCTGTCTATGATATTCAGTTACCAACTTTTGAAGACAGATTAGAAGAATGCTTAACTCTATCTATATATAAGGAAGATGAGAAAGACCCCGAAATGAAAGAAATAATTCTTTCTCTAGATAAATGAAGTTTTACTTTTAAACCATCATGGCATAAGTATTTGGAATTAGAACTAGAAGGACCAGTTCTTAAACCATCACTGGAAGATCCACCTAAGAATCTGGAATTGAAACCGATACCTTTAAATCTGAAGTATGCTTTTCTTGAAACTAATAATCTATTACCAGTTATTATTTCATCATCTTTAACTAAGCAACAAGAAGACATTTTACTTAGAATGTTGAAAAAGCATAGGAAAGCTTTTGGATGGACGATTGCCGATATTCGAGGTATTAGTACGAGATTTGCGTTCATAAGATAATTCGAAGGAAGATGCTAAACCTTGTATTCAACCATAACGCGCCTCAACCCAAATTTGCAGTTAATTGTTAAGAAAGAGGTCATTAAGCTATTAGAAATGGGGATAATTTTTCCCATATCGAGATAGTGAATGGGTAAGTCCAACTCAAGTGGTACCAAAGAAAGGAGGTTTCACGGTGAAAGAGAATGAAAAGAATGTATGGATTCCGACAAGGAGATTTGAGTTATCGAATGTGCATTGATTTTAGAAAACTGAATGATCATACTAAGAAAGATCATCATCCGCTTCCATTCATGTTCAGATGTTAGAACGTTTAAGTGGACATAAGTATTCTTATTTCTTAGATGGTTATTCAGGATATTCTGAGATATTCATTGCAAAGCAGGAGATAGAGAAAAAACTACTTTCACTTGTCCTTATGGAACTTTTGCTTATAAAAGAATGCCGTTTGGTTTATGTAATGCACCAGCTACATTTCAAAGGTGTATGATGGCTATATTTGCTTATATAGTTGAGAAATTCTTAGAAATTTTTATGGATGACTTTAGTGTTTACGGAGATTCATTTGATGTTTGTGTTACACTTAGAACGAGTGTTGTTGTATTTGTGAAGATACCAATTTAGTTTTAAGCCCGGGAGAAGTGTCATCTAATGGTATCGAAGGAATCATTTTAGGTCATAGAATCTCTGAAGAAGGTATTGAAGTTGATAAAGCTAAAGTCGAAGTAATTGAAAAATTACCTCCACCAGTTAATTTAAGAACCCTAAGAGGATTTCTCGGACATGCTGGGGTTTTATAGAAGGTTCATTGCAGATTTTTCAAAAATAGCAAAGCCTCTAAATCATTTACTTGAAAAGGAATTACCTTTTAACTTTGATAGTAAATGTATGGAAGCCTTTCGACCTAAAAGCAAGGTTAATTCATCGCTTTTGAGTGCTAGTAGCACCAGATTGAGTTTGCCATTTGAGATTATGTGTGATGCAAGTGATTTAGTTGTAGGAGCTGTTTTAGGTCAAAGATATAACAAAATTCTCAAAGCTATTTACTATGCATCTCACACATTGAACGCAGCTCAACTAAATTACGCAACTACGTAAAAGAACCGTTGGTTGTGATTTTTGCCTTAGATAAGTTTAGATCGTATATTGTTGGATCTAAGGTAATAATTTATCTGAGACCATTCAATACAAGTATTTACTAAGTAAGAAAGATGCTAAACCACGTCTTCTTAGATGGATTCTCTTACTTCAAGAATTTGATATTGAAATTAAAGATAAAAAAGGAAGTGAGAATGTAGTAGCAGATCATCTAAGTAGAATGGAAAATGGAGAAGAAATAGGAAATGAAATTAAAGATTCATTTCCTGATGAACAACTATTTAGAATAGATACTCCTTCAACCATGCAGTTATTAAAGAATAGAATTCCTTCTAAGGAAATGTCACCTGGTTTGGGGATATCATTAATTACTTAACACGTGATTATATTCCGTCTCATTGGACTTGGCAATGTAAAAGAAGTTCTTTTATGACTTAAAATTTTATTCTTGAGAGGAACCGGACCTTTTCCGTAAATGTTCGGATGGGATAATCGGAAAATGTGTGCTGATAATGAAATTTTAAGTGTTTTGTCATTTTGTCATGATCGTGAGGAGGAGGAGGTCATCATGGAGGTTGGAAAAGCGCTTTTAAAGTTTTACAATGTGGTTTTTATTGGCCTACACTATATAGAGATGCTTATAAGTATGTTAAATCTTGTGAATCTTGTCAAAAATGGGAAATGTATCTAAAAACATGAAATGCCTATGCAACCTATTTTAGAATGTGAGTTATTTGATGTTTGGGGTATAGATTTCATGGGACCTTTCCCTATATCTTTTGGAAAAAGAGTTATTCTTGTAATGGTAGATTATGTTTCAAAATGGGTAGAAGCTGAAGCTCTTCCCACTAATGATACCAAGGTTTTCATACGATTCCTTAAAAAGAATATATTTACCAGATATGGCATTCCGAGGGCTATCATTAGTGATAGAGGTTCACATTTTTGCAATAGACCATTTACTAAGATAGTTGAAAAATATGGTGTAACACATAAACTAGAGCGCCTATCATCCATAAACCGGTGGGCGATGTAGAGGTGTCAAATAGAGAAATCAAAAGAATCGAGAAAAGCAGTGGACTCGAATCGTAAAAAGCGGGCGATTAAATTAGACGATGCATTATGGGCGTCTGTAAGCGACTTTTAAGACACCAATTGGTTGTTCTCCTATAAGCTAGTCTTTGGTAAGTCTTGTCATCTCCGAGTTGAGTTAGAACACCGAGCCTTACAGGCTATTAGATTTTTGAATTTCGATCCTAAGGTTTGCCGGTGATCATAGATTGCTTGATTAATGTAACTAGAAGAATTTCGTCTCGATTCTTATGAAAATGCTCGAATCTACAAGGAACGCACGAAATCTTTCCACGATAAGAGAATCTATAGTCGTGAGTTCCATGTAGGTGATCGAGTACTCTTGTACAATTCACGTTTAAAGTTATTTCCAGGTAAGCTTAAATCAAGATGGACAGGTCCATTTAAAGTAACAAGGGTTTACAAATCTGGAGCTGTTGAACTAACTGATGGAAATACGACTTTTATAGCCAATGGCCACAGAGTGAAGTTATTTGTGGAGGGAGAAGGAATCACGTTAAAGAGAGAAGTAATGCTACTGACTGATCCCCCGACAAATTGAAAAAGCAGAGAAATCAAGAAATTGTAAAGCAGAGAAACTCAAAACAGCCGAATACCAGGTGCTATCCATCTTTACTCTACTTTTCTGTGTTTTATATGTTTAAACTAGTCTCGTCTTTTACCGGATAGGCGTAAAAAAACCTGGATGTCTTTTTAGATAGAATAGGAGTTTTTATTTTACTTTTGAAGTTAGGCTTGATAAAGATGTCGCATTTGCTATAGAAGCTTTAGTTTTTGAGAAAAACAAGCAATTGTTGAGAGAGATCAAATTGAAAGAAGTATGTAATGGAAAATCGAGAAATTCGATAAAGAGAAGGGCAAAGTTTTTAAGAAGATGCAGAATCTGTGGAAAAAGTGAGCATGATGGGAAATGCAGAGAAAACACAACCAAATCTCAGGATGAGTGTTTGAATGTTGTTAAGAAGGGAACGATTAGGTGGTTATCCGAAAATCCCGATGGAGATCAAAGAGAAAATTTGAACGCCTCATTTCTTAAGGTTAGGTTGATAGAACGTTATGTCAGAACCCTGGAAGATTTAGAAATAATGGAATTAGGACCCTTATAAGTTTTATAAAATTTATAAAATTTTTATATAAAGGATCTTTATGAAATTATTAAAAGTTTTATAAATTTTTTATAAAAGGTTTTAATTAAAAATTTGCAGAAGTATTATTAAAGTTTTATAAAATTTTTATTAAGTTTTAAAGAGTTTAAAAAAAATAATAATAATAATAATTTTTTTTGTCGGATCGATCCGACATGACCCCGGATCGATCCGGAGACTAAAAAAACCTAAAAAAAGGGAACGGGTTCTCTTCTTCTTCTTCTTCTTTCATTTCTTTCAAACAGCCGCCCCTCCCCTCTCCCCCATTCGAATTTTTTTCTTCAAATCATCACATAAAATTACTATTAAAACTACCCCAATCCTTACACTCTTCTCATTTTCCTCTCTTCTCTTCAAATTTTCATTTAAATTGGAGAAATTTTCAAGGGAAAGCTTCAACTTTCATTCCGGCGACTTTTCATCTTTTCCGGCCAACTTTTCAACCTTTTAAGCATTATAAGGTAACATTGTAGTAATGTATTTTGTTAATTTCGTTTTTATGTAACTTTTTATTTAAATTCAACTATTTTGTCACTCATTTGTGTTGTTTTGTTTGTTTTGTTGTTTGTTGTTATTTTGTTATTGTGTCACTATCGTAGAATGGCCGAATCATCAAAAGCCACTAAAAAACGTAAGCCACATATCCCTACCCAAGTCCCGGTTATAGAGACAAGGCCTTTAACAGAAGAAGAATTGTCTGTTAGTTTTGAAAGAACGCGTCTGAAAGCGACTAGAAATGCCTTAAAAATAAATTTGGACGGTGTTTAGTTGCAAGAGAGAGGGTTTAGATTTCAAGGATTTGGGAAGGAGGTGAAAGAGATTTTTGAAAGGCAGCGAGTGGTTGTAGTTAGCCGTTTTAGAGGCGAGGTGAAGTTAACACAACCTTAGTAGTTGAATTTTATTCTCTGGTAGCAACTCATAATGCAACAGAGAATGGTGAGTAAACTTCTGTAAGCCTAAGAACCAGGACAGTGCCGTTTAATCCCCAGGTTATAAATGCTATTTATGGTATCCCTAATATACCAGAGGATGAGGATTATTATACGGTATGGAATTTAGATGAGCCTGCAGACTTTGACTATATAGTCTCGACAGCCCAACACTAGTTAGATCCCACAGCCGTCTGGCATGAAAACAGGTTTTCCTATGGAAAATGTATAAGGGATATGAGAGCTATCAAACGTTTTATCAGTTCGACTCTTTACCCTTCTCGTCATTTGACATCTTTTGGTAAAGAAGATCTGTGTATTGCTTGGGCCATGGTCAATGATGTACCCGTGGATGTAGGCAAGGTGATGTATAGGCGGGCCAAGGAATTTGTCTCAACTGCTAAACCAGGAAGTCACATGCCTTTTCCTTGTTTCATTTCTTCCTTATGTCGCCAGATAGGTGTTCATGGTTAAATTGTATGATTTTTAGAGATATATTTTATATCAATTTCCCCCATATTCGTATTATTTTCATAGATATCGAGCTTTATATTGAAATATTGAGTAAATGATGTTTTCAATGGTTAAATTGCGAAATGTAACGAATTATGTGCTTAAATTGTGATTTTATATTATTTTGGAATATCGTTACGCTTTGGTATGTTTTCTCCTACATTGTAGATACATATTGTTGATGGAAAAGATGATTTTTAAAGAGATAAATTCGAATGGAAATGAATCAATCAGATAAAAGGAAGAAAATCGGAGTATTAATTGAGAGATAAATCAAAAGGAATCAGATCAGCGCGGCAGAATGCAGTGGGGAACAAGTCAGACGAGAAAAAAACATTTAAAACGTGCATTAAAGGGCTCGGTTGACCGAGCCATGACATTCGGTCGACCGAGTGACGTCATTCGGTCGGTCAGCGATTTTTACGTATTTATCTTCTGGATCCTTCCTTATGTCGGCGAAACTCCTATATAAGCAGCAACATTCGAGCAGAAAAGAACACACAGAAAAATACAACACACCAAATACACTCTGCAGCCACGGCGCTTCGAGAGTTTCAAGGCCGATCACCCGAGCCTTGTGCTCGGGTGATCGGGTTAGATTAGGATGCTTTTATTTTCGTTGTTGATTCATGGAGATCATCCATTGTACCAAACTATGTGAGTTTATCTTTTAATTTATTCAATCCTTGTTTTATTTTTATGATCTTTAATTCGTTTTGTATCTTTCTATGATTTATGATGCTATTGTGTGACTAGATCGAGAGATCGGTTGCTAATTGTTGTCTAACGTTGATGAGAGTCGTTGTTAGGCTAGATCACCATAGAAAGATAGGATCTTTAATCGTTAATTCGTGACAAATTAATTGGTTAATTATCTAGGTTGCTAGATTCTAAAATACGGGAGTTAACTTGAATCTACACCTTCGTTTTGTATGGAAATTGGTCTCAACATTCGGGAGAGGAGAGATCGATAATTGAATCCACTAAGGAATTAGGAATTCGTAGCTTGAGAAATAGATTCACTAAGAGATTAGGAATTTGTATCTCGTGTAAAGGTGAAACCACAATTTGAATTAAAATCATGAGATGAACTAGGATTGAAATCACTTGGTTTATATTTTGTTTGATCCCATGTATCTTTAGTTTAGGTCGTTTTTATGTGCTTTTATGTTTGTTCTTCCGTTTATTTGTTTTCGTAAGTAACAATTGAAAGGAGTTAATAAGACTAGATTCAACATCCCAATTCCCTGTGGATCGACCCCTTACTTATCTCGCTCTACTATCAACAACCCGGTATTCGGCCGGTTTGGAGTTAGTTTTGCATATAGGTTAGGGTTTATAAATTTTCTTTTTGTTTAGTGATGCAAAATCCTCCGAACAAAAGTGGCGCCGTTGCCGGGGAATCGGTGTTTTGTTGAATCTAATTGAGTTAATTCTTCTATTTTGTTACGATTTAATTTGTTGGGATAAAAGGGGTTGTTAGGGCAAATAGTAGTATTTTGGCCGTAACTTTCGGCTCGAGTGTCCGTTTGGGACGCGGGACCCCAATTCGGAAAGCTCGTTCCGACGCCGACGACGTGTTGAACGGCCTATGGCCGTACGACACCGTTTTCGAGGTCAAAATCTGCTGTTTTCCCTTCCATTTTGGCCCTAGAAGATTTCAACACGTTTTTTTTTTTCTTTCTCCGTCTTAGTGTTTTTTTTTCTTTTTTAAATTTTTCGTAGGTAGGTTTCCGTTTCTGTTTTGTTTCTTTTCTTTCAATAAGAGTAGCGTCACACAAATTGAGAGTTTTTATTTTTGCCGTGTTTCGATGACCGTTGGGTTAAGAATGTGCAAAAAGTTTTTTACTCAATTTGTGAAACGTGAAGTGTAACCTAATCTGTAACCTAGTGTGCTCTGTGCTTAAATTTATTCGTGGCTGCTGTGTGCGTAATTTTATGATCTGTTAAGTTGAATTAGGGTTTGCTGTGTTTTTCCTATGTTTCTGTTTCACAATTCGATGTTGGACGAGCGTTCAAGGTAAGTGAACGCCCGTCCAGGTCATAATACGCAGGTGAACGCACGTCCGGTTTGTAGGACGTTCGTCCGTTCCAAAAAGTATCAACTCTGTTCTGCTTTCAAGAACCAGACGGGCGTCTGTCTTCACTGAACGCCCGTCCGCCCAGTTTTCATTGCAGATGAGCGTCTGAACGATTGAACGCTCGTCCAGTTCATGTTCCAGCTGAACGCCCGTCTGGAATAACGGACGCTAGTCCAGGTTCCAGAATTTTTCTAAATTTGATTTTTTTAATGCTTTATTTGACGTGGATACTTTCATATGAGCTTTTGTGGCTAGTTATTTTTACGTAGATGTTCTGAACTTGCATGTGTACATCTTTCCATCTACCGATCCATGTTAAATAATTGATTAACTTTTATATACATGATTCATCTATGCATGTTATAGTTAATGTCGGTTCTCGTATGCTATAACTGTTTTTATTGATTAGTAGCTAATGTCGGTTTCCGTATGCTACATATCGTTGTGATGAATCCTGTGAGCTTTGAGACCTATGTGCTTTCTTGTTATTATTGTAACTCATATGGGTAGCTACTGTCGGTTTTCCGTAATGCTACTATCTTTGGCTTATGAGTTATATCTGTTTAGTATAGCTAACTGTTGGTTTTCCATAATGCTATCACCTTTGATGAGTCTTAAGGCGCGTCTACACTGCATGTAATGGATAGTACTGTCGTTTATCGTAAACTATCATTATTTGGTAGACGTTTATTATATACATGTCGTGTTGCAAATGAGTGGGCTAGTTTTCTTTCTTTTATTTTCTTTTATTTTTTCATATCATATAGATGCATATCATTTAGTTGCATGTCATCTAGGTGTATTGTTTTCTATTTTTTCTTTTATTTTTCTTGAGTGTAGTTACTGTCGGTTTCCGTAATACTACCTCATTTTTTTAAGTATGGTTACTGTTGGTTTTCCATATACCATCACTATTTTATTTTCTTTATTTTTGTTTCTGCACTGGCCGTAGTCACTGTAGAGTTGTCTGAGCCAACTTTCTCACTCTGAGCCTGTCAGAATTTATTTTTATTTCTTTCTTTCATTAGGATTGCATATCATGTAGATTGCATTGTAATATATTTTCGTATAGTGCACCTAGCTTGCCATTTTGTAATGTTCCATGTATATGTTCCTTCTTTACATGAGCTTAATCTGAAAAAATCTCTATGACTTCTTTTCCATGTGTTTTACATGTATAATCCTTTTTCCCCGTAGACTCTTTTTGCACTGATCAAGTATGCAGGACACTTGTGATAGCTATTGTGCGCTTTCACGACGATATCAGTTTTCCTGTGATGCTCCACAGTCTACTGATCTGTTCAAGCTTTCTTGGATCTGTGATGCTCCACATTTCCAAGGTTATCCGAAGCAATTTTGGTTCTTCATGAGGGTCTTCCCGGAATTGCCAGCTTGGAAATACAATCAGCTAAGTTCTCTTCATTTTATTTCTGTACAACTTGAGGACAAGTTGCAATCTAAGTGTGGGGGAGGGGTTAGGTATCTACGTTCATTTGCTTAATTACTTGTATTTCTATGAAAAGTGCTAAATTTTTAAAAATTTTGCTTGTTTTGTCCCAAGTGAACAAGTGCATATCTTTGTTTGAGTTCTTATATCATTGATGCTTTATTTTGCATATTTAGTAAATTTAGATGTTTCACCCCCATATTTTTCACGAGCCATAGTGAATGATGAGCTAAAATATTAAGTTATACCCCTTTTGGACGAGTGATTTCTGATTTTCTTATAAGTCATGTGCTTAGTGCTACGTATATATCTTGAGATTTATGATAGTTTGTATTTAGATCCGGAGTATGTTATACTGTGAATATCTGAGGTTTGAATGTGATAAGTAACACGTAGCTTATTGTCAAATGAAAAAGTTGAGAAATATGAAGTAATTGGGTTTGTCGGAAGCTAGTCGATGATTTGAGTGCGATAGGGTATACCACGTATGTGCTATACCACTATGATGACTAAAAGCTCACGACAGTCAGGAAAAGCCGCCTTATGATTGGAGTAAGGTAGGGTATATCACGAATATCCCATTCTGCTATGACAGGGCAAGAGCTCATTCTGATGTGTGTTTAAAAAGTGGAAAAAGTTAAATCAACTTGAATAAGAATTGGTATGAATTGAATAAGTATAAGACTAAGTTATCGTCTATCTTATCCCCAGTATAAACTGATAGATATGCTGTAGGGATTATCCTCTGAGTATTTCAGAAAGGTCCTAGATGCCTTCTATCATTCTTTTCGGGGTATTTTACGTTTGTAGGGTACATCTTATAAGTGTCATTTATTGCTAGTCTACGAGGGGGTATTAGCTAGTTTTGCTTGAATCAATTTCAAGCTTGGACTTAGTGGAAGTTTTCTATGGCTTTGCACACACACACTTGGGCGAACCTCTAAACTATTGAATATGTTTTATATTTACATAAATGTTTATATGTCTCGAGTCTTGATTATGTTTTGTCTTGCTCGGGATGAGCAAAAAGTTAAGTGTGGGGGTGTTGTTCAGGGTTAAATTGTATGATTTTTAGAGATATATTTTATATCAATTTCCCCCATATTCGTATTATTTTCATAGATATCGAGCTTTATATTGAAATATTGAGTAAATGATGTTTTCAATGGTTAAATTGCGAAATGTAACGAATTATGTGCTTAAATTGTGATTTTATATTATTTTGGAATATCGTTACGCTTTGGTATGTTTTCTCCTACATTGTAGATACATATTGTTGATGGAAAAGATGATTTTTAAAGAGATAAATTTGAATGGAAACGAATCAATCAGATAAAAGGAAGAAAATCGGAGTATTAATTGAGAGATAAATCAAAAGGAATCAGATCAGCGCGGCAGAATGCAGTGGGGAACAAGTCAGACGAGAAAAAAAACATTTAAAACATGCATTAAAGGGCTCGGTCGACCGAGCCATGACATTCGGTCGACCGAGTGACGTCATTCGGTCGGTCAGCGATTTTTACGTATTTATCTTCTGGATCCTTCCTTATGTCGGCGAAACTCCTATATAAGCAGCAGCATTCGAGCAGAAAAGAACACACAGAAAAATACAACACACCAAATACACTCAGCAGCCGCCGCTTTTCTGAGGTTTCAAGGCCGATCACCCGAGCCTTGTGCTCGGGTGATCCGGGTTAGATTAGGATGCTTTTATTTTCGTTGTTGATTCATGGAGATCATCCATTGTACCAAACTATGTGAGTTTATCTTTTAATTTATTCAATCCTTGTTTTATTTTTATGATCTTTAATTCATTTTGTATCTTTCTATGATTTATGATGCTATTGTGTGACTAGATCGAGAGATCGGTTGCTAATTGTTGTCTAACGTTGATGAGAGTCGTTGTTAGGCTAGATCACCATAGAAAGATAGGATCTTTAATCGTTAATTCGTGACAAATTAATTGGTTAATTATCTAGGTTGCTAGATTCTAAAATACGGGAGTTAACTTGAATCTACACCTTCGTTTTGTATGGAAATTGGTCTCAACATTCGGGAGAGAGAGATCGATAATTGAATCCACTAAGGAATTAGGAATTCGTAGCTTGAGAAATAGATTCACTAAGAGATTAGGAATTTGTATCTCGTGTAAAGGTGAAACCACAATTTGAATTAAAATCATGAGATGAACTAGGATTGAAATCACTTGGTTTATATTTTGTTTGATCCCATGTATCTTTAGTTTAGGTCGTTTTTATGTGCTTTTATGTTTGTTCTTCCGTTTATTTGTTTTCATAAGTAACAATTGAAAGGAGTTAATAAGACTAGATTCAACATCCCAATTCCCTGTGGATCGACCCCTTACTTATCTCGCTCTACTATCAACAACCCGGTATTCGGCCGGTTAGGAGTTAGTTTTGCATATAGGTTAGGGTTTATAAATTTTCTTTTTGTATAGTGATGCAAAATCCTCCGAACAATAGGTGTCCCTGAACTTCCAAATGATAATCTGATTATGGTTGATGAGACACTTATAGGTCCTAGTTTACCACGTACGCCGGCGGGAAGAATAGATTTTATGAACCCTAACCGCTAACGACCTCAGCCTACTCCACATGTTTCTCAATCCACTACTGTTCCTCCATCATCCAGTCAAACTCAAACTCAACTTCCAAACACCATCACATACGACATGTTTCAATCCTTGGCCTATGATGTGTTAGGTGTGATGCCCGAAAGACAATTTTTGTAATTGTTTTATTTAATAAATGAAATGATGTTATTATTCATATTTATTATTCTCATATTCACCGATGTGACAATAGTATTTACACTACATAAAACCCTAAAGTATATCGTTTATGTAATCACTTAACTCAGTGTATGGTATATACACAGGAGGATTGAGTTAGTGAAGATGTACTTAAAATACAATTAGCCCGTAGTGAAGTTAATCGAGAGTATCGGGTCTCTCTTTTAACGTGCTATTAATGCGCCCAGAACACAATAGGTGTGATTGTCTTATCCGGACTTTCGGTTAAGAGAACCTAATGGGGCATTTATATATGATAGATATATCATATATGGCTGAACCGATTTGATTAGAGTTCACGATATAATTCCGTAATCGAGAAGTCTTATCGAATCAATGGATGATCATATTTATGGATATATCTTAATCACGAGGTGATCACGATCAAGCGCTTGAATCAAGTATGAAGTTTGACTTGGACGGTTAAGGATTACATCGAGTCTGTCGTGGTCCGAATTACCCCATCTTGGCATTGTCTTTGGATTGAGTGAGTAGTCCGTGTTATCACAGATACGGAATCCATTCCTTCCATTTATGGAAGTAGATAGACGATTCCCCTTATTTGTTAATCCTAGAAAGCGATCGATCGCGCGAGTTCATATTGCAGCGATTAGCTACCGGTGAGTTGTATGAATTAATTGATCACTAGGGGTTAATGGTAAATAAGGATAAGAGGTTCTAAAAAGGGTTAACGGTAACTTCCCGATTTAGAATGAGCGATCTATGGAGGATTAATCCATATGTAATGATTATATCAATGGACGCTTATTATTATTCTCGTGAGGAGATAAATATAATCTCATAATCGGAGGAGTGCGATCACGGGATTATGGTGGCATATTCTGTGATTGATTTATCGAATATAATTATTACATTCGTAAGATAATTATTTATTTAATTTATCGGAGTCGCCGATTATTAGTCCATGGTCCCCGACGTGCCTCTAATATAGCATAGCTATTCTCGGACGTCGAATCCTAATAATATTAATTTATTTCTTGTTGGACTTTATTAAAGCGATATGTGAATTAATTGTTTAGTGGACTATTAAATTAGTTGGGCTAAATAATTAAATACACGGAAAAGACTTTTTAAGTGGACTCAACTACCGAATTGGTGTGTTGACCTAATTTTTGGTCAAACATATTGAAAAGGTGCGTGACCTTAATTTTAAAGAAAGGTGCGCATGCAATTTGTTTTATATTATTTAATTATTAAGAAATTAGTTTTCTTGGATAATTATTTAATGTGTGATTTATCTTTTATTTGTTAAATGATAAATCATGGAATATTAGATAATAATATGTTTTATCCTAATTTGTTTGGGATAATTATTGTATTTATCTTTTATTTGGAAAAAGGATTAATGTAATAATTATCTCTTAATTATTTAATCCTTGGAGGACAAGGATTACTACTTCTATATAAAGAGAGTTCTCCCAAGCCTTAACACACATGATATTTTAGACTTCTCTCTTAGAGAGAAGAAGTGATAAAATTCGGCCAAGGGGCATTAGGGAGAAATCTTGGAGATTTTTCGGGTAGCATATCGGAGGGGTTCGAAGTCGAGAATTCCTTCCACCGGGAATTGCTTGGATCACACGATCGGAAGAGGCGTGGTGCTCTTCACATCTTCACATTCATCCTTTGCGGTTCTTCAACTTGAATTTTGAGATTCAAGAGGTATGATCTACATCCCCCTTGTAGAATAGATCTAGTTGTTTTATTACGTGTATTATATAGATCTAGATCCTTAAAATCGCTTCCGTTGCGGATGATATTACTAACATGATGTTCATCGGGCCAATGCCAATATGGCTGTTTTTGCGGAAAGGAATATGCAGTGGTCTGAAGATTTACGTCAAGGCATGCGAGGTATATATCAAATGAATATCTTTGCGAGAACCCTACCTATGCCGAGATGGATATTCCGCATTGCCAATCCGAGCCGTATACCTTGCCCGACTTTATTCCACCGATGCCACCTCGGTCAAACTTCCAACAAATGCCACATTCTTTTGGATTTCAAACTAGTGGTATAGGGGATTTTTCGACAGGTACTACGGAAGCTGCGACATCTGATTGGGAAGGATTTGGATCATTTAGCCATACCACGACGGGATGGGGAAGCACTTTTTCCGATGTCACGACAGGGATGAGCTCGATGGGATTAGATGGCTCGGTTAGGATGTCGAGACATTTTCAAGAACTATTTCATGATTCGACTTATGATCCGGCCAGTTCTCAAGCCATGCCAAGTTCGAGCCACGTCGAGATGAGTGATGAGGAGGATTGATTTAAACCATTTTATGATTATTGACATTGAAAACAATTTATTTTTCTTACGATTTTATGTTACTTCGATTTTATTTTCGTACGATTTTAGGTTATTTTGATTTTATTTTCGTAGAATTTTATTTTACTTTCGTTTGATTTTATGTTATTACGCACCGTGTAGTAAAATTTATCGTTATCAATATTTTGATAACATAATAAAAAGAAACCAAAGTTAGGGAGAAAACATATCAAACTAGGAAAAAATCTGGGCATTTTTCAAGCCAAAACAACTCTGTCCGTGAATAGTGAGTTCCCGGATCGATCCGACCTAACCCCGGATCGATCCGGCGTGAGTGTACCGACCTGACAAGATTTCTAGCTGCTAGGCCGGATCGATCCGGCCCTTTTCAGGATCGATCCGGGAAGTACAAAAACGCCAAAAAATAGATCTTTTCTACTTTTACATGATAGATACATTTCTATAAAAGGAAATAGCGGCTGACCTTCAAACATTTCTCATTCCTTTTCTACTTCTATATCTGTGCCTCGAGCTTAGTTTCTTTATCGATAAAAATGTCTAATCACTCCTCCCCCTCGGTTAATAATTACGAACCACATCGCGCTGACGGTGTGGTTCCCGAAAGCTCATGCCTCGTGTTTTCACAATGACGTTCGAGATGTCTAAATTTCGTCCATTCTCCTATTACGATGGAGAAAGGCTTAAATACAAAAAAATTGATCGGTGGGGACGAAATCTAATCCGAGGTTGCGGATGGAAAAAGGCGATTAGGACTCCCAAAGGTAGAATTAACATTTCAATTTTTTAGAGATTTTTATGCATCTCTTATCGATATAACGACAATGACCTCGTCTCATCTTATTCTTGTTAGGGGCATCGTTATATCCTTTTCTCCGATCATCATAAATCAAATCTTTCAAATCCCACCATCTACCTTTGATCAAAACCCACATTTCGAGTTTCTATGGGAACTCGGAAATGCTTATAATGTTGTCAATCGCATCGCGAAGCCTTTCAATATGTGTTTCCATTGTTTGATCATAACTATGATTCTTCAACTCTAGCTTTACCCTCAAATCGAGGCGTGGAAACGCTTCATTAATTTCCGGATCTATCCAACTAGAGATTTTTTGGAGTTACGGATGATGAGATCTTTCTGTTGTTGTATGCACCGATCGTGGGGCATACATTGACCTGGGGATATTGATGTTCAAAACGGCAATTAATTTTGCAGTGGAGAGGCGTAATAGGGGAAGATCACTACCATTTGCCTGGGTTATCTCTCAACTATGTGTTCATCTAAATCAAGTGCCTGAGTTTACTACAGACGATATTTTTCCATCTCGTGATTCTCAGTTGGGATTACTTCCGGTAGATACTCCCGGATGTTCATCGACAGTTTGATGTGTTGTTTGAGTTGGTAGAAATCAGATGATAGATGTCAGTTGGAAGTTTGTTAAGTTGGTAGTCAATTATGTTAGTAGTTTAATATCTTGTTTAATCAGTTTTATTTAAGTTTGTAATAGTTTTCATAATGTTTAATATATATGTCATTTTCTTTAATCAAAGTAATATATGTTGAGAAAAATAATAAAAATCAAAATCGTATAAAATTTTAATTTTTTTCTTTCGAACCTACTTTTTATTACTCACTGAACATCGGGACGATGCCACTTCGTAAGTGGGGAGTAGAGGTAAGTTAGTAAATAAAAAAAATTAAAATTTTCTCATATAAAGTTAGTAAATAAAAAATTAAAATTTTCTCATATAAATTTATACTTAAGTGCTTAATACTTAGTTTAATTTTTCTTGAATAAAAATAAGTAGATAGTATATAATTAATATGAATAAAAATAATATAAATTGGTAAGAATAGATTTTGATTAAGTAAAGTAAATTAGATATATTATAATTATATTATATGTCAGTTTTAGATTTTTATAAGATTTTAAGTATATGTAACTATACATAAATATTATCAAGTAATTTTCTTATGAAATTTAGTAGATATACTTATATCTATAATAAAATGTTAGAATAATTTTCTTTTCAAAACGAAATATGAATATGGAATCGGATTAGGAATGATGAGATTTTTGGCACCACAAAAATATAAACTATAGCCAAATAGCCTACCTAAATAAATTTCTAATTTTTGTCCCTACCTCAGCCTTGATTAGAGTGATCAAGACCTCACTCGAAATAGTCATTTTGATTATAACCGACCCTTAGCTTATTTTGGTCTACATTTCCTGAAAATCCCACGAGTTTGTACGTACTTATGAAAGGAGATGATGACACAAAAGCTAAGAATGGTGTATGCTGAGATTGGAAAAATTAGATAAGTATTAGTATATTCGATCTTACCTCATGACGCTTGCAAGATAGTCGATTTTGGTAATAAGTTAGGATATGTTAATATTCTATAAAAGAATTAAGAACGAAGCACCATATTTTCGCAGAATTAATCAAATACCAGGTATCTTCCTTATCTTTGATCGACAACTAAAAAAAAAAAAAAAACATATTGGTTGTAGCTACCAATGATTTGAGTGCAGTAGGGTGTTATCTCGAAATGTCCTATATCACTATGAGTTTTAAAAGCTCCCGATTGCCTGATGATAATAGTCCAGCTAGGGTATTATCTCGAAATATCCTATTGCTGGGAATGAAGGCATATATTAAAAAAAAAAAAGTCGAATCATAAGATCTCAAGAATGATTACAAGTTTAAGGAAACCGGACTTGTAATTTTCGATCGAAAGAGTAGTACTCCGATCAATCTTGATGAAGCAATGCTTGTAAGTTTGATTTTCTACACACACGCACGCTTTTAGTTCTTAAGTTTGATAAATAAAAAAAAAAGAGAAAATCTGGAAAAAAAGGGGGTGAAATAATATTATTAATCGAGATATTTTTGATCAAAATTATGAAGGTGTAAGTACGTACGACTTGCTTCTTTCTCTTTTGATTTTCTTTTCTATCCTTTCGATTACCAATACCCTAAGCCTAAAAATAAGCCATTTTGTCAACTACTTGACTTAGTCCTTGATTCCAAATATTTCATATAAGTTGAGATAGGAGAATAATTCTAGAATTTTAATTATATTTATTAAGTAGATTATGCAGAATTTCATTTGAATGATAGTTGATAAATAATTTATCTAAGTTATATACACTTTTTATCTTGTTAATTTCTAAGGAAGATATAATTAATATATTTATATGATATTTTACTAACTTGAAATTTAATCTACCAGGTATATCATTTTTATTGTAATTTTTATATATTACCGCTTATTTTGCTCGAGGACGATCAAAGAGCTAAGTGGGGAGTAGTTGATGTATAACATTTATATGATAAAAATTGTGATGTTTTATATACTTTATCAACTCTTTTTATATAAAATATAAGAAATTATAACGATAATCTTATGAAATATTAATAGTTATGAATAAATCTAAATACTATAAAAATCTAGTAAAAGTAATAAAAAGTTATAAATTTTGTACTGGTTTAGTAACCGGAGTGTCATGTCAGATTTACGTGGGTATTTTTGGTATTTTATTTGCAGATTTTAGGTAAACCAAGACCCGAGTGGCGACACTTTTGAAGTAAAAACATGTCTTTTGAAGGAAGTAAGGAAGTGCCATGAGATTTAAAGTTCAAGTGGATCAACGGTTCGTGATACTATTATCGAGATATATATTTGACGAACAAATGGCCCATCAAAAAGGCATTTTCTGAAGAAGAGTCCTTCATATAAGTTATAGATCTTTTCAAGATGTTTCCAACGCTTCTTGAATTATGACATTCGGAGATCCAGAACTCAAGTTATGATTTTATCAAGTTTCAGATCAAGATGTGAAAATAAACTACCCGGATCAATCCGGATTAACCTCGGATCGAACCGAGGAAACATAATGATTATCAAACATGTGGTCCTGCTGAGAATAATCTAGGGGATAATATTTTTATTCCCGGATCGATCCGGCATCACCTCGGATCGATCCGGCCCTGGGAAATTTCGCCCTATAAATAGAAGCGGTTCATACAGCCTGCAGGGGTACCAATATATTTTCTAACCTCTCTTAATTAGTAGTAGTATATATGTATATAGGCCTTATGCCATAAATAAAAAATAGTATCGTTGTAATGCTCGAGAAATTATCAGAAGATCAATGTTGCTGAAGTCGTTGTAATGTCCGAGGAAGAATACGATCTACGATTCAATTGATTGTAATCGGGTAAAATTTCCAAAGTATTTATGTTTGTATTGTGTGTTTTTATCTTTTTATAATGTTTTTTAGCTAAGTCTAAATAACTAGCCAAAGTTATGTAATCGTTTTATTTCAATCTTTTCGGTAAAGGAATACTGTCTAATTAAAATTGACTAAAATTGAGTTAATTGAATCTTTTTCTATTTTGCAACGTATTGATAATATTCGGATTGACGTAATTAACCAAGATTAATCGCACCATATAACCTAACGATGAACTGACCAGAGAAGTTAGGATATGAGATAAAAGATAGAAAAACTAGAGGGTAAAATTGGCCGTGCGAAAGCGTGACTACGGAATCCTATTTCCTACCCGGGGGCAGATTTGTCTTGGGAAAGATGAATCTTATTAAAATTGTGCTCAAGATCATAATAATGTTAAAATCAACGGTTTAATTGAAACTAACACCGGAAAGTTGAATCGATCCGCGACGACAACCGGAGCCTTTTGAATAACATCGGCCGCGTCGACAAACGGAATAACCTCTTTTATCCGGGGTAGATTTGTACTCGGTACCTGTTCAGACTAACTAAGATTAGCATGGGGCAGTTGTGGAGATTGAACTGATGACAATGACATATGACAATTTCATACGCTCGTGTGAGGAGGAATTGTTAACCTCAGGAGTGCACCGTTTCATTTACTCAATTGGACCTAATATAAAAGGAAAGATCGAGCACATTCCGTTTACTGCAAAGATCGTATAAATCAATTATATAAACTTTGGCTAGTTCTATAATAAAATATTGGTATCTATATATTTATATATATATATATATATTTTGCAATCTATGTACATCTATATATATATTTATATATCTATATATATTATATTAGAATAACTTTTAAATTACGCATTTATTTTATGTTAAGTAGAATAGTAGTTATCTGTGTCATAAAACTGCGATTTAGATCGAGTTAATAACAGCTCTTTGGTGTTTAACCACACTTAGAAGAATTACCAAGTTTCCCTGAGGATTCGACACTCTGACTCACCACACTAGCACTACAGTTTGACCCGATACACTGTCGGTTAAGGACTGGTATAGCACTAGAAAAGGCCACGTCAGATACCAACAAAATCAGAGCTGTATCTTTATCCTCAATCTTCACATCAATATTCCTGAGATCAAGTAATATTGTGTTCAACTGATCAAGATGATCTCTCAGCTGAGCCCACTCATGCATCCTTAGGGTAAACAGCCTCTGTTTTAGCATCAACTCTTTGGTCAATGACTTAGTCATATACAGTGTTTCAAGCTTTGACCATAACTTAGCAGCGGTGTCTTCCTCGGCAACTTCCGTGATAACATCATCAGATAAGCACAACATGATGGTGGAACGTGCTTTCTCCTCCAGACTGGCGTAATCTGCTGCACTGGCATCTCCTTTACCGGATAAAGGAGTCGACAATCCTTGTTGTTTTTACAAGGCCTGCATCTTGATTTTCCACAGTCTGAAACTGTTCCTCCCTGTAAATTTATCAATCTTTACGTTAACTGCTGACATATTTCTTGTTAAAGAATAGACCTTTGATCTCAAAATCCTAGCACCGGACACCGGTCTTGGTGAAGATCAACTCCGTTCAGCCTGCAAATCTCTCTGAATCTTGAACCTGATGCTCTGATACCAGTTTGTTGAAACACATACGAGAAACTTGCACTTAAAGAAAGATAAAACAGATGCAATCTAACAGTAAAAAAAGATAGAAATTGATAAAACACGGAAACAAAGAGAACACGGTGATTTAACGTGGTTTCCGGCGTTGTGCCAACTACTTCACGGACAAAAATGAGATATTTTATTATGCACAGAATTACAAGGTTTTCACAAGTGTGTGAATAACACTTTGAAAGGCACACTTTGCATTGATTACAACTTTGGTATTTATAGGCACAAATCCCAAACCCTAACCGCCAAAGATCTTTGTCAGAATTGTCATGAATACCCCAGATGTGGACCCCAGCTCCAGCTGTTTTCCACCAGACGAAACTCAGCTCAAAATTGACATTTCAGAAAACTCACTTGTAATCAACAAACTCAGATGTAGAACTCAGCAAACTCAGTTTCCACCAAAACTCAGTTTCCACAAAACTCAGTTTTATCAGCTTTTCCCAAAACTCAAGTTTTATCACCTTTTCCCAAAACTCAAGTTTCACTTCACAAAACTCAGTTACAGCTTTCAGATTTGTTCTACCAATTTTAAAAGATCAAGTCATAAAACTAACATAATAGTGTCAAAGTATCGCAATAATTATCATTTGTTGTTCCTGGACATATAATTTCCAAATCAATTCAAGAAAAATGTGAATACTGGGACTAAAGTTTAACAAAATTGGACCGACCAAATGATTTTAGCGTTAAATCGTACGATCATTACAAAAATTAAAAACCATATAAAATGATTCAGTTTAATAAATATAAGTAAATCGAACAAACCTGTAACGGCCCCAGACCCCGGGCCTGGTAGCGATAAATGAGTTATAAATGGTCTGGTCAACTGCTTAGACTGCCGTCCTCGCTTGGTCTAAAAGGGCAAACGAGTTGACAAGACCTTTATGTCTCACACTTATATGGGGGTGAGCAGAACTTTACTTTACCGATGTGGGACTTTACATTCTCCCCTCCTTATAAGAAACTGGCGTCCTCACTAAGACGGCCAAGACTTATCCCAGTGGATTTGGCCTAGTTCGTCCCTACCATAGGATTCTAGAGGTGGCTCCCACCGTCTCTCACGGTGTGGCACTTAGTTTCGTATGATAGTCGGCTCTGATAACATTCTGTAACGCCTACAGACCCCGGGCCTGGTAGCGCTAAATGCGCCGTAAATGGCCCGGTCAACTGCATAGACTGCCGTCCTCGCTTGGTCCAAAAGGGCTAACCCGAGTTGACAAGACCTTTATGTCTCACATTTATATAGGGGCGAACATGACTTTACTTTACCGATTTGGGACTTTACAGAACCGAACCATAATCACCACGTCCACCTAATCAAAACATTGTTGAGAATATTATGTTACACTTGTAAGCAATTTAATGGTTAAACGCTAACCCCAAGGGTCCACATTTCCTCTATCTCACGGGATGAGTAGAGATGTTAATCAGATAACCTAGTGGCTCAGAGGCGTGAGCTTATTATTATACTAAAGAACTGAAAGAAGTCCCCCTTTTACGGGGTTCAA
Organism: Gentiana macrophylla; assembly: GCA_026214975.1. Lineage (NCBI taxonomy): Eukaryota > Viridiplantae > Streptophyta > Magnoliopsida > Gentianales > Gentianaceae > Gentiana > Gentiana macrophylla. The sequence continues at coordinate 25,017,414 of CM047813.1, forward strand.
ACCGGCCTCCACACTCCAGCTTAAGGTCCAGGTGCCCTTTTAAAACATACAATCATTTTACCACTAGGTCATGTCTTCTAAGCAATTTTATGGTTGTACTGACATTGGTTCACCTAGGGGCGGATCTATCAATGCCAAGGGGGTCACATGACTTCACTGAAATCCGGAGAATTTTTTTTTAGTATTAAAACGATGTTGTTTTATTGATAAAAAATTTAGTTTTATATTCTAGTGACCGTATTGAAATAAATTTTAGATAAAAAATATAGTTTTACAGTCCGGTAAGCTCAATAATTTTTTTTTTATGGATCCGCCCCTGAGTCCACCTTTATGTCCAGGAGGCATATGCTTGACATCAGCAACAACATCTGTTGAAGGATTATATTATATTATTAAACGGTTAAACCCTAACCGTGAGGCCCTCGCCCCCGATCCCTCAGGAATGCGATGAGAGGTTAATCATGTGACCTAGCAGCTCAGGATGAGATTTTGCATTAGATATCTCTTACCGAAAGGGGTCGGCCCTTTACGGGACTCGAACCCCCACCCTCCGGCTTTAGATATAGCAAGACGCTACACCACCTCACCCGCTCACCACTAGGTCATATCTTAGGGATGATTACATTATATTATTATATTAATGTTAGAGAGCTTCTTGGAACCAATCATTCATAAAAATAATATATCCTTACCAATTCTTTTATTATTTTCTCATCGAGAAGCTAGGTTGTTTGCGTGTATTCGGGTAAATCTTTCATCATGTTGACAAGATCTTACTATTAATCTACAACATATCTTTAAATTAAATGGAGTTGCATGTGTAAACAGAGGCGGATTTAGGAGTTTTTCTTCAGTTGGGTCGCCGGATTAATATATCCTTATTACCAATTCTTTTATTATTTTCTCAGCGAGGAGCTAGGTTGTTTGCGTGTATTCGGGTAAATCTTTCATCATGTTGACAAGATCTTACAATTAATCTACAACATATCTTTAAATTCAATGGAGTTACATGTGTAAACAGAGGCGGATTTAGGAGTTTTTTTTTTTTTCAGTTGGGTCGCTGGATTGTAAAATTATATTTTTTATCCAAAAATTTATTTCAGTGAGGTTACTGGAGCCTATACCTACATTTTCAACAATAAAACGACATTTATTAACAACAAAACTACTGCCTGGTATCGACCATTCGCACCATTCATACTTTAGCGGTTTGTTAAAGATCAAGCGCTATTTTAACCATTCGCACCATTCATATTTTAGCAGTTTGTTAAAGATCAAGCGCTATTTTATTTCCTTATTATTTAAGAGTGTGGGCAATCTATCCCAACACTTGCACAATATTTTTTTTTAAATATTGTTCTAACCAGGGTTCGATCATGTGACATCTGGCTCCGATACCATGTTAAGAATCAAGCGCTTACCATTTTACTATGACCAATTGGTGGTAGTAAAGATGCTACTATATTTCTATATAGTATATTTCTTTTTATAGATTCAAAAGTGTGGAAATCTCTCCCAACACAGTTACTCACGGTTAGTCTCTTTGCCATCTTGAATGAGGATTTTCACATGCATGGCTCACCCCATGGGTTTACACGTCTAGCTGAATTTTTGAATACTCACAGTTTTCATTCGATTATCCTATTTTCTTGGTATTGTATGTTGGAGAAAAAGCCCATTCAGTGGGTTTGACGAATAGTGAAACAGTCAAGTTTAACGCTAATTTTGGATAGGCTCCGATCCGGTGTATATTATCGAGAGTTAATCGTTAATACTACTCACGGAATAGATAATGATGGGCTTTCAAATCGCTTCATTCGAACATCAGGTGAATGAGAAATTAATATCTAAAATTGGTGTAAAATAAATGCGATCGGGAAAATCGAATCGACTTTTTACACATTGAATTAGACCAACCTAATAATGTCGGGTGATCCTATAAGCCGACAATAATTAAGTCGGCTATTTTATTTTCTTAAAGGAGAAGAAAACGTGTCATTCGTCCAATATAATAATCGAGTATTGGCTTATCCTCTGCACTATATAATGAACCCCTATGAATGAGAATTAGGTATCGAATTTTATGTTGTTTTCTCAACTACAAAAGAGTCTCATATATATAGTTTTAGTTTTTGAGTCGTTGAAAAGAAGTTGGGACACTCAGTAAGGTTTGCTGGAGTTCCGATTTTTGAAGTGCCTCTAAATCCGAGACGTGAAGCCGTTGTATTTTGGGATACAATTGCTGCAACCGTGGGCACGAGACCGGTGCGATTTGTCTTAAGGAAAGAGTGTTTACAGTCGCCTCGGTTTGATGTCTCTTCTACTAGTTCATGCATCGTATTTTAATTTTATTGTTTTATTATTCCGTAATTTTACCCGATAATTACAGATTTGTTCCGTAAATCACTCCACACACGATACTTTCCCAACATTGATGAGATACTGGTATATATTTTGAGGAGCACCGTTGTTCTCTGTTTCTTAGATGACTGAAAGCACAAATTGCTCGATATTAGAAAGAAAATCCACATACCGGTGAGGATATAAGGCAAGGACGGATGCATGTATATTTTCAGGAGGGGTTAAGCCCACCCGGACGAAAATATTACATTAAAAAATCTATGTAGTCCAGTTTGATCAATAAAATATTCTTAATCCAAATTTCACTACATGTAAGCTCGATATAATCCATTATTTCACTTTTGAGTTCAAATCCAGCTCCGTCCTTGATATTAGGGGATGGCACTAAAAATGCTACGTAGAAACCGCTATAGTGCCATGAGAATCTTGTAGGTAAAACTCCACAATAAAAAAAGGGAAAAAAGAAAAAGAAAAATACCTTTATGAATGTTCTGAACCAATATTCTCCACGAAGAATATCCACGTAAAATGTTCTGCAAAATTATGTAGTGGGTCTGTGAAACTTCGACTTCTTGTGTGTTTTAACTTAAGGTTATTTCTGTTTTTTTTTTTTTTTGAAATAGATTTTATTATTCCTGGTATTCTAAGGTTAATATATAAAGTGTTTCTTTTCCTCCAAAGACACCTTAAAACGAGTCTAGGCTTAAAAAACACTTATGAAAGACCTCTAGTTAGACATGAATTTCATTGATTTCGCAATTGCCTTGGGCTGCTGTCCCGGCCCCTCTCACAGGAAAGCGCTCCAGACTAAGTTTCATGGAGGTTCTGTTGGCTTTATGGGTTCACTCAACAGCGATTTCAAAGCAATATCGATTCCAGCAGCAATTTCAGGTTTAGATTCCAGCACCTAAATAGGTGCCTACTGTCGTAAGAGAGGTTTTTTTTTATCCAAAAAGAAAGACTGATACAATCCTCACTCCGTAGGGGTCTGCATCTACTAATGCCAGGATAGTTAAATCTAATTTTTTACTTACTTTGTTCAAAAACAATCTTGTAGAGACCCCTGACATTCCGTCACCAGTTAGAATAAGACAATTATATTTCTCATGCATCTTGTCTTCTGCAATTCTTATGAACACACAATTCTCTTCTACGAGCAATATTAATCTTATCTCGTGATATAAGGAAACATAGTAGCACCTTTACTAACACTAATTGATTTTAGTATAACGGTAAGCGTTTGATCTTAATATGATATCGGAGCAGGAGATCCCGAATTCAAGCACCGCTTCCAGCACAATTAAAAACAAAAACAAAAAAATCCAAGTGTTGCGCCCACTCTCTTCTTACAGGCCCACATTTCCCAAAAAAAAAAAAAAAAAAAAAAAAAACTAGTCATGTGTTAGGCCTCTTTCTCTTCTTATAGCCCTACATTTGAGCGAGTGTGATATAAGGAACTATAATAGCACTTTTTCATTGGTATAAAGTGGCCGGTTGTTCAGCATTTAAGCACTTGTATTGTTTGCCTCCAACTTTGAAAACCAATCTTCCGATGACTCGACCTTTATCTTCGGCAAACACATTTAGGCTTCTTCGTGTGCATCCCAGAAGGTATGCCACACCATCAGTAGCAGTGTTACTCTCAGTTTGATTGTCATACACCAAACGGTCTTAATAATACAAACCACGCAGTGTCACGTGGAAAACGAAATTCAGAATTTGATTTCATGATCTTATAGATGAAATTGGCCCTTCTGTTCCCACCGTTTTTATCTTTGTCAAGGCGATATGTTGTCATCTTGCCTTTCAAAAGTACATTTCGATCACGATCTAGGTCATACATCTAAGAGGGCGCACGAGATGGAACACGAAACAAAAAGTGCGTCCGAGAGACATATATAGCTCTAAAGATGGTCTTAATTTTTTTACGAGTTCTTCTAGGTTTCGTTCAGTTACTTCAAAATTTCTGGCTTGAATTTTAAAGCCTCGTACTTCGACTAACTGGTATATTTTTCTTGGTGAAGTGCCCGAATAGGGTTGAACGATAGCCTTTTCTATGCTAGGGTCTAACATGGGCAATGGATCTGGATAGAAAGACTTGTCTCATCCAGACGCAGCTTCAAATCATCATCAATATCTTTGTGCTTTTGGTGGTCGGCCATTGAGTAACAATGGAGAAGTATTGTTTGGCTGCAAAAACACAATTAGTATGAATGTTAGTTAGTCAACCCATACATGTTAAATTAACCGATTATATACGTAAGTCTGACATAATCAACACTAGAAAACAAAGCAAAAAATGGAAAGATAGACTCAGGAATCAAAAGATTCTACTAACAATCGAAAAGAAACACAAACTGCAACTGAAACAACAATTCAAAAACTTAAATACACAGTGAACGATATTCCATTTAACTATTACAACTCTTATTTTACAACCATAAAATACTACTATCTCAATCTATTACAAAAGATAAGGAAAATTCTATACCAATAAGACAATATAATAAAACAAAGATAGCTTCAACAATTGAAACTTCGGGAATCACTCTTGAGCGTTCTCGAACTTTACCTATAACAAAACCATGAGACTAACACCACAGAGGGTCTCCACAAGGTGCTGAGCCAAATCCTCTAGAAACCAAATCGTTAACTTCGCCATATAACAATTAGATCATGTAATGTAATATCCCGATTTTTGAAAAAGGGCAATTCGGTCTTTTAGCAAAAATCAGAATATTATGTTATTTATTAATTAGGGAATATGGTGAGGAAGGACAGCTTTGGATCTTATTTGGGTCACAAGGACACCCAAATAGTTTGGTGGGTGAAAAGGACAAAATTAAAATAAAACCCAATACTACCCTTTTTTTACATTTTTTTAATCATTTAACCTTCAAAAAGATTTTAACTCCGGCATGAATGATTCAACCCTACTAGCGCCGCCACCACCTTCTTCATCGATTCAACCTCCCCATCGCCGGCTTCATCAACAGCCACCGGTGATTCCCACAGCCCCCGCCGAAATCAATTCAACAGCAGAAACCCTACCCTTTAACCACCGTTGTTCTTCTATCCACCCAATTCTCCACATCACTGGCGTTCTCCATTGTTTTCAAGATTCGCCGCAAAGTCGTGATCTTTCTTCGCAGGTATTTTCTTTTCAAAGTGGAATTCCAGTGATTGTTAACCGCATTATCAGTCCGACCCGGAAGCAACCGGGCAATTGTGGCCCATCTGTTTCCATACATTGAATGAGCAGCTAAAATGGTCTCGTCCTCCGCCGGTGAAAAGGGGCGGTGCTCAACGTTTGGGCTAAGCTGATTACACCATCTTAACCTGCAAGATTTCCCTGAACGACCCTTAATGTATTTACTAATTACTGACCAGTTTCTTGGCCCGTGTTTGTTGACTAAACGGGTTACTCGATTGTTACTATTTATTTTACGGGTTCTTACTACATTTTACTCGATTGTTACTATTTATTTTTTCGGGATTGTTACTAACTTTACGGGCTGTTACTACATTTTTATGGGGTTGTTATTAATTTTAGGGGTCGTTACTACATTTTACGGGGTTGATACGACCTGTTTATTAATTGTTACTACATTTTACGGGGTTGATACGATTTGTTTAGTAACTGTTACTACATTTTACGGGTTGATACAACTTTTTTTTTGGGATTGTTACTACACTTTACGGGATTGTTACTAATTTTTTGGGGTTGTTACTATTGATTTTTTAACGATTCTACATTTTCTGATGTAACTTAATCTATATTATGGCCTATTACTAATTTTACGGGTTGTTACTACGTTTTACGGGGTTGTTTCTATTTTTTTCGAGGTTGTTACTAATTTTACGGGATGTTACTACATTTTATGGGGTTGTTATAAATTTTACGAGTTGTTACTACCTTTTACGGGGTGATACGACTTATTTATTAAATGTTACTACATTCTACGGCTTGATCTGTTACATTTTTTTTAATACTAAACCACAAATGGGAATAAAGGAAAAAAAAAAAAAATAGTAATGGTGTTTTGGTACATCTACATGTTATTTGTCCTTCTCAACCATATAACTTTAAAACAGTCCTATTTACCCATTTCACATCTTATCTTGTCCTTTAGGCCCACCACCTCTTTTAATTAAAGGATTTTCGAAAAAAAAAAAGGAAAAGAAAAAAGGGATAAACAAGGATTTTCTTTTTAAGGAAAATAATTAAATAATTAGGTGATTGGGATTATAAAAGGAAAACTAATCCTAATTTTAACCTAGTTGTTTTTGACAAAAAAAAAAAGAAAGGGGCGCATATTTTGAGAGGAAGAGGCGCAGGAGAGAAAAGAAAAAAAGGGAGAAGAGGCTCTCGCTTTTCGAGGATAATCCGTTGTTCTTTTCATCAGACTCATCAAGAGAGAAAGGATCACCGCGAGACGAGGATTGTTTTGATACCAACAATCCCTAGATCCGTTGACGTTGGAGGTTAAAGGTTTAACCTTTTTTCAAAGCTTTGGTAGTTTGGATCGTTGTACCACGCAAATTAAGGTAACGTGGTTTTCTTATCGTATGATTAAGGTTTCGTAAAGTGGTAGAGCAATTTGTATGATTGTTTTTCATGGTTTGAATTTATTTAAGTCGAGTTTGGGTTGGATTTGAGTAGAAAACGCAGAGTGCAGAAAACTGTCCTCTGTGGTGCAAGAAAAAGTGTAACAGGTGTAAGAGAGGCTCGGTCGGCCGAGCCTATCCATTCGGTCGACCGAGTGTGGGTCCATCCGCATGCAGATGAGTTGTTTATCCAGACGGCTATTTCTCGAGATCGGATCGAGGGCGTAGAGAGAGAGTCGTGCACGGACGAAAGTTTATCCGTCCGGACAGGGACTGTTTCCGTGCTGTTTTTCTTTGTTATGTGTTTCAAGCTCCATAATAGCGTATTTACTGCATAACCTTACGTGACATAGCTTTGAATTAGCTTTTGATGCGTTTAGTCCCGGCACCACATGGATTCCCTAAAAAGATGAAGTGTGGGACCGTCGAAAGCTTTGGATTTGCCTTGTGCTTCGATAAGCTAGAGTTCATCGATGTCTGTGTAATTGCTAGGCCTTGTCCGTGTCTAGTGTTCTAAGTACGAGAGTAGGAGATGTGAGGGAGCTTACTTGAAAACACTTAGGTGGCTAGTTAAACATCTAATCAAACATATGTGCGAGATTAATAATCTTAAACATCATGCAATGCTTGGTAAGGCATAGTACAATATCGCGATGTGTTCTCTCGACTGCACAAAGTAGACTGTACCCACGCCGGTCAATCGATTGGCTAGATAAAGCGTCTGGTACATTCTGCCGGTTATCACACCATCGGGACTCAGATATTCCCGGGGCTATTAGAGCGTGTCTCTAAGTAGGTTGCACCCAGTTGTCCTAGTACATCCTATTACTAGGCGTAGTGCCCTTGTTATTCATGATGTAACAAACTTGAGCTAAGCTAGATACCCTTTGGAACCTCATGTTATGCTATGAACATAATATGATAGTTAGCTAGGGTTAATAACGGAACGAATTAATAAAAGACGGCGTTGCTTTTATTTCTTTATGAGATCATAGTTATATGATCTTCTACGCGTTACTGAGTACTTTTGTACTTACCCCGTTACGTTGTGTTTGTCTTCCCCTTTCCCCAAAGAAGATGAACAGGTTGCTACGGTTGACGAGTTCTTTGATGATGAAGTTTGAGATGAAGCTTTTGAAGACTTAGTTCTTTTAGTCGTTTCTTTCTTAAAACAGTTGTTTCACGTTTGAACAATGTTGTTCTTCTTTTTGGTTTAGCTTCTTTTGAGATCTTTTGGGATTTGGATGTTGGATGTTTAGTATTCTTTATTGGACTTAGTTTTACAGCATTGAAAACCGTGTGTTCGATCTTTTGTCTTTTGGTTTTCCCTGAGTCGTTTTATCTTCCGCGTCGTTTGGTTCTGATGTATGACGTAAGGCTTACATATATTATTGAATTTTATTTGATAATATTTGTGCCGAGCGCTCTTTCCGGATAAGGACTCGGTGTCCGGGAATGGGGCGTTACAGTTGGTATCAGAGAGAAAGGTTTTCCTTGCTGTGTAGGACTTGATTTCTTCTTTAAGATAAGTTTTAGAGCTTTAGTAACCCCTCTCTTTTCTTAGTAACAGAATGGTTCTTACTAGAGGAGGAGCTAATACGAATAACACCGAGGCGGTTAACACCCAGACGGGTAGCACTGAGGCAGGATTTACCGGGGTCGTCATCCCGAGAAGGAGAATAAGTGGACTAGCTACCCAGGGCCCTACGGTTTCCTAAGTTAACACCCCGTCTGTGAGCAACATCCTGCGTGGGGTGAATCAGGGACCAGACATTGTCACCAGAGGTAGAGTGGAACAAGGGGGTCATTCACGGTTTAACACCCGCGTACCGGTTACTACTTCAGCTCCAAGGACCACGAGTTGGACCGGGTTGGGACTTTCTCATCCACCGGCTAGTCGCTTTTTTGATTATCCACAGTATCGACGTTTCTTACTGCACCGAAGTTTTACACCGCGAACCGATCGTTTCTACCTCCACCACCGCCTAGGTCGGATTCGTCAGAAGCACTGGCTACACCCATCCCCAACAGTAACTATCAAGATCGAGAATGCCCACCACCGTAAGCAACAAGATACAAACATCATCGGTTTGGGGTTATGATGCACCGATAGATTGGTATGAGAAGATGAAGACACATAGGGTGCCAGAGTTCTTTGGCAATGTCGAACCAACAGCAGCAGACTTATGGATTCGTGGGTTCGAGAGGACGTGCAGAAATATGAAAGCTCCAGAATCTGAGTGGGCTCATTTAGCCATATCCTTGTTGGCAGGAAATGCAGAAAGTTGGATGGAAGCGTATGAGCAGGTTAACCCGAGGATCACGGATTGGACAGTGTTCAAAGATCTGTTCTACAAGGAATACTTTCCTACGACAGCACGGAATGTGAAAGCTAATGAGTTCCTGAGTTTGAAACAAGGGAGATACACTCTGGTGACTCAAGATTCTGAAGTTCCATGAGTTGGGCAGATTCTACCCTGAGATCATGAAAAGTGAAGAGAAAAAGATTGATAAATTAATGGAAGGATTTTCACATGAAGTGGCAAAGGGCATGCTAGGAGATAGACCCACTAGCATGGCGAGCGTCATGGATAGAGCTTTGATTGCGGAGAGATTTGCCAGTAGACAGACGGTTGTAGTTGGAGATAAGAGGTCTTTCTCAAATTTTCAAGGAAGTAATTGTTAGGTGTGATGCCCGAAAGACAATTTTTGTAATTGTTTTATTTAATAAATGAAATGATATTGTTATTCATATTTATTATTCTCATAATCACCGATGTGACAATAGTATTTACACTACAGAAAACCCTAAAGTATATCGTTTATGTAATCACTTAACTCAGTGTATGGTATATACACGGGAGGATTGAGTTAGTGAAGATGTACTTAAAATACAATTAGCCCGTAGTGAAGTTAATCGAGAGTATCGGGTCTCTCCTTTAACGTGCTATTAATGCGCCCAGAACACTATTGGTGTGATTGTCTTATCCGGACTTTCGGTTAAGAGAACCTAATGGGGCATTTATATATGATAGATATATCATATAAATAATGGACCGATTTGATTAGAGTTCACGATATAATTCCGTAATCGAGAAGTCTTATCGAATCAATGGATGATCATATTTATGGATATATCTTAATCCCGAGGTGATCACGAGTCAACCGCTTGAATCGATTATGAAGTTTGACTTGACGGTTAAGGATTACACCGAGTCCGTGGTCCGAATTACCCCATCTTGGCATTGTCTATGGATTGAGTGAGTAGTCGTGTTATCACAGATACGGAATCCATTCCTTCCATTTATGGAAGTAGATAGATGATTCCTTATTTGTTAATCCTAGAAACCGATCGATCGCGCTGAGTTCATATCACAATCGATTGATCACCCGGTGAGTTGTATGAATTAATTGATCACTAGGGGTTAATGGTAAATAAGGATAAGAGGTTCTAAAAAGGGTTAACGGTAACTTCTCGATTTAGAATGAGCAATCATGGAGGATTAATCCATATGTAATGATTATATCAATGGACGCTTATTATTATTCTCGTGAGGAGATAAATATAATCTTATAATCGAGAGGAGTGCGATCACGGGATTATGGTGGCATATTCTCGTGATTGATTTATCGAATATAATTATTCTATAATTATTTATTTGATTTATCGGAGTCACTGATTATTAGTCAATGGTCCCCGACGTGCTTCCTAATATAAGATAGCTATTCTCGGACGTCGAATCCTAATAATATTAATTTAGTTCTTATTGGACTTTATTAAAACGATATGTGAATTAATTGTTTAGTGACTATTAAATTAGTTAGGCTAAATAATTAAATATGTGGAAAAGAAATTTTCCATAATCTTGGCCCAATTATTGTGTGTGTGGAAATAAATCATATTGACTAGGTCAATGATGATGATTTTCGACCCCAAGCATGTTTAATGAACAAGAAATTAGTTTTCTTGTGATTAATAAGACATGATAAAATATTTATTGGATAAATATTTATGGAAAGAAATAAAGATAAAGATTATTCTAGATTTTTTCTAGAATATTTTGGGATTATCTTTTATCTAATAGGATTATCATAATTGATTTTGTATTAATTATAAAATCCTTGGGGCTTAAGTTTTACTCTCCTATATAAAGAGAGTTCTCCCAAGCCAAAGAACACACTAAAATTCGAGTTCCACCTCTTAGAGAGGAGAAGAAAATATTTTTTCGGCCAAGGGGTATTAGGGAGAAATCTTGGAGATTTTTCCGGGTAGCATATCGGAAGGGTTCGAGTCGAGAATTTCCTTCCACCGGGAGTTGCTTGGATCACACGCGTGCGGAAGATCGTGGTGCTCTTCACGCTTTCCTTCGCTCATCCTATTGCGGTTCTTCAACTTGGATTTTGAGATCCAAGAGGTATGATCTACAACCCCTGTAGATATAGATCTAGTTATTTTATTACGTGTAGTTTATAGATCTAGATCCATAAATCGTTTCATTGTGGATGGTATTACTAACAAGTGGTATCGGCCGCCAAGGGATCTATATTTATACGTATAAAATATTAGATCTAGGAGCCAGTAAAACATGTAGATTCTTTGTCCCAATTTTTTTTTGTGGGCGATGCATATGTTTAATTTTTATGCTTATGAATGTCGTGGTTGAAGAGATGGATTGGGGTTGGCATTGTTTATCTGTTAGATCTATTGTAAACTCATATAAACGATGAAAATTCGTCCATACGAAAGATATGAAATTATGTAATTTTTTATTGCAATTTTAATTTCCAGAAAATAGATCTGTTTAGTAGCTGTTTAGTTATTTCGTGTTTCCCGTTGATCGAATCGTTGAAACGAAAATCCCTCTGGTCAGAATCAAGATTAGAAGATGATGATCAACTCCACAAATTTTGGCGTCGATCAGAGTCCGTTTCGATATCCGTTTGATGCTGCGAAGAGGCTGCTGTAACAGAAAAACGCAGGAATCACAGAAACACTATCTGTGACTTCCTCGATTTTCTGGGAGAGTTTAGACCGTTGAAACGCAAATCCGACCGTTCAGATTGATCGACTTGGAGTTTCGGACGTACCATAAAATTTCAGGTCGATCGATTCATCTCGATTCCCGATCTGCCTCAGGAAGTCCTTGATGCAGTGCAGTCAAAGTCAGATTCAGCAGCAAGTTTGGAGGTTTACTGGAGAAAATTGGTAAGTCAAAGCACCGATCCAACCGTCCATATTGAAGTTCAAGGAGTGAAGAAAAGATCTGGAAATTTTCGTCCCGATCCGAGTTCGTTTGGTTTCCCGATCATCGAAGAGTTCGTACAGCTGCAGATTTAGTTAGAAAGTAGTAAACCCTAGTTAGGGTTTTGTTTTTTATTTTCTAATAGATTAGATACGGGGGTGCCAACGATCCATCTCGGTGTTTAAATTTTCCGCAATTTATTTTTTATGTGTTTGATCATAAAATAGATATAAAATCGGAATTGCCATAACATGCATCATATCATAAATCCACTCCATGCATACATGTAGAATTTTAATTTTGGTAATTAAAATAGGCATGTATACAAACTCGTGTAATTAGTTGAAATTTAATTAATATGTGGTAATTAATTAATTTAGTAACTAATTAAAGATCCGAGGACGGGTTATGAAATCGTTAGGCCTTTCGGTGTGTGTTCTCGGTGAACCGCCTTAAAGCACAAACGAGATCACGTTTTCAATTCGTAGTGTCTACGAGGTTGAATGATGGTAAAAGAACAATAAATCTTGGATAAAAACGGTTCGCCTATAGGTTGGGTGGTCAACTGAGCTAGGCTCGACCGACTTAACCCTCCTAGTGTGATGCATGCACGGGGGTCCGGCAAGACTAAGCTACACCGGAGAGCGGAGGGGTGATTCCTTCTAATCTCAATAGGGCTCTCTTGACCCGATTTCGTCCGACTGTCACATATGTTCCAACGAATAGGACGGGTAGGCTTGCCTACGTTACCGACACCATTCGGAATCCTTGATTTGATGTGCTTTTATGTTAACATCAAAAAGACGTGGTTAGTTAACCCACCACCACTTCCAAAATATTGAGTGGGAGCGGGGGAGGCGACAACCAACCCCACGGCCTCTACTATAGATACAAGTAAGTGAGAGAAGGGTGACGCCTCGCGGCGCTTTGATTTCGTCCCCCTAAGGATGGTGTTCACCCCTATCAACATTCATGGCTTGGTCTCCGAAAGGATAGGATTTCTGGGTACTCGTCGGGTCACTGACCTATCCTAAGACGGCACACTCGGGGCGTATCTAAGAGATCCGATATAGTAGGTCACACTCATCATGGGTATTCTTGGTAATACCTAGGCTGAAAAAGGAAGGTAGTCAATGAATAAAGGGATGTTCGATTCTCGTGGGATGTTCGATTCTCACAAGTTATTCATTGATGAGATTGTCTCGATTTAACCGTCATCTCTTTGACCTACCCTAAGGCGGCACTGAGATGCGAGGTTAAAACCTTGGAATGGTAGAGTAGACTTAATTTTAGTTTACAATTCCTAAAATAAAATATAGTAGTGTTAAACTTGAATTAATACATGTCATTTTATTTACAGCATTATATCCCTTACTAAACTGCTTAAAATTTATAATTGACTAGTATTGACTTCGTTAAAAAGTGGAAAGTAACTAGGACGTTGAACTAGTTAATCGATAATGCAATTATTTTTCGAAAGAGATATTTTCTCTTAAGCCTTTTAAAAACCAGAGTGACATATAGGTATGTCACTAGTGTCATTCGTGTCAAACGGAAGACAAACTTAGTTTGACCAAAGGTGATCTCGGACTTTGAAATTCTTAGTGAATTTTGAATGTGTAGTAATTACACGAGTAATTTTCTAATTGAAAAATCGGAAAATCATGAAGTGTTACTAGTTGGACGATATTTGGAATCGATGAACTAGTGGGAGCTTTATGATTTGTTGTTTCTTCTAGAACATTAGAAAAGTGTAACTGACTACACACGTAACCGTTCTAATTGAAAAACCGGAAAGTCATGAAATGTTGCTAGTTAGACGATATTTGGAATCGATGAACTAGTGGGAGTTTCTATGATTTGTTGTTTTTCCGAAACAATAGAACTATATAACGAAAGATTTTCTAATCGAAAAATCGGAAATTCATAAAAATAAAGCATTGCTCGTTAGACGGTATTTGGAACCGATAAACTAGTGGGAGCTTTAATTTGTTTTTTTACGGTATATTAGAAAATCCGAGAAGTCTCGACAGTAACACTCGAAATAGACATCCCACGGTTCAAGAGTAGTGTCTACTCAAACGAACCATTGGTTCAAGATCAATTTCCATTCATTGAAAGTCAAGAATGGGAGAATATGTCTAAAAGTGTTAGTCACCTAAAGCGAGAAAATTTTAAGGTGAACCGAAAATTAATTAATCGAAAATCATAGGATAAGGGCGGTGATTTTGGATCACCAACCTATGAATCCTTGGCGATTTTCTCGAGCTAAGTTCTTTGGAAGAACAAGGTAGCGGTGCATTTAACGATTAAAAAGAGTAAACAACGGGCGCTTAATTTTAGCTAGAATAGTGGGAGTGATATAAGGTAATGAATCTCGGATTCAATCCTTGGATATCGCGGGAAAATTATTTTCCGTTTAAGATTCGTTTGAACGAATGGATTTACCTTCATTCGATAATTTGTTTGTCGCATAGAAAGTGAATATACCATTTGTAGTACTGAATCCAAGACTCGGATTTTTGTTTGATAAAGTCAAAACCACTCACAATTCTTTGAAATATGTATATAAAACACATCTTAAGAACCATTAAAAGCAATTGGTTTCTATATTTAGATAAACGCTTCTTCATATTCCATAGTTAGTGCATAGTCCCAAAAAGACAAGACACAAGACGGCTCGGGGTGATTCCTTTCTCCTCTGGTTATATTGTCTCAAAGGTTCGATGACTAAGTTTCCTTTCAATCGGAAAGGATAATGGATATAAAGAAGTAATATAGCTTGTTCATAACGACCTTCGGGTCCGATGAAAGATCTGAGCTAGTAGGAGCTTCAGTAGTGACTTCTTGTCCGATAACTATTCAAACACTCCGGTAAGTTTATCCAAAATATTATGAGGTTTCTCTGTTTTCCATGAGAGATAGAGTATTCTATACTGAAATGGGCCATCACATAGTCCTGGGTGATGCTCGGCCTGCCTCATAGTGAAATGCTTTCACTAAGTGAGAAACCGTAAAATTGCCTTATATATGTTTTTAGATGTGCTACAATACACTGCTTAACTCAATAAAGATATTAGAAGCGAAATATCGGTTTACATTGAAATGTAAGACCAACCAGATCTACCTAGAATATGCTTTGGAATTTACGGATAAGGTGTGGATTCGGTTCACCCCACTTCCATAAATATAAGCATTTAGCACACGGTGCTTGAAGGTAGGTCTCGAAATTTCATGAACACGTTCGGGTCAAGTGACCAATCGTTATATATCTTGTAGCATTGAGAAAAAGGTGTGTTATCGATTCTTGAAATCGGGAAAGGACGTTATCTTTGTTGCGTCCTTTCCGATAGAGTCTATGAACAATAAAACCTTAAAACCTTGCGACGCGTTTACTCAAGGTAGTTACTAAGCGATTAAAATCGGACCACATCCAACATCGGTTGTTGGTGATAACACTAAATACTACTAAACTAGATCGTAATTTTCGATCCACCCGAATGTAGTGGGAGTATGGTTTACCCATTACCCATTACGGGTTCGGCGGACTTTGTAGTCCGAGGATCGATTGATGACCTATGGCTCTTTTGTGAGCGAGATAGGATTACGATAATAGAGGTTGGTTTAATAGCCATAACCCCGTGAATGGAGTTCGGTACTCCAACCTGTTCATGCTCTTGTAGAACCACCTGAGCGTCTCAGGCCCAAATGGGAGTAATTGGATCTACACGGAAAAGAGTAGAATGAGTTCGGTATTGCATGATTTCGTTCAAAAGCGAGAAAATAGGGTGATTCCACGAGACTTTCTTGCCAAACAAACGGAGTCTGGATTCATTCGAAGCGTATGGTATTGACTTATGAACTTATGACGGGATGACCATCAAGGCTTATGTCCTTTGTGGATAAAAGCAAACCTCTCGGTCATTGGAAGTCATATATTTCTACAATATGTGGATTTGACCGAATATTGATAAGTCTTTTGTAGACTGGATATCAATTTTTAACAAGAAAGTGAATATATAAATTAGTGTTTGTGAAGGATAACACCGCTGATTGGAATCAACATGGGTGTGTTATCCAAGTCGAATCGACAATACCACAATTTCTCTCGCAATGAGTTTTGGACAACATTCTTTAGAGTTTGACTCGGTCGAATTCATTAGAATCGATCCTTTGGTTTCCCATCCATCTTATTGGTTAAGATGATGCATCTGTGTATGCAACATTCGACGAGGAAGTTCTACCCTATGCCTCGGGAATGACTCTCTAAATCTTCGGATCAAGAGAAATGGGATAGATTCTCTTTCTAGTAAGAGATGGTCGAGTTATTGAGCGTCAACTTTGATCGAATCTTAGATTCGGCGGTTAACAAAGCAAGTTTAGTATGTCCTTTAGTATCTTGAAGAGAACGAGGAACAATATGCGGACATATTCATGTGTGAACTTGGATATGTGTGATACACGATTTTGACTTTAAGTCGATTGAGGATGATCGTTAAGTCGATCTCGGCTCGAGTGTTTACTCGAGCACCACATGATTTGATGGACCGGTAACGTTCGATTCTCACGGATCGTCTCGAGCCGACAACCGACTAATCATTAAGACCCATGACATTTAGATGTAGGTGCTCCCGAGTCAACGACCTATCCTACGACGGCATACCGGAGTGTACTTTGGAATCGAAATGGTTATGACATGCTTAGTGGGGTACTAGAATACGGATAAGTCTCCATTGCTTTAGAGCAAGTGGGAGATGTAGTTTGTTGTATTTTAAATAATAGGGTGTGCTCTAAAACAATTAATCACATGCTTTCGTGCAAGTGGGAGATTGTTAGGTGTGATGCCGAAAGACAATTTTGTAATTGTTTTATTTAATAAATGAAATGATATTGTTATTCATATTTATTATTCTCATAATCACCGATGTGACAATAGTATTTACACTACTGAAAACCCTAAAGTATATCGTTTATGTAATCACTTAACTCGGTGTATGGTATATACACGGGAGGATTGAGTTAGTGAAGATGTACTTAAAATACAATTAGCCCGTAGTGAAGTTAATCGAGAGTATCGGGTCTCTCCTTTAACGTGCTATTAATGCGCCCGTAACACTATTGGTGTGATTGTCTTATCGGACTTTCGGTTAAGAGAACCTAATGGGGCATTTATATATGATAGATATATCATATAGAAATTTGGACCGATTTGATTAGAGTTCACGATATAATTCCGTAATCGAGAAGTCTTATCGAATCAATGGATGATCATATTTATGGATATATCTTAATCTGAGGTGATCACGATCCAACCGCTTGAATCGAGTATGAAGTTTGACTTGACGGTTAATGATTACACCGAGTCTGTGGTCCGAATTACCCCATCTTGGCATTGTCTTGGATTGAGTGAGTAGTCCGTGTTATCACGAGATACGGAATCCATTCCTTCCATTTATGGAAGTAGATAGACAGATTCCACTTATTTGTTAATCCTAGAAACCGATCGATCGCGCGAGTTCATATCACATCGATTGATCACCGGTGAGTTGTATGAATTAATTGATCACTAGGGGTTAATGGTAAATAAGGATAAGAGGTTCTAAAAGGGTTAACGGTAACTTCCGATTTAGAATGAAGCATCTATGGAGGATTAATCCATATGTAATGATTATATCAATGGACGCTTATTATTATTCGTGAGAGATAAATATAATCTTATAATCGAGAGAGTGCGATCACGGGATTATGGTGGCATATTCTCGTGATTGATTTATCGAATATAATTATTCTATAATTATTTATTTGATTTATCGGAGTCATTGATTATTAGTCCATGGTCCCCGACGTGCCTCCTAATATAGCATAGCTATTCTCGGACGTCGAATCCTAATAATATTAATTTAGTTCTTATTGGACTTTATTAAAACGATATGTGAATTAATTGTTTAGTGGACTATTAAATTAGTTGGGCTAAATAATTAAATATGTGGAAAAGACATTTTCCATAATCTTGGCCCAATTATTGTGTGTGTGGAAATAAATCATATTGACTAGGTCAATGATGATGATTTTCGACCCCAAGCATGTTTAATGAACAAGAAATTAGTTTTCTTGTGATTAATAAGACATGTGCATAAAATATTTATTGAATAAATATTTATGGAAAGAAATAAAGATAAAGATTATTCTAGATTTTTTCTAGAATATTTTGGGATTATCTTTTATCTAATAGGATTATCATAATTGATTTTGTATTAATTATAAAATCCTTAGGGCTTAAGTTTTACTCTCCTATATAAAGAGAGTTCTCCCAAGCCAAAGAACACACTAAAATTCGAGTTCCACCTCTTAGAGAGGAGAAGAAAATATTTTTTCGGCCAAGGGGTATTAGGGAGAAATCTTGGAGATTTTTCCGGGTAGCATATCGGAAGGGTTCGAGTCGAGAATTTCCTTCCACCGGGAGTTGCTTGGATCACACGTGCGGAAGATCGTGGTGCTCTTCACGCTTTCCTTCGTTCATCCTATTGCGGTTCTTCAACTTGGATTTTGAGATCCAAGAGGTATGATCTACAACCCCCTTGTAGAATAGATCTAGTTGTTTTATTACGTATATATTATAGATCTAGATCCATTAAATCGTTTCCGCTGCGGATGGTATTACTAACAGTAATAGAGGAGCACCGCAGCAGAATGTTAAGAGGGCAGGAACTACGAAGAGTTCAGCAAGTGGAACGCCAGCGGTTTGTGCTAAGTGTAACAAGACACACACAAGAGAGTGCATGGCAGGTAGCGTGAGTTGTTTCCACTCTGGGGAAGAGGGACATTACTCGAGAGCGTGTCCTAAGAAGCTCTCTCAAGGTAATCAGGTAGGAGGACGAGGTAACCAGCAGGGTAATCGTACTACAGGTAGTAGACCAGTTCGTGTCTTCGCAGCAGATGCAGAATCGGAAGAGTTAGATGACCTTGTGGTGACAGGTACTTTTCAGTGTTTGTGTTTATTATAAATATTTAATATGATATAGCGCGCATATGATATTACATATTTATACTTAAATTGATTCACTTGTTAGGTACCATAATCATAGATAATCTAGCAGTTTCAGCTCTGTTTGATACTGGAGCTTCAGGGACTTTTGTTTCCTCTAAGATAGCTAAGAAGTTAAACCTACCACTTAAGGAATTGGAGAGACCTTTGAGTATAACCACGCCTTTGGGCATAGTCACTAGATGTGCTCAAGTCACACCCCAAGTTGACATTAGAGTTGGGACTTACAAGTGCCAGCATGCTTTGACGGTGTTGGATTTCTCGGATTTCGATGTTATCCTGGGTATGGACTGGTTGTCCAAGAATTACGTCTACTTGGATTGTAGAGGTAAGATGGTGATCTTTAAGGCCCCAGGAAAATCAGCTAAGACATTTCAGGGTAACGTATGCAAGCCTAGCAAGGGTCGTTATCAGATTATCTCAGCAGTTAAAGCCTTAAAAGCTTTGAAGAGGAGTTGCCAGGGTTTCGTTGTTTATGCATTAGATAAGGAAAAGCATAGGCCCGAGTTAGGAGAGACTCGTGTGGTCAAGGACTTTCCCGAAGTTTTCCCGGAAGATTTGCCAAGACATATGCGTGATAGGGCCATAGAGTTCGAGATCGAATTGATTGCCGGAGCATCACTAGTGGCTAAAGCACCTTATAGGATGGCACCAGCGGAGTTGAAAGAGTTGAAAACTCAGCTTAAGGAGATGCTAGAGAAAAACATCATCTAGCCAAGTACATCACCGTGGGGAGCACCGGTCTTGTTTGTGAAGAAGAAATATGGGAGTATGCGTTTGTGCATCGACTACAAAGAGTTGAATAAACTGACAATCAAGAATAAGTATCCTTTACCAATGATTGATGATCTGTTCAGTCAGTTGCAAGGTAAGAAGGTGTTCTCTAAGATTGATCTTAGGTCCGGTTATCATCAGTTGAAGATCAATGTGTCAGATATACCTAAGACAACCTTCAGTACGAGATATGGACATTATGAGTTTTTGGTCATGCCGTTTGGACTCACTAATGCTCCATCGAAATTCATTGACTTGATGCAAAGAGTTTTCATGCCTTATCTCGATATGTTTGTGATAGTTTTCATAGACGATATCTTGGTGTACTCTAAGGATGAGGAAGAGCATGAAGGACACCTAAGGATAGTTCTACAGACCTTAAAGGAGAACAAATTGTATGCCAAGTTTTCTAAGTGCGAATTTTGGTTGGACCAGGTTAGTTTTCTTGGGCATATAATTTCGGAGAATGTATTAAGGTGGATCCGGTGAAGATAGAAGCCGTTTTAAGTGGCCTAGACCGACATCGAGAATGAGATAAGAAGTTTCTTAGGTTTAGCTGGTACTACCGGAAGTTTGTAAAGGATTTCTCTAAGATAGCTACACCTCTCACGAGGCTTACTCAAAAGAACGTTAAGTATGATTGGACCAGTGAATGTGAGGAAGCTTTTCAGACTTTGAAAGAAAAGTTGACCACAACACCCGTGTTAGCATTACCGGAAGTTTTTGATAACTATGATGTATATACAGACGCATCGGGTCAAGGTTTGGGTTGTGTTCTGATGCAATCAGGGAAGTTAATTGCTTATGCATCTAGGCAGTTAAAGGTGCATGAGAAGAATTACCCTACACACGACTTGGAGTTGGCAGAGTGGTTTTTGCTCTGAAGCTTTGGAGACACTATTTGTATGGTGTCAAGGTGAGGATCTTCATGAATCATAAGAGTCTTAAGTTCTTCTTTACTCAGGAGAATCTGAACATGAGACAAAGAAGATGGTTGGAGTTCGTGAAAGATTACGACTTGGACATTCAATACCACCCGGGTAAAGCTAATGTTGTAGCTGATGCACTTAGCCGGAGAGCGGTTAATTCTATCACTAACTTGCAAGAGGTTATGGATTAGTTAGATAGGATGCAGATTCAAGTGATTGAAAGAAAGGGTGAAGCTCAGAATTTGGCGCCATTGATGGCAAGGTCAGATTTGCTAGATGAGATTCGGACTAAGCAAGATAAAGACCCTGTGTTGATTAATTTGAAGCGAGTAGCTCGAGAGAAACCTATAGTGGGTTATCAGTTGGACAAGAGCGGTCATCTTTGGTACGGAGACCGTTTGTGTGTGCCCGATGTGGATGGCCTAAGAGAGAAGGTTATGGATGAAGCTCATAAGATTGCTTTTGCGGTACATCCAGGAGCCACTAAGATGTATAGAGATCTCAAGGAAAGGTATTGGTGGCCTGGTATGAAGTTAGGGATCGCAGAGTTTGTGGCAAGATGTGATACATGCCAGAGAGTGAAAGCAGAACACAGAAGACCAGGAGGTTTGTTGAAACCCTTGGAGGTACCGGAATGGAAATGGGAGAATATTACGATGGATTTCATCACCGGTTTGCCTAAGACTAAGGGAGGTCATGACATGATTTGGGTGATTGTGGATAGACTCACAAAATCAGCCCATTTCTTGCCGTGTAAAGTGATGCCTATAAAGAAGTTCGCTACTATGTATATCGACAATATAGTGAAGCTTCATGGTGTGCCTCTATCCATTGTATCTGACATGGATAGTAGATTTATCAGTCGTTTCTGGAAGGGTTTGCAGAAATCTTTGGGACTAAGATCGATTTAAGTCTGACGTTTCATCCATGACGGATGGGCGTCGAGAGAGAACAATTCAGACTCTCGAGGACTTGCTTAGAGCTTGTGTTTTGGATGCCGGAGGATCATGGATAGATTACCTCAATTTGGCTGAGTTTGCTTACAACAATAGTTACCATGCGAGTTTGGGAATGCCACCTTTTGAGGCCTTGTACGGTAGGAAGTGTAGAACTCCACTTTACTGGGATGAAGTGGGAGAGAAACATATCACAGGGCCGGAGATGGTTCAGCAAGCCAAGGAGAAAATCGAGTTGATAAGGAAAAATCTGAAAGCTGCTCAAGATCGTCAGAAAAGTTGGGCCGATGTTAGAAGGAGACCGCTAGAGTTTGAGGTCGGGGATAGAGTTTACCTTCGAGCGTCTCCAATGAAGGGTATCAAGAGGTTCAGACAGAAAGGAAAGCTAAGTCCAAGGTATGTAGGACCTTTTGATGTAATCGAAAGAGTTGGGAAGTTGGCTTATAGACTACGGTTGCCAGAATCGATGTCTAGAGTCCACAATGTTTTCCACGTATCGATGCTTAAGAAGTGTTTATCTAGAGTGGACGTGGAATCTGAGATTGACCCGGAAGTGTTGCAAGATAATCTCTCCTACGTGGAGAAGCCGATAAGGATTCTGGATAGGAAAGAGAAGAAGATAAAGAGGCGAGTGATTCCGTTAGTATTAGTGCAATGGAGCAATCATGCACCGACGGAAGCCACTTGGGAAGTGGAAGCGGACATGTTCGACGAGTTCCCAGAGTTCCCTCATATACCAGGTACGATCTAGTTTCGAGGACGAAACTCCTCTTAAGGGGGGAGGAATGTAATATCCCGATTTTTGAAAAAGGGCAATTCGGTCTTTTAGCAAAAATCAGAATATTATGTTATTTTTAATTAAAGGATTTTCGAAAAAAAAAGGAAAAGAAAAAGGGATAAACAAGGATTTTCTTTTTAAGGAAAATAATTAAATAATTAGGTGATTGAGATTATAAAAGGAAAACTAATCCTAATTTTAACCTAGTTGTTTTTGACAAAAAAAAAAAGAAAGGGGCGCATATTTTGAGAGGAAGAGGCGCAGGAGAGAAAAGAAAAAAAGGGAGAAGAGGCTCTCGCTTTTCGAGGATAATCCGTTGTTCTTTTCATCAGACTCATCAAGAGAGAAAGGATCACCGCGAGACGAGGATTGTTTTGATACCAACAATCCCTAGATCCGTTGACGTTGGAGGTTAAAGGTTTAACCTTTTTTCAAAGCTTTGGTAGTTTGGATCGTTGTACCACGCAAATTAAGGTAACGTGGTTTTCTTATCGTATGATTAAGGTTTTGTAAAGTGGTAGAGCAATTTGTATGATTGTTTTTCATGGTTTGAATTTGTTTAAGTCGAGTTTGGGTTGGATTTGAGTAGAAAACGCAGAGTGCAGAAAACTGTCCTCTGTGGTGCAAGAAAAAAGTGTAACAGGTGTAAGAGAGAGGCTCGGTCGACCGAGCCTATCCATTCGGTCGACCGAGTGTGGGTCCATCCGTACAGATGAGTTGTTTATCCGTACGGCTATTTCTCGATCGGACCGAGAGGCGAAAGGAGAGGCGTCCGCACGGATGAAAGTTTATCCGTCCGGACAGGGACTGTTTCCGTGCTGTTTTTCTTTGTTATGTGTTTCAAGCTCCATAATAGCGTATTTACTGCATAACCTTACGTGACATAGCTTTGAATTAGCTTTTGATGCGTTTAGTCCCGGCACCACATGGATTCCCTAAAAAGATGAAGTGTGGGACCGTCGAAAGCTTTGGATTTGCCTTGTGCTTCGATAAGCTAGAGTTCATCGATGTCTGTGTAATTGCTAGGCCTTGTCCGTGTCTAGTGGTCTAAGTACGAGAGTAAGAGATGTGAGGGAGCTTACTTGAAAACACTTAGGTGGCTAGTTAAACATCTAATCAAACATATGTGCGAGATTAATAATCTTAAACATCATGCAATGCTTGGTAAGGCATAGTACAATATCGCGATGTGTTCTCTGACCAGACAAAGTAGATCGTACTCCACGCGGTCAATCGATTGGCTAGATAAAGCGTCTGGTACATTCTGCCGGTTATCACACCATCGGGACTCAGATATTCCCGGGGCTATTAGAGCGTGTCTCTAAGTAGGTTGCACCCAGTTGTCCTAGTACATCCTATTACTAGGCGTAGTGCCCTTGTTATTCATGATGTAACAAACTTGAGCTAAGCTAGATACCCTTTGGAACCTCATGTTATGCTATGAACATAATATGATAGTTAGCTAGGGTTAATAACGGAACAATTAATAAAAGACGGCGTTGCTTTTATTTCTTTATGAGATCATAGTTATATGATCTTCACGCTAAGCATCGAGTACTTTTGTACTTACCCGTTACGTTGTGTTTGTCTTCCCTTTCCCCAAAGAAGATGAACAGTTGCTACGGTTTGTGAGTTCTTTGATGATGAAGTTTGAGATGAAGCTTTTGAAGACTTAGTTCTTTTAGTCGTTTTTTCTTAAAATAGTTGTTTCACGTTTGAACAATGTTGTTCTTCTTTTTGGTTTAGCTTCTTTTGAGATCTTTTGGGATTTGGATGTTGGATGTTTAGTATTCTTTATTGGACTTAGTTTTACAGCATTGAAAACCGTGTGTTCGATCTTTTGTCTTTTGGTTTTCCCTGAGTCGTTTTATCTTCCGCGTCGTTTGGTTCTGATGTATGACGTAAGGCTAACATATATTATTGAATTTTATTTGATAATATTTGTGCCGAGCGCTCTTTCCGGATAAGGACTCGGTGTCCGGGAATGGGGCGTTACATGTAAGGCCAAAGGAAATGTGTTCCAATGCTCCCGTGTAACACGGTACGGACCCAAAACCACCAGAACAGACATTTCACTTTACAACACATAATATAATTCTCTACACTAAATACATGCTCGAAAAAGGAACACAAAACACAAAAATTGCCCCGAGCACAAGGTGGGCGTGCGCCTGCCTGGCCCTGGGCGTGCGCCCAACATTGATGTTAGCCCAGAAGTCAAAATTTGATGACCCAAGCGTGTGATAGAATAATAGAGAAACGATAATTGATTGTATTGATTATACTGAAAGACGATTACAATATTTACAGGACAATATACTTGGCCAATAAGTGAATAATAAAGACAGAATCAAATAATATCAAATGACAATCAATCATCATTATTAGCAGTATGCAAATATATGGTAGCAATTAATCTTCAATCTTTGTCATTATCTCTAATACGCCCCCGCAATCCCATGGTAATGCAATGAACATGGAGATTGGCTCATAAGGAAAGCATTGAGGGATATACCCCTAAAGGAAAAACGATAGTTGGAGGGATGTACCCTAGCAAAATTAAAGGAGTGGAGGAATATACCCTAACAGAAAGAAATGCTTGAAGGGTTGTACCCTAACATAAAAAAATGAGTGGAGGGGTGAGGGTTTGATCATATTGATGTCACAAACCCCCACCCAAACATTCTTTTTCGTAAAGCTTGCTCAGGATCGAAAAGACGTTAGTCTAGAGCTCTGATACCATGATAGAATAATAGAGAAATGATAATTGATTGTATTGATAATACTGAAAGACGATTACAATATTTATAGGACAATATACTTGGCCAATAAGTGAATAATAAAGACAGAATCAAATAATATCAAATGACAATCAATCATCATTATTAGCAGTATCCAAATATATGGTAGCAATTAATCTTCAATCTTTGTCATTATCTCTAATAGCGTGCGCTTGGGCCTTTCGGGCGTGCTCCCGGTTTTCTAGATGACCTCGAGGCGTGTGCCCGGAACGGTTTTTAGCCCAGAAATATGCATATTTCAAGGTGCCGATTCCATGGTGATTACTTACCATTCCAAAACTAAATCTACTGCAAAATCATTCCAAAATGATACGGATTTACTCTACAACATTCTTGTAACACCATTTTACCTATGATTCACCAAAAAAACTTCAAGAACACCAACTTGAATTTTGAAGAAAACTTAGATCCGAAAGCAAAACTCAAAAATCTTCAAGATCTAAGCAGCCCACCTCGAATCTACAACCAAAAATGAAGTTATACGATTAATACAACTTTTAAAGCATTATTTAGCTAAGAAAACTGAAGAACACTTCTAAATCTAGAAAAATGGGTTTTTATACCTCTTACCTATTCGAAGAAAATCTTATGTCAAAACGAAGCTCTCATCACATGAAGTATTTTGATGCGACTCGATTGTGATTTCGACTGTTGGATTGTTCGGAAAGATTAAATCCTCTATTCTTCTCTTTTTCTCCTTTTCTCTTCTATTTTCTTCCCTCTTATTTCCAGCTGCCCCTTTTTGTGTTCTAAAGTGAAACGAGGGTTTTCGGGAATGGTGGTATAGATAGAAGTCGTTATATTTATCTTTTTCTCTTTGCTAAAATTTACACCTTTAAAACCCCTCAAATTCCCAATTCAATCTACATTATCTTCATTTATTAATTTAAAACTTAACCTATTAACATTATCGAAATACACCATAAAAAAAAAAAAAAAAACTTGTATACTCTTAAATAAATATATATGGGTTTCACACTAGATTCAAACCATCGTCCTTTATTTGATATTTTTTCCAATGTTATATTCCACCAATGAAGGTGGTTGTTGCCTTGTTGGACTGCATGTCAGTCAAAAAGAAGGATAGAAATCAACAATAAATGTAAGAAGGAATATATTGTGACCTTTTTTTTTATTAATTAGAAGGAAACTTGAGTTTTTATGTCTGAAAAGTAAAAAATTAGAAATATATGTCTCGTATCAAGATGTTTGAAAAACTATACACGCTGTCGATGACGACGGCGACGATGACGCGCGACGACGACAGGCACGTGATACGATAACTGAGCGACGACGCATTACGCGCTGACGTATGAGTGACGCATGAGGCACGCATCATACAAGGCATATTTTATCATTTTTTTTTTTTTTACTTTTTGAACATATTTTTGCAAATTTCCCTAATTAGAGAAATGATCCATTTGTTCTTTGTAGTTGTAACAATTCTGCATGATTTGATATATCTAACATCTGGTACGGTGGTACCAGCACAAAAATATACATAATTAGCAGCTGTCAAGTTGGTTTCCTGCAGATTTTTGTTGATTTCTTCCAACTCTTCAAGAATTGAAAGGTTCCACAAGTTATGGATCCATGTATGGCCCAAGACCTCATTAAGCAACTAGGTTTTTATTTTATTTTTTAATCAGTGACGGATCCAGAAATTTTATTCACCGGGTCCATAAATCTTTTTCAAAGTAAATATTTTTTAACATATTGGAGGGGAAACATATTGTTTCTAGGGAATGAAGAGAAGGACGTAAATATATTAGAAAAACTATTTATTATTTGTCGAAAATTTGTGTTGTTTATGTTTAAATTCATTGAAATTCATTGTGAAATTCACTAATTTTCAAAATTCATCGTCGAAATTCACTAATTTTCGGGATTCATCATTGAAATTCAACATTTAAATTCACCGATTTGAGGATTCATTGGGAGATTCACCGATTTTAAGGATTATTTGTTTGTCTTCTCATTATAAAAATTATGCGATTGTCTTCTCCTATAAAAATATGTAAATTTGTCTTATTCTTAAAAATATTTTGATTTGTGTCTTATCCCTAATTTTCCATTGTTTATAGATAAAATATAGAGTTTCTTATTTTTAACTGGATCCACAGACCCTATTTAGTATAAGCTGGATCCGTCTATGCATGTGATTTCTGCAGAGGCTAGTGCTTTAAGGTGTTGCCTTCAGAGATGTCTTGCATCAGGAATCACCAAACTAACTTTCTATTCGGATAATATCAACTGTCCCCTTCTATTCGGATAGTAATAAAAAAATTCATCCTTTGTAACTCTGGAAATGAAGGTAAATAAAGGTGAAATCCACTTTTTGGATTAGTTATCTAATAAAAAATTCATCAGGATCCATATTTTTATTTGATTTTATGGAAATAAAAACGTGAAACAAATCCGAAAGGTGGAAATGAAGGTAAAATAAGGTGAAATCCACTTTTTGAATTGAGTTAATTTCTTTTATATGGTAGGACACGTGTCTGGTAATTGAAAATGTTTCTCCTCATTACTAATTTCTTTTATATGGAGGGACACGTGATCACCGTAAAAATGTTCTTCCACGACATGGAGGGACTATGATGCACCGACACTTGAATATGGTCGTCGTGCGCCGTGTCCGACACAAGACACGACACGACACGTTTCGATATGTTCCGACATCGTGTCCGACACGTGTCGGCTGATTAAATTAATATTATTAAAATTTTAAATATCCGACACGCTTGCGACACACCGTTGACACTCCCCGACAAGGCACCGACACTTCCCGACACTCCCCGACACTCTTGAACCGAATTTTTAATTTTTTTCTTTATTTAAGTTTTTTAAATGGAAACGTTAAAAATACCCGATTTTCATTTTTTATAATAATTAAATAAATAATACGCCGGATCAAGTTTATATGTTTTTTTTGTTGATAAATGATCATTTTTACAATTTATAATAATTTGAAGGTCAATCACAATTTCTTTTGGCACCGTATAAAGTTAGAATATCTATTCTAGATATTAATAGAGTTTATGTAATACATATCTTATTTTCTCTAATTTTTTCAAATGTTTACGAATAATATATATATATATATATATATATATATATATATATATATATATATATATATATATATATATATATATATATATAATTAAGCTGACGCGTGTCGTGTCCTTAAATTTTGAAATTAACCGTATCGCTGTGTCATTGCTGGTGTGCAATGGTGCAAGTGTCGTGTCTGTCTGTGCAACATAGGGAGGGACTATCCAAATTCAAGTATTTCCCGGGAAGAAAAGGCTTTGGCCTCGTACATAAAAGTATTTACAATAGATACGGTAAATTCTTTAAAATTTATATTGTAGAGATTTCAACATTTATATTTAGAAAACATAACATTACAGCATATAATCTATATTTTATTACATCTATGACATTCTGTAAAATCGAGGATCTGATGTATTTCATCCATCTTGAATAGGGATTATAAAATAGCGAAGACATATAAATACGAAAAATTACTATTTAAAACAGTAAATAGAGAATTTGTTTACAATGACTTATGCAAGTTTGCTCTTATTTTTTCAAAACAAAAAAAAAAGGTTTGCTCTAATTAAGTCTGGAAAGCCAAAAAAAAAAGGACTGTAGAAACTGCGGCAGAAATGAATATTTATCCACACAAAAAAATTGGACCAAAAAGAAGTAACAATTGTATACACACAAGTCAAAGTCGTCTGGGACGGAGGTAGTACTTTGATTGTGAATTGGAAGTTGGAATTATTTACTCTAAAATTAAGAATATAGAAAATGCAAATAGTTGCACAGCATTATTGGCTTCTGTTCATATTGCAAACAAAATTGATACGGAAGTATCTTTTTGTGAATTAAGTAATACACCCAAAATATAAATATAATTTTGTTGAGTTTTTAAATTTATCTCATAATATAAATCTATTTAGAATACATGTAGAGTCCAAATAAGGTATTGGTCCAACGGTAAGTGTTGCGGTTATTAATCCGGAGGTTCTGTGTTTGAGTCTCGGTGGAAACAAAAGTGGCGTGTGTTTTTGTAAAAAATAAATATAAAAAAATACCAATGAAGTATTTACTATATTTTTCTATTTTTACCCCACATTTATTATATACCACCCACTTTATCTATTTTACATTAATAACATTCAAAGACTAGCCTAAAAACCCGTGCATCATGCACGGGACGGTTCAATTCACTACTACCTTTGTCTCTAAATGTAAATCCGTTTAGCTTTTTTGTTTTGTCCCATAATGTAAGTCCATGTAGAAAACCAATAAAGCATTTATTACATTCTTCTCCTTTTACCCCTCATTTATTATTTACCCGCCAACCTTTCACTATTTTATATTTATAACACTCAAAGGTCATTTTAGACATTTTCATCAAAATTAATGACAGATAACCAATTTAAAGAACTTTCTCAATCAATGTGAAAAACCTTAAATGGACTTACTTATATACAAAAGGAATTGTTGTTTTTTACTTAAAAGAAAAACTAAAGGAAATGTTGTTACTGAAAATATGTTATCAGAACAATTACATTTCATGCCTTGCCATCAGGAATAAAGCAATGGATTAAAATGTTGAAAACCAACACTGACACCAACTTGTTGACAACCAACATTAATAGTAACAACCAAATTTTTTGGAGTACAACTTTGAATGGAAGAGGTTTGCGAATCATATCTATTTAATTGGCTTGTTTGCCCTTCAAATGGATGAGGTTTGCGATTGGAAGAGCTTGAGATAATCATTGAGATAAGGAGAAATATCTTTAAATAAAGTGAACAAACATGCAAACTTTTTATGTCAATCTTTCACCGTAAATATTCTAAAAGACTCAAACTAAAAAACGTAGAAAAGAATTATGTTACTTGGACTCCTTGCAAGTACCGTGGGTAAGAAATCCAAAGGTCGTCGAAATTTCTAAAACCTAAAAAAAATGCAAAAGAATATCCTACATTGTCACACATTTCTCAACTAATTAATTATCACACGCAACCTACATACTTTTCTGAAATGGCACACAATCCATGCTCCTCTGCTTATTCCATCTGAGAAGAATAAAATGACGAGTAGACCCTATTATTGGATCTTAGAAGGTAAATTTGAATTTTCAAAATTCAAATGTTTGAATCCAGCAACTAAGGTATGACGAGAGATTTAAGAAGTAAACAATGATATGTGAGAAAGATTTTGACTGTCTTTTAAGAGGAGTGGACACTATTAATGGACGTTAGAAGTCATTTTTTTGACCACTTAGATATCAAATTTGAATATTCAAAATTCGATTTTTTGAATAAAATAATTATGGTAATATGAGAGATTTAAGTACTACTTTTAAGAGAAAGATTTTAAGTGCTTTTAAGAGGTATGCACGATAGTGACATTTTTATTTTAACACGGTTGTTAATAAATGCGTTCAAATCTACGTATGGGTTTCCAATTGGGTAATTAATTTTATAGATCTTCTAAAACATATACATAGATAACTCAATGAGTGTATTTATTTTATAATTTTTTAAGTGATTTGTTTATTTTCTTTGTGAAGGAACAAAGAATGATTTGTATGAATCACGCATTAAATACCATGCATTTTTTTAAGTGATTTGTTCTTTTTTTGTGAAGAAATAAATGAGAGTAATATCTTTTTTTGGCGTTTTTTTTTTTTTGGGTTTCAAAATGGGTCAAAAAGAATAAATGAGATTTGTGTGAATCAGTCATTAAATACTATTCATAAATATTTTTTTAATTGACATTTTAATTTGTGAAGGAATGATTTCGGAGAATCACGCATTAAATACCACAGATTAAATTTTTTTTTTCAGTGGGATTTTTTTTTCATTCTAAAAAGGAGAATCTGCAATAAAATTTTATGCATTAATACATGGTGTGGGTTTGGGCGGATAATTAGTGGGTTTGGTGCGGGTAATCGGGTAATTAATTTTACACACCTTTGAAAACATATTAATAGATAGATTATTTTAGTCTTTTTTTTTTTATCAAAATTAATGATAGATAATCAATTTATGCAACGTTCTTAATTTATGTGAAAAACTCAAACTGACTTACTTTTTGAGACAAAGGCTGTAGTAACTAAACATTTCGATATTGGCAAAACTTCGGGAGTTTTCAAATGCAACATTGACGATGCCAATAATTAAACCATCCTACGTGGAACCTTTTTAGTGGTTCAACCCTAAGTATGGAAAGAAACAATACTTGGTAAACCTGCGGCCGGACTAGAATAGCCCAGCCGTTTGTCCCATTTCCCTCCAGGTCAGCTGTTGGTTGGTCTAACTTCCACTAGTCGTAGGGCCGGGCACAGTCCCGACCCCTGAAGATCGGCCAACACTTGCACTCTACTCTACCCATGACCGATTCTGGTCGGTCGGGATAGGCCTTCAGACCTATCTTTCTGCTTACACATGTCCGAGTTGTGTCCAGTTCGGTTACCCTTCTCCTCGGGACGGCCTGAGCATAGAAGGGTTTGACCAGTCTAGTCCAGGCCGTTTAGGTCGGTCAGAGTCTACTCTTAATTTTGATTCCCACGTGTCTAATTGACAGATAACTATGGAAAGAGTCTTGAGCCTTAAAGGCTCCAATATTTATCACTTAATACGAATATTCGAATACTATAATTATCTCCTAAAATCGAGGAGATTAACACAACATAATCATTTTCCTTAGGGAACACGTTAATCAGTGTCCACCATGGACACGCCACACGCTTACTCTAGGGCACAAGCCCCTCTATATAAACAAACTCTAAGGAACTATGGAGACTTGATTCCAATACACGCATGTGATACGTAGGCAGCTTGAGAAACAACATCTCAAGTGCAGTCTAAACCACCCCCAAAACACCCCCTCTTTCACTGTTTTTCCTGTGTTTCTGGAGCATCCTAAGGTTATCACTAAGAGAAAGGGCCTAGAGGTTTATCTTGACGATTTTTGGATTGTCAATTGGCGCTAGAAGGAGGGTCCTTTGCTTGATAATCTCAGGAAAAGGCTTCAGATTCATCATGGTTACCACACGACAGCAAGCAGCCAATGGCAGCAACGCCAACAATGCTACTGACTCAGATGCCCACAACAACCAGAGCCAGCAGCAGGAAGACGTCCCACTTAACACGGCCCACCAGGAGTTGGTAAATCAACTCACGGCTCTGGACGACGCATCAAAAGAGGCCGTTCACAATGCCGTCTTGGCAGAGGAGGACGAAGAGGATGAGGACTGGGAAGGTCTAGAAGAAAAAGACCCCTTGAGGAGAATTCACAGGATCTGCATCAACTGAACGAAGGTTCGTCTGGAGAACCCTCCCAGGCTCAGGAATCAGAGGAGGAAGATGACCCAAATGACGGATCATGGCAACAAACACCTCCCCTCCCAAGACGTAAAGGAAACAGAAGGGAGGACCGATCATCATCCTCAGATATAAGAAAGCAATTGGTTGTACCTCATGCAATGGAGGCAGCTCGCGCCGAGCTAGAGGCCATAGCAGGGAAGAAGTCGACACTACTCGCCCTCGAATCTCTTTTTTCCGAGCAGATCGACAGCTATCCCCGACCAACAAGGTTCAAGATCCCAAAGTTGGAGCCCTACGATGGAACTAAAGACCCTCAGGACCACTTGTTTCAGTATCTCACGCACATGAATCTCGACTGTGCCCCGGAGGAGATGAAGTGGAAAGCGTTTCCGGCACTGCTTACCGGTTGAGCTCGGGAGTGGTTCAAGAAGATACCACCCAGAACGATCTACAGTTTTGATACTCTAGGAAAGATGTTCCTCAACGCGTTTATCACGGCAAAGCCATTCCAGAAGAATGCTACCCACCTTTTCTCCCTCAAACAGAAAAAAATAAGACTGCGCTGCAATATCTTAAGCGTTTTAGTGAGGAATCATTGCAAGTACGAGACGGCGATGATCAGGTTTGGATCGCATCTTTGTCGTAGGGCTACGTGAAGGAATGATGTACGCCAAGCTGAGCAGCAAGCTCCCCGCGTCTATGGAAGAGTGTTTGGAGGTAGCGTTCAAGCACTGTCAAGGAGAGGAAGCCAATCGCTTGAAGCGAGAGGTGGAAAAGTCGGAACCCAAGAATGACAAGGCTGAAG
Organism: Gentiana macrophylla; assembly: GCA_026214975.1. Taxonomy (NCBI): domain Eukaryota; kingdom Viridiplantae; phylum Streptophyta; class Magnoliopsida; order Gentianales; family Gentianaceae; genus Gentiana; species Gentiana macrophylla. The sequence continues at coordinate 25,051,070 of CM047813.1, forward strand.
ATACATCTGAGAAGAAAAGGAAGGCATTCGGAAACCGTACAAGAGGATCGGTGACGGGCCGACCCAAGAAGAGAAGTGCCCTTCAGCCGTGGGACTTCCCAGCATTGAATAGGCCTCATGAGCAAGTGCTGGCAATCATGGAAAGAAAGGGTCTGGAAAGAACCCCCACGCCGCTGTGAAGTCCCTTAGACAGAAGGGATCAGAGTAAGTTCTGCACTTATCATCAAGACACTGGGCATGAACTGGACAACTGTAGAGATTTTCAACGTGATGTGGAGGCAGCACTTACGGAGGGAAAACTGGACGAGGTGGTGGAACGACCTCGGTATGACGAACGTCGAGGACGGCGAGAGTACCCGCGGAGGAGCTTCAATCAAGAACTCGGCAGGGAGAGCCCAAGAAAAGAAGAGACCAGTCCCCGGACAATGGCCAGTAGGGGGACAACCGTCCGATTAACACCATCAACACTATTGTGGGAGGTCCTGGTAATGCATTTGAAGTTGGCATCCAAACGCCCGAGCAGGGGGCACGCAGGCGAGTAGAGGAAGTTCAATCTCCTCCCAGGAAGTAAACTATGGGCCAAGAGACTCACTCCCCTTGGTCCTGAACAACGAAGGTCTGGTAATTGAAGGTGGTGATCAAAAACCTGGTGAAGAGAGTTTGCGTTGACACAGGCAGCGCCGTCAATGTCTTATACTTGGTGGCTTTTCAAACTATGAATCTTAAAGAGTCCAAACTGATCCCTGTTTCGGCACCCTTGTTTAGCTTTGCAGGTCCCACTATCCACCCTCTGGGATGGTTCGGCTCGTGGCAACATTTGGGAAAGAGTTAGTAGGAAGAACTCTGATGGTTAACTACGTCGTGGTCAAGTCGTCGTCAGCATACAACATAATCTTGGGAAGGCCTGCCCTGATTGATCTACGGGCCGTGATCTCCCCAGCTCATATTAGCCTGAAGTTCCCGACCGGCTGCAGTCCGGTGGAAATCAAAGGAGATCTGGAGGTTGCTCGAAGTTGCTACGCGGCCACTATCAAGGACAAAAGAATCATGTTGGGCTGATCGGTTCGACAAGTTTTTATCATTTATTGCTTTTCCCAGACTATTTCTCATTTCTGCACTTGAATTTTGTTTCGCTCGTATTTCATTATCTGCCTTGGATATTTTTTCAGCATTTTTTGTCCTTTGTGACGTCCGCTTTGAATAACCTCATTTTCGTTGAATACATGATTTGTTTGCGTCAACATACTTGCTTTACTGCACTTGCTTTTTTTTACTTTTAAGACCGCATGACCGGTCCTCACATATCGTCCCTAATATTTCACGCAAGACGTCAGTCCGACCTGACCTTGATCTCCATGGTTTTAAACGGGAAGTCAGCACTAGCCTAGCCCTGCTCGTCCTTAAAATTTCACGCGTGACGTCAGTTCGACCTGACCTTGATCGCCGTGCTTTTAAACGAGAAGTCAGCACTAGCCTGGCCCTGCTCGTCCTCAAAACTTCACGAAAATAGCCAGTCCGTACGGCCAAATTTAGGTCGTCCAATCTTAATCGGTTAGTCCTAAGGTCAATTTAACTTGGTCCTGTTTACTGTAAGTTGATATAGATTTAAAGTTATCCCTACTCGAGTAAGTTTATTACTTAATTTATTGTTACCCGAGCTCATGAGTAGAGCTCAGCCTTATGTATGAACACAAGTACGCAATCTGAGCCCTCAGAGATGCATTTCGGGCAGAACGCCCCTTAACAAATTTTACTTTGATACAAATAAATCCGATCGTCAAGCTCGGTCGGTATGCAATCTAAACAAGTATTCCATCTAAAAGTTAAAACTAATACATGCCATACTGGGGGACATACTACACCAACAATATAACAGAACAATATAACATGAACAGCAAATAACAAAACTCAAAACACAAAAGCCAAAATAACTTCTTTACTAAACAAATAAAGTCATAGTACAAAAATTTTCCTTCCAAAAACTAAATAAAAACTTTAAGAGTCTGGAGTAGGACTGTTTTGAGGCTCTGATGGAGGAGCCGAATCAGAAGTAGCAGTTGGCTGGACATTATACTTGGATACAATGTCCACCCCGGCCGTAAAATCTTGAACGCGTTCGGTATAAGCCGCGCCCATTCCCTATTGGTAGAGGCCTTCTTGGGAAGGTCATCCAGCACAAGAGAAGGATTTTGCATCCTCGCCTCGTCCACCCCCTGGGTATACTCATGATAGAGGATGGGGATTAGCAGCACCTTCAAAGCCTCGGTGAACTCCGCCAAATCTTTATACTCTTGGATGGCCTCGGCGCTCCGAGCCGAGCTTGCGGCTTCCAGATCGTCCATATTGGCCAGAAGGTCTTCGACCTCCTTCTCCTTCATCTTTTTTTCCTCGGCAAGCTCCCGCCAAGGACTTTAGCTCTTCCTCCTGAGCTGAAAGTTGGGCCTGTAGGGCCTTCATTTCCGCCTCCCTAAGCTGGGCGGCCGCCTTGAGTTCATCTCGGGCCTGCCTCAGCTCGGCCGCCATACTCTTTTGGGCAGCTAGGTCTGTAGAGGCCTTGCCCAACCTCTTGAAAACCTCCTGGCCGATCATGCTACCCTGAACAAACAAAAGAAATGTTAGGGTCATATATAGCTGGTTTCCAAGACAAAAGGGAAACTGGACAGAACACTTACCAACTCTACGGTTTTGCATCCAAGAATCGCCAACTCTTCATCCGACATTCTGGCGACCCCCTGCTGTTCGTAGGCAGCCTCATCCTAAGCCCCCTCAAGAGCTTTAGACTTACTCTTCTTCAAGGAACGACCCTCATACGAGGTCGGCCTCGGACGTACCGTTTTTCTGGGGACTATCCTCTTCTCAACAGTTTCCTCAGGAGCTTCTAGGCCGACCTGCTCCTGAGGTGGGACCGACGCCGAGACACCAGTATCCTCTGCGACAGGATCCTCCGTAGGTAAGATCTGAACCGCCGGTGTCGGTACAGACTAACGAACCGCCACCTCCTTCTCCGCCCCGGCTAGCAAGTTAGCAAAGTCGGCCACTGCAAGTACAAATAAAACAATCAGACAAGTAAAAATACAATAGCAAAGCCAAGTTATAAGAAGGAGATCCTACAGGTCTTCTGTTCGGCCTTAGTAAATTCCACATAGGGGTCGGGCCCCGCATCCTCTAGTCGAGCTGCCGTAATCAGCTCATCGTACAAGGTCTGCCATTCAATCAAAAACCCAGACTCTCGAACCTTCTCCACCTACGCGTCCGGTAATTCCAGACGATCGTCTTTGTCCAAGTGAGTCATGTTCCACACGCTCAACTCGGGGTGACCCTCATGGCGCACATAGAAGAACCTCTCTTTCAATCGTTTGAAAGAGTCCCTTCCAGGGGGTAGTATGGGGATGTCGGAAGATTTGCCCTGCCGCCTTGCAAATTAATACCGGTAGGGGTGGTCCTTTACCCCTACACGGTGGTAGAAGTATATAAACTTCTTGACGCCAAACTTTATGTTTAGTAACCGACACCAGATAGCAAACCCAATGACGCCCCTGATGCCATTAGGGGCCATCTGGAAGATCCCAATCCCATAATGCCGAAGTACGGCAAGGAGTGCCGGGCAGAAAGGTAGTCTCAGGCCCACCTCAAAATACTCCCGATGAACGTACAGAAGCCCTCCGGCGGGTCTGGAGCAAATGATTTCGGTTTCAACGGCAACATCGGAGCAAATCTCTCCTTATCTACCCCATACGACTCACAAATCTCATCTACATCTTCTTGTTTCAAAATCGACGCAACGTCTCTACTATCGCTATAGCCATTTTGGAAAAGTCGGACTTAGGGTTCCGGGTGAATAAACTTTTATCTAGAAGGCAAAGGATATCAAGCTACGAAATCGGAACGTCGAGGAAGAAACACTTACTTGCAAAGTCTAGATTGAAGGTTGAGAATGACAAGCGGCAACCGGCAGGAGTTCCACTAATTTAATAGCCCACGTAATTATGAAACGATTGATCTGACGGGGTAATAACCCCCTCATTTACCTCAAAAAATGGCCTCGGTTAAATTTGTGGGTGACGACGCCTCGATTCTCGGGATAGCTATAATCTACGTCATAACTAGCCTTGCCACCTGGCAACTCTTCGATGTGTCAAAACCCACAAGACAAACCTCCGGGCCGAGCCACCAAACAGGCTGATCCAAGCGACCAGCTAAAGCTTGACTGGATCTGGGGGGCTTATGACGATACAAAGAATTAAACCATCCTACGTGGCACCTTCTTAGTGGCTCAACACTAAATATGGAAAGAAACAATACTTGGTATACCTGCGGCCGGACTAGAATAGCCCAGCCGTTCCTCCCATTTCCCTCTAGGTCAGCCGTTGGTTGGTCTAACTTCCACTAGTCGTAGGGCTGGGTTCAGTCCCGACCCCTGAAGGTCGGCCAACACTTGCACTCTACTCTACCCATGACCGATTCTGGTCGGTCGAGATAGGCCTTTGATGACGGTCAAATTATACCCGTAAAAGTCATCAACGTTGACCTTAAATCGAGACTAATAATATATATTTTGTGATAAATCACATGTTTATATGTATTATTTAATGTTATGTGATTTATATTATATAATTTGGTATTTATCCATTTATAAGATATAATTTGGTGTTTATCCGTTTTTATTATATAAATCGGTATTTATCCATTTTTATTATATTTATCCGTTTTATTTAAATATGATTTATTTTGGGATAAATATCTATTTTGCAGATTTGGATTATTTTGGAGGATAAATACAAATGGAAGAATTAAATCTCAAGATAAATCAAAAGAAATTCAAGATAAAGATCGGATAAGCACGAAAAGAGGAGTAAGCCAATCCAAGTTGGCGCCAATGGACACGCATGAAAGAAGGGGCGAATCTTGATTTTGAGATCGGCCGAGAGTTATCTCTTATTTGTTTTGATATTTTGAAGTATATATCTTAATTAGCTTGAACCCCTATAAATAAAGGCATGTATGACACGCCATAGACACCACACTCTACACGACCATATACATTTCTCAATTTATAATAAAATTCTCAGTTTTTCTTAGAGCAGTTTTTATGCAAGTTCTGCAATAATGTAAGTTCTTGTATTTATTTGTTCTTAGTTCTTTGTAATTAAGTCCCCAATTATTGTTTATTGTTTGAGGTTGTTCGTTCTTCACCGAACGATGTAGATCTAAGGATACGATATGAGGCAGTGGGGATTCCTTGTCTATAAGGATCCACACGCCCAGATCTGTTATCCGGTGACCTATAGATGACTTTGGTATGATCGACAACCGTGTTTTTAGTAGATCTATATAATTGCTTTATGAGTCTCTATTTTTAGGTTTTCGCCGCGTCAATCTAGCCACGTTTTTATGGTGTGATTGTCCACCTAGAATTTCTTATCTTAGTAGGTATGGCTACGGCTACGTTGCTCGTCTGTTTTAATTAGCGTATTATTAGGAAATACCAATATAGGGCTCCTAGGTCGGCTCATGAATTGATCTTCCGGGACTTTCAGTGAGATCTAGATCTATTCTGTATTCGGGAATTGTCGACACCTAGTTATACGTAAATCGTAGATTAACAAGATACCTAAAAAGTTAGTGTTAATGGGACAGAGACTGATGCGATCGCTTAGGAAGTACGCCTGAACAAAGGAATGTTGCCTAGGTGAGGAATACGGTTAGTATCGGCATCCCTAGTTTTGTAAGCGTGCAAGTCATATGAGATGGAGGCCAAAAAAGCAAAGTCACGTGATGTAGCATAGTGATCTAGATGGCCTACCCGGAGCTAGATCTAGTTTAGGGGATGACTCCCGTAGCCAATATAAAAGAAATACGAATCGGGTTAATAGTTGTCGAGTATCGCTTAATTATATAGAATCTCTGGATCCAAACGATAAATGATAATTGGGGAGGTTAATTACGTTGTTTATGTGTTGTGTCGGGTCGTGTCCTTTACTTTTTCTTGTCTATTGTTGGTCGTAGACCGCCTTTATGTGCTCGGCATGAATGATTAATTGTTTATATATAAATGATCCACAATTGGTTCCCTGTGGGATCGACATTGATTCGCTATAGCTATACTACAATGGACCTAGTCCTCTTGCTAGTATTGGTTTATGGTGGTCAAGTATTTTAATTTCACTTGATCTACGTGCATCAGGTTTTTGGCGCCGTTGCCGTGGAACCAACGGTCAATTTTATATATAACTAATTTTTATTCATGTCGAGTTTTATGTTTTAAAGTCTGTTTTTACGTTTTTGAGTCCCTCTGGTTGTCTGCTCTGTGTAAACATTCCAAAATCTGAGCAAATTGGTTTCGCTCCGGTACGAGATCGCCTCGCTGCCAGCGCAAGCCTGGTTTGCATTTTCGGAATTTCGCGTGTCTGTTTATCTCCAGATGTTTAATCCGTGAGGTCCGATAGCGGCATGTGAAACCATGTTAAAATCGCCACGGTTCGCTTTGTTTTTCTTCGCTTGCGAAACCAGGGAAGCAATAATCTGAGTCAGTAATTTTTCGTGGGCGCTGAGAAAATAACCCAGCAGCATGTGGAGCTACGAATCTACGATGGGAAAGCAATGGAAGAAACACCTTTAAAACACCAAGATGGCTCCGAGAAAATAAATATTAAGGTTCAAATTATTCGTGGTACAATGTTGAAGGCAAGGTACTACCTTTTTTGCTTATATTTTACTATCTTTTGATCTTTTGAAAATAAGCTAGTCTTTACATGAACCTGAATGAGAATCTTAGCCCGAAGTTGGTTTGTAAGATTAATTTTACCAGTGTAGAAGGTTCTGTCCCAAATCTGTCTCATCCAGAGGGTGTAAGGAAACATGTAGTCGTTGAAAGGAAGCAGTGAATAAAGAGTTCCTCGTAGTTCTGTCAAAATCTCATTGTCCTATGCATGAGATTGCTTCTACTGGCCATGGGAGCAACAATTTGTGTAGTTTTAAGAATTCGCAATCTAAAGAAGTCGTTGAGTTTTGAGAGAACATAATGAAGCAGCATTATAGAGGATGTGATTAAAATAGGTCCCTAGGACTAAATCTCCTTAGAATTCACTCATTCCTAAAACGAGAGCCGAGGTAAGAGCTTTGTATAAATGGTATGGATAGATGTCGTTTCCTAGGTCTCACAACCAAGGGAAGGGTATTAATCCGCAAAAGCGATGAGCCCACCTCTTATAGTGCTCAAAGGGTCAAAGTCTAGCGAACTATGAAGGGTGACTGACAAGGATACTTTTTGGAAAGTCGAGCTGAGGACTTTAAACTCAGAACTACTTCTTTAAAACCCTTAGGATTTCTTTTTAGGATTTTAAGTTTTCTGTTTTCTTTGAGTCAAATAAGAGTAACGTGACATATGTTGAGGTTTTTTTATTTTGCCGTGTTCCGATGGCCATTAGGCTAAGGATGTGCAAAACTTTTTTACTCAATATAGCCCACGTGAATTAGAGTTTCTTAGGAGAGTCGAGAAATTGCTAAAGAAAAAGAAATTTAGCAATCAACCTTAAGATGGAAGCATTAAGAGAGCTTGAGAATTACTGAAAATGTAACAGAGAATGATTGGTGCAAACAAGAACAATTTTGGTCAACTTCCAAAACTTTTAGAATGGCGATCCAGTGAAAATCCAAAGTTGTGTGCAATTGTTCGCAACTACCCTTATCCTTTCCTTTATACCTTTTCACCCTTCAACCTTTTCTATTCTCTCTCACCAATCGCCCACAATTCACATTTCTAACCATTCTTTCATCCCCTCTCTTTCTTTCCATCTATTTCACTCTCCTACCCTAACCCAATCCATTAACCAATTTTCAACCCACCCAAAACACAATTTCTTACCCACCCTTATCTTTTCTTACCATCCTTATATATATCTTTTTCTAAACCTATCATACTCTCAACCTCCATTTTGTTTACAAAATACCCTTGTGTTGCGGAATTAGAAATATTGCTAAGTTTTAATGGTTATCTTTTATCATTTTGGTTTTCATGATCCTAGCTGGGGTAAGTGTAGCTCTGACCCTAGCTAGATTTTATAAGTTTTGGTTCGATCGAAATACAACTTATCTTTCTACCGGAAGTTTTAAATTTTACACTTTTCCGCCTACTCCGGCATTTAAAGATGATGAGTTTTGTTATAAGCTATCACACCGATCCGACCTTGTAAATGACGGTTATGACTGTTACGTGATACATTGGGTTATTAGTAATTTCGAGGAGAAGCTACATCTCCCTAAGTTGTTGATATCCAATCTAAACGTGAAGCGTCTGCGCCGAGTTTCTGATCCTATCTTTTACCAATTGGTCACATTGAATCTGTTATACCTTACCAAGTTTCTCTTTTATGCTGGATTAAATACCTTATCCATCTGGTAAACCTCGTGTTCTCCCACACGTGGTAATGCTTTTTTATCTTTGTCTTCTCCACCCGGTTTTAAGAATATTTCAGCGGTGGAGATTATAAATAAAGACTACCTTCTTTAGTTGCTTGTTTATTTTTCTTACTATTTAGTATTTTTCTTTTTGCGTCTATATAATATTTTTTAGAAATCGTGTCTGAACAAGTCGTTTTAACTCCTTGGTTTTCCTTGTCATTGGTTGTATGGAATCAAGTGACTTAATTTGTTTTTGGATATTTTATATCTAATTACTGCCACATTATTTTATAACTTCCATTGACATGTTATTAACGGTTTCGTGGAGTTTCTGTTTGGTTTGCTTAAACAGGGTTTTGTTTGCTTCTCCACGACGTGCTTGGTCTACAACTACATTCTGCATCTACTTGAGAGCCGTTTCCAGAGCTAAGTCTTTTTTCTTAAAATCTCATTTTTCTTTGTCATTGGGGACAATGCCAAGTTTAAGTGGGGGGGTAGGAGACTTAGCCATCATGATGAGTTATAATTGAAAATTGAATGAAACGGTGAAAAATTGAAAAAATTGAATAAATGTCATATTATTTATCTCGTACCCATAGAATTGTGAGTTCCTAGCTAAGAATTGATAGGAAAGGAACCAAGTTGCATGAGTACGTGATCATTTTATACTTATGTGAATGTAAACTTAAGGATATTCATGCCAACTATTGTAAGTAGTTATTTATTATTCGATTACTCAATCTTTTAATCGAGTTTTACCCCGCAAATTATAATAACTGAAGAATTATGTGTACATTGCGTAGATGATTGGTTATGCAGACCTAGAGTCGATATTTATCTGCTGATGTATTCTTATCTTCTAGCCATCAAAGCGGAGTAATAAGTTTGAGAATTATCTGTGTTTTGACAATAAGTTAAACACTGGGCTTGTAGTAACATTACCAAAGTAGCCCCGTGCTTTTGGTAATATTCAATGCTTACACTAATCCGTGAGAGAGGGATTCTTGCAATGCATACTTTACTTTTAAAGCAAGTTTCTTTCTTGAGAAGTGGTAAAGTTTGAAATGATGAAAATGAGAAAAAATTCAACTTTTTAACAGGCTTCGAGTATTTTTCTCGGTCTCCAAGTCCAAAAACCTTCTAGATGACGCTCTTGCTTATTGCACCATGACTTTACCCATTGCGAGGCTTAAGAAGTGGGAATGCTGATGTTGGTAGGTTAAGACTGCGAAGTTAGCATAAACTTTAATCTTGCCACGAAAGTATAAAACTGAATGCACATGCACACATCACTTCGGTTCATAGCGAGTAGCGAATAATGGATACCTTATAAGCATGAATGGTATGAGATGACTCGAGTTTCTTGTATAAGTATGATTTGACCATGAGAAATGTTGTCTTGGGGAATGACTTATTGATGCTTTGTTCGGGACGATCAAAGTCTAAGTGGGGGGTAGTTGATGACGGTCAAATTATAGCCGTAAAAGTCATCAACGTTGACCTTAAATCGAGACTAATAATATATATTTTGTGATAAATCGCATGTTTATATGTATTATTTAATGTTATGTGATTTATATTATATAATTTGGTATTTATCCATTTATAATATATAATTTGGTGTTTATCCGTTTTTATTATATAAATCGGTATTTATCCGTTTTTATTATATTTATCCGTTTTATTTAAAAATGATTTATTTTGGGATGAATATCTATTTTGCAGATTTGGATAATTTTGGAGGATAAATATAAATGGAAGAATTAAATCTCAAGATAAAGATCGGATAAGCACGAAAAGAGGAGTAAGCCAATCCAAGTTGGTGCCAATGGACACGCATGAAAGAAGGGGGGATCTTGATTTTGAGATCGGCCGAGAGTTATCTCTTATTTGTTTTGATATTTTGAAGTATATCTCTTAATTAGCTTGAACCCCTATAAATAAAGGCATGTATGACACGCCATAGACACCACACTCTACACGACCATATACACTTCTCAATTTATAATAAAATTCTCAGTTTTTCTTAGAGCAGTTTTTATTCAAGTTCTGCAATAATGTAAGTTCTTATATTTATTTGTTCTTAGTTCTTTGTAATTAAGTCTCCAATTATTGTTTATTGTTTGAGGTTGTTCGTTCTTCACCGAACAATGTAGATTTAAGGATACGATATGAGGCAGTGGGGATTCCTTGTCTATAAGGATCCACACGCCCAGATCTGTTATCCGGTGACCTATATATGACTTTGGTATGATCGACAACCGTGTTTTTAGTAGATCTATATAATTTCTTTACGAGTCTCTATTTTATCCGTTACGTATGTAGAAACGCTAAGATTTAGGTTTTCGCCGCGTCAATCTAGCCACGTCTTTATTGTGTGATTGTCCACCTAGAATTTCTTATCTTAGTAGGTATGGCTACAGCTACGTTGCTCGTCTGTTTTAATTAGCGTATTATTAGGAAATACCAATATAGGGCTCCTAGGTCGGCTCATGAATTGATCTTCCGGGACTTTCGTGAGATCTAGATCATGCTCAGATTCGGGAATTGTCGACACCTAGTTATACGTAAATCGTAGATTAACATGATACCTAAAAAGTTAGTGTTAATGGGACAGAGACTGATGCGATCGCTTAGGAAGTACGCCTGAACAAATGAATATTGCCTAGGTGAGGAATACGGTTAATATCGGCATCCCTAGTTTTGTAAGCGTGCAAGTCATATGAGATGGAGGCCAAAAAAGCGAAGTCACGTGATGTAGCATAGTGATCTAGATGGCCTACCCGGAGCTAGATCTAGTTTAGGGGATGACTCCCGTAGCCAATATAAAAGAAATACGAATCGGGTTAATAGTTGTCGAGTATCGCTTAATTATATAGAATCTCTGGATCCAAACGATAACATGATAATTGGGGAGGTTAATTACGTTTTTTATGTGTTGTGTCGGGTCGTGTCCTTTACTTTTTCTTGTCTATTGTTGGTCGTAGACCGCCTTTATGTGCTCGGCATGAATGATTAATTTTTTATATATAAATGTTCCCCAATTGGTTCCCTGTGGGATCGACCTTGATTCGTTATAGTTATACTACAATGGACCTAGTCCTCTTGCTAGTATTGGTTTATGGTGGTCAAGTATTTTAATTTCACTTGATATACGTCATCAGTCTTCAGACTTATCTTTCTGCTTACACATGTCCGAGCTGTGTCCAGTTCGGTTACCCTTCTCCTCGGGACGGCCCAAGCATAGAAAGGTTTGACCAGTCTAGTCCATGTCGTTTAGGTCGGTCAGAGTCTACTCTTAATCTTGCTTCCCACGTGTCTAATTGACAGATAACTATGAAAAGAGTCTTGAGCCTTAAAGGCTCCAATCTTTATCACTTAATACGAACATTCGAATACTATAATTATCTCCTAAAATCAAGGAGATTAACACAACGTAATCATTTTCCTTAGGGAACACGTTAATCAGTGTCCACCATGGACACGCCACACGCTTACTCTAGGGCACAAGCCCCTCTGTATAAACAAACCCTAAGGAACTACGGAGACTTGATTCCAATACATGCATTGGATACGTAGGCAGCTTGACAAACAACATCTCAAGTGCAGTCTAAACCACCCCCAAAACACCCCCCTTTTCACTGTATTTCTGTGTTTCTGGAGCATCCTAAGGTTATCACTAAGAGAAAGGGCCTAGAGGTTTATCTTGACGATTTTTGGATCGTCAAACATGTTCCCCTTTATGAAAATGACAAACAACTGGTTTGCTTCAGCCTGCCGGCAGTATACTATTTCCACTTATAATTAGCCGATATCTACTACCTCCGTCTCAAAATATAAATTCGTTTATCATTTAAGATTTGTGTGATGAGGTACATACTAACTCCGTCTCAAAACACTAGTTCGCTTATCATTTAAGATTTCTCTCATAAGGTAAATTCATCTCACACATTCCAATACGACATTTAATTCTATTTTTCCCTTTTAACCCTATTTAATAATCTTACCCAATTTACACTAATTCTTATAAGAAAATACTTCCTCCGTTCTAAAATAACTAATGCAGTTGTCAAAATCATTTGTTCCATATTATGTGAGACGGTTGCATTTCCGGTGCATCATTAAATGTGTTTTTCCTACATATACCTTTATTTGTAAGAAATAAGAGAATAAAAACTACATTGTATTAATTATAGCGTATGTTTCATTTTAATCATTTTTTATTAAAATTAAAGGATTAACTTTCCTCCTTAATATGCGTGTTTTTGTCAACTGCATCAATTATTTTGGAATATTGAATTCTCAGGGTTCAGCTCATAGGAGAGGAGGTACTTCCTGTCGTTTTTATATTTTTACGCTACGTAAACCTTGCGGCAATTCGTATCAATCATAAAACAAAAATTATTAAATGATTGATTTGGAGAATGGAATAACCATTCATTTGCCGTTTGAAATGGAAAGGATCCCCTTTCCGTTCCTTTCTAGTCTTTCTTTTTTCGTTTGTCTCTTTTTTGCTCATTTCTTTGCTCTTTTCGTTCTTTCCGTTGCTTTCCGTCCACCGCCTTTTGCTCCGGTGGTGTTCTCCGGCGGTTCAGTGACTGCTATTTCGAAAAAGCTTTTGGGCTTATATGTGGTCGGTGTTTTCATTGATCGGAGTTCGGTTGCTATGGATTCGCGTTGGTCGGATCTGTTTGTTTCTGTCAGATTTGGATCCTTCCCTTTGCAGATTGGTCGTTTGCTGCCTTTTTGTGGCTTGCTATTTTTGCTACAGTGCTGGTATGGTTTTCTCTCGGTGGTGGTGGCCTTATACTGGCGGCTGGTGGTGGTGGCGTGACATCTAGAGACGGCGGATGAAAGTTTTCAGTCTGTTTTTATGTTCTTAAGATCGAGTCGGTAATAGTCGGTTGTTCCAGATTATTTGTTTAGTCTTTTAGTTTATTTTCAGTCTATTATGTATGGCTTGGAATGTTAATATCCCTTACCAAATCATGTCCTCCGTATGGAGGCTGAATTTGGTCGACATAGGATTACCCCTATGTCCTTTATTTTTCTTTCCTTTTACTTGTTGTGTCCAGTTTTTATGACTGGCGTTGGTCTGGAATTTGTCCGGCTATTTTCCGGCGATGGTCCGGTGTTTGTAATTTCTGTTGTTGTTTTAATGAAAACATTTCATTTCCCGAAAAAAAAAATGGAAAGGATTAAATGATGGTGCATTTAATCCATGATTTTTGGTTGAATCATCTGCATGTTTAGAAAAAGGGTATTTTGGTCTAAACATGATAAACATTAGATCATATAGTATACTCCTTAATCAGTGTGCATAAGGTTAAACTGAATTACGTTTTGAAACGGAGATTGTATTATAAAGAAAAGTTAGTTGCTTAACTTTATCAATAAAATGACTAAAAAATCATTAAATATAATTAATGCAATCTTATTTTTAATCTTTAACCTAGTACCACATCCGTCCCAAAATATTTTTTTAGAGTTTCAAGTAATTTAAGAAAGTGATTGAATATCATAAATTATAAAGACAAAGGTCTAAAATATCCTTTGGATTACAAATAATGCAGTAGTTTTTTTTTTGAGAAAAATAATACAGTAGTTTAATCAGTGGAGATGTTAATCAGAGACCTAGCAGCTCAGAGTCGAGGGCTGCCTTTTTTTACCAAGAAACTGAAAGAAGTCGTCCATTTACGGGATTCGAACCTCCACACTTCAGCTCCTGGCCCAGCTGTCACTACAACACCCAAGCCCTTTACCACTAGACCATATCCAGGGGATCTCTTAACTATTTATAATAACCATTGCAATATGTGGCAGGTTTGATTAGATAAAAATCCATTGTTGTCGATCTAACATATAAGTCATGTAATATAAGTCATTCTAGAATATTAGTTAAGTATTTATTATATTTTTATTCATATTTCCATTACTTATTATAGGTTTTTGTCGAGAATGACGGATTAATTTATTTATCCGGCTCCAAGAAAACTGATTATTAATTAGGACAAAACCTGCGTAAACTTATCAATATATCATTTTTTATAATTATAAAAACATTCTTAATTAGCCGATTTTCATATTCAAATTCCTGATTTTATGTTGATTTACCTCATTAATGGCGTGAGTTTTCCCTGTTGCGGTTACGATCCATTAAAATATTTTCCATTTTTTTTTTCTACTTTACCCGTCTGCAATATTCCTATTATATCAATGGAGTAAAAAATCACAGCAGTCAAATATGTAAATTAACTGAACTGTTGTAAATGCAGATCAATGGAATATAGGAACGACGTGTTGATCAAACAATTGCGTATTTCGTGATCAGCTACCAGACGATTTCGTGAATTGTGTCGACCATTTTCTATGTTTAAACAACTGTTCTAAGGTAATTATTCGTAATTTCGTCAATTGTATTTAGAGGGTGTTCATGTTTATACCGTTTTGTTGTGTGTAAGCGACAATTTTGTGTTAATAAACGACTTGTTTTTTTGCATAATCTTAAAGAAATTGAATCTGTAATTTTTTCGAATCCATCCCGATAACGTTGATCTGCATTTTGAAGCGATCATTGTATCTCATTTTGAAGCAATCAGTGTACAATAAAACATTACATTTCCTTTGTTGCTAATAAATTTCTCTGTCATGACACTTCATTTCACTTGAATATGCTAGGTTTGCATCCACTGAAAATGTTGATTCTAATGTGCACATTTAATCAAGAAACATGTGTCCTTCCGGTCACTTATGAAGCTACGCTTATGTATATCAATGACATGGTTTCAACTCGGTGGACGGAACTTAAAGATTTGTGTATCAAGTTACAGTACTCGGTACCTGGGTATCAAAAGTGTTTACTTAGCTACGACGACGATGTGGTTTCCATGCTTTCAGTAGCTGATTCATACGACATTAAACGTGTAGATGTTGAGGTCACAGGAGATGGCGTTATTGTCGTTTGGGTTTATTACTTTGTTGAAATATAATGCAACAAATAAATTTTTGGCTTTCCTTTTTTCTTAATACATGTTTCGTTTGTCTGTTCATTGGATGCATAACAACAAATGAAGTAACAATTTATTGTCAAAAAAATGTCCAAAACTAACCGGAACAATAAATCCCAAGGTAACACTTGCGGATAAAGTAACATTCATTCTTGCAGATGAAGTAACATTCATGGATTACGTAGCATACCTTTCATCGTTAATGGATACTAACCGGAACAATAAACCCCAAGGTAACAACTGCAGATAAAGTAACATTCATTCTTGCATATGAAGTAACATTCATGTATTAAGTAACCTACCTTTCATCGTGAATGGATACAACATACAAAGGTACGACATGCACATTTAATGGTATTATACGACCATATTCTTAAAAATAAGTAACTATACGACCATATTAAAACATTGAAGATAAAGTAACAGATGTCTCATCTTCTTTGACTACCAATGCCTTGATTGTTTCTTTTACGATTTTTGCAGTTAGCCTATCCTCCCCTGAAAACAACCTTGATGCCATTGCCGATGAACTTCTCCCGTGTGTCTTCATTTTCCTAGGTTAGTTTACACCATCTTCTATTCCAAACATAAGCTTCTCATCCATTACCTCTGGTTTGTAGTAGTTACCACCGAACTTGAACGACTTTCTTTGTCTGTCATAAGTTGAAATAACATGGTCTAACATTTCGTTTGACCTATTTTCCGAGATTTAGCTTGTCGTCATTCAAAGATTTAAACAAATGCTTGAAAGGTGTTTCTTGCATCAGATTTCGGTGACTACTTGAAAGAGAGCGCTTTATTTCCCCATATATTTGCTCTATGGTCTTCAGTGTACACCTGTATTGATTAGCCCCTCTGCATGAAGGAGTGTTACATGTTACAATCCATAGTTTGCCTTTAACACCCCATTAAAGTAACAAACATACATCAACTGCACTCAAGTATAGTAACTACTTGACGAAAACAACATTTTTGACACTTACTAACAATTCGTCTATATGTACCGGAATGAAGAACCAACAATCCATTAAAATACACGACATCCATTTTTCGTATCCTCAATAACACATAGAGTAACAACTATGGCCCAGTATTATGGGTCGAACCTGTCTCCACATACTTCACCTTTACAACCAACAACACGACATTAGTTAAGTATTGAACTAAACAGGACCTCAAAAAATACATATCATAACACAACAATTAAGTTTTACCAAGACCAAATTTCATAACATAACATAACAATACAGTGTAAAGTAACACCGACAACAAGTAACTACACGACCATCCTTAAACATCGAATATAAAGTAACAAAACATTCACTACCATAGAGAACTGTTGTTGTTAATTTACTTACTTAAACATGACGTCCCATTATTGCTCACTTGTCATCGCGTTGTTACTTTGGCAATGAATCATTTGAAGCCAACAAAAATACCGATTCCGGATGTTACGCCATAGGCAACCAAAACCATATTTCGTAATGTTACTACCATTGCCTATGAAATATTCGGGACATAAGTGGAAATACGATATCACGTAACATTTACGGAAACTGCTTTTCGACAGACAAAAACAATTGTACATGTAAGGTTTCAAACCCATGTTCAAGATAGCTATAATTTTAACAGAATATATGAAACAATTTCATCAGTTCACAAAACACTTAAAAAAATTATTGGAGTCACAAATCCAACAAAAAAGAACAATATTTAAAGTAACTATTTCACTGTAAACATATCACCAACATACAGTAACATTCATCAACAAGTTACCTCTTCAAAAACCATTCGCACAAAACACGTCTAGGCTACCTTTTGTAGCAGGCTTGCTATTCAGATTTTCTATGAAACACGGAGAGCAAATAACCAATGATTTTTCACATTAAATAATAGCAAGATTCCAAATTCACCTCTGAATCAATACTACAATACCACAAATAAAGTAAAATCCGAATAATCTCCTTACATGCTAATTGGGTTTTCCTCGATCAAAATCCATAAACCCCAAAATAGTGTGTGTCACTCAATTTAAGAAAGTAATAGAATCCAAACCTAATTCTGAATCCATATGCATTAAAGTAAACTATTATAAAGGAAATCTTACTCATCGGTCTTTTTTTTTGTCCTCTAGGCATGGCGACCACAAAAGAACGCCGGTGATTCTCTGCCTTTTCCCCTTCACTGTTACCTTCTCCGCTTCAGTAGAATTGTATCTAAATCTGTAGACGAGGAGCTGGATTCATCCTTCAAGAAACCGTAACAACCCGAGACCCAAAACTTCAGAGCCGTATCATATTCATACTCCCACCGTTTTAATTGATTACTGTGTTTTTCCCAAAATGATTTACCACTAACAAAATCACGTCTGATTTGATCAAAAGTCATAAGTGATAATTGCACCTTAATTCTCGGAAGTAACAGATTTCCAAGCCGTAATTTTCGTCTTTCCATTTTTCCCAATCTGCCATAAATGCGGTACCAGATTTTTAGGGAAGGAAGTAGTAACGACATCAAAGACGTGTGTGAACACATTTAACATACAGTTGGATAAATGAGGCTAAAATAAAAAGTAACAATGGGTATTTTTGTCCAAATATTTTATTTTTGTCCTTTATAATCTCTGAAATTAAAAAATGTCCTTCCAGACCCATTATTGTTATTTCATGTCCTTCTGGCCCATTCCCCTACTTATTATCAGTAAGACAATTTTTTCATTAATTTCCTCAAAAAAAGAACTTTTTCATTAATTTATGATTATTGTACATCACTGATGTTGCGCTGAACACCAGATTTGCGGTAACAATGTTTATCTTGAGGATATAAGGCTGATATGTGTGATTTCTACGGTGAGGACACGGTGTTGATCAAGAACAGTGGTGGCGGTTATGTGGTTGTGAAGAACAAGTGAATTAGTCGACAAATTGGCAGAGTTTCTGCTTGTATTAGATTATAGTTTAAAGTTTGAGAGATTGAGATTAAGACCCCTTTCTATTACATTGTGATCCCATATTTATAGGCTAAAAAGTAAGTCGGTCTACTGTTCATCGACAAGACAGCTGAGAGTATATAGCTAAGTTAAGTATGCATGCAATACAAGTGTCTAGCCAAATTGTCTTGGCGGTGGATCGATGGGTATGGCGAGCAGCGAGCAGCGATCTTCGATGAGTGCGGCGAACAGCGGGCTCATTTGTGCCTTGTCTTGAAATTAGCTTGACTATATGGGTTGAAATCGTATGAAGAGAATGGGTCCGACTTACGATTGGCGGACAAGATCCGGCTTACTGTTGGCGGATTGGACCTGGCTTGTAGCAAGCGGGTATAAGATGGTTTGTGGCAGCGGCCAGAGGAGATAGAGGCCCAATATCTATGCTGATGGGCCAAGATAATAGGCCCAAGTTAGATGAACAGTGCCCTATTCCGATCCGGGTATATCAATGGCCCCCTACTATGTGCCTGGCGTGTCCGTCGAGGCGGAGAGTAGAATTTGAAGAAGAACTTTAGGTAAAGCTCCTTTGTGTGGTCGCTCGTGGCAGAGTCATGCCGATACCGTTCTATCGGGCTTGAACCAGTGTTGGTGAAAACCACCAGCTATACGCTGTGCCTTTGTAGCGAACAGGCTTGATCGCCGATAACGTCCTATCGGGATTGAATTAGTGTTAGTATCGCGTAGCGAATTACCGATTATATACTGTGCATTGCAGCGGACAGGCTTGATCGCCGACAACGTTCTGTCGGACTTATTTAAGTGATAGCGCTCTATCAGAGATGTTTTGTTAGAATAAGCCACAGCGGGCATTGATTGATGCTAGCCGCTTGAAGTAATGTTTGGAGATAATAATACGTTGAGGTCGCTTCTTCTACGGATAAGTTGATGGTTGCCAGGAGGGATTTGAACGGTTGGAAAGGATAAACGGATGTATCGGTACACGAAACGTCACGTCGATCCACGATGTCTCGACACGGCGGTTGAACCGAATCATCCCTTGCTCTGATTGGCGGAGAAAAATCTGTAACCGTTCCAGTCATCATTACTTTCAAATTTTGAAAACCCAAGCGTTGTTCCCCCTCAATTTTCCCTCTATAAATAGAGGAGTCACCCCCAACTCTTCCACTTTTCCCTTTTCTTCTTTCCGATAAATTCTTCCGGCGATTGCATTAAGAACTCCGGCGATTTGCAAGCAGGTTTCCGGCAAGCGTTCATCCTAGTCAAAGATCAACACTTTATCGCTTCCATCATCAAACAGGTACGAATTTTCATTCCTTTATTTGTTTTCCGATCCGATTATGCTTTTCATTACCGTCTGTTTATTGTTTTGAAAGATCACAATGTCTTGATCTTTGCCTCTGTAATTTATACTTTGTTTTTCTTCGATGAACACCATGAACCCCGTATGCGTTTCTACGATTTTGTGCCCTTTTTCCCCCAGAAAACTTCCCCATATGCATATATGCACTGATTGCTAGTGTTTGCCTCCGTATGAGTGTTTGGTTTTGAGTTTGAATGTGTATTGTTCTTGGGGTTTTTCTGTTTTGAGTTTAGGATTTTTTCTGGGGAATTTGGGGGTTTTTCTGGGCTTGAATTTACTAAGGAAGATGGAAGGGTGAGGTGTCGGGGTGTGATTTCTTTCACCTCGGCCCGATTTCCATGTCCGGGTGATAGACTAATCCATCTTGCCCTTTTTTTCTTTTCCAGAATGTCGTTAGAGCACACACAATCGGATGAAGAGGCCAGGGCCGCTGCGGGCTATGGGTCGGAGGAGGTGAGTATGGAGGACGCTAGCTCTAGCGGCGCTGAGGAGGAGATGGAAGAAAATCCAAATCCATAACCCATTTGTATAGAATCTGACCCAGAGGTCTCCGTTATTGGTGAGGGCGCTGTTGAGGGTGAGGTCGAAGACGACGACCAAATGACATTAAGTGATCTACTTACCAGGATGGAGAAAGCTTTACATACTGGAGCCGCTAAACGTAGCGGTAAGATCAAGGAAGCCGTGGAAACCGCTGTGGTACCGGAGAAACCTAAAAAATCTCCAAAGGCTGTTGTTTCCAAGAAGAAAACCGCAACTGTTGATGAGCCCGCGAAGAAGAAGAGGGCGCCCAAGAGAAGGTATGCTGCTGTCGAGAGTGAGCTCGCAGAGCAAAAGCGAGCAGACAGTGCTCTTATATCTTGATGGAAGGAGTTCAAAGATCGGGAAGATTATACCTTGGCGTTGGGGGCGTATGATGTCTCTGCGGACTATCGCTTTGTCAGTATGGGCGCGACCAACGTGTCATGGGTTTGCGGTCGGGAGCAACAAGATTATCTGTGGTTGCATTATGATCACTTTGCAGCCGGACTCAGACCTCCCTTTGACCAATTTTTGTTAAGTTCATGGAGGAGTTGAAGGTGATGCCTTGCGACCTTAGTTTGGGAGTAGTCCGCGTGGTTATGTCCTTCATCATAATCAGTAGGTTAAGCGGGCGCGAACCGTCGTTGGCGGTGCTCCCATATTTTTATGGTTTTTCACGAAAGGTGCGGCGATCAAATTCGACCGCGTAGTAGATCAAGCCACGGCCGGCCCCGTTTATTGTTCGATCTTCCCGATAAAGTGGCGGACTGGGACAAAAGATGCATGAAGGTAGAGTCCCGGGTAGGGTGGCCGTTTGAGAAGCTACCGGTGAACTCGGTCAAGACTGACCACTTGGCCGCAATAAGAACCCAATCCGACGATGATGAGTTTATAGCTGAGTTGAAAGACGACCTAGGCTATACCCGAAAAAAGGAACCTCAAGCCCGAGCATTTAACTGAAGGTTGTTGTTAGACGTCGGCCAGCCCTATCTTAGACAGGCCGGACTTTCTGGAGCCGGTGTTGGCGAACCTTTGGTTGTAGTCGACCCATTGCCGACTCACCCAGATTGGTATGGTGAGTGCCACCATGGCAAGCGCATGCCCTCTCAGTGCGTTATTTGTAGCGGCGATCCCTCTATGCGAGCACCGAGTAGGATTTTTACTTGTATTATTTTTTTTTCTTTTCAAAACATGTTCATTTTCATATATTCTAGTCGCTAATAAACCTTGTTCTCCACAGGTACCATGGATAAACTAGCTCAACGCAGCCAGTTGTCGAGGAGAAAGACTACTGGCGAGGTGAAGAGAGCCGCTGAGCTAAGGGGGGTCAAAACATCACTCCCAATGGTGGACTTACAGGCGGGGGCGGCTGGAGCCTCTGGAGCTAAGGTCGTGAAATCGACCCAACCGTCAGTAGTAGAGAAAGCCGCGGGGGGCAAAACCATGAAGCAGACTACTCTGACGAAGCCGCCGGCGGGTGATAAGAGGAAGAGGGCTGTTGTTGAGGAGATTGAGCCCACAGGAGATGGCAGCGGCGAGCAGGATGTGCCTCCTCTCAAGAAATCCAGAACCGATAAAGGCAAAGAGCCGGCTGCTGACCAAGGCAAATCTGTGGCCGATGAGGTAGCTTCTGCGGGCACGAAGATAGTGGTGCCCTTTGCTGGAGTCCCCACTGGGCCTAGAGGGTGTCCCGCCGCATGGTTGGACAAAGAGTTCATGCGGCAACAGCCTCTCGACCTGCCCAAGGCGCGCACAATTTCAAGGGGTATCGCTGACGTGCCCCCGCTGAGGTATTTTAGATGGGGTGTCCCTAATGACATTCAGCTGGAGATAGGCCGCGGGATAGCGGACAGGGTTGTGATGGCGGACCAAACTGATCCCCGCCGTACCTTTCTCGGGAGTATTGACGATTTGTGGGGCTTATACGGCGCCACGGTGAGCATGGTAAATCTCATTTCTTGCTTTTGTTTTTCATTCTTTTTATTGCCATTTTTCTTAAGTCAATATTGACCCCGCTGTTTTTTCTTTCTTTAGGTTGGCACTGGCTTGGCGCAGTTCATCAATGATTATAGAAACACTATAACTGAGAGCGCCAATGTCGGAAAAGAGCTGGTTGATACCAAGAAAGCTCTCGGCGCCGCAAATGCAGTGTCGGCTGGTCTTCATGGGCGGTTAAGCGCGGCTGAGGCGGAGAATGAGAAGCTGAGATCACAGCTTGCAGAGGCTAATAAGGTTAACTCTGACCTCGTGGAGTAGGGTAGATCCGTTGATCGAACCATGAAGGAGATGAAGCAGAAAGTAACTGAGGCTCAAGCTCATTGGGAAGCCGAGAAAGCAGTGTGCGCGGACCTGCGAAAGCAATTGGAGGATCTGGGCTCAAGTGTCCAAGGTCAGATTGAGGCCGCGAGCAAGGCCGCTGCTGATGATAGCTTTATGATGGGATATGACCAAGGGTTTTATCACATTGCGAGGTGCGTCCTGGCTCATGACGGTGGTACTCCCGACCTTGACGTCTTGGAAGAATGGATTCTCACTCATCCCTTCTCCGATCATCAAAGAGACTTTCATCCCCGCATACCTTTCTCCGATATTGAGCTCCAGCGCTATGTCCCAATGTATGACCCAGATTGGGTGGTTCCCGCTATGTATGAGGCGAACTTAAGGAGCGTGCGCGGGCGACTCTTGAAGCGAGAGCGGCTCTTTGAAGAGAAGCGAGCGTCTTTGAAGAAGAGGTCGAGCAGCCCGGTGAAAAGTCGACAGAGCCTACTGAATTAGAGACCAATGATGATCAGATGCTGCACCATTCTCTCCGTGAAGAGAATGTCCATAATGAAGAGATGCGGCCTGACAATTCTTAGATTTGTGCTTCTCTGTTTTGTAAAATATTATTTTGGATTCGCATATGTATAACTTTTTCTTTTTCCGCACTTTTGTCCGCACATTTGTTTCTGTAATAACTAGTATGCACTTTTGTCAAACTTATAATTTTTATTCCCAAGTTTGTTTTCTGTCCGCTTGATGTATGCCTGCTTTTTGTTTGAATTTATTGTCTAAATTGAATCCGATATCCGGCCTACTTGTTTTAGATAAGATTCCAGGTTGATCTTATGCGGGCTCCTATTCGAGATATGCCCCCCTTGAATCTTATCTGAAATTGCCCCCATTTTTAACAAGTCTGAAGTCTGGCCGAAGTTTTTGTTGAAAATTTTTCGAACACAATTCTTTTCTACCCGCGCATACTCATAATAATTTACACAAAGAGAAAATGTAAAATAGGGCTTTATTAATTTCAACTCATCTCGCTAGATGAGTGAAGATTACAAGCAAATAAGAAAGCCTAACCACTCACGTCGTAAACGAGAGAATAGCCATAACCCTAACCGATTTATTACATGTAGTATCTTTTGAGGTTGTCCGCATGCCAAGGTCTATTGAGTTCGTAGCCTTGATGATTTCTGAGCACATAAGTCCCTTTTTTGATCGCCCTCGCGACTTGATAAGGGTCTTCCCAATTTGTTGTTAGCTTGCCTTTGTCCGGCTCCATACCCGCCTTTCTATATTTGAAGAACAAAATCCCGACTTTGAATGAGTGATCGTGGATTCTCTTGTCGTGTTGTTGTTTAGCGAGTTGTTTGTAGTTCACGAGTCGATGGTACGTCGCTAGTCTTTTTTCCTCCACTAGATCCAAGTCGATCTGCCTGTTCAAAAGATTATTCACTGGGTCATATAAAGCGACCCTGATGTTTGGTAGAGCCATTTCAACGGGAGTCATGGCCTCTGATCCATAGGTAAGAGCAAACGGTGTTTCTCCCGTGGGCGTTTTGATCGTGGTGCGGAGTGCCCAAAGTATATCGGGTAACTCGTCAACCCACCCTCCTGCTTTTACCTTGTCGTCCACGCTCTTCTTCAACATCTTGATTATTTGTTTATTGTCGGCCTCAGCTTGGCCGTTTCCTTGAGGATAAGCCACGGATGACTGTCAGTGTTTAACTTTGAATTCCTCACAAAGATTTGAGAAGTCTTTCCTGAATTGTGGGCCGTGGTCTGATACAACTGCCCTTGGGATGCCAAAACGTGAAAAGATCTGATCGTGTAAGAAATAACCCGCCGCTTTCGCGGTTATCTTGACCATAGGTTTTGCTTCAATCCATTTTGTGAAATAATCCACAGCTACTATGATAACTTTGCATCCGCCTCTTCCTGGTGGAAAAGGTCCGATGAGATCGAGTCCCCAAATGTCGAAAGGCCATGGTGCGGCTACGATGCTCTGTTCGACAGATGGTATCCGACGGATGTCCGCATGCTTTTGACATTCTGGACATTCTCTAACCAATTTTTCTGAGTCCTTAAGGATTGTCGGCCAGTAAAACCCTGCGGTTATGACCTTCTGGGCTAAGGAGCGGCTAGCGGGATGGCCCCCGCATACCCCTTGATGAAGCTCGATAAGGATTGTCTTGCTTTCTTCTTCTCGAACACATCGCAATAGAGGCTTTGTCGCGGACCTTCTGTACAGAATTCCATTGTTTATAATATACCTGGCCGCTCTTTCTTAAGTGTGCGAGCTTTGTCCGCCCCATCGGGTAATATGCCTATTTCAATGTAAGCCTGGACCTCATCGATCCAACATGTAGTCGGCCCTGGTGTGTCGATTTCCATGATTTGTGTTTCCTCTATAGCAGGTACAGCAAGATATTCTATCATTATTGAAGGATCTGCAAGCTCTTCTTTGAGTGATAGTTTAGAGAGATAGTCTGCTCGCTCATTGTCCTCTCTCCAATTCTGATGAACTCGCAAAAGTTGAAGCCAGTTTTTAATCGTCGAACAATCTCACCATACTTTTCGAGAATACCACAGTGCGTGTCATAGTCCCCTGAGATTTGGTTGACGATGAGTTAGGAATCACAAAAGACTTCAACATTTTCCACGTTTAACTCCTTGGCTAGTTTGAGCCCGGCTATAACTGCTTCGTACTCGGCTTGATTATTCGTGGCCGGGAATTCGAACCTTAAAGCTTTTTTGATTTCCTCCGTCGTTCCAGGTTCCATCAAAATTACTCCGGCCCCACAACCATTTCGATTAGATGCCCCATCGACATATAAATGCCAACATTAATTGGGTTTAGTCTTGGCCGCAGCGGGCTCTTGTGATAATGGCGAACTAGGTTGTGGCGAGCTGAAACTTGTCTCTATAATAAAACTGTAATGCTTGACCTTGATAGCTTTTCTAGGTTGATATTGTATGTCGAACTCAGTGATTTCGATAGCCCATCTGAGGAGTCGACCTGACAGATCCGGTTTATGGAGTATCTGGCACATTGGACTATCCGTTAAGACAATTATTGTATGTGAAGTAAAGTAAGCCCTGAGTTTGCGGGCAGCAATGACAAGAGATTAGGCTAATTTTTCAATATTAAAATAGTGACTCTCCACTGGACTGAAAGCCTTGCTTACATAATAAACGGGATTTTAGAGGGTTCCGGCCTCCTTGACAAGAACGGCGGCAACAGCCCGGTCCGAAGCCGCCAAGTACAAAAACAAGACATCTCCCTCTACAGGGCTAACCAAAAGCGGTGGTTTCCCTAAATATTCCTTCAGAGCTTGGAACGCCTGCGAACACTCTGTGTTCCATGAAAAAGTTTTGTCGCCTTTGAGAATTTTGAAGAAGGGAAGACACTTCTCCGCTGATTTTGATATGAACCGACCCAACGCAATGATGCGGCCATTAAGTCTCTGAACCTCTTTGATAGTTGTAGGCTCTTGCATGTCGATCAAAGCTTGATTTTTTTCCGGATTAGCTTCGATGCCACGACGACTGACCATGAACCCAAGAAATTTGCCTGCTTGGACACCAAAAGTACATTTGGCCGGATTGAGCTTCATTGAGTGTTTGCGGACATTGTTGAAAGTTTCCTGAAGGTCAGCGGCGTGACCGTCCCCAACGGACTTGACAACCATATCATCTATGTAAGCTTCCATATTTCTTCCTATTTGTGAACTGAAGACCTTGTTGACCATTCGCTGATAAGTCGAACCCGCATTCTTCAGCCCGAATGGCATCATTTCATAATAATATAACCCTCCAGCGGCTCTGAAAGCTGTTTTCTCTTTGTTGGATTTAGCCATTCGTACTTGGTGATACCCAGAATATGCATCCAAGAAACTTAAAACTTCAAAGCCAGAAATAGAGTCTACTAACCGATCAATTCGTGGAAGCTGATATGGATCTTTAGGGCAAGCTTTGTTGATGTCTGTGAAGTCGACGCACATTCTCCACTTGCCATTGTGCTTTTTTACCATGACCACACTTGCCAACCAAGTAGGATAGGCAAGCTCTTTTATGATTCCCGCTTGTAGGAGTTTCCCGACCTCTACTTTCACCGCCGCTTCTTTTTCAGTTGAAAATTGATGCGCTCGCTGTTGTATTGGCTTGAAAGTAGCGTCGACGTTAAGATGATGAAGAGCGACGTCGACCTCGACCCCTCGCATGTCCGTGACTACCCAGGCAAATGCGCTCAGATTTTCTTTGAGTAATTTTATCAGCTTTTCCCTCTCGAAAGAACTCAGCCGAGCTCCAATTTTGACTTTCTGGTCAGGGTATTCATCGTTGATGATTACCTCGATTAACTCATCCTCTGCTGTAAAATCAGGTTCATCTCTAACTTGCAATGTCTCGCACTCCACTTCAACTGGCACATGTTTGACAGCGACCCTAATCATGTCGATGTTTTCCATGTTTGGTGGCTTCTCGATTCGTGCTCTCTTATTCCCTGTTCTCATTTCATGTATATATGTTAGGACAGCCGCAGGCTCGCTGATAGATGTTCCGATCATGTCCCCAACATAAAAATTTGCTCGCTGATGTGGAATGGAAGTTACCATCTGAAATTGTTTCAAGGCTGGTGTCCCCATTATCATGTTATAATTGGATTGAAGATCGACTACCAGAAACATCACATTTTCAGTGCGAAAAGGTGCGTAATCTCCCATCTGTACATCTAAGTCGATGGCCCTCTTGACCTGTATTTTGTGATTTGTGAATCCCTCAAGGGTGCCATTATGCGGCCTCAAATTGGAGTCGCTAAACCCCAATTCTTTGAAGCAGTTGTAGTATAAGATGTCGCGGCAAGCTTCTGCATCGACCATCACTCTATTGACACAGGCCCGATTAATGACCACCGAAATGCATAAGCACATATTTTCTAGGCTGATCGAAGTCACTAGCTCACTTCGAGTAAAGGCCAGAGGTTGCTCATTTCCTCGCAAAACTATAGGCTTCTCCACATGTTTGTTAATGGAGCCGATGCGACTCTTGATTTGATTGTTACTAGGAGGAGGCTCAATGATCATTCTGATGTTCCTGTCGAACTGGCGAGCTTGTTGATTCCTCCTGTCCGGACCACCGGCATCTAGTTTGAGGTGATCATGATGCCCGCGAGCGAGTAACTTCTCTATCGCTCGTTTAAACTGAATACACTCGTCCGTTGTATGACCCTTATCTCTGTGATAGCCGTAATATTTGGATGCATCGCGACGTGTGTCGGGAACCATCGGGTAGGGATCAGGTATTTCATCTCTTATTTCATTCAACATCTGGGTATAAGAAATTCTGAGCGGCGTGAAGTGCTCCTCCTTAAATCTCTCGGGTTTTTTGATTTCCCGATCTGGGTTCCTGTGGGTATCTCTAGGCGGACTACGCTCAGTCCTCTGTTTGCCTTTATTGGACGAAGACGTTCCTTCGTTTCCCGCTGTGGCAATGTACTTTCTTGTCGAACTCAGCATTTCTTGCAAGTTCGCTGGTGGGAATAGAGCGAAATAGGATTTCAAGTACCCTGGCTTCAACCCTGTTTCAAAACTGCTCATGACCGCTAATCCTCTTGTTAGCTCGTACACTTTGTAAAACCACTCATAATAGCTGCGGGTACCCTCGTTGTCGCCTTGTCGGACCTCATGCAGGTCGATGTGTGTCTTTTTAGGTCCTCCCACTGACTTGAATTCTGCTATGAATTTGTTGATCAGATCATCCCATGATCAAATCGAACCAGGAGGAAGACTGCGGATCCATGACGCTGCCTTATCTTGCATCGATCCCACAAATGCTATACACCAAGCCTCGTCACTAGATGTACACAAACTGATTCTGCTTTGAAAAGCGGATAGCCAATCCAGAGGATCTGTTGCTCCATGGTAGTTAATAAAATTGGGGTAATGAGTTCCCCCTCTTGGAGCCGCTTTCAGTATACTGGGATGAAGCACACTTGTTCCCCATGTTGGAACCACTTTAACTCCTTTCGTACTCTTTTGCAGCTCCTCTATCTATTTTTTCATTATGCCCATTTCCTCTTGATTTGGGGGAATAGGCGGGAATGTAATATGTCCCCCCATATCTTGCGAGTCCCCATGTCCCTCTGTGCGAGTACGGACCTGACGACGATTCCTAGGTCGACCTGGGGCTGCACCGCGATCGTCGACCACGGGCCCCAGCCGACCAAGTGCTGACTTTCTATCTCCTCTTGGTTGGGACGTTGCATGGCTGCTTTCTTCCATTTCTGACCGCTGGGATTGAACTGTTGTTGGAGGAATGAAAGTTGGTTGTAGCTCTGTTTATGCGGGTTGAGGAGGGGTGAATTTGCGGATAGGTTGGGGTGGTAGTCCTTCGGCAATTAGCAGGGCATTTCCTACCCGCATTTCCTCTACATATTCCATATGCGCTTGTAGAGCTATCTTATATGAATCTTGCTGTGGGGGAGCTCCCCCTGTTGAAACAGCCTTTTGTTCGTTATTCGGATTAGATGTCCCATCGATCCCCTTTCCCTTAATTTTTCTAATTGCTTCTTCGTGAATTTCGCGAGCTCTAGTTCTTTCCCGGATATATGCTCGCATGTCGGTCGTGAGGGCAGGGTTGACATCTGCCCCATCTGACATAACCCTTCGGCTAGTCTCTCCACGCAGCGTGCTTGCTCCACATGTCGGGCGTTGATTGACTAGTTTAGTCGGTGTTGTTGGGTTCAAGTTTTTCCCGCCAGCCATGACTTTATGATTTTTGTGGGTATTTTTCTGGTGATATTTCGGTGAAAGTTGTTTGTGTTTTCCAGGCATCTTGTAGCTAAAATAACCAAACTTTCTTTACTTGAAGATCTGAAACCGACAAAAAATGGTGTATAAACCAACCTGGGTATTAAAGATGGACTCAAGTGTGAGTATGCGATGAAGTTGATGATTTCTTCAGTGTAAGTTGCTGAGATGAGGAGAGCAGCGGTTTCTGGGCTGTATTATCCCAAAAGATCAAACCTTTAATGACCGACAGAGTGAAGATGATGATAACCTCGCCTGAGACACCGTGAAATCGTTCTTATGGTGATGCAAGTGACCTCCTAAAGCTGAATGATGATGAGTTTCCCGGTAACGGAGCGAACTGATGTTGCGCTGAACACCAGATTTGCGGTAACAATGTTTATCTTGAGGATATAAGGCTGATATGTTTGATTTCTACGGTGAGGACACGGTGTTGATCAAGAACAGTGGTGGAGGTTATGTGGTTGTGAAGAACAAGTGAATTAGTCGACAAATTGGCAGAGTTTCTGCTTGTATTAGATTATAGTTTAAAGTTTGAGAGATTGAGATTAAGACCCCTTTCTATTACATTGTGATCCCATATTTATAGGCTAAAAAGTAAGTCAGTCTACTGTTCATCGACAAGACAGCTGAGAGTATATAGCTAAGTTAAGTATGCATGCAATACAAGTGTCCTAGCCAGCTGTCTTGGTCAGCTGGATCGATGGGTATGGCGAGCAGCGAGCAGCGATCTTCGATGAGTGCGGCGAACAACGGGCTCATTTGTGCCTTGTCTTGAAATTAGCTTGACTATATGGGTTGAAATCGTATGAAGAGAATGGGTCCGAATTACGATTGGCGGACAAGATCCGGCTTACTGTTGGCGGATTGGATCTGGCTTGTAGCTAGCGGGTATAAGATGGTTTGTGGCAGCGGCCAGAGGAGATAGAGGCCCAATATCTATGCTGATGGGCCAAGATAATAGGCCTAAGTTAGATGAACAGGGCCCCATTCTGATCCGGGTATATTAATCACCTGTTCCAAAAATAAAACAATTTAGAGTTTCACACAATTCAACAAAGTGGATCAATGCCATAAATTTTAAGAACAACAATCCAAAATACCCTTTAATTATCATTAATGCAATAACTCTAAAGTGATTGGAATGACAATAAATTACAGGTTTGATGAAGAGAAAGTAATAATTGTTTCATTGATATTTCAAAATGACTAACATTTTGAGACACAACCAAACACTATTAATGACTTATATGTCACGACGGAGGGATTATTATACTTCTTGGTGCTCTAAAAAGAACCAATTAGTTGCTCATTTCTCCACGGAGGTCAAGTATCATTCGATTGCTACCTATGTTGCAGAATTAACTTGGGTTACCTATTTGTTGCAGACTCTTGATTACTCGTCTTCTCGTACTCCTGTCATTTAATGCGATAATATTGGGGCTACTCAGCTTAGCGCTAATCCGGCCAGTTTTTTACTCCCACGCGCACATTAAACATATTGCCTTTGATTTTGTTTTATTCGTGACCAAGTTGAGCAAGGTCACCTCCGTGTCACTCGTGTTTACAGTGCTGATTAGTTGGCTGATGCTCTCACCAATCCTTTGTCTCGCGTTCCATTTCAGCGGTTTTGTGTCAAGCTTAGACTAATCCCCGACCATCCATCTTGAGGGGGCGTATTAGTTGTACATATATTCCATAATATATTCTGTAATTACTTTTGTATTTATTGCGTATATTTTGCATTAATGACATGTACTCAAGAGTACTCCAATAGAGCTTTCAATTGTACTATATATGTAACCGGTTATTTTGATCAATGAAATCATTTTTTCAATTACATTATGGTAATACGCAGAGTGAGTGAGTTTAGGATAACTTGGTTCACCTAGTTTTGGTCTTTTCGTTCTCTTAGTTTGCTTATGAGTTGTAGTTAGCTTATTCCAAGTTTTTTTTTTTTAATGTTTCTCTTTTTGTTTGATTAATGAAGTTCTGTTTTTTTTTTTTTTTTTTTAAATTGCATTGCACATAATGTTACTTTTCTCATGATTTTTTGTTTTAATGTTTCGTATCATATAATAATATCCTTGGAATACAAAAATCATATAATTACATCATTTTGTTACTTTACAAAAATCACCGACCTAAATCTAGTACCTTGGTCCAAGTACGGAGTGACTTGAAAATGTCTACGAAGGTCACCGGTTCGAATCTCCTCTGAGGCGCCATATTGAAAGAACTCTTGGCCAGACATTCCCCTAAATAAGAGTCGGATTCTGCAAGCACAACCCTGACCGAATTCCGAATTAGTTGAGCCAGTTTGTCCCGGACACAAGGGGCATTAAGAAAATATAAAATAAAAAATCACCGACCTAATCAATAGCCACCATTGAATAATTGATCGAGACATATGAGAGAAAATATACATTCTGGTCACTGTAGTGACCCATAATTCAAGTCAGGTCGATTCAGACCTGACATTTATTTTTGAGTAGCCCTTGACTGTTCCACGGGATCGTGTAAACCTTCCACCGGATGGTGTGGAATTTAAACAGATCACGTGGAAAATCAACTGGTGCCAGAAATTGTAATTCCACGTGACCTGGGGGAAATTTAATGAGAGCCACGTGGAAACTTGGAACGCGACATGGAAATTGACACGGGCTCGTGGAAACGTATGAATAAATGCTCCAACTGTCGTTTTTTGCTACATTTCAGCCAATACCATCATCTTCTTCACCTAAAATCATCATCTTTTTCACCCAAAATCAACCAACGGGAAATCAATTTATCCACAAAACTTTCAGAAGAAATCAACATATTATTGGGTGGTGTTGTAAAGGGAAATCAACCAACGGGATATCATCAATCTACGCCGGTCTTTCGCCTTTAAACAAATGGGTAAGCATTTCATTTAACATTTTTTTGAATTATTTTAAATATCGTATTTGTTTTAAATTTTCCTTTTAAAGATATAAATTTTCGATTTTTTTGTATGGTGAGAAGGTAAAGCTTCTAGTTTTAGGGTAGTGAAAGGATAAAATTTTGATTTTTAAGCTATTGAAATGATTAATTATAATGAAATTGACATTCATTGGAGGAAAATGTAGTTTATATATTTTTATTTTGTTTGAGTTCAATGTGGTTGCTCGTAGTAAAATACGAAACTTGTGTTTTATTAGTTTGGTTATAAAGTGGCATGTGAAATTGATAAACTTATTTGTATTTTATTACGTTTTTGTAATCGTTTCAGCACGTCCTATGAAATTATCGGTAACAACATAATGATTTTTTTTTAAGAAAATGAACCGTATGACGAATCTCGACCTATTCTATGGTACGCCTCGACCTGATGAGGTTCTTAGAAATGCATGCATCCATAGGGTGTTTTCGAATCCTTCTGATCCGCTGTGTCTTGACTAATCCCTAGGCTTTGTATTGGGCTCCTGGTAGGTAGCTCGTAGAATGTTTCATTAGGTCTGCTCAATAGAGCATCTTTTCCGTTCTCAGCAGCTTGGTAAAGCCTCTGCCGGAAGTGAGGCATCCGTTAGATCGAAAGTATAAGCCCCATTCGATTGGCTCATCCAAAGATCTCGATCTCCTCGTCATCATCAAATATTCTATGACGCTGGTGAAAACAATCTTCTCTTCTATTACCCCCGTCTACTGTTACAACACAACACAACAGAACTTGAAAATTTTACGATTTTACCAAACCTTACCTAACCTAACCATACGTGTGTCTGTGTGTATGTATATATGCTAGTAGTATATATGTGTGTATATTGGTTTCTTGTTTATATACACATATATTTACTTGTATATAAGTGCATATAGCCAGACATCAAAAAACACATCAATATTTTTAAAAATAATCTAACCATGTTTGTGTGTGTGTGTGTGTCTGTATTCGAGAAAAACTAACATATATATATATATATATATATATATATATATATATATATATATTTCAATCCAGAATAAATTTACAATAATATTTAGTCAATCCAACAATATTTGGAAAAAAAACCTAACCGTGTGGATAAATGATTGTTTTGCAGATAACAATACGGTGTCCGTTAAGTTTTTATTTGGCGGAGAGTGGAAATACCATGAAGATAGCGACAAATGGTCTTATAAGAAAGGAAAATTGTATTTGGTTCGTGTGAAAACCGATACGAAGTATGGATGAAGTGAAGGTCAAAGTGTGTCAGAAAGTAGGAATTGATGTCTCAAACAATACATTGATCATTAAACTAATGTACGTAGATTATGACCAACCGATGGATGTTTTGGACGATGATACATGGCTAGGCTACATTGATGATATTTTGAAAAAGAACTGTGAGTGAAACTATCGTCAATGTTGAATCGGTTATGCACGATGACGATACGGAAGATGTGAACGAATTTGACTTAAACGAGCAACTTCACGCAGAAAATGATAGAGACATTGAGGATTTTACATCCGAGTTGGACTGTAATCGAAATTCCCGAGAGCATGTTGTACCTACCACATCAGCCTTATCCCCTCATGAAACTGCCATCCAACCGAATATAACTTCAGCTCAACAAGTTATTGACATCACAAGTGAACCTGCCTACGATTGGGGAATAATTGCGAATATGATTCGTCAGCCAATTCACACACCTCGGCCTAATTTTAGCCAGACAACGCACACACCGTACATCCAACAACAGTTTGACGAGACAAGTCATAATGTCAACACAAATGGAACAAGCCAGCAGTTTTACCGTCCGCCTCTTATTATGCCAACACCGATGCAAACGGGTCCCAATATGGGTGGATCATTTACGAGTTTTCTGAGAGCGCCTTTCCAACAGAACCTTCATATGCCAACACCGATGCAAGCGGGTCCCAATATGGGTGGATCGTTTATGAGTTTTTTGAGAGCGCCTTTCGAACAGAACCTTGATATGCCAACACCGATGCAACCGGGTCCCAATATCGGTGGATCGTTTACGAGTTTTATGAGAGCACCATTAAAACATAACCCTGATATTGGTCACAGATTTAGTACCTCAAGTATTAATCGCAACAGAGTTGTTCATTTCGGTTTAGACATTTCGGCTTCCGAACTTCCTCCATGTCCACGGGCTGAGGCGTTTCAGACTGAAGATTCCGGATTATTGTATATTGGTAAAAAGTTCAGAGACAAGGATGATATGTAGATGAAAGTGAGTTTCCACGCATTGAAAAATAATTACATGTGGAAACCTTTCCGGTCCGACAAGGGGAAGTTAAAACTACGATGTTTTACTTCGGAGAGATGCGAATGGCAAGTTGTGGGTAGAAAGGTGTGTGATTGCAATAACTTCGAGATAAACGAGTACACTGAAACTCACACTTGTGGATTGGAGCGATTAAGCAACGATCATAGGCAAGCCAGACCCGGAACTATAGGTCATCTCGTTAGAGAGAACCTCCTAAAACTCGGCAGTCATTTCACGACAAAACATTTAATAGTGGAGGTCAAAAGAGTATTCAACATAGACCTTGATTATCGTGCATATCATTGTTGATAGAAAGCGTTGGAATTAATCGGCGGAAGCGTAACACTATCGTAATCTAAATTACCCGCCTACTTGTACATGTTGAAGAGTGAAAATCCAAGAACTGTCACAGATATAGAGACTGACCATGTTACTGGCAGGTTCAAGTACTGTTTCATGGATTTGAAATCAAGTATTTATGGGTTTAAGTACTGTCGACCTGTCTTAGTCGTGCACGGTACTCATCTGAAAATAAAATGCGAGGGGACATTGTTAGTAGCTATCGGTGCAGACGCAGGTGACCATCTCTTTCCGGTAGCGTTTGCCGTAACCGACAGAGAGAGCAGGGACGCGTTGATGTATTTCATGCATCAAGTGAAGGGGTAATCGGCGAACGTGAAGACATGGTGTTCATATCAGACAGAGGGGCCAGCATCATTGGTGCTGTTAGCGATGTATTTCCAAACTCTCACCATGGTTTTTTCTACAACCACCTTGTCATGAACCTCAATAAAACATTCGGAAGCACAGGATACTGTCCATACACTTTCTGGGAAGCCGCTTATACATTTTCAAAAATGTGATTCGCAATAACGTTTCAACAGTTAAAAGAGCAGGATAAAGATCCAAACAATAGAGTATCTAGTTATTTGGAGGCTATTGGATTTCCTTACTGGGCACGATCGCATTTTCCGGGGACATGTTACACAATAATGACAAGCAACTATGCTGAAAGTTTTAACAACGTGATCAGGGATGCGCGTAAGTTGAGTATCGTGAATCTGTTAGACCATATAAAGGAACGAGTGGCGGTATTGCGAGAGAAGAGAACTTGCCTTGGCGTGTCGCTCCATGTTAGCCCCTGAAAACGAAAAATTCTTGACTGGAGTCTCACATTCCAGAAGAACCTTCACACTAAAGGCGATCGACCGGGACCAGTTCCAATTTGGGGACATTGATACTAGCGTAAAGGTAAATATGGCTGAATGGAAATGTTACTGTGGTGAGTTTCAGGGACTGAAGATGCCTTATGTACATGCTTGTGCTGCTATAAGTGAGTGTTGCGAGAGTCCCTACGATTATTGTTCTGGCTACTACAAAGCTCAAAGTTTCCAGCGTATTTATGAATGATGCGTATACCCTGTTCCAGTCGAGGATGATTGGATTGTTCCCGCTTCAATTAGAAACCAGAGCATTCTACCGCCTGAGCCTAGACAGAGTGAAAGAGGGGAAACACAAACAACGGGAGCGAGGCGGGGCCGACCCAGGATCCTCAGGATTGCTTCTCAAGGTCAACCTCCTGGCGGTAGGACTAGCAGGTTGCCTAATGATAAGACAGTCCCAGGATCCGGTAGGCGTTGCTCGTTGTGTGGGAACACCGGACACAGAAGGCCTAAATGTCCGTTTCATACAGTGGTTGTTCCTAATTGATACGGTCATTTTGTTCGTCTTTTTTACATGTTTTTTTAGTATTATCTCAAGTCGTGTAAGTTTTTATAAATGTTTTGTATCTTTTTAGGGACATTGATACTAGCGCGATCGTGACTATCTTATATGTTTTGTTTTTTTATATTATAATAGCAAATGGGTATTCTAGTTCAAATGAGTGATAAATAAATGTAATCAAACTATACCATATGGATATGAGTGAACTAGAAAACTAGAAAAACAGAACTTATTACCAAAAAAAATGTTCCCACACAGTGATATGCATAGAAAGAAATCAGGAACCTCCAAATCAAGATATAAGGCAAATGTTAGCAGCATTGAGCGAATAAGATGCTTATGCAATAGTTGAAGTAAGAAGTAAGATCAAACAATCATTTTATAAAAAAGAAAGAGTGATGATACTTTGGCTTACACACTGGGCTTACAAACATAAAAAGAAATAGTAATGATACACTCAGATAACATTAAGATGACGCTTAAATCAACCAAGGAAACACTTTTATTGAAAGGAAACATAGACATATATGTAACATCTACCAGGATGGTGGATGATGATGGAAGATGATAGGGTCGGATTGGAAAGCTTTGTCATCCGTTTCGTGCTCCGGGACCCCAAATCGTCTACACGCAGCCATGATAAGAAATGGGTAATATATATATCCATCGCCGTGCCACATCATGGATATTTATTTCATCCTACCAATAATGTATCTTCCCACGTAAACTCGCTTAGTGAGAACTGCGTAAGAAAGAACGTACAATCAAAACTTGGTTGATCATGATGTATG
Organism: Gentiana macrophylla; assembly: GCA_026214975.1. NCBI lineage: Eukaryota > Viridiplantae > Streptophyta > Magnoliopsida > Gentianales > Gentianaceae > Gentiana > Gentiana macrophylla. Next base: position 25,088,131 of record CM047813.1, read on the forward strand.
GTACCATGAACACGATTCGCAAGAAACTCAAGCAGGACACGTACCCACTCGGCATGAAATACACCAGGAATATTTTCATATAAACCACCTGCAAATCTTTGGTTAGGAGGCCAGTGACGATTCCCACCAAATGCATCAGCCAGATTACAAACCAATTCATCGTGGCCTAAACAACGATGCCACTGTTCGAAAAAGGATTCATCGACTGGGACTTCTTCGATGCCATAGTAACGGTTGATCCAATCCACATCGAAACCGACGGTAACGCCTCATACTGTTGGGTGTATGAATCCAACCTGCCCAAAAAGGGTCATTCTACTGAAAACCAAATAGAACTCACGAACAAGAGACCCATTCATGGTCATGGTAGCATCAGGTCTGTTTGCAAGACCTTGCCACCCAATTCGATCTAATTTTCTTGCAAACCTGGTGGCAAGACTATCCCACACAAGCCTCCTCTCGCCAACTACAGCTCTAGCCATCCAGGATAACTTGAAGATAAGCCTATCCCCTAGATCATGGAACTGAGTTAAGAGTGTATGCTCGTCGTATGACACATTTTCATCGTCCTCGTTGACAAACATAGGGCAGTGCGGGTTATCATACCAATTGGGAGAATCTGGGTCAGATTCTATGTCAGACATTGGTTGGAATGAAATAAACAAATATGTTTGTATAGAGAAACAATGTGAAAGACTTGTTTCCTTGACTATAGGGATGGCTGCATCATATATATAGGGCTCATTGTTCGTGAGTTCTATTTGGTAATCAATGGTTAGTTCGTGCTAAATTAGCACGGAATCATTCAAAATTCACACGGAATCGTTGGAATTCACACGAGTCATAATTCACACCGGCCTTCTCAATCAATGCTAGTTTTGACTAGTCATTGATGTCCTGTTGATGTTGTACGTCGTAGGGGTCATTAGGGTGCAGATGTAGTATTGTCATTGATACAGTGACACGTCTTTTCACGTGAGTAATCAATGGTTAGTTCATGCTAAATTAGCACGGAATCGTTCAAAATTTACACGGGATACTTGGAATTCACACAAGTCATAATTCACACCACCATTCTCAATCAATGCTAGTTTTGACTAGTCATTGATGTCTAGTCGATGTCGTACGTCGTAAGGGTCATTAGGGTGCAGAGGTAGTATTTGTTGAGTGGTGACATTTTGTCTGATAACTACTCGAAACACGATTTAGTTTATCAAAAGAATACGAGGAGGAGTCTCTGATTTTAGTAGAGAATAGAGTATTACATGCTCGGAAATTGGCTATAGCATAGTCTTGGGACTGATAATCAGCCTGCCTCCTAGTGGAATGTTTCTCACTAAGAAAGAAACCATAGACTTGCCCTATATAGTTATTGATGTACTACAATACACTGCTAAACTCGATTAAGATAATTGGTTGCAAAATAATGGTTAACATTATTATGTAAACCGAGAAGTCTACCTAGAAGATGCTAGTGAATTTATGGATAAGGAGTGACTTCGGTTCACACCACTTCCGTAAATGTAGGCATTTAGCATTTAATGCTTGAAGGTAGGACTGCAGATTTTGCGCATACGTTCAGATTTTGACTGTTCGTGAAATGCCTTAATGAGACGAGTGAAGGTTGGTTATAAGATTCTTGAGATCAGAAAGTGATAGTTGAACTGTCACAAGGCTTCTGATAGAATCTATAAGTAACAGCCTTAAACCTTGGAGTATGGTTACCCAAAGGTAGTTACTATCTGATTTAATCAGACCACGTCCAACATCGGTTGTTGGTGATTACACTAATAAATACTACTAGATCAGAATGTCAATCCACCCAAAACACAGTGGGAGTATGGTTTAACCATTGACCCATTGTGGTTTTATGGTTTTGTGGACTTTATAGTCTGTTGGGGTGATTGATAACCTATGGCTCTTAGTGGGTGTATAGGATTCTGATCATAGAGGTTGGTTTGAAAGCCTTAACCCTGTGAATGGCGTTTTGGTACTCCAGTTCTGTTCAGCCTCTTGTAGAACCACCTGAGTGTCTCAGGCCTAGTGGGAGCAATTCGATCTACACGGAAAAGAGTCGAATGAATATAAAAGTTTAAACTTTCAGCGCAAAGCTGAGTGGTATAGGGATGATTCCCTGACAGGTAGAGATTTAACCAGACCTTGAACTCTCTCACCACTCAGTCTTGCTAGATTTCGTTAGAAAGCAAAAAATAGGGGTGATTCCCTGAGACTTTCTTGCCAAAAAACGGAGTCTGGATTCATTCAGAAAAGAAGGGTCTTGGTTAGAACAAATGGCAGGATGACTGCCGGGGCTTATATCCTTTCTGGATTTAAGAGAACCTCTCGGTCATTTAAAGTCACATGTTTTAGAATATGTGGACTTGACAAGAATATTGATAAGTCTTTCGTAGATCGGATATCAATATTGGTAAAGTAGTAGTATTAGTGTTCATGAATGATAACACTAAAACGGTTGGAAACAACATGGGTGTGCTATCTGAAGTCGGAAACTGACACGCCTAGATTCTCTGGATGAGAGAATTGGACTATATTCTAAGAATCTGATTCTATCAAATTCACGAGAATGAGTCATTGGCTATCCCACCTATCTTATTGAATAAGATGATCATGCATATACGTATGCAACATTCATCGAGAGTAGTCATACCCTACCTCTCAGGAATGATTCTCTAAATCTTCGGATAAAGAGAAAATGGGATAGAGTCTCTCGTATCGAGCCGACAACCAAACTAATCAGTGTACCAAGTTGAGTGCTTGGAGGGTACGGCATTGAGGGATATATCTCATATGCTTTTAGAGCAAGTGGGAGAGTGTTGTGAATAAGATGAGAATGGGTGTGCTCTAAAACAATTATTACTTGTCATTTCGTGCAAGTGGGAGATTGTTAGGTGTAGTGCCCGAAAGACAATTTGTGTAATTGTTTTTGGTGACAGAATTTATCTCACCTTATTACTTGCTTTGTGCTTGTAAGTAATACATCTTTGCAAACCCTAAGTATATCAATATGTAATCGCTTAACTCAGTGTATGGCATGCACGTGAGGATTGAGTTAATGGTGATATACTTAAACTGTTAGTCCGTGGTGAAATTAATCAGAGTTTAGGGTCTCTTGATTAAAACACCAATAATGCGCCCAGAACACCTTAGGGTGTGATAGTCTTATCCGGACTATCGGTAGAGGGTACCTGATAACGGTCATTTTGTGCCCGTTATTCCATGACCTTTATCCCCGATTCTAGTTTAAAGGAGCTATAATAGAGTAATAATAAGTCGTAATACGCCTAATTTGCATATGCCGAGAGTTACGATTCATTATTATGTATTATGAGGTTTTATTATATTATTTGATATTACAGACTGTATTTCATGTGATATTTGTAGTAACTCATTTGGGAGCACAAGGATGAACTTCGGAGAAGCTTTGATGGATCATGCATTTAATTAAGAAGGCCCAAGATAAAAGAGGAAGAAAGCCAGGAGCATGTAAGGCTCGGTCGACCGAGCTTTGTGCATTCGATCGACCGAGCTGTGCATTCGGTCGACCGAGTGGGCCTACTGATCGAAGAAGTTCGGCACATTATTTGAGTCGGTTAGGGTTGAGTGTCGGCATTTTTAAGTCGGTTTTCTATGACGGCTGAGGCTCTATATAAACACAAGTCCTTTGTATTTTTTATTATGCATTCACCACTTTTCATTCATACAAACATATAAGCAAAATAAGGCTTGTGGAGGTTGCTAGGGTTGCAAACATGTAAGCCCTAGTTTATTTTCTCGTTTCCTTTTTAGTAATCAATTTCCCAATTATGCTTTGATTGTTTGAGTAGTTATTCATATCTAGATGATGTAGATCTAGGATATGACGTTAGGGCAGTGGTGATACCTTGTCTATAAGGATCCCATATCCTACGCCCCCTCTACCTAATATCTACGGATGAATCGTGTGTTTAATTTACGTGTATTTAGATTAGTTTATATGATGTCCTGATGATTCGCTATATAATCCGATTTGTATATGAAACGCTGAGAAATATGTTCGGGGATGTAAATCTGGAGAGTTAGACTCTCGGGTGACCGAGAGGTGTCACTCGGTCGACCGAGAGTGCCTAGTCGGTCGACCGAGAGTTAGCAAACCTGTTTTCATCCGTTAATCAGTCACGTCTTTATGATTAGGTTAGCTTAATTGAATTTATTATCTCAGTAGGTATGGCTATGGCTACGTCACTCGCTTAATTTAATTAAAACGTGTGAAAAGGAAATACCAATATAAGACTCTTAGGTAGGCTTAGGAATTGATCTTCGGACGTTCAGCGTTATCTAGGTAGGTTTATATTAGGGAATTGCGCGCACCTTGTTACACGTAGATCGTAAACTAGCATGAGACTATAACTTGGTAAGTGTTAGTTGGACGAGGGTTTGAGTGATAAATTCAGGAAGTACGCCTAACCAAAGGAATGTTGCCCGGACGAGGTGTACGGTCAATATCGGCATCCTTAGAGTAGTAAGCGTGTGAGTTATATGAGATGGAGGCACCAAGAGGCGAAGTCACGTAACAATAACACGAGTGATATAGTGACCTATCGGTGCTACATCAAGCTTTAGAGGATGACTCCGTAGCCAATATAAATAGATATGAACGGATTAATAGTTGATGAGTTTTGTTGTCATATAAATTGTCTAGATCCAAATGATTATGGTTATAATTGGGCGATTGATTACGTTATGTGTTTACATGTTGTTTATATGTTTGAGTGTGTCTTTCTTTTCTCGTATTTTTATGTTGGTCATAGACCATATTTGTCGACGAAATAAATAGGTTGACTATTTAAGTTAGGATCCACAAATTGATTCTCTCGTGGGATCGACCTCGACTCTATCTAGCTATCTGCGATTGAACCTAGTTCACTTGCTAGTGGTTATTTAGGCATCGAGTTAGTAATTTAACTTGACCTCAATCAAGTTTTTGGCGCCGTTGCCGGGAATCAATGGTCCAACCGCTTAAATGATCTACTTGCTTATTTCGCTTTTTTGTTTTACATTTTCTTTTACAAGTGAGTAAAATAAAAAAAAAATATATTTATATGTATATGTTCTCGTATGTTCGGTCGATCGAACAATGCCGCTCGATCGACCGAGCCCTTTCATTGTTCTATATTATCGACGGCATTGTTTTCCCTTCGTTCGCTTTTCCCCGTCAAGAGGTTGTAAGCCTAGCAAAGCAGTATGAGCAATCGATCTTGTTGTTAGTTTATTGACCGTTTGTTGTTTTTCTCATGTTGCAGATAATCGAACTAAATCACTCAGGTAAGATTGTTCGTGATACACAATATGTCATCAAAACAATTTTCCAAGGTTAAGGAAGAGGATGTTAACGTTTTACGAACCAAGACAACACCAATGAAGCCGATGACGCAAAAGTCGAAGGAGAGAATAGCAAAAATGAAAGAACGAATTCGAGGAAGCCGAAAGTCAAGGAAGCAAGTGAAGCGTATGTAAAAGAGGTATGTGTGCTTTAAATCCCGAAGTGATTTCTTGGATTCGGATTGATTCGTATATTGATTATATGGATTACATGTCGGAGATAGAGTCCAGTTCGAGAGTAGCGTAGATATGGAGCGACCTATAGTCACCTGTGCTAAGGAGGCAAAATATGTTGAAGATGAATCTCGGTTAATGCCAAAGTTAGATGACCCAGGGCATTCCTTGTAGATGTTACCCTAGAACAAGCACACTTGGGATTGGCTTTAATTGACTCGGATCAAGCTTAAACATTTTCCTAAAAGCCTTTGCGATAGGAATATGATTCTGACTCCCACAAACACCCCGCTAAAAGTGAGATTCGCGGATAGTACTAGAACCATCATGTCTGGACAAATGAATAACATGATCATTGGTATCGGACAACTTCGGTTTAAGATAGATTTGGTCGTAATGGACATAGAGGAGCATCCGTATAGCCCAATTATCTTGGGTAGGTCCTTTATTAATACCTCTAGAGCTCTTATTCGTATGACTAGGCATGAGATCACATTGTTTGATGCTAAGGGTTCTGAGACTTTTGGGATAAAGAACCCTGAGTTCCCTATTCCGGTAAGTGTAAACATTATAGAAGTCGTTGGTTCTAAACCGGATCGATTCCAAGTTCGGAGGAGTGTGATGATGACAATGTTGACGATCGAGATGAGAAAGAGGTCACGACAATCCTAAGCCGAGATGGAGCCGTCAAATCCCGCACTGTAGTTAATAAGAATGATCTTTGAAGCCTCGTTTTGAAACCTAAGGATAGGAGGAGGAGAGTCAAGCGGCGAACTCGTAGAGTTCGAAATCAAGAAAGCTCATCGAAATCTGAAACGATCCCGCAAGTCGGTGCCTGTTTAGATGGACAGTTTGATTGTCTTTTCGTCAGACGTACGTCCCACGGAAAGGCACTCGTGCAAAGAAATGGCAAGACTTTTTCGGTGAAGGCTAGTCGGGTGAAGACCTGGCAAGTCAAGAACAATTCTTAGAGAGTGATATTTTGGGAAGTCGAGCTACCGACTTAAACTGTAGAACTATTTCTACCCTTCGTTATTTTTATCTCTATTTTTATTTTTCTAAATAAAAGTAGCATGAAACGATAAGAAGTTTTTTCTATTTTGCCGTGTTCCGACGACTGTTGAGTTAAGGATGTGCAAAATAATTTTTTTATTCGAATCGTTTTTATGTGAAGTGAAGTGTAGTAATTGAATCTTTGTAAAAAAAAAAAATTTTGTTGATTAAGGAAATGGTTATGCGTTATTTTACAAATGCTTAGACCAGATTGTTCGATTTAGTCATGATAAGAATAAGGTTGCTTTTGTGCTTGAGGCGACTTATTGGTTAGAGAAAAAAATTTTGCGGTAGGAATCGCAAGAGTGAAATAATAAATTTTGGCATGGTTATTTGTTTTAGATAATTTACGGTGTGTCAAAATAATTAAAATGGTCAACACCATTTATTTCTACATATCCCCATTCACCTTTCCCTCTTCCCAACCATTCACCTTTTTCTCTTCCCAACTTCTTTATTATCCCAATTCAAATTTTCAAATTCCACCTTTCCACCTCATCAATCCCCAACAACTTTTCTCCACCAATCACATTCCACTTTTCAAACTCCATTTTCTCTATTTAACCAACCCATACTCTCTTTCATTTTCTTCATCCTTTTCCCCAATTCCTTCATCCCAATTCTCCATCTCCCTTTTCTCAAACCCGGTAGAAATCAAATGGAAATATTTCGAAAATCTTTATCCATTTCACCATTTTCACTCATCTTGAAAAGCCTAGCGAAAATTTTTTCGATCAATTGATTCGATCCACGGGAAGGATCTGACAGGACGCGTTATCGCCGATTCTCCACACTCGGTCAACCGAGTGACTGTTCTCGGTCGACCGAGAGTCGGGCCACCCCTTCCGTTTGCTTCTGCGCTGTTTACCTGTCAGGATGCCGCCTAGAAGACGCAGAGCCGCTCAGTTCATGGCTGTTGAAGGCAACATTCCATTAATCAACGGAGTGCCACAACCGCAAGTCGGGAGGTATATTCTTCGTTTACTAATCATTTCGTGTAAATGCCCCTGTACATCGAGCTCGGGTCTAGATTTGGACAATTGTGGGGATGAGCTTTTGGAATTGGTGGAAAGTTATCAATGGCGTGATGTCGCCGCACCCCAGGCCGGGTCAACGCGTCAATTGGGTGAGAGAATTTTATGCTTATTTGCGCGCACACCCGACACCAATGTTATTATTATTCGTGGACGACTGTTGTAGTTTCTCCGGTACGATTAATACTTATTATGGGTTGGATATCTCGGAGGACGGGCCGAGTATATGGAGACGCGTTTGATGGGCCCGATGCTTGGTTGGAGGAAGTTGGAGCCTATCTCGGGAATAGAATGGGCAAGAGGGGAGGTTGCCCGCACATTTGCGGAAGCAGCAGACTTTAGGAGATGGGAGGATAAGTGCCTTAATCGGCTTATTCGTTCCAATATCTTCCCGGCTAAGCATGTATCTACGGTTTACTATACTCATGCCACTCTGCTCTATTGGTTGTACATGGGATGGCTTTGTGAATGTGGGGGCATTGATACGCAAGGAGATGACAGACGATGCTCTCAAGCCTCGGCATACCTTACCTTTTGGTTCACTAATCACTACATTCGTGAGGGAGCCGAGTGCCCGGTGTTAGGCGGCGATTCTATGTGGAGCCAATGCCTATCCTATCTTTGAGTTTCGTCCCCACGCGCCGTCGCTCACGGCCACGATCAAGAAGGGAACCCGAGGATGATCTTGACGGCCGACGACTGAACAATTTGCAACTAGCACCATTCAATCCAGGATGGGATTAAGTATTTTAATTTGAGTGTTGGCATTTCCTATAATTAACGAGTTTTTATTTTGATTCAATTCTACTAGTATGTCGTGTTATATAGAGCAAGTTTCTCTGTTTCCTAAATTCGAACTTATGTAATGTTTTGGACTTGTTGCAATGTATTGAAATGTAATCATTAATTAATGGACTTAAAAAATGTTTAAGGAATTGCTATACCTTTTACGGTCCCATTTTACTGATTATTACAGTTTGGACTAATCCTGTAACGAGTTGCGAGCTTTGTTTAAGATATGTGTTGCGGTGATTATTTTTACGCCGCTCGCTATGGAGCCAATGCTCGTGCTGTTGAATCGCAATGAAGTCCTACGACTTGTTCAAACTTCCACGCTTATCCAGAGCTAAGTTCCTTTTACGAGCGTGTTATTTTGGTTTTTATACATTGGGGACAATGCATGGTTTAAGTGGGGTACTAGTCACTTAGCTCAAATGAGTAATTCCATATATCAAATAATTAATAAAATGAAAAAAATTTATTAAAACTTTTAAACTTAGAATCACATTTACTTTTGTGAGTTCACGATAATTATATCTAATAAGAAGTAAACCATATTTCATGAGTACGTGATCACTTTATACTTCTGCGATTTCTTGATTAGTAAACTTAATGATATTCATATTGTCCGTTGCAAGTAGTTGTTTATTATTCACTTATTCAATAATTGAATCGAGATGTACTACGCTTGTTATAAAAGGTAAAATTATAATGTGTACATTGCATAGATGATTGATTATGCTTACCTAGTGTCAAATTTATCGTCTCGATGTGTTCCTAAAGATTCTAGCCACAAAAGTCGAGTAATAAGCTTGAGGCGCACTGTGTTTGACAATGTTAAAACATCTGGGCTTGTAGTAAATTACCAAAGTAGCCTCGCGCTTGTGGTAATATTCGATGTTAATATTTGATCTAAGATAGAGGATGCTCAGAAAGTTGTCCTTCTTGAGATTGATAGTATCGAAAAATATGAAGATATGAAAAGAATATTCAACTCTTTAAGAGGCTTTGAGTAGTACTCGGTCCCAAGTCCAAAACCCTATAGATACGCTCTTGCTTATTATTCCGGTGCTTGAAAAATTAAAAGGCTTAAAAAGTGGGAATCTTTTGAAGTTGGTAGGTTTAGACTACGAAGTTTGCATAAGCTCTACTCTTGCCCACATTCGTTTAAAACTCAATGCACATGCACACAACACATCGATTCATGATGAATAGTGGATAATGGATATCGATGAGCATAGATGACATGAGTTGATTCGAGTTTCTTGTGTCGAGATACGGTGACCACTGGAAAGTAGTTTATGGAAATAACTTGTTGATATTTTGATCGGGACGATCAAAGGCTAAGTGGGGTAGTTGATAACGGTCATTTTGTGCCCGTTATTCCATGACCTTATCCCGATTCTAGTTTAAAGGAGCTATAATAGAGTAATAATAAGTCGTAATACGCCTAATTTGCATATGCCGAGAGTTACGATTCATTATTATGTATTATGAGGTTTTATTATATTATTTGATATTACAGATGTATTTCATGTGATATTTGTAGTAACTCATTTGGGAGCACAAGGATGAACTTCGGAGAAGCTTTGATGGATCTGCAGGCAATTAAGAAGGCCCAAGATAAAAGAGGAAGAAAGCCAGAGAGCATGTAAGGCTCGGTCGACCGAGCCTTTGTGCATTGATCGACCGAGTGGGCCTACTGATCGAGAAGAAGTTCGGCACATTATTTGAGTCGGTTAGGGTTCAGAGTGTCGGCATTTTTAAGTCGGTTTTCTATGACGGCTGAGGCTCTATATAAACACAAGTCCTTTGTATTTTTTATTATGCATTCACCACTTTTCATTCATAAAAACATATAAGCAAAATAAGGCTTGTGGAGGTTGCTAGGGTTGCAAACATGTAAGCCCTAGTTTATTTTCTCGTTTCTTTTAGTAATCAATTTCCCAATTATGCTTTGATTGTTTGAGTAGTTATTCATATCTAGATGATGTAGATCTAGGATATGACGTTAGTAAGCGATGGTGTACCTTGTCTATAAGGATCCCATATCCTACGCCCTCTACCTAATATCTACGGATGAATCGTGTGTTTAATTTACGTGTATTTAGATTAGTTTATATGATGTCACGATGATTCGCTATATAATCCGATTTGTATATGAAACGCCGAGAAATATGTTCGGGATGTAAATCGGAGAGTTAGACTCTCGGGTGACCGAGAGGTGTCACTCGGTCGACCGAGAGTGCCTAGTCGGTCGGCGAGAGTTAGCTAAACCTGTTTTCATCCGTTAATCGATCACGTCTTTATGATTAGGTTAGCTTAATTGAATTTATTATCTCGGTAGGTATGGCTATGGCTACGTCACTCGCTTAATTTAATTAAAAGCGTGTGAAAAGGAAATACCAATATAAGACTCTTAGGTAGGCTTAGGAATTGATCTTGGACGTTCGGCGTTATCTAGGTAGGTTTATATTAGGGAATTGCGCGCACCTTGTTACACGTAGATCGTAAACTAGCATGAGACTATAACTTGGTAAGTGTTAGTTGGACGAGGTTTGAGTGATCGCCTCAGAAATACGCCTAACCAAAGGAATGTTGCCCGGACGAGGTGTACGGTCAATATCGGCATCCTTAGAGTAGTAAGCGTGTGAGTTATATGAGATGGAGGCACCAAGAGGCGAAGTCACGTAACAATAACACGTTGATATAGTGACCTATCGGTGCTACATCAAGCTTAGAGGATGACTCCGTAGCCAATATAAATAGATATGAACGGATTAATAGTTGATGAGTTTTGTTGTCATATAAATTGTCTAGATCCAAATGATTATGGTTATAATTGGGCGATTGATTACGTTATGTGTTTACATGTTGTTTATATGTTTGAGTGTGTCTTTATTTTCTCGTATTTTTATGTTGGTCATAGACCATATTTGTCGAATTAAATAAATAGGTTGACTATTTAAGTTAGGATCCACAAATTGATTCTCTGTGGGATCGACCTCGACTCTATCTAGCTATACTGCGATTGAACCTAGTTCACTTGCTAGTGGTTATTTAGGCATCGAGTTAGTAATTTAACTTGACCTCAATCAGTACCTATGTGGGGCATTTATATATGATGGCATTCATATAGGACTGGACCGACTTAATCTGTATTTCTCGATATAATTCCGTAATCGAGGAATCTTATTAAATCATTAGATGATCATATATAGATCAACCTTAATCCTGAGGTGATCACAGGGTGCTGCTTGTCTCGGGGTAGTGTTTGATGTGCTAGTTACGGTTCACTTAAATATGTGTTCCAAGCCACTTGTCATTGGCACTATCTCCTGATGAGTGAGTAGTTCTGATTTTCACAGACATGTAATCCATTCCTTCCTGCGGGAAGTAGAGAGATAGTCCCCTTGTTTGTTAGCCCTAAGAAAGTGATCGATCGGCCGAGTTCATATTAGACTAATTGATCACTAGTCAGATATGTGAACTAATTGATCATCAGGGGGTTAATGGTAAATAAGGATAAGTTATTCTGAGTCGGGTTCACGGAGACTTCCTACTTAGAATGGACAGTCTATGGAGGGTTAATCCGTATGTAGTGATTATATCAATGGACACTTATTCACTCTATGGGTTGAGTATAAGTATACATCTATAATCGGTAGAGTTCAGTTTCGGGTTTATGGTGGCGTAATCCCGGAATTAATAATTAATGTACTTATTTTGTTCGATGAACAATTAATTATTGGAGCTACTGGTTATAGGTCCATGGTCCCCAATGTGGCTTCTATAATTCGGGCTGATATTCTTGTTATTTGGGCCTCAGTGATAATTAATTGGCTGGGCTAATTAATTGATATGCATGGATATTATTTAGTTGGGCTAAATAATATAATACACATAAAATATATTTTATGTGGGCTTAGAAACCCTAGTCGGTGGCGCCAATCAGGTCTTCATTTAGCACAATAATTAATTTTCTTGTGTTATGGAAGATAAAATATATTCTTGTTATAAGATTGGTTGGATGACTTGTTATTTGATTTCCTATTGGTCAATACATGTCACAATTAGTCATTAAGGAAAATATCTTTTTATTTTATTTTATTTAATTAATTAGAACTTGGAGACCAATGATTTACTCTCCTATAAAATGAGAGTTATTCCAAGTGTAAAGGGCATGGCAAATTTCGACCTCACCACCAAATAAAGAGAGAAAAAATTGTTTTTCTTGTCTTGGGTTTTTAGAAGAAGAAAAACTCCAAGTTTTTCTTGGTGTCGCATATCAAGGAGGTTCTCATATCAAGAAGGGTGTCCACCAACCACCGTTTGGAGAACACATTGGAAGATCAAGGCTTCTCTTCCCACTATTGGTAATATGATCTTAACCCCCTTGTAGTAGTTAAATCCTTTATTTATGTATTGTGATATATAAATCGTGATCCATCCGCTGCGCGTACATCTAACTCGTTTAGATCTGAGCTTCTACATCCTTCAGTATTGTCATTAATACAGTGACACGTCTTTTCACGTGAGTAATCAACGGTGAGTTCGTGCTAAATTAGCACAGAATCGTTCAAAATTCACACGGGATCGTTAGTATTCACACGAGTCATAATTCACACCGGCCTTCCCAATCAAAGCTAGTTTTGACTAGTCATTGATGTCCTGTCGATGTCGTACGTCGTATGGGTCATTAGTGTGTAGAGGTAGTATTGTCATTGATACAGTGACACGTCTTTTCACATGAGTAATCAATGGTTAGAACGTGCTAAATTAGCCCGGAATCGTTCAAAATTTACACAGGATCGTTAGAATTCACACGAGTCATAATTCACACCGCCCTTCTTAATCAATGCTAGTTTTGACTAGTCATTGATGTCCTGTCGATGATAAATCGACGTCGTAGGGGTCATTAGGGTGCAGAGGTAGTATTGTCATTGATACAGTGACACGTCTTTTAATGTGAGTAATCAATGGTTAGTTCGTGCTAAATTAGCACGGAATCATTCAAAATTTACACGAGATCGTTGGAATTCACACGAGTCATAAATCACAACGACCTTCTCAATCAATGCTAGTTTTGACAAAAAAAAGTTTATATATTGACCAAACCATTCATCCCTCTCATTTCTCGTTTATTTTTCTCGAATAATCTCATTTAGTGTTCCTTTCAATGGTAAACCCGCATGTTCATGTGTTTATTCCCAATGACGAAGTTGATTTGTCGTTGGACGAGCAGTCTCTCATAAGCCGTTTCACAATAGAAGAGGAGAGGCGTGAGTACGTAACTAACTGGATGGCAAGAGCTGTTGTTCCTGAGAGACGATTGAATATGGATAGTCTACCTAATTTGATCAGCAACTTGTTCCGAGATAACGGGTGGCATGTGTTGGAAAGGTGTCCTAAACCCAATCGGGTTGGACCGGATCCGACCGGGTCAGGTCATTTACAGTCTATTTAGTTCATGTAATAACTTTATTATGATTAATAAAAGCACTTTTGTTATTATATATTGTTTATCTTCATATTGTTTGTTGTATATATATAGTAACGTCCCTAGTATCGATCTGTGATAGAGAAACCATGATAGTGATTATGGTTGATGAGATCTCTAATCACTATAACAAGGTTGGTACTTAAATGTCTCTAGTCTTATATATTATCAAATGGGACATTGATAGTATAATCAGACTAGCACGTATTGGATGTCTTCTATCTTTTAGAAGATAGGGATAGATCTCGTCTATCGAAGTGTAGGGACACTTGGACTGTACGTGGACGTGTATTAGAGAATGCGTATGTTAGATTGACCCACTTACATTAAGTGTCACACTATGTGGCGGTTGTGTAATTATCCTTTTGACCGGAGTCTTCATGGCATCACGGTATGGATTGTCATGCTTTGACACTATTGAGATTTCTCCTAACCACGGGGCGATCATGCGGTAGTGATTGGGTATGATATTGAAGCATGCGGAGTATACATGATTGGTCATCCGGGAATCGTGTATCCTATGATTGGGATCGAATATCCGAAATGGCCTTCTTATAAGGAATGTCTAGCTCTCGAGAATCTTTGCAAAGTGGGAGTAAATGTGTTATTCCGAGAGAGCATGATATCCAGATTATAAGATACGGTCGTTAATGTATTGACACTCGAGATACGATCGTATGGATATTGTTACAGCGATAGGATTGTAAGTTACACGGTAACTGCTTCACATGAAAGGTAGTAGTCATTGCTTTTGACTCTTCCGATGATTGGGGGTCACGGTGTGTTTCTAGACGCTATCCCGTGATCGTTAGGCATGAAGGGCATTTTAGTAAATTGCACTTTGTGTCTACGGCCAACACATTCGGAAGCCTATCGGGTCACACACATATGAACATCGAGTCGGATTAAAATGCGGTTATAGTTGATAACCAAATAAGGAAAGTTTATCTCAAGACTATAAAGGTTATAGTGGTAAATTAATATGGTGGTATTTATTTATTATGAATAAATTAAATACAAGATATTAATTATATATAAATTAGATTAATTAAAGAATATTCTGGAAGTCAATTTATTGGCATATGGGGCGCCACTTTTAAGTGTATAAGATACACTTGGATTGTGCACTTTAATTAATAAGATTGCCATAATATTAATATAAGATATTAATTGATTTTGAAAAATAGATTTATGTTAATAAGATAATTATAATCAAATATGATATTGGCAAAATAAATTATAATTAAAGAGATAAATCAATCTAGTTGATTTTCCTTATTTTATTGGAAAAGGGTTTTCTTCTCCTACACACCATTAGGGCGCCACCTTCTACTATATATATAGGAGGTGGGTGTCATGCTCTTTTTGTACAACACAATTGCAAGAGTTCATAATTCTTGTGTAAAATAGAGAGCCTTCCATAGTGAGGTTGTGAGGAAGAAAAGGTCCGGTCTAGCGGCCCGGAGTTTTTCCGATAGCAATCCAAGGAGGATTCGGCGAGGGGTTCGTGTGGAGTAGCGATAGAGGCCGGACGCGTGGGACGGCTTGCGCATTGAACTACTCTCCGTTGGCGGTCAAAGCGACGATCTTATAGATCATCTAAGGTATAACCGTCAAACTACTTAACGTGTTTATTGCATTAAACGAAGAACGATCTAGAAAAGGAAATCAAATTTTAAATTCCGCCCGTTAAACTAGTGATTTCTAACAAACATGGTGTCCCCAAAGCCCATTAAGCTTTCATCACGTGAATCGGTCTATTGTGCGTGAATTCTACGCTCACGGCAGAGCTCAATGAAATGTGCGTCACAGTACGAGGCATTCCCGTCCGTTTGAATAATACATGGATCAACGACGAGTATGCCATTACTGAGAATATCCTCGGGGTTTGATTTCTTTCTTTTCCGGATGTTCTGAACTACTACAAAGTGTGACATGGTTTGTTTTATTTGGGAGACGATCGTGCGGGAGCGTGTGAGGCCTCGGCCTACCCGCCTTTCACCCTGGTCCTGGTACGGTCCATTCCTTCCTTTCACGATTATGTTTCTTGACACCAATACGTATGGTACGGTGATACCGCACCAAAGATTTGATTTGTACGCCTTGCACGCATCTATTACTTTCTACTGACGCCGGAGAGTATATTTTGTCTAGGATTCGACTGGATAGCAAAGGGCAATGCGAGAGATGGATATATATTTTTCCGTGATCTCGATCACATGTATATGCGTCAGGTCTGCCGCGATGCGGAATATGTTGAAGATGATGTGACATACGGCCATGATGACGTTATCACCTACGAAACTTGAATGTGATGAAAGTGTTCATCATTTATTCATGTTATTTTAGTATTTATTTTTTAGATAGATTTACTTTCATTTCGGTTTGTTTTTCTGTTGTTATTTTTATGTTCCTCTACTATAGATGTTATTTTTATGTCCTCTCGACTATATATGTTTTTTTAGTTATTATGTATTCTTGTCGGTGGCCAAAAATCTATGGACACATTCAAATATATTATATATATATATTATAAATTTACAATATAAAAAGCATAGAAAATTTAGAAGATATATATTACAACGCCAAAAGTTGAGATAAAACCAAAATAAATGTCAAATGTTGGACGTACATGACTCCCAAACATCTAATATACAAATTACACCGCTATACGTTGACAAAATAAATCTACGGCCAGTTTGATCCGGAGCCTGTGAAAAGTTTCATCGCTCAGCTCAAATACGCGTGCGTCATTGATGATTGTAAGCTCTATAGTCTTCAGACTGAAAACCGGACAGCGTTCCCTGCATATTAAAGCCATAAATTTTACAACTGAATGTTTGAAATTAACAAATCTGAATAAGTTTTGATACGTACCGGTACTCCGTCTGTGGACATCCAGCCTCGTTGACCAGTACTGTAGTGAATGGTGTTTGAGATGGATCAATCATCCATTGTATTGTCCTGCAATCTTATGATGCCGATAACATTAACCTCATGTATCGAGCCCATTTCTGTATGATCCGGTCAATGTGGGCCGAGTCACCGTCTTTGTATCGGCTGTTGTGCACCGTTATTGTCCATTCACTAAGTGACATGCGCACAAGCACCCAATGCTCCGGGTCAATCATCCAGATAGCATAGGCGATCGTTTTCTTGGTCCATGTAGCAGTTTCCAATGTCAAAACAGCCGGAACCACCGCATCCATGTCACTCTCCCATTTCTCTAGTTCAGGCACAAGAGTACTTGCAAATGAGGCACAACACAATCTCGCATATTTTTCATACTGATCAAGGTAAGCTTCCATACGAGCAGACAACAGTCCCACATACGCGTCAATGTGCTGCAAATGGAATTTATTACTTAGTCACAATATTACGATAAATAAAAAACCGTAATAGATGTTAAAGAAATTCGAATACACGTTTAAATGAGTTTACCTGCGAATTTATCTGATAACCTTGAAACAAAATACAACTGAAAAATTCTCGATCCGCAGGGTAAGGTAAGATTTCCTCGTCGCTTTTCAGCCCCCCTACTAATAACTTGGTTGTATCACCTTCTTTTGATCCGATCCAATTTTTCAGTTCTTTCAGCTCCTGGTCGATAGTCCTCCGAGCGGGTGTGCGCATATAGTCCTCAGGCCATTTTTTACGCTGAATCCACTGGGTATTAGTCTTCCTAACGTACTCAGTCGCCTTTAGGGTCGATCGAAGGCCCATTTTTATTTGAATAGCAGGCTCTTTGTAGCTCCCTCTCCCCCTCCCCCTCATTGTATTCAAACCTGGCATTGCTTGGTGCCTTAGCAGAGTGCCAATGTCCGTCGAACTCATCTCTGCATGCACATCATCAATATCAAATTCTGGACCTAGACCAGCACACTCAAACGAAAAATCATTCAATGGGTCAAGATGGGTGCTTTGCTCTATCTCAGGGTGTTGACCCTGAACAGATGGTGTGCCTTGTGGACCTGAAGACGGCCCAGTTTGGGACCCTGATACCTGAAGCCTGGAAGGAGTAACCTGGGACTATGACGCCAGATGAACATTCCTAAGAGGAGTCTGGTCCATGTTTTTATCACAACCTCGAGGTGTCTGGTCCGTGTTTGTATCGCGAGGTGTCTTAGTCTCAGGCTCACGGCTACCTGGTGTAGCTGAAGATGGCCCAACTTCGGTGGTTGGTGTGCTATGGGTCATGTCGAGATGTGGATGTGAGTCACCGCCTTGAGAGCCTTGTGATACAGATGTCCCTCTTCCGGGCGTAAGTGTACCCTGTAAATTAAAGGAAATGGTGTGAATTTAAATTTCTGTTAACAAGATAAATGCAATTATATTTGTATTTAGGAGTTAATTCGAACCTGTTGCACTGCCGCCCTTTGTAACGCCTCGAGGTAACGCGTATGTCGTTCTTCAACTACTCTGGTAGTTGTTACATGGGCCTCTCTCAGACGTGCCATTTCAGCCTGCATTTCACTCAGCTTAGCATTCGTTTCAGCATACTTCGTTTCAATCAACTTGGCCTTTGTTTCAATCAACTCGGCCCTGACTTCTCTTAACGCATTATCAACTATACGCGTGATTTCAGGCACCAGTGATTCCAACGGCACAACGCCCCCGACAATAGGTATACTACCACCACCTATATCGAATTGTTGAGCATACGATGTTGTAACCGGAGGGTTTGCGGATGTAGACGGGGCACTCATGTGTTCGTCATGACGGGGGCGAGATGGTCGCTCGTCCTGAGCATCAACTCCTGGATGCTCACAGACTATGCCATCCATATTGGACCTTGGGGGAACACGTCTTTGACCAGGGACAGGATCCGGGACAACCACAGGGGGAACATGTAATTCACGAGGTGGAGCTGTAACCTCTACCTCCGGCAACCCCAATGTAGTTACATACTGCCTGTCTTCGGCGGTTGCCAAAATATCAGCGACCATTTCAACCTGCATAAAGGAAAAAAAAACAACCGGTTTTAGATACAATGTTTTAAAAATATTGCTGACAGTGTAGATTGATAAGAATGATAATATATAAATATAATACATACCCATGGAGTAACACCGGATGTAGGATTGACCAAGGTTTTGTAATACACCCCGCCGTCGGTGCATTTCCATCTCAAAACTTGGACAATCATTAGCTCGACCTTCTACCACTGTTGCAAATCTCCCAAACTGTATATGTCTAGGCATGGCATGCAAACACCACACCTGTAACGCGTATAAACAACCGGAGATCTGTGGCTTATGCGGTTTCCCGTTTATTTTAGGTACAGGATCTTTACACTCAAATACCATTTTATGCCAGTTTAACAATAAATTGTTAAAGAAATAATCCCTCCATGGAAATGTCTCGACAACTTGTAGGTTCTCGACAATATAAAAAATCTGGCTCGGTATTACCACTCCAGGGTCGGTTCCGATTATTGAGCCATAGATAACTTAAACTAAAGCCAACCGGCATATAGTTTCAATGTCATTCGATGCCTGAATCGATGATACAATTTTTCCAACGTGGCATTGTTGATGTACTTATGGAGAGTAGAAGAAACATCAAAACACCTTGACTGATCAGGCAATTCAACATCCAAATTTCCAAATTTGTACCCCATTATCAATCCAAACTCTCTTCTCCCGAACTTCACTCTATTATCGCCAACGTCCTTAAAATGAAGCTCGTCATCTCGGTCTGGATAAACCATATTGAAATACAAGAATGCTATGAGCCGCTCCTTGAATTCCCAGTCATTAGATATAAAACAAAAAAATGGACCAAACACTGATCGCTCCAATCTACTCCACAGGGCATTGTCTGGTGTAGCATCTTTCAATAACTCTTGAAGTCTTGTAAGAGTAGCTTTTTCCGCATGGAACCTCAATTCGGCAATAAAAAAGTTTTCGGGTGGATGAATCAATGTTCCACGTGGTGTCTCATAACTTGTAAGCTGCGATTGATTAAAAATGTGTAAATAACAATACTTATACATATGCTATAGATGCTAATATAAACTCGGAAAATAAGTGTATATAAAACTTTATATATAAATATATACTGATATATATATATATATATATATATATATATATATATAACATGATTATATAATTTCTCTCTCCTATCTATATATATATATATATATATATATATATATATATATATATATATATATATATATATAGGGAGAGAGAAATTATAAGCATGTTATATATAATCATGTTAATATATATATAGGGAGAGAGAAATTATAAGCATGTTATATATAATCATGTTATATATATATATATATATATATATATATATATATATATGTATGTATCTAGATAGGAGAGAGAAATTATATAATCATGTTATATATATATATATATATATATATATATATATATATATATATATATGTATCTAGATAGGGAGAGAGAAATTATATAATCATGTTATATATATATATATGTATTTATATATATATATATATATATATATATATATATATATATATATATATATATATATATATATATATATATACAAACATAACACAACAAAAACAATATTCGAAAAAAATATTGTTTTGTTGTGTTATATGATATCTAAATTTTATTGCAAAATTATTCTGGTGTATTTATTTTAGACATCACAACGCAAGAAAAACAATATTAGAAAAACAACTAACCATTTGTCTTTATATATATATATATATATATATATATATATATATATATATATATATATATATATATATATATATATATATATATATATGATGTATGGCTATATGTGATTATATACAAGTAAATATATGTGTATATAAACGAGAAATTAATATACACACATATATACTACTAGCATATATACATACACACACACACGCACGTATGGTTAGGTTAGGTAAAATCGTAAAATTTTCAAGTTTCGTTGTGTTGTGTTGTAACAGTAGACGGGGTAATAGAAGAGAAGATTGTTTTCACCAGCGTCATAGAATATTTGATGATGACGAGGGAGATTAAATGTTGGACAAAGCCAACAGAACAGGGCGTATACTTTCGATCTAACGGATGCCTCATTTCCGGCGGAGGCTTTACCAAGCTGCTGAGAAAGGAAAAGATGCTCTATTGAGCAGACCTAATGAAATATTCTATGAGCTCCCTACTAGGAGCCCCAATACAAAGCCTGGGGATTAGGCATGACACAGCGGATCAGAAGGATTCGAAAACACCCTAGGGATGCATGCATTTCTAAGAACCTCATCAGGTCGAGACGTACCATAGAATATGTCGAAATTTTATTTTTTTGGAACTTTCAAACAACATTTATTTGTCGTTTGTTTCTCGTTTTTAAATTCAAAATTTTTTCCTTATAAAATTAGGGCATTTTCATTGTGATTGCCCGTAACAATTAAATTATTCGAGTGTTATTTGAAAACTAAAGTTGTATCAAATTACACATTTCAAAATTAACTAAGGCATGGAACATGAAAGGGATTTATACTACTCAATTTCGAAACAACCTATAACATACATACAATATCATATAATCGAAATATGTATAATAAATAAACTTCTACAATATCATTTCTAATAATAACATTGTCACTATAATATCATTAATGCATTTCATTCTAAAAAATTTCTAAACTCTCAATTAGTCAAAATAATTACAATATCAAAATTTCTACAACATCAAGATTTCTACAAAATTTCCAATACAAATTTCCCAATATACATAAATCGAAATGTCCAATATCTTATAATCATAATTTCACAATATCAAAAATTATCATTACTACAATTTCCAATATCTTATAATCATAATTTCTACAATATCAAAAATTATACAATCAAAAATTCTACAATATCATTACTACAAAATTTGTAAAATTAACTCACAAATTTGACTATTCATCAAATTTAAACCTAATAAACTTTAAATATCTTACTAGAGGATATTCTTCTAAATTAATGACGGCCATTGTTGTTTGAAAATTGTTGTATGAAGCTTCAATCCACTTCATGTTCCAATTCCACGCAATGTAAAGAAACTCGTGTCAAACACCTTCTTGCCCATGAGATGTATACCCTTCCACGTGAAATTAATCAACAGCTGTGGGACTGGGAATGTGGGGCTGTGCGTTTTTATTTGGTATGTGGGGGCGATTTTTTTCAGATGAAAATTGAGGGAGTGAAAGTGAGGAAGAAGAAGGAGAAACGGCTCTGTTTATGTGTTCCGGCTACCACGGGCCCGTGCCAAAATTCCACGCCGCGTCCCAAGTTTGCACGTGGCGTTGGTTAAATTTGCCCCAGGTCACATGGAATTACAAATTGTGCCACCAGTTGAACTTCCACATGGCGTCTTTTAAATTCCACGCCATCTGGTGGAAGGTTTCCACGATCCCGTGGGACAGTCACAGGCTACTCAAAAAAAAATGTCAGGTCTGAATCGACCTGACTTGAATTATGGGTCACTACAGTGACCTGAATGTATATTTTCTCGACATATGAAATGTGTTTACTGTGCTAATAACCAGCTTTCAGTCTCTTTCCTAACAAACTTTTTTAATATATATATATATATATATATATATATATATATATATATATATATATATATATATATATATATATATATATTAGTAGATGATAAAGTATATTATGTGAATGTCCGTCGTCATCAGATAAAATATGATGGTAGAAATTTTAAATAACTGTGTATAATTCTAATGTGGGAGCATTCATTGGTTCATTAGAATAGCTTGGGACTTTAGATGAACAATAAAATGGCCTGTAGCTTTGCTGTTGTTTATCTTTGATTTTTGTAATTGCTTTGATATTTTGGAATGGAAAAGAAGAGTTAGATGTATTTTAAAAAAAACTAAATATTCTATGATATACATGTATATCAATGTAACAATTTTTTACAAAATAATTTCCCATGGATTGCTATTAAAATCCCGGAAAATGTGGGGGAAGATTCTAGTCAAATTAGAGGCAATATTGTTTAAGGTTGGTTGATGTAAGTGCGTACTTTTTGCTGCTTCAGAGACTTTTTTTTTGGTTTCACAACTGTCAACATCTAAGCTGGAAATGACGAATTAATCCTCCAAATAGTTGAAATTTAACACCAATAATTTTGAGTTCTAGAAGAAAACTAAGAATTAATCCTCCTCATAGTTGAAAATAAACACCAATGATTTGAGTTCTATTCTAATACTTAAAAAGGTGGTTCGTATAATACTTATGTATGGTGACTAAGTTTAAACACTAAGATAAGTCTCATTGACATTTATATATACATCATTTACTTTCATTCATATTAAACGGTGTCGGACTATTTATGTAACGCCCCGCTTAGGATACCGATCCATTATCCTCACGAGAGAAAGCGTTCGGCGCGTATAAAGATTATATAAATCTAATATTATACGCAAGCCTCTACGTCGTCGTATCAAATAAAAGCAAAACTGAAGTTTAAAAGGCCAGGTAAAAACATAAATGCTACTTATGAAAAGAACTCAACATACTGAGGATAGAAATGTAACTTTTATTATATTAGAAAACCAAACGAAATCTAAAGCGTACGAAATCCTCCAAGTGAAACTAAACGAAAGTTACAACGTTTCCCAAAGAACAACATGTCTAATGAATATAAAAGAAAACAGAATAAATAAACGCTTCAACTCCGGCGTCCTCAAACGTCGTCATCAAGTTTGCCTCGAACTTCGGATCTTCCTGTTCATCTTCTCTCCCCCAAACGCATAGAAAAACAATGTATTTGAGGTAAGTACAAAGTACTCAATAAGATATAGAAGTTACAAATTAACTAAGGTTTATAAACAAGTTTTATTATAATAGTTATCTTTATGAGACCGACTCGATCTAAGCTTCATTTCATGTCCATCAACATGTCATGACTAACTGTTTCTAACTTAGCTTATCTTTGTTACATCTGCATTCTAGGGCACTACGCATGATGCTACTCACCACGAAGTATCTGGGTGCAACCTATTAATGGTTTACACCAATAGCCACGGGCTAGTCCCGATAGTATACGCGTTCGGTGAAGTCCCTCTACTCCTGGTGCCCTCTAATGACCAGCAAAGTTATCCATCCACGAGTACCCTCTACTCTTGGTGCCTCTAGAAAGGCCAGCAAGTTTACTCGTTTTATCCGAAAGCCTACACATTGCGATATAGACTTGTGTCTTACCAAGAATGACATGATGTTTAATCTTTTAGTTATACAAGTATGTTTATTATTATGTTGTTATTAACTAGCCACCTAGTTGTTTTCAAGTAAGCTCCCTCACAACTCAACTCTCTTTCCTAGACCTCTAGACACGGACAAGGCATAGCAATTACATAGACATTGATGAACACTAGATCACCAAAGCACAATCCCTTTCATGCCTTTCCGACGGTCCCGGACTTCAACTCCCTTTAAGAGTACGTCCGGTGCTGGAACCAAACGCATCAGAACTCAATCGGGGTTTGTTCGTTTTCATTTAATTTTATTTAAGCTCATTAGAAAAAACCACCATCAATTAATATTGAAATAACATTAGCCACAAAATACATTGTCAACCAGATCGTACAGTAAAACCTCTATAAATTAATACTCGATAAATTAATAACCTCGATAAAATTAATAATTTGTCCAGTCCCAACTTGGGACCAGTACAAAATTGGACCCCAATCGATAAAATAATAAGATAATAACTTTTTTGAAATCCCAAACAGATATATATATTGGTCCCAACGAAACTATAAATTAATAATTATGTATGTATCTTAAAAGATTCCAAATTCTAAGATTATCTAGTAAAAAATGAATCTATATACTTATTTTTTATTGAACTTCAAATCTATATTGAGTTCATCTTTAAATCTCCTCATTGCACTTAAGAGTTGGGGCATTGTCAAATTCAAATAATTTGTGAATATACATTCATAGAATGTGTTTTGGAACTTGTTTTTGTAATTTATTTTTCATCTCTAACTAATATACATTGAAACTAGTATATTGGACTTGGAAATTTAAAGGTTATACGTAAAACCTCTTTAAATTAATAAATTATTAATTTATCGATATAATAATATCTCGCTAAATTAATAAAATATCCTGTCCCAACATTATTAATTTATAGAGATTTTCTTTGTATATTCATATTTTTCTAAAGAAAATAACATAACGCAATAACACCAAACAACTATACATTGTATATTAATTAAATATATATACAATATACATTTATTAAATCAATCCCTTTTTCTTTTCTAAACCTGTCGACAATAATCATACAGGAGTCCATGAACCCAAATAACAAACACAAATAAAATATATTAAAAACTAATCACAAGTAAAATATATTTAAAAAAAAACTATATCTAACCAAATGGAAAACAAATAATAACGCAAACTAATAAAAGTCCTGTTTACTAGTTTTGATGGCCGACCTTCCGTTATTTTTCGATATTTATTTATTTATTTTCTGTCTGCTTTCATATTTACTCTCTTTCATATAATACACTTTTATCGCATGTGAGAGATTAAAAATGAATAGTTGTAATGTATGTGATTTGGTAAAACCTTCTTACAACGGTTGTATTTTAAAATTTCGCTTCCTTCTTTCGGCAACCGTACAAATCAACTGGGAATGATCAAGTCCCTTTTATTCTTTCTCAGTAATGAACAAAAATTAACATAAAAAATAAAATCTACGGCAAAAACAAAAAAAAACACCAACATTGACACAAATAAATACGGTTCAACCTTAAAACTTAACCTAAACATTGAAAAACCGTAATTAATTCGTAGGAAGATCCTCTCACAAAACGAATCAAAACACGATCTAGCCTCTATAAACCATAATTAATTTATAGGAAGCGTCTCTTACCTTTTAGCAAGCTAATCCAATTCCAAGTCTCGGTAAAACCCAAACAACACGATCCTTCCTTCAGAAAACCTTAACAAAGATTTGAACTTTGAGTATTGAAACGACGCTTCTTTTGGCGACGATTCTAACGTTTCTACTCGAATCTAAAATGGTTCAGATCCGTCTTAGAATCAAAGAAAAGCTCTCGACCTTTTATAAGTCTCACAAGCGAGAAAGAGAGATTAGGAGGAGGAAATTCGATTCAAAAGGTCGAGGAAACTAGTGGGGTTTATTTTTTTCTTAAATAGGAAAATCTCAATAATTAACCTAATCCCTTATTTTCCTTAATTACCCTTATTATTAAAAATCAGATTATTTTCCCCTAATATATATTTATCTGAAATATATATGCACAAAATACTGTAAATCCGTAAATCATAATAATCCATTTTTCGCAAAAAGACACGTCTGCCCTTTTTCGAAAAGTCGGGATATTACAATTTATATATCATTTCTATACATGTCGTTAAATATAAGTCAATTTGAATCTCTTAATGTATTAAATTGATTTTAATGCAAAAAAACATGTAATGTCACTCTTTATGTTTGAGTACTTATGGCAAATTGCATCAAACTTCAAGAATTGAAGTATAAAACACAATGAAAACAGAATGAAACAACTTCTTCAAATTAAGAAGATAATCATTGATTACATCATAACATTCGTCTTATTCATTGTCATACTTAAACATAGCTTAAAATACTTAGACACAAAAACTAGAGATCCAGAATGTTAATCAACTTATTGTTACATATCACTAACACCATCCCGAGAGCATAGAACGTCACATAATATGTGTAAATGCATTGCTACCTTTAACAAAGGTGGCACAACACTTATTGAATTAGCATGTATAGCTTCTCTTGGAACATGCTAAACAAGGATGCTAGAAGAGACAGACGGATTAGAGGCCACTCGGACTCTCCTACGAATCCTCTCTGGTCGTCTCAATGGACTTTCATTACATTCATTCATTTACTTTACTTATCATCTTGATGTTCATACTGATGTTATAACTTAAAGACCATATCATGTTTTGTATAGCCCAACAGGAAAAGCCTACTCTTGTTTAACTTTTAGGTTCATTGTAACCATACAATGTTTAGTAGATCCCAACATGGAGAGTCTACCGTTTGCGTGAGTTAATGAGTACCACGACATGTATAGTATTGTCCAACATGGAGAGCCTACTAAATATTGACAACCCGAAAATTGCTAACCGGCGCGGTATATGTTCACTATTTATGCCCGTGAATGAGGACTGATGCCAAGGATCCTCAAAGATTAATAGTCTTTCTTGCTATCAAAGTACTTAACCATGAACGACTGCTTAAACATCTCTTTCATGCTTTTTAACATATCTTATTTTCCTTATCTTTTCATGATATTACATAACTTCTTTTACATTACATGCTAGTACTCATAAACCATAAACATCAAATTTACCACATAACCTTAGAACATGCTTTCTATAACATATAACAAGACATACCATCTAGCACACAAGGCATACTTCCTCAAAAAAAAAAACAAGGCATACCATCTAGCACATAAACATAGAAGATCAACTTAAGAACATGTTTACTATGATCACATATTAACCTTTCAATATCATTACCACAAGATTTCCATGTCTTCAACATTTTGAATAGTATCATGGATCATATGCCTAGACCACATAACAGACCTGTATCTTTTTTGACTTACCATCTAAAATATGAACATGATAATCTTTCATTTTAAACCCTAAAACATGATATTCTAACACTTCACAAGTTTGGAGATTCGCATAGAATACTCATGCAGGCAGGGGCGGATCCAGAAATTTTATCGAGCGGGGTCCGTATTTATTTTTCAAGGTAAACTTGAAATATTATGGGGTCCGAAATAATTTTCTATAGTAAAATGTAGAGTTATAATTGTTTTAATAGGGTCCGCGGACCCCATTTAAGACAAGGTACATCTGCCACTGCATACAAGTTCAAAACCATATTGTTTCAACTGTAGAATATTTGAACTTTTTTGTAGATTCATAAAACAGGTGGAAGGCTGCCGGCAAGCCAATACCTCAGCTTGCCGTTGAGCCGGTGGCAGGCATATAGAGCACATACCCAATGTATGAAAGCTCGGAAGGCAGAAACACTAGCACATAGCAAGAAAATCACCAATTTCACATGATCGCATATAAGTGATGTAAAGACTTTGATGCATGAGTCATTACCTTGATAACTAGGGGAAAGATCAGCCAAACTATCTTTTTCTATAACGAAAAAACTCTTCCCCTAACAAAGATTCAACATAACCAAACTTTAAACATGAGAAAATGCATGCTTAGAACTTAATGAATCTTAAACCAACACTCACAATACTTGGAGGGCGGAAAAGCTTAGGTTGAGAAGGGCCATAAATGCTACAAAGTTTTTCCTAGAACTTGAGAAAGATAGGTGGAAACAATGTAGGAGTTTATATAGGCTTCAAAACATGAAGATTCATGATGGTTGATGTTGCTTTCATCGAATTTGGAAGGCCAAGAGGTGCCATTAACACCCATTAACACTCTAGAGTGACATGAAATGAAAGACTTTTGATATTTAATTAGGAGCAGCCATCTGGCCGGTACCAAGCCCTGTCGTTGAACTTGTGACTTTATTTCTTCTAGGACCCAGCAGGTGTATTCCATACGCATTTCAAACAAATTTGATACACGAGTCATAAATGATCCGCTCAACTGCTTAGACCGTCGTCCTCGCTTGGTCTAAAAGAGCTAACCCGAGTTGATAAGACATTTATGTCTGAGACATATATTGGGTGAGCATCTACTACTTTACGATGTGAGACCTTACATTCTCTCCCCTTATTAGGGACTGACGTCCTCGTCAGGACGGCCAAAACTTGTCTCAGTGGATTTGTCACAGTTTCGTCCCTACCAAAGGTAACTAGAGGCCATCCTTACACCGTCTCTAACGGTGCAACGCATAGTTCTGTCTGATAGTCGACTCTGAATATCATTATGTAACGCCTCCAGACCTGGGGTCTGGTAACGATAAATGAGTCATAAATGATCCGGTCAATTACTTAGATCGTCGTCGCCGCTTGGCCTAAAAGTCTTTATCCGAGTTGATAAGACATTATGTCCCACACTTATATGATGATAGTATTAACTACTATTTTACTGATGTGAGATTTTACAATCCTTTATTTCTAATAATATACGACGTATTTCATATGTCACATAACCCGTAAGTGACGTATCGATAAAATTAGACTTCATGCATCACACATGCAAATATTTCAGGATGATAATGATATTGTCTCATTGCTTCCTTACAATGAGATGTTATTATTAATTCATTCCAAACTAATTAATAATTATATGTATGGAACAATATAGTAGGATAATTTTAACAACAAAATAATCAAAGTTGAGCATTTACTTACATGCGGTCCCCGGGAAAGAAAGATATTCTGTTTTTATCGTTTTCGAAGAAGTACATATCAATCACATATCATTATTAGTATCTTATTTTTAGAAAATTTACATCTACTGAATTTCCTACTAAGGAAGCTTCACGCGTGGCGAGGATCTCAGACTAGCGTCGCCACGTAAAGAACTACTATGAAATTCCTCTGATAGAGAACGACCCCTTATTTTTGGTCAAGTACATAATTGTTTTTTTTTTTTTTTTTTTTTTTTTTTGGTGAGATACTTTTATTTTATTAATTGTATCTTATATACTTTTGTGTTATTAATTGATATAATTATGGTGAATAATTGAATTGTACAGCGATTTCCACATCAGTTAGTCGTCGAAGAAAGGTGTAGCGCACAATTTGAGAATGCTATATATTACAGTAGAATGAGGCCTGGAATCTCAAGCAAAGGCTCAACGCCAAAATTTGTGGGATTTTTATTTTTGTGGACAAGATCCATACTTTTTTTTCAGGTCAAGCTCTTCTCTCTCTTTCTCCATGTTAATGCCTAAAAGCCCAATTCTTGATCTTTGAAATGAAGTGTAAAAATACTGATAATCAGCTTCTTTGATTTCTTGCAGGATTCCCCTGTTCATCTGTTGATTTACCCTGTTCATCTGATGGAGATCTCAGCCCTTAGAAGATTAACTGAACTGGTAACTTAGCCTATGGATATCTCAATTTGAATATGTTTAATTCTTGAAAATGTTTTATCTAAATAATATGGTTTTTGTATCCACAGGGTATGGATCATAGTTTCTTGCATCAATGGCAAATAGGTTCTGTTGATGAGCTTTGTCCTCTGTCCATGGCTGCCTCATTTAATGAAAACTACAATGACATTCAACTTTCTTTAATTCCCATGTTTAATCAAGAACAAGAACAACCCCCTTCGAATTTGTTCGAAACTGAATTCAATAGACCTATAAAGCTGCAAAAAACCAATAGCTGGGGTTCTTCAATTACTGCTGATCAGCTATTCAATTCTACATCACCTTCTTCTGTAGACACTCATTTTACCAAATCAAAGTATCCCAATAATGTAATGAAGCCTAAGCTGGAGATTAATTTCTCTTCAGTTAATAGCCAGGATTATACTATCAACACTTGCCATGGAACGAAAAGGGATCACAGCAAAAGCCCCAAAGTGGCAAATGCTCAAGCTCAAGATCATGTCATGGCTGAGAGAAGGAGGAGAGAGAAGCTCAGCCAAAAGTTCATTGCTTTGTCTGCTCTTGTGCCTGGTCTGAAAAGGGTAATCAATTTCATCCATTATTGATACCATTTTATACCCTTTAAGTTTAAGGGGCTAAAAAAGCAATGTATGATTGACAGTTGACAATAATAAAGATAGCATCTTTGGTTTACCATGAACAGATGGATAAAGCTTCTATACTTGGAGATGCTATTAAGTACTTGAAAACACTTCAAGAAAGAGTAAGTAACCTTGAGGAGCAAACCAAGAAGCAAAAAATGGAATCTGTAGTGTTTGTGAAGAACCATCAACTTCAAGGTGAAGACTTGTCTAATGCAGAAGAAGCAATTACTGAACCCCTTCCAGAAATTGAAGCAAGATTTTCAGGAAAAGATGTCCTTATTAGAATTCATTGTGTGAGAAGGAAAAGAATCCTAGAAAAAGTAGTTGCTGAAGTTGAAAAGTTTCCTCTGTCTGCTATCAATAGTAGTGCCATGTCATTTGGAAGTTCTGCTCTTGACATCACTATCATAGCTCAGGTATATTCATCCTACAATTTCTTGCATTTTTTTTCCCATTCATTTGCTCAGATAAAAAAAAGTAGTTTTACAGTCTGTTGACTCCGGTCACTCCACTGGAAAAAAAAATCCTGGATACGCCCTGCCCTGTATAGTTAGGATACACACGTGGGGATACCCGAGTATCTCGTATCTGTGTATTACATCAAGGGCTCTATGAAAGGTGAAACAAGAATTACTAGTGATCTTAGGCTGCGTTGCAACGATTTTGGAACGCCCCAGACCCCAGGCCTGATAGCGCTAAAATGTGTCATAAATGATCCGGTCAACTGCTTAGACCGTCGTCTCGCTTGGTCTAAAAGGGCTAGCCCGAGTTGACAAGACTTTCATGTCTCACACTTATACGGGATGAGCATGACTTTACTTTATCGATGTGGATTTTACATTCTCCCCCCTTATAAGGGACTGGCGTTCTCGTCAGGACGGCCAAGACTTATCCCAGTGGACTTGCCCCAGTTTCGTCCCTACCAGAGGATTTCTAGAGGTGGCCCCCACAGACACACAACAAAGTGTGGCACTTAGGTCCGTTTGATAGTCGGCTCTGAATACATTCTGTAACGCCACAGACCCCGGGCCTGGTAGCGCTAAAATGAGTCATAAATGATCCGGTCAACTGTCGTCCTCGCTTGGTCTAAAAGGGCTAACCCGAGTTGACAAAACATTTATGTCTCACACTTATACGGGGCTGAGCATGAATTTACTTTACCGATGTGGGATTTTACAGATTTTTACTCCAAATAATAAAAGATTCTACTCTTTTTGCAGATGGAAGAAGGATTCAATATGTCTATTAAGGATTTTGTGAAGAATTTGGATTTTCAA
The DNA here is from genome assembly GCA_026214975.1 of Gentiana macrophylla. Classification (NCBI taxonomy): domain Eukaryota; kingdom Viridiplantae; phylum Streptophyta; class Magnoliopsida; order Gentianales; family Gentianaceae; genus Gentiana; species Gentiana macrophylla. The sequence goes on from CM047813.1 coordinate 25,120,049, forward strand.
CTCCGAAGTTTAATTGGAAAATATAGCAAGCAAGAAGACACTTCCCTTGATTAGTATCTTCTAATCAAAGATCAAGAATGCCAATAACTTTATCCTTTATAACTTCAAGTTTTTTTCACTGCATAACTTATAAGCCTGATATCTCTTCAACCTTTTCAAAACCATAATCCCTAAACCAAAGCTTGTTAATTTTTGTCATGAGGTTCATTTTTCTTGGGAGGGTTTTTTTCATCAACATATTTTTTTTCATGGTCAACTTGTTGACCATGTTAAACTAACCCAACCTTTGTAAAGATGACCTCTCTGGCTTTAGCTGTATATACCTTGTTTTTGCTTTGGGGAGGATGAATATTCATAATTCATCCAAGCCAAAGTGCATGTAAAGGAATAGGTAAAGGGTTTTTATTTTTTTGGTTTGGAGGGTTGGATTTTTAAACAGGTTTTGTTATCAGTGTGGAAGGTATACTTTTTTTTTTTTTTTTTTTTTTTTTTTTTTTTCTAGTCTTTTGATTACAAATACATATTATTGGAGGTGTCTTCTGTCTTGTTGTATTGTATGATTGTAATTTGGACTTGTAACCCAAGAATGTGGACAATAATACGTTTATGTAATGTTGTTGTTACTTTGGCAACAAAAAAAAATGTTGTTGATACGGTTTTTTTTTTTTTTTGGGCATGAAATGATAAAAGATGATATATGGTCTCAATGCAAATTTTATAATTGGTCACTACAAGATGACTTGCGCTGGTTTGGAATCAATCATGTTTCACTATTTTCGCTTGGTCCCATGTGTTTACGAAGGTAAAGTCTTTTTTTACAATTACATTCTCAGTAACGTTATGATAGATCTATTGATATACACCCGAGACGTATTATGAAGGTAAAGTCTTTTCACATCTAAAAAAAATCTTCACACACCTATCTCTTATTTATAGTTTTATCATTTAATTTTTCACTAATTGATTCGGACTCAATTTTAGACAGGATGTAGACTAGTTTACATATCGAATTTCAGTCAGGAGGAATCAACTGTGTTTTCAAACCGATATTGTGTATAGAAAAAACCAGCATCCTGACTCAAATATGGTTAGAATAAAAATTATTTCATGATTCAAATTCGGTTAGACAGACTGTTAATTAGTTTACGGATCGAATTTTAGTCAGAAAATATCAATTGTGTTTTCTGATCAATATTGAGTCTAGAAAAAAAAACATTCGACTCAAATTCGGTCAGAATAAAAATTATTTCACTCAAATTTGGCCAAGATAATATATAAGTGTGAAAAACTCCCCCATTATGAAATGTGTTTAAAATGGTGCGTCATTTTTCATTATCCTATATTCGGTGGTTAAGTTTGAATTGATGAAAGATGATAAGTTTACTCCAAAAATCTAGATTAATAACATCACTTTCTAGAATTGGTAGACGTTTGAGAATAAACGTATATTTTCTAGAATTGGTAGATTAATATATTAGTACTTTCCAACTGTATATCTCACTGGAAGATAAGCGCTCATCCTGCGTAAAGTTAATTACACGCTTAGAACTTCTGCTGGCACAAGTGAGAGGTCCAGGGTTCGATCCCCCTTCCCTCCTTTCGTTTCAGAAAAATTAAAAAAAAAATAAAAAAAAAACGGTATATCTCACTGAGTTACATGCAAAAGAGTAAAGAAGAATGATGTCCTTTCTAACAAATTACCTGCATTTCCATACTTGCCCTATCTCACCTTGCACCTACCTTACTCTATCATATCTTACAATTGCCCCTACCTTACTTTACTCCATCATTACCCCTTCACCCTCAACCTACCTACCATATCATGTGCATCCCACGTCTATCCTTACTCTCATTTTACCCTACCATACACAATCATATACCTCACCTACCTTATCATACCTTACCTCACCTCACCCTCACCCTACCACCTCCTATCATACGTCGCCATCTTACCTTACCCACTCTACCCCCTCCCTTCCTGTCTCAACCTACCACCCTACCCATCTCACTCTACCATGCATCCGTACTCCACCCCACCTTGCTCTGTCTCACCCATACACTACCCTACCACATCCTACCTTACCTTATCCGACCACATTATACCACCCTTACCCTACCTCATCTCTAACTCTTACGTCAACCCACCTTACCCCACCAACATACACCACTCACAACCCCAGATGTGTCACCTATCATGGAATCCGATTCATTTAAATCATTCACTTGGCAAATGCGGTAATGGAATGCTTTCATTTCCTTACATTATATCCAAACAAATGGACATTACTGGACTTTTTGGCTTTTGCTTATTTTTTTACCCTCCTCATCAATCCAGGATCCAACACTTTTAAAGATCATAAATTAAGAAGAATTAATTCGACCGGTCATTTTAACAGCAACCAAGTTCTGCGTTAAAAGGTCAATGGATCCCGTCAATCACGTGAGTGATAGCGGCAATAGTCTTTTTTCAGAATGAGAGTACGTAGAGCATGTGCCCTATTGTGTAACTCGTTGGCCCACCTCGACTTATATCATTGTTTAACCACATTTGTTTCTTTCAAAGTGTTTGATAAATTATTAAGTAGGACAATCAACATGATTCGATACTATTATGATTCAATGTTTATACCGATTTAGATGAATGGTGTGACTAAAGTATATATGATACAACCATATGCATGTACCACTCATCATTCAAGAAAAACGAAGGGGTGTGATTGGTCAATTTGGGAAAAGTATATATGACAAATTTTTCGAGTTATATTGAAAAGGAGTGGCTTTGATTGTCTAGTTGGTGACACGCTATCAAAGACTTTAGTACCAACTCTATGATTATCACTTAAAATAAAGAAAAATCGTTATCAGTCTATGATTACCATTAAGTCAAAAGAGAATTGTTGAATGAAATACTAAAAGATGCTTTATGGAAAGAAGGATGATTTCGGCACCGAGAAAGTCTATAAAATTTGTCCACCGATTCATTTTACATCATATGTTTTGAAATTAATAAAAACACAAAAACAAATACTAAAAATATGGTCCACACAAGCATAATTCGGGGATGATTTTATACCATATTTCGGGAACTCATCCTTTTCCTTATGGAAAAGAGACAAAATGTAGGTGACAAAATAGAGGAGTGGAGATTTTGGGCAAGACTTTCCACTTATTCACTCCGGTGGGGTTTTTTTAATTTTTTTTTTTTTTTTTTTTTCCCGGGATACGAAAGACCTAATTCTACGGGGAGGGGAATCGAACCCATCTAATCATTTCATTGATGTATTTACCCATTATTTCATTCATTTTGTTACTTCATTAATATTTCTTCATCAAACATTTTTATTTATTTACAAATGAAATAAATTTAAACTAAACCATCTAATCAATATCTCACTACTTCTTTCCTCAAAAAAAAAAAAAAAAATTATATATATATATATCACTACTTCACTTTATTCATTCTACTATTTTATTTGTAACTTATTATTTTATTCATTACATTACTTTACTACAACTTATTTCATCTACCATTTCTTAATATATACACGAATTTAAAAAACAAATACATGTCAACTATCTAAATATTTCACTTTACTTGATTTCACTTCCCTCAAATCGAATCAAGTCAAAATAATTAAGGGTTAATTACTTAAAAGTATAGTTTTTTATACTTATATTAGCCCATGGGACATAAAAAATCATTGAACTTATAAGGACATAATATATCTACATGGACAAAATCACTTCTAATCTAATAAAATAACCTAAAATCATCCAAACATCCCCAACGTCCTCTCCCTAGATCTCTCAATTATCTTCTCAAAGAGCAAAAGCGCCGCACTCAAGTGCACCATGGCGTTTTTGAGTTGTATGAAGATTATTTACTTAAAAAAAATGAATTTCACTTTCGTGTATTAGGAATTTTCAAATCGAATTGGAAAGTGTCGACCACACTCGCCCTCTCTCGTAAACCCTTCTTCAAAGACAAAGAAGAAGAAGAAACAAAAAAGATGAAGAGTCGCCGTGCCGCCATGATCTTCCCTGAAGAAATCGTTGAGGATATCATTGTTAAGTTACCAAAGTGAAATCCATCATCCGCTTTCGAGTGTTTGTAAATCATGGTTTTCTTGCTAATTTGCTATGTCTTTTGTCATTCGCGATAGTGAGATGTTCGATCGTGGTTTTAACCATACGCCTATATGATGATGATCAGAGAGAAACATCGGCGCCATGGTTTCTCAAATCCATGGATGATTTGATAGTGATGAAGCGGTGATTATGCATTGCCCGTGCTTGATTTTGAGCTTCCCGGTTATCTCCAAAACGCCGCACTTTTCTAGATTTGGTGGGTCATTGCAATGGCATTATGTGCTTGAGTGATTTTGTTGGGCCAGCAGAGAGTCAAGTATACAACCTCAGTCAAATGCTTGGAGTGAATTGAATGATTTTACTTTTGTCTTTTGATTATGCGACTAAATGTTCCATGTTCTTCTGGGGTCATCTTTGGTGTGTAAAATCAAAACTTTTGGGTGAAGAATGCTCACTTGCAAGCGTGGCTAGTGAGTTGTTTCAAAGAAAAGGAATTTCGGAAGGTTGGTACAATGGTGACGATGATACTTTTTACTGTTCTTTTTGTTTTGAACCAAGAAGAGTCCCTTGTTTTTGTTTCGCACGAACTTCAAGATCTTCCGAGCCCGTTGTGAATGTAGGTAGAATGAAGAAGCGTGGACCAAAATCTATTCAATTGGACCTCTAATACAACCCATATTACCGATATCTTTCTTGAATGAGCATAAATTCCTTTACAAAACAAGGATTGAAAGCTAATTTTACGCTTTCGGTCGTCGAGCTATGTAGTTTGCAATGATTTTAAGAAACCTTGAGCCGAGTCTCTTTTTCCGGACCCTTGTTTGGAAATGGAAATGGGAGTATGTAGGCCAAGTTTTGTCTCAATCAAAATGTGAAGAGATGTTTCCTCTCAAAAAAAAAAAAAAATGTGAAGAGATGCATGGATGGAAGAAATGATTTCATGGGTAAGATGATTTCTATAAATGTTTTTAACGAAGTTTTGTTTCTTTTTATATTGATGTTGGACGAATTTGGTATGTTGGAAATGTTTGGATTTAAGTCATTGCTAACTCTGCTTTTTCATCAGTATCTTGGATTGCTTTCTTTCATGGTAAAAACAAGTATTTGTAGAAACATAATGTAAGGCTACATACAGTCTAAATGGCAGGACCTCCCTTGAACTAGTATAGAATGCAGCAAGCATCGTGGGGTTTTCGGTTGTTTTTCATTGAATTAATATACGGTAAAAGTAAGTAAAATGGTAGACCTACATGACTCGATCTTTGTCTGGAAAAAGAAAAGAAACAAACGAAAGAAAAGAAAAATGTAACTCCGTTGCCAAATAAGCCAAATTGATATAATTAATGAAGTGACATTGATGTCACTGCAGATGTCACTGCATACATTAGACAACTAATGAAGTGACATTGATGTCACTGCAGATGTCACTGCATAAATTGTTGATGTCACTGCATTAATGCGGTGTCACTTCATCGCGGTGTCTCTGCGATCGAGGTGTCTCTCGCAATGCGGTGTCACTTCATTGCGGTGTCTTTGCATCGCGTTGTCACTTCATTGCGGTGTCATTTCATCGTGGTGTCTCTGCAATGCGGTGTCTCTGCATTGTCAAATGTTATAATATCGCGATGTCTCTGCAATGCGGCATCTCTGCATTGCGGTGTCACTTCATCGTGGTTTTCTCTGCAATGCGGTGTCACTTCATCGCGGTGTCTCGCATTGCGGTGTCATTTCATCGTGGTGTCTCGCAATGCGGTTTTCTCTGCATTGCGGTGTCTCGTGATCGTCAAATGTTATAACATCGCGATGTCACTTCAGCGCAGTGTCTCTCGCATTGCGGTGTCACTTCATCGCGGTGTCTCTGCGTGATCGCGTGTGTCACTGCGATCGCGGTGTCTCAGATCGCGATGTCTCGCATCGCCAAATGTTATAACATCGTGATGTCTCTCGTGATCGGGGTGGTCACCGCATCGCGGTGTCTCGCATCTGGGTTGGTCACCGATCGTGGTGGTCTCTACATCGGAGGTGGTCATTGTATCGAGGTGATCAATGGATCCGGCGTGGTCAATGCATCGTGGTGTCACTTCGTTGGCGTCTCGCATCGCGGGTGGTCACTACGCCAGATTACTTCATCGAGGTGTCTCGCACGCGCGCGTCTCGCATCATGCGGTGTCTCTGATCGGGGTGGTCGCCGATCGCGGTGTCACTTCATTCGCGGTGTCTCTGCATCACGGTGTCGCTTCATCGCCGTGTCTACATCATCGCCGTGTCATTTCATCGCGGTGTCTCTTCATCGCGATGGTCATCGATCGGGCGTCGCGGTGGTCAATGCATCCGGATGGTCATTGCATCGGCGGTCATTGCATCGGCGGTGGTCAATGCGTCGCGGTGGTCATTAAATCGCGGTGGTCATTGTATCGGTTATTAAAAAAAAAAAAAAAAAAACAAAGACACTGGAAAAAAAAAAAACTGAACAGTGCCTGCGAAAAAAAAAAAAAAAAAAAAAACAAAACCATGAACAGTGCCGGAACGGAAAATAAAAAAAAAAATAAAAATAAAATAAAACTAACTAACTAACAGCGTCTCTCTTCTCCTCCTTTTTTTCTTTTTTTTTTTTTTAAAGATTTTGAGTATTTACATACATATCTAATTTGTGTCCCTATATGTTCAACAGATTCTTTTTTGTCCTTATGTTCAATAAGTTCGTTTTGTATACTTTTGAGCTTTGGCCAATAATAATTAATATCTAATCAAGTCGAAATAATTCAATATCAAACGAATCCTTGCTTAATTGGCCCTCTATTGTAATATTTAATTTAACAGTATATTTGATATGCCAATCGATAAAAACATAAATAAATAAAAACAGTATATATTTGATATGAAATTAAATAAATAAAAAAAGGATATATTTGATATGATACGTCAATATAGTCATTTAATAACCGATAGAAGCCCATCACAATGGCCTAAGGTTAAGCACCTTGGACCTTTCGGTCCTAAGTAAAAAACCCATATACACTCTGTGTGTGTGTATGTATAGGCAAAAAGCCTAAGCAAAATTACAAAATTTCAACGTAGAAAACGACTATATGCTATTTACATTATATTCCAATTCACTCCAAGATTCTTAACGCGCTCAACAATTTTGGAAACAAAAGTGTGTATTGGTGGGAGACAGCTATTTGCCTCATGATTAATTTGATTTCGCCACTATCAAATGCCGTAACTTGTCTCTCGAAACGTAACTCAAATTCGTACAATTCACATTATCGTCAATCCACTGAACCATGGTTGTACTGTAAAATAAAGCTCTATGGGAATTATAGGGGACATGAGAAGAACAAACTTGTCGTGCCCAATCGTAGTCCCGGCATGCATGCAGAATCGTTTCGGTGGCAGCATCACATATGGGACAAAGGGGTGTATCGCTTACATGTCGACCATGAAAAAAATCCATAGTTAAAAGTGCATTGTGTCGCATCTTGCAGAGGTGAGTGTTACCTCTCATTGGGCCTTTAATAGTCCAAATATTATTCCAGGCATGCATATTTGTAGTATTGGTCGTAAACGTATCGAGAAGCCATGATAGCCAGTGGTGACTGTGTAGTGGCCTCGAGAAGTGTGCAGCCATAATGATCGTCTGTAGAAGAGATGGTTGCTTCACTGAGAAGCTCAGAAGTGATTCATATACTACGCCAGGTGTGCAAGGAATTGGGCTTTGCAAGATCTAAACGGCTTCCGTACAGCTTAATGTTAGGAAATCTACACGGGAACGCAGCGGAATTCAAAATTTTGATTTCCTTTTACCCAAGATCGACTTCGTTTAAGCAATAAACAAATAAGCTAGTAGACGGTGGTTACCTTGGTTGATCTAAAAGATCGACGCTTTGATGATCTAAGGAGAGTAGTTCAGATAGAGCCGCCCAAGTGTTCGGCCTCTACCGCTAGTCCGAATGACGACCCACCGGAATCCCATCATGGATTGCTATTGGAAAACTTTGGTTGCTAGACCGGCATTTTTCCCCTCTCTCCAACTCTCTATAGGATGCTCTCTATTTTACACAAGAGCTATTAGCTCTTGGAATTGTGATGTACAAAAGAGCTTGACACCCACCTCTTATTTATAGTGAGAGGGGCGCCCCATCTTGGTGTGGAGGAGAAGAAAACATTTTTTCCTAATAAAATAAGGAAAATATATTTGATTGATTTATCTCATTAATATTCAATATCCAATATTAAATATTTCTAATATATTGTCAATATCTTATATTGATTATATTTATCTTATTACCATAAATATATTTTTCCAAAATCAATTAATATCTAATATTAATATTATGGTAATCTTATTAATTAAATTGCACAATCCAAGTGTATCTTAATACACCAAAATATGGCGCCACATGTATATATATCAATACACATATATTTAATCAACTTGATCAACTAGTTAGCCAATATTTACGTGTGTCATACACACACAAATTTTCGGCCACCAATATATAATATATATATATATTTAATTAATCAACATAATTAATATCTTGTATTTTATTTATTCATAATAAATAAATACCACCATATTAATTTACCACTATAACATTTATAGTCTCGAGATAAACTTTCCTTATTTGGTTATCAACTATAACCACATTTTAATCCGGCTAGATGTTCATATGTGTGTGACCCGATAAGCTTCCGAATATGTTGGCCGTAGGCACAAAGTGCAAATTACGAAAATGCCCTTCATACCTAACGATCATGGGATAGCTTCTAGCAACACACCGTGACCCCCAATTATCGGAAGAGTCAAATGCAATGACTACTACCTTTCATGTGAAACAGTTACCGTGTAACTTACAATCCAATCGCTGTAATAATATCCATACGATCGTATCTCGAATGTCAATACATTAACGATCATATCTTATAATATGGATATCATGCTCTCTCGAAGTAACTCATTTACTCCCACTTTGCAAAGATTTACGAGAGTAAGAAGGTCCTTTCGGATATTCACCCCTACTGATAGGGTACGCGATTTCCAGACGACCAAACATGTATACTTCGCATGCTTCAGTATCACACCCAATCACTACCGCATGATCGCCCCGTGGCTAGGGGAAACCACAATAGTGTCAAAGCATGACAATCCACACCGTGATGCCATGAAGACTCCGGTCTAAAAGATAATTACACAACTGCCACATAGTGCGACACTTAATGCGGGTCAGTCTAACGTACGCATTCTCTAATACACGTCCACGTACAGTCCAAGTGTCTTTACACTTCGATAGACGAGATCTATCACTGCCCTTAAAGACAGAAGACATCTAATACGTGCTAGCATGTTCGTACTATCAATGCCCTGTTTAATAGTACATCAGCCTAGAGACATTTAAGTATAAAACTTATTAAAGTGATTAGAGATCTCATCAACCATAATTGCCTATCATGGTTTCTCTATCACAGTTTAACACTAAGGACGTTATCATATAACAATTCATAATTGGTTCTTTAAATGAACATATATATGACAACAGAATAGTCATTTAATATATGTATAAACATAAAGAAATAGTAGAAATGATCGGATCCGGTCGGATCCTGTCCAACCCGATTGGGTTTAGGACACTATTTCAACACTTAACCCATAACGGGTCTCTCATTTTTTAAAATTTTCCATGCAAGTTTGGCAAGCAAAGCAGTGTTAAACAAATGGATACGTCGAAGACCAAGGCCCTAAACTTTTGGGACGGCAGATTACATCACAAGAGAAGGATTGACGGCATGCCTTTTCGAGCCCGTCAAGCACTCCACGTGGGAGTTTAGAGGTTTGCATGACATAAGAAGCGACCGTGGAAACAATTGTCTGAATGAGAATCTTCTTCCCTGCAAAGGACAGAGAGTTTGCTTTCTAAGAGGAAAGTTTTTTCTCGGCATAGTCAATATGAAAACCATAGGTGGATTTTTTACTCTACCATGTATGATTGGCATTCCAGGTACTTCGCAAGATTATAAGTCCTGTGATTTCCAGAGTTGAGGAGATATGGCTAGCAAGGGAATCCAAGATGTTCGGTGAAGGAAAGAAATTCGACTTGTTCAAGTTGAGTTTTTGGCTCGAGAAACCACAGAAAGAATTGATAACACTTTCCTTGATAAGTGCCTGCTGAGTTGTGGCTTCACCAAAAAGTAAAAAGTCATCCGCGAAGTTCGAATGTGACAGAGCTGGCTCATTTCTTGACAAACGGATGGGCTTCCAAATATCTGAGTTAACAGCCGATGTGATCATATTACTCAAATGTTCCATACATAAATCGAAAAGGTGAGGTGCCAAGGGCCCCATCTCTAAGACCCTGAGTAGGCCGAAAGGGGTCAACCCTCTCCTCATTGCATATAAGCATAGATGTAGTGATAAAATGCATAATGAGTTTCACAAGAGCATCGGAAAAGCCGACTACTCCCAACTGACTCTGCCGTGGGCTTTCTCGAAGTCAATTTTAACGATCATGAACCTTTTCCTTCATTTCTTCTTACGGACATAGTGAACAACTTCATGAGCAATCAAGATGTTATCAGCATCATGACGTCGTGAGATAAAACTGCACTTAGTAGGAGATACTAATTTACCTATTGATGTGCCTAAATCGTACTTCGGTCCGCATATCCTTATTCGGGTCTGACCGGCCACCGACATTAGTAGATGAGGCCACCGGCCATTATTCTCCACGAGCTTGCAAGCCAAATCAGGACCGCGAGCCTTCGGATCAATTCCAAGCCCTCGACCTTATGCGACGACAAAAGGGATTAGGGGGCCGACACGCGATCTCATTCGATAAACGGGGCCGCCAGCGACCTCGACCATAATATTTAGAGGAAGAACTATATCAAGTTCGGCAAAACAATGATATAAAGGGTACATGGAGCAACGAGGCCGTTGAGGGCGCCACCTATCGGCTCCGCTACGAGCCCGCTACTGTAGATAAATATCTATTTATACTGTATGTCTTCATTTGTAAATAAACCGACTTCAGTCGGTGGCTCCCCCTATAAATAGGGGAGCTATGTAGCTTCATGAAGCATGGGCAAATGATATAAAACAAAAGGCAAAGCCAAATTGCCTCCGTCCTCTTCTCTTTTAAAGCACCACCGCCGGAATCCATTGCCGCCACCGGGCACCACCGGCAAACACCATTTTTATACACTTTTATAGTCAGATATCCACAATATAAATACCGCGAAAATAACCGGGATGATTTCGACATCATCACCTATGACTAGCCGAAGTCTATGGAAATGATAATTACACTATCTCTTGGAATTACATAAACAAAATTACTACCCCCGTCCCAAAATAAGTGTCCATATTTTAGAAAACAATTGTCTCATAGAAAGTGTCACTTTATATTATCAATGCATCATTTAATGCTTATTTTTCAAAGATAAACTTAGTCCAACATTTATTTATGACACTCATTTCATATCCAAAACAAACATTTATTATTTGTGAGGGGTAAATATGTCAATGTAGTATGAAACACAATACATTAATTATATTTCTTAATATGTGTGAAAACTAAACATATGACACTTATTTTGGAACAGAGGTGGTACTTTTTATGTAATTTTGGTGTGTACTTATTATCGTACGGACTGTACCACATACCTAACATCTCTATATATACTCTCGAAAATAAACCCTCTTATCCTCGAATATGACTTAGTGGTGGCGGGTGAGGTGGTGTAGTCTGGCTGCTATATATCTAAAGGAGGTGAGGTTGAGTGTCAAAGTAAGTAGCTGCCACTTCGGTAGTTAAATATCTAATCTGCAGCCTCATCCCTAAATCAGCAGGCCCCATGATTAACTTCTTCTCGCGTTTTAGCAAGATCGGGGCGAATTTTTTGATCATCAGCAGTTAGAGTTTAACCATCGAAAATAAACCCTCTCTATTCAAATACAAAATAAATAAAATGTCAATGTCCCCACATCAAAATTCCAAAGCAAATAAAGTTTATTTATTTAATGTGAAATAAATCATCCTCGGGTGGAAATAACATCGTCATCATCAAGATCAAAGCAGAGCCCTTCAAAATGAATCTTGTCGGAATAAGGGGGAATCCTAGTCATCCGATTAAAATTCCTTATACTCAGTTTCAAACCCATTTCCGTATACTCTCCTCTCAGTTTCCCGTCTCCTCTTTTTCTCCCAAACATCTCTCGGGTACTCTCCCTCCTCCTTTTCTTAAATTCTTTTTTTTTTGGTTGGGTGTATTAATGTTGTTTGAGAATTTCCATTTTGATTTGCAGGAAGTTTAAATTTTGTGTCAAGATCACAAAATATTTTTTGTAGGAGTGGGAATCATAATCGACTCGCTGTGGATTCTATGGAACCGAGCAGAGAAATCGGTGAATTAAACAGGAGCCTGTACGCGGAGATAGAACCATACAGTACTGGCTTCTTGAAGGTTTCAGATCTTCATACTATATACTGGGAGCAATCAGGGAATCCAAATGGGCATGTAAGTTGTTGGTAATAGGTCCTTCAAATATTTAACTGCCTCGTTGTTTTTATGCTAATATGCTTTATTGTGTTGTTTAAAAGTTTTGAACTTTTTGGCATGTTATGAATTAACAGGCCTTTGATCGGATTAACCTGCATTTGGATGAATTGTAGGGAATTACGGGATCTTTTGATATTCATGTTTGCTTTCATTTATTTATTGTTTGATACTCAACAAAGTGTCATATTTAGGCATTATCACTTGCGTCAACATTTATATTTTGCAGAGTTTTAGCATTTATGCTTTAAAACATCAATGAATTTGAGCAGGAATTCATAGGATCCCTCTGTTGTAAACCTCCTAATTCTTCCAGTCTATTTTTATGCTGATTGGTGGTTTTTACAGATACCTTATGACCATTATGTTAGACTATAAGGAGCAGAATAGGAGGAAGAAAGGGGGGTGCAGTTCTGGGGCTTGAATGAATTCACCATTTAATGTTTGAAGGGCTAAAGCATCATGTACTGGTGATAAATTTCACGAGATGCTCCTGAAATTAATGATATTTAAGTCATTAGTGAAAAGGGATCAAAAAAAATATGATTGGCAGTATTGAAGTGCCAAAAGCCCTGAACATGTACTCTAAACATCATATTTAAGAATCCATTCAATTTTGTGTTTACTGGTGAAATGTTCTTCCTCTCATGTTTTATTCTGCTGCGTGAATCTGGAACACTTGCATTGCTTCTTTGCTGAGTTTCAGTTATTAACCTTTATCTGGGACAATGCTTGACAATGTTTTGGCTGTTGGAGACATGCCATTTTTCTTGCATATTCAAAGATCTAAAATATATATTATTTCTATAGGAATTATGATGTTAGTGTGCTATTGAACTTAAACTTGTCTTGATAATGAATACTCTGATGCATAGAAAGGTGGTGAACTCAGCTTTGAAAGTTTTCCCTTTTACAGCCCGTAGTTTTTCTCCATGGTGGCCCTGGAGGTGGAACTTCACCAAGCAATCGTAGATTTTTTGATCCGAAATTTTATCGCATTATCCTGTTCGATCAGGTTTACTGTCTAACCTTCACTATTTTAAAGGCGAAAAATTCACTCAACTATTTTAACATTTGGAAGATTGTGTGTTTCAGAGAGGTGCAGGCAAAAGTACTCCCCATGCTTGCTTGGTGGAGAATACGACTTGGGACCTTGTTGAGGACATTGAAAAGCTAAGAGAACACTTGCAAATCCCAGAATGGCAGGTTTGAGACAAATTCTGCTTTCATTGCTGCGATAAACAATACGTTATGTACCCTTCATTGCTGTATTTTAGGTATTTGGAGGTTCTTGGGGTAGTACCCTTGCTCTTACATATAGCCAATCACACCCTGAAAAGGTTAAGATTTCTTCCTCTTCATTTAATTATTCTTTTAATAGTATTTTGTTTCTTTTACACCGTCTCACAGTTGTAGTCATTTCATTTGCTGAGTGATAATTGCCTTATACAAATTTTGCTACATTAAGGTCACTGGCTTGGTACTACGTGGGATATTTTTGTTGCGGAAGAAAGAAATTGATTGGTTTTATGAGGGTGGTGCTGCTGCTATCTTTCCCGATGGTAAACTCTAGGCTTTGGTTTGTGTATTTTCGTACTTTGATTGATTACTCTACAGTTTCAATCTTTATTAAAGATCTTTATGAGCATATGCTATGGTACTGGATGTGACTGCTTTTAGCATTGGAATGCTGATCAGGATTATACTTTTTACTGGTTTAACCTTTTGTATGTGTAGAGATGGTGTGGGTGGTTTAGGAAAAGTTTCGGGCTGCTGGTGCATTTTCTTTGTTGGGTTGAAATTGTGTAATATTCTAGTGGCTAAAATGTGCATGATCTTCCTTCCTTTTTCAGCTTGGGAACCATTCAAGGATCTTATTCCAGAAAATGAAAGAGGATGTTTTGTCGACGCCTACCACAAAAGGTTGAATTCTGATGATAAAGAAACACAAGTAAGATTTGCATGATGATGCATGTGCTCCTTCTCTTTACCCCCCCACCCCACCACCACCACTCTGTGCGCACGCGCGTGTGTCTCACATCAGAAAATCTGGATTTTTTTGTATTTTAATTTGTCTTTATGTTAAAGTCCCGGTTAATTCCTTGTTTGTTACTCATTTACTTTTTCTTAATTTCATACTTCAAGTATGCAGCCGCCAGAGCGTGGACCAAATGGGAAATGATGACTGCTCATCTTCTGCCAAATGAGGATCAAATAAAGAAAGGTGATGATGACGCTTTCTCCTTGGTAAGTACCATAAGCCGCCTACAAATACGTGTTTTCGTATGTTGTCCGTTATTCATGTGATTCTCATTATATTTTTGTAACACATGCAAAGGAATATGTATACACTAACAGACATGTACCGTCCTTTAAGAGGCGGAGCGAATAACATGTTCGTTGTGTGGCCCTATAAAATTTCTTTGCTTAGATCATTTTCGGCTTCCACGTCTAATTTTGAAATCTGCTTCTTTTAGCCTATAGCTTGGCTAGCTTACGTTTTGGGTCTCATTATATATTGATGATTTTACCAGGCGTTTGCAAGGATCGAGAATCACTACTTTGTGAACAAGGGTTTCTTTTCTTCGGATTCGTTCCTGTTAGATAACATTGAAAAGATCAAGCACATCAACACAGTAATTGTTCAGGTACATTATACATCTTATGCTGAATACTATATAAGGGTGCGTTTAGAGGACAATAACGAATTGAAACAAAATTTTATTTCATGGTTGGAATGGGATTTTAGATGTAATGAAATTTCATTACAGCGTACCGGAAAAAGTCCAATTTTATTACATTTGGAAATGGATGGAATCAGATGTAATGAAAATGGACACCATCCACCACCTGCCACCCCACCACCTGCTTAAATCTTTTGTCAACTGAAATTCTGGAGGCTAAGAACATAACTTGGCTAAATAATGTAATGATATTCTTAAAATTGGTTATAAGTTGCTCGACGGTCTTTCAATTAATTTCACAGGGAAGATATGATGTTTGTTGTCCAATGATGTCAGCATGGGATCTTCATAAAGCTTGGCCAGAAGCAAAATTTGTAGTAAGTGATTTGTACAATATATTTGATAATTTTTAAACTACATTGAAGCACTAGGTGCATGCATGCGACTAACCCTTCAGATTCAAAAACAAAAAGGGGTGGGGAATGTTTTGAAAAATTTAATCTTTTTAATATCTGTGTTAAATTATTTTGTCCTGTTTATCAAGCCTTTGAGATATCGCTAAAGATTGTTTTCTTTAATCCGCGTGCTTTAGGTTGTTCCAGATGCCGGGCACTCTGCAAATGAACCTGGAGTGACTGCAGAACTTGTTGCTGCGAATGAGAAGCTCAAACACATTATCTTGGGAATCGGTTCTTGATGTCCGGGTTCCAGATTATCATGCATCGCTCTCTTTTATTATTTTTTAGGGTGGGGGTGGGGAGTGGGTGTGTGTGTGTGTGTGTGTGGGGGGGGTAGGTGATCCATTCCTCCCCTTTAGTTGGCATAACTGCTGCTGCAGCTTTCTTTAGATCTCTGTGTTTATTTCATTGGAGATGTTTAAAATTAAATGATTGGATTTTCGTGGAAACGCTACGATACAAAGAAGGGATTTTCCCCTTTCTGTTAAATCATGTTTTTTTGATGCAATAACAAGTATGATGGACTCTCCCCTATATTGTTGAATACATGGAATTTGGGGTTTCTCTGGGGTTTGAAAAGAAAGTCTAAACATTGAGGAGGCAAACCCCTCTGAAAGGACATCAAAGTACCAAAATGAAATAAAATGTCTCAAGACATGATATATATGAAGCATAGTAGTAATCTCCTATTGGCTCATCACTCCCCTCTTGCTCTGTTACCTTATCATATAAAATTGCTAAAGTAATTGTTGATAGTTAGTAAAGATGTACAGGGTGTGCTCTAAAACTTTTGTATATTGTTGCCTTCACGGGCAAGTGAGAGATTGTTGTAGTGCCCAAAACCTCAGTACACAAGTGTTATGTATGGAGGTAATTTCATGTGAACCACCTTAAACATTTAGTCTGTGATGAATTGAATAAAGTTCATAATTGATTGGAATTCGGGATCTCATAGTATTGTTACATATGTAATACATATATTATACTAATTATAAAGTATAATATTATGTCTTTATTATTCTGTTTTTACCTCTTTTAATCCGCTGCTTAAAACACTCCAACCACCAGCTATCTACACTTATTAGCCACCCTTCTAGACAAGTTTACTGCTGCATTAAATGCCTTGTCTCCTAGCTGTTAGTATTCTATTCTTTGTAATCTATTTATACCCTGTGCTTTCAGTAAATCAAATAAGACAAATTCTTTTATTCTATCTTAGAAAACTACATGGTATCGGAGCCATTTTGAAACACACTTTCGAGTGACTCTTTGTCTTCCTTCTTCTAAATTCAAATGGTGAGGTTCTGAGATGAATGGAGCTACCTCAAAAGCCAAAACCAGTATCGCTTCTAATGGAAGTGATAATCCTAATATCCAGATCACTACCATTAAACTGAATGATTCCAACTACATTCAGTGGGCTCAATCGGTCAAAATGTACGTGACAGGAAAAAGGAAACTCGGTTATCTTACCGGTTCAATCAAAGAACCTGATGCTGCTGATGAAGAAGCACATGAGACCTGGGAGGTTGAAAATGCCATGATTATGTCATGGTTAATCAACTCCATGGAACAAGACATCAGTCAAGTTAATCTGTTTTTTTAACACTGCAAAGGAAATCTAGGATAATATAGCCAACTCTTAATCAAATAGAGGAAATTATGCCCAGGACTTAGGTGTTAAAACCAAGCTAAAGTATATGAAGCAAGGATCACTCAGTGTCACTAAGTACTTCAATTCACTGAAGCTACTATGGCAGGAGTATGATCTCTTGACTGCAAATATCTGGGAATGCACCACTGATGCTAGAAGCTTCCAGAAAATCATTGAAAGAGATAGGGTTTTTGAGTTCCTAGGTGGGTTAAACTCCACCTATGAAGCTGCAAAGGAGAGAGTTCTAGCCCATGAACCCCTACCTACTGTTTTGGAAGCATTTGCCTCCATTAGAAAAGAAGAGAGCATGAGGGAAACAATGGTTGGATCTGCCAACTCACAAACCAACATGAGCAATCTGCCCTATCAACTCAAAGTGCCTATGCTGGGAACAATCAGAGGGACTACCAGAAGAAAAATGAGCAAAAGAACCTTCTGTTTTGTGATCATTGTAAGAGAAAAGGTCACATTAAGGAAAGCTACTGGATCCTTCATGGAAAACCGGGTGGTAACAATTCCAGAGGACAGAATCAGAAGAAACCAACTCAGTGGGATGAACAGAAGCAAACCAACTCTGCTAACTCTGTGGAAAGCACAATGCCCTTTACCAAGGAACAGTTGGATATGCTAAAACAACTCTTCTCATCTGATAAAAGGTACCCATGCCCTCAATACTGCATCTGCTACACAAGAAGGTAACCTCTCATGGATTGTTGACTCTGGGGCTTCAAGTCACACGACATGTAATTTTAAACTCTTTTCTACCTACTACCCTTCCAATGGACATCATAAGGTACGTATATCAGATGGATCTTTATCCACTGTTGCTGGTAAAGGCACCATCCATATAACAAAAGATTTAAAACTGGATTTCATTTCTTCATGTCCCTAATCGATCTTGCAACCTTTTCTCTGTTAGTCAGTTTACCCATGAAAACAAATGTGTGGCTAAGTTTTTCCCTTCTCATTGTATCTTTCAGGCTCTGGATTCAGAGATGAGGATTGGAAATGCTAATAAGGAAACGGGCCTGTACTACCTTCAAGAACATGTGGAGGAAGCACTAAGTTTATCTAGAGTAGATGAAAATGATGAAGAAATTCATATTTTGCATTGTAGAGTAGGGCATCCTAGTTTCTTTTATCTACAAAAACTATTTCCAAATTTATTTGTGTACAAGAAACTTGCTTTATTTCAATGTCAAGTTTGTGTTCTTGCTAAGCAAACTAGAAGTGTTTTTAAAGCCAAACCTTACAGAGCTTCTTCTCCTTTTACTCTTATACACAGTGATGTATGGGGTCCATCTAGGGTTCCAAATCTCACCAGCAACAGGTGGTTTGTAACATTCATAGATGACCATACTAGATTGTGTTGGGTGTATTTATTAAAGTCTAAATCTGATGTTAGTACCGTGTTTAAAAAATTTCATCATATGATTAAAACTCAGTTCCAGACCTCCATCAAAATCATTAGGACAGATAATGGTACTGAATACTTTACTTCAGCTTTAGGACCCTACATCACTGAAGAAGGGATTATCTACCAATCTTTATGTCCTAATACCTCTTAGCAGAATGGCATAGCTAAGAGGAAAAACAGACACCTTCTAGAGGTAGCAATGGCCCTTCTGTTTACCAAATCTCTACCTAATTATTACTGGGGTGAAGCAGTTCTGACAGCTGCTTTTCTGATTAATAGAATGCCCTATAGGGTTTTGCAGTATCAATCTCCGATAAATATGTTTACTAAGAGCTATCCTACTAGTATATTGGTAACTGAAATACCTTTAAAAGTCTTTGGTTGTACATCTTTTGTCCATATTCATGATCATTTGAGACATAAACTTGAACCTAAAGCTGTGAAAACTGTTTTTCTTGGGTATTCCTCTACACAAAAGGGATATAAATGCTTTGATCCTATAAAGAAAAGAATGTATGTATCTTATGATGTAACATTCTTTGAAAAAGTTCCTTACTACTCTAAACCTTCTATCTCAGGTACTGAACTTGTTGATTTGGAACAGAAGCACCTCTCCTAAGGATTCTTGAAACCACTGATAGGCCAACTAAAGGCCTAGATTCTGATAAGGAACAGGAGGATACAAATGGGGAAAAGGAGATTATTATATACACCAGGAACAAAGGAAATAAGACACCTAGGGCAAGAAAAGACTCTTCTCCTATTCAGTTGTTGAGACTAACCAATATTCACCAAATTCTGTGGACCAAAGTTCTGGTGAGAACAGTCCTATTGATGAAACTTCTGGTAATAAAATTGATGCCCCTGATCTTGAAACTGATAATCCTACTGAGCCAACCCCTAAAACAGGTATTATCAACCATGACACACGGCCTATAGCTCAAAGAAAAGGTACTAGACTATGTACTCAACATCCTATACAAAGGTTTGTATCTTATGGATCTGTCTCTGATCAATATAAAGCATTTGTTACTAATCTTGGTAGTGTCAAGATTCCTAAAACCATATATGAGGCTATGGAATGTCCTAACTAGAAAGCTGCTGTTATGGCTGAGATTAATGCCTTGCAATCCAATAAAGTCTGGATTCCTGTCATTAAACCAAAAACAAAGCAGCCGATGAGTTGTAAATGGGTGTTTAATGTCAAACAAAACCCTGATGGTACTGTTGAAAGGTACAAGGCTCGTTTAGTGGCTAAAGGATTTTCTCAGACCTATGGAATCAACTATAATGAGACCTTTGCCCCTGTGGCAAAACTGAATACAGTCAGAATCTTGATTTCTCTTGCTGCTATTAAGGACTGGCCCTTGCATCAACTTGATGTCAAGAATGCCTTCCTTAATGGTGACCTCAAGAAGGATGTCTACATGTATCCACCTCCTGGCTTTGAAATCATAATTGGCAAAGGGAAAATTTGCAAACTTCAAAAATCACTATATGGCCTCAAACAGTCCCATAGGGCTTGGTTTGAGAAATTTTCTAAAGTCATACAGAAAGGTGGCTATAAACAGGCTAATTCAGATCATACTTTGTTTATCAAACATACCACTGGAGGGGGAGTTACTGCCCTTGTAGTGTATGTTGATGATATGATCATTACTGGAAATGATAATGATGAAATTAAAAGGTTGAAAGCCTTCCTAAAGTCTAAATTTGAGATTAAAGACTTGGGAAACTTGAAATACTTCCTTGGGATGGAAGTAGCTAGATATACTACTGGGATACTTGTCACACAGAAAATACACCCTTGATCCCCTCAAGGATTATGGCCTTCTTGGCTGTAAACCTATTGGAACCCCAGTTGATTACAATCAGAAACTTGATAATGACCCAGAATGTGAATTGGTCAACCAAGAGGCCTATCAAAGGCTTGTTGGTAGATTAATCTACCTAACACATACTAGACCTGATGTTCTTTTGCTGTTGGACAGGTCAGCCAGTTTATGCATATGCCTAGGAAAGTCCACATAGAAGCTGCTCTAAGGATACTCAAGTACCTCAAGAATGATCTTGGGCTTGGAATCTTATACAAAAAGGGAGGAACATTTACTGTTGAAGGTTTTGTGGATGCTGACTGGGCTATGATCATTACTGGAAGGTTTTGTGGTTGTTGACAGAAAATCCACTTCTGGATGGTGTATGTTTATAGGAGGCAACCTTGTATCATGAAGAAGCTAGAAACAAGCTGTTGCTGTCAGAAGTAGTGCTGAAGATGAATTCAGAGTTGTAGCACTTGGCATATGTGAGCTCATATGGATAAGAAGGGTCCTCACAGAACTTAGACAACCTATGGTTGGTCCTATCAGATTGTATTGTGATAGCAAGTCTGCTATCAGCATTTCCAACAATCCTGTTCAACATGATAGAACCAAACATGTTGAGATTGACAAGCATTTCATCAAAGAAAAACTTGAAGATGGGGGTATGTGTCTAATCTATGTCCCTACAAGACTTCAAGTTCTTCGATATCCTCACCAAAGGTCTCCCTAAAGTTCAAACTCGATTCTGTATCTCCAAGCTTGGTTTATTGAACATCTATAAACCCGACTTGAGGGAGTATTGTTACATATGTAATACATATATTATACTAATTATAAAGTATAATATTATGTCTTTATTATTCTGCTTTTACCTCTTTTAATCCATTTGCTTAAAACACTCCAACCACCAGCTATCTACACTTATCAGCCACCCTTCTAGACAAGTTTACTGCTGCATTAAATGCCTTGTCTCTTAGCTGTTAGTATTCTATTCTTTGTAATCTATTTATACCCTATGCTTTTAGTATATCAAATAAGACAAATTCTTTTATTCTATCTTAGAAAACTACACACAGTCTAACCACAATTAGTGCTCTAGAATGCTTAGACTATGACCGTCTGATACGGGCCGTCGGTGTTGGACACCTTAGTGACTGCACTTATACATAAAGAGATCATGTAGGATTGGACCGATTCGATATGATGATCTCATACTAAGTTCGTAACGAGAGATTCTAATTGAATCACAAGATGGCCATCTATGGATTAATCTTAATCCTGATTTAATTATAGACTTATGCCTTTTTCAGTGGTGAAGTTTGACTTGGCGGTATGGTTGTCTAAGTATTGCATTCCTCAATCCCGACAATCTCAGCATCACTCAGGGATCGGTAACTGAGAATGTAAGTCACAAAGATGGAGTCCACTCCTTCTCTGTAAGGGGAAGTAGACAGATAGTTCTCTCGGGTGTTGATCTTGGAACTGACTGATTGTGCACACCTTTGATAAGATCAAATGGATATCAGTCACTTGTAGAACAATGTAGTTTGAGGATAAGAAATTATAGAGACGTCTTACAGAAAATGCGTTGCTCCTTATACGAATTGTCTGTGGAGGGTTATCTATAGGAAATTGTTATATCAGTGGGCGCTCAATAACATCTATGAGTAAGTGGAGTATATACCAGAAAAGTGCAATCCCGGTTTTATGGTGATATGACACCGTGATTAATGAAACGGGTCATTAATCGGTCACTCAGATCATTGGAGCTTTAGGCTATAGACCCATGATCCTCAGTTTATCTTGCGAAATTCACATTTGTAAGCACTTCTCATATAAATGGATAAACTAGTTTTCCCGATTATTGCCAATAGACATTTATATGAAATGGAGCAATTGAAAAATGAGTTTTTCCAATGATTAAGTATTTTAAAGTGTATCTAGATAATAGTTTTCTACATGACACAAAATGATCAAGATTATTTATAAAATAAATAATAAATTAAATTAGTTGAATATGATTCATTTAATTTAATGTGGCCGTTAAAGAGACTAAATGATAAATAAAATAGATAGAAGACTGGACTTATCAATTAATTAGATTAAATAAGTTTCTACTTTATTGGGCTTTACTTAATAAGATTGAGTTGCCTTTCTATTTCATAAAGTAGCAAGGCTTTCTTAAAGAGCTTTTAAGCCCAGGACATCATTAAACCCTCTTTGATAAATTTCATCTTACCAAAAGCCCTTAGCTATGTCCTAATAGTTTCTATTTAAGGAATGATTTATGAGATAAAACCTAATCCATCATTTTACCTAGAGTGGGGCGCCACTTTTGAAGTCGGGTTCTTGGTTCTTCACTAAATAATTAGAATATTCAAAGAAAGATTGGATCTTCTTTTAGGAAAAGCACTTGGATTCTTGGAGTGGTTTTGGATTTGGGATCACCACCAAGTGTTGTGAGATCAAGCCGTTGATTCCACTATATTTTCTTCATCTCCAAATGTTGGTACAATATCTAAACACCTTATGCATTTGGACCGTGCTGTTTATATTATACAAGTCTTTTTTTGCTCTGTTTCGCGTTGTTTTCTTTTCGTTTCCGCTGTTGTGATGAATCTCATTCATTCAGAATGATCTTGAACTGGATTTATGAGATCCATAACTTAATTACCCAAGCTGCAGTGTGGGTTACCCATGGTGGCGTGGCTGAGTTCGGTTTTCGTGTCGAAATTGAATTATTCTTGTTCGGGTTTGGTCATTCGATTTCCAACATGTGGTATCAGAGCTTATGTCGGACCGACTCAAAATATTAAAGCTTGTATTCTTTAATAGTATAATATGAGTGGGTTTAAAGCATAGATCTATGTAATGTGGTGAATAATTAGATCCTTCATGTTGATTAGCTTTGATCTTGTGGTTGAATGCTTTAACGAGATGGATATATCATGGATTGGTA
Source organism: Gentiana macrophylla (assembly GCA_026214975.1). Lineage (NCBI taxonomy): Eukaryota > Viridiplantae > Streptophyta > Magnoliopsida > Gentianales > Gentianaceae > Gentiana > Gentiana macrophylla. Next base: position 25,143,689 of record CM047813.1, read on the forward strand.
TTTTACCCTTAGAATGGTTCGTATTCCAGAATAATCTGGTTTAGGATCCTTTTTTGAAGATTCGATGTAATTTGTGGTTTGTAATCTTAATAATAGTTGTTAGGTTTGTTTTTCTGGTTAGTTTGTATCTAGAGTACATCATTTAATAGCATAGAATAGCAGTAGTTCATGTTTCTGCGTTTCCTGGTGGTTTTGGTGCTCGCGGCAGCGGCGTTTACTCATGCGGTGGTGGAAGCGGCTCCATTACAGTGGGAGACTCCAAATGTCCTTTGTTAGGAAGTTTAGTTTTGACGAGTGTCAAGCCAGCTGCGATTGAAGCCTAACAGGTTGGAACCTTGAATGATGTATAGGTTTTACCTAGAGTTTGATTATTGTATAAATTCAATCAAACAAGTACCGTAATATAAGTCTAATATGTCTTCTTAGAGTTATATCGTTAAAATTCAGTTTTAGTTAAAGGACCATATCAAAAGAGATCAAATCTGAGGGATCAAACTCAGTGGTGAAGATTGAAGATCAAAAGACTAAGGTTCCAGACTCAGATTTGAAGATCTAAGTCGAGGTGATAAAGTTATTTTCAAGTAAGTCTGTGATGGCTTGAAATAACTTTATGACACTTGTATCCCAATGCGATGATAAGATAAAATATGGAGTACTCTGATCTCATCATATATAAAGATCAAAGAAATAAGAATCATATATGAAGAAAGAATAATAGACTTAATGATACAGAAGATCATATCTGAAAAGGAGAATATTCATACTCAAAGAATTAGATTCGAAGTATATTCAGATAACACGAATATAATTTATCCGACCCATGAAGAATCAAACCTGAAGATATACTCAAGATTTAGAAGCTTAGAAAAAGGCAAAAGCAACGTTCAAATTGAAGATAGAGATAAAGCTCTGAACAAGCATTTAATTTGTAGCAGTGCTCAGAATCTTACAAGTAAAATACTGACAGAAAGGACTCAAAGCAAACATTAAATGTCAGTATCAAGTCAAGAATCTCAACTGATAAACGTCTATAATCTGATGAACCAAATGGCTATATTAGATAAGATCCAAAATGCATTGAAGATTTACAACGGTCAAATTTATATTGAAATATCCAGCCAAGATGACCTGAAGAATCAGATGTGAAGAAAGTCAATTTCAGACGGGATGATCTAAGTTGAATCGGTATATCTCCCACACTATAAATAGAGGACTTGTACATTCGAAGAAACAATAATCTTTTGAACAACTTTTTGGGATATAATTTTATCAAGATATACTAAAATCCATTGAACTAAAAGCCATATCCAATTCAAGAAGTTGCAATATCTCAAGCTACAAAGTCATATCAAGCATCGATTCATGAATCTAGTTGAGCAAATCCAGAAGCTACAAAGTCTTATCCAGAATCAACTCAACACCTTTAATCAACTTGTTGATTCATCTCACTCCAACATTTATTTATTCATCAAGGAGTTATGCTTTGAAGTTGTTCATATAGTCAAGGAAAGAAGTTCAGTGAAACATATGTTGGGTGTGAAAGATCGAGAGGCAAATCAAGCCGTGAGAGCTATGAAGGATTTGCAAGTGATAAATGTTGAAGATTACTTAGAAGGTACAACAAAGCTGTCTCAGTGAAGCAGCTTGGAGAAGTTGTCAAGGACTAATAACTCAAAAAGTGAAGCTTCGGTTTGATGTCAAGGACTTTTATCACTGTTGTAAAAGAGCCTAAGAACAATAGTGAATTCCTCCTACATCACAGGAGAAGCGGTGACTCCACCCTGAACATCGATAACAAATCCCTTGTGTGATTTACTTTCTTCACTTTGCTTTCCGCATTTACTTTCTCTATTTGTTTCCTGCATTGCACTTATTTAGATCCAGTAGCATATCATTGAAAACAAAACTTAATAAGGCTTTAATCCGCTGTGCCATATCTTTGATAAGATACACTAAGTTTAAAAGTGTTAAAAGAAGTTTTTAACAGACAAGTTCATTCACCCCCTCTGAACTTGTTCAACCCTTACCTTTGGGACCAACATCCTTGGATGCGGATTCAAAGTACTTGTCATGCATGCCTTAACGTGGGCCACACACGCTGCGGCATGGCACAAGATGGGGTTAGGATCAGAACATATAGTGGCATCTAGCAGTAAAAGTTCTAGATGATTCCATAAAGTTCAAGAATATCCCCGAAGATTGCAGAAAGCTGTAATTTGATTATTGCGTTTGTAATAGTACAGTTTTAGGGGCCCCCAATCCATCTCATGTTTTATTTCGTGTATTTGAATGTGTTTATGTGTTAGATGTATGTCTAGGGCTTTATGTGATAATTTGACATGCCATGCATAACGCACACTTATGCATAATGTAGTGTTATTTTATATGAGATATAAAATAGGCATTAATTAATTGTTATATTAATTTTGATAACTTGTTAATGTGGGCCTAAATTTTCTCACATAAGATATGGTTAGTTCTTGTAGGTTAGAAAAGATTAAAATCAATTGTTGACTTTAATTGAACACATACAAAATAATGTATAATAATCCCACACCATTTTCTAAATGGTGGAAATAATTCAATAAGAATGAATTAGAAATGGTATAGTGAGTGAGAGAGGGAATTATGACAATAAATCCCATGGCCTCTACTGTCGACTAAAGCACCGTGAGAGAAGGGTGATGCCTCGTGACGCTTTGACTTCGTCCCCCTACGGATGACCTTCACCTGGATCAATATTCAAGGCTTAGTCTCTGAAAGGATATGACGTCAATTTGACCTTAAGATTAGACCTACCCCTATGGAAGCACTTCTTGAGGAAATCTGAAAGCCAAGACAATGTGTTACGTTAACAAGGACCAACTTAATGGTTATGAAAGTTTAGGTTAAACGCAGAGGTGGTTGTTGATCAAATTAAGAGCATGAGATCTTCTTGAAATTTGATGAATCGGCCCGAGATTGTCTCGATTTGATTATCATTTGCTTTGAGCTACTTTACGGAGGCACTGGGAATGCAAGGTCAAATTCCTCGGGAATTGGTAGGATAAACATATTGCATCATCACATTTATAATTTATTAATATAATTTACTTAGTGGTATATGATTAGAAGATAATATTACTTTTATCTACTATCAACAATCATGTCCGCTCACGTATCACGATTTCTTAACCTAAAATTAACCTGACATAACTATAGATAGTGGAAGTCAAACCTTTATGTTGCTCCTACGTTCGAATACATCAATTACGTTCTCGTGGAGGATTGTCCTCCTAAGCTTACGGAAAAATTTGATCCAGTTGATGTCGCATCCTATAAGAAATGGAATGAAGACAACAACAACGCCTGTGGTATTCTCTTGGCCACAATGTTCGATGCTATTTAGATAAGCATGAGAACATGGCTACGGCTTATGAGATGGTTAGTTCGGCCTTCAAAATGTTTACGGGCCCATCTGATCAAGCACGCGATCAGGACATCAAGGCTGCAATGGAAGCCAAACCAGACCGTATTGAGCCATGTTATGAACACGCTCACTTACTTTTCTAAGGCTAAGACTGTTGGGATAGTGTATCGTGCGTGGAGTAATTTACGGAACAGATCCGTAATTTACGGATTAAATTACGGAAAATTAATCTAGAAAATAAATAATGTGAATAGTACGATTCATATTATTTAGCAGATCTAACAGAATAAATATCATCATGCATATCTGATTCAAACAATAGACAATAAATGTAGTATGCACAAAATAAAGGACTAAGACAAACCGAGGCGAGTAGTTACTCTTTCCTTAAGACAAATTGCTCCGGTATGGTGCCCACGGTAGTAGCAAATGTCTCCCAAGATACAACGGCTTTACGTCTCGGATTTAGAGGCACTTCAAAAATCCGAGCTCCGGCGAACTTACATAGTGCTCCAACTTCTCTTCGACTTTATATCTAGATCTATATGTCTGACTCTTTGTGGTGGAAGGACACAAGAGAAAATTCTATGAATAACCTTCATCCATGGGGTTCTTTATATAGTGGAGAGGAGGAGCCAATGCATGAATTTGATTGGCCGAAACACATCATCAAACTTTTCCCCTTGAAAAAGTAACGACCGACTTTTCCCTCAAGGAAAAGTCATTAAGGCGTCCAAATTAATTCCTCACGCCATGTGGGATTAAATCCCGCAATCTGATTGGTCGGATGACGCATCTTTGGATTCTAATTGGTCGAATGACTCAACGAATTCTGATTGGTCGAATGACACAATCACATCCCAAAATTAATTTATGGTAAATTTCATAAAGAAATTTTGTCCAAAAAATTAATAGTAACACCCGAACCGAACCAGGCCGGCCGGACGGCGCAGTGGCGTGTGCAGCGTGTGGAATAATCTAAGTCCTCCCTCCTGCACAAAAGTGCCTTGCCCCTTGGGGCACATCTATAAGAGCACACACTAGCTCTTATTACTTGAGCTCACAAGCCTCAAGTTACCTATGTGGGAGAATAGGGTGAGGTCCTCCCTTCAACACCCATCTCCTACATATTTTCTACCAACTTTAGCCATTAATTTCTCATTCACCCGACATCCGAATCGAGTGATTCAAAAGCCCATCATCAACTACTCCGTATGGAGTATCTAATGAAATCATTAACTCTCGATGACATACATCGGAGCCTATCCGTAATTATCGCTAAAGTTGACTATTCAACCCTTCAAAAAGGGCTTTTTCTCCAACAATCCCCCACATGAATGAAAATTAATGCAAATGCAAATCTGAGACTCAAGAGAAGTCGACGGAAAAATATTGCATCAGGAGAGGTAGCTTCTGGCCTTGAACCTGCCTTAGTGATGTACTATCGGATTTACTCGGCTAATCAGTGAACTAGGTCTTGAACTATTCAGCCTTTAGTGTAAACCAAGACAATAGCACTCACACAATATTTCCCCTAGCACCTTTCGGTTCTCGTGGTTGTGTCCGTCTCGGCCCTGGACAACACTTGCTTTCAGAAAGTGCTTTAGAGAATTCAAGCCTCAAAATTCTCATAGAAGCGGCCCCATTTCGCACTTACATAGGTGACCTCCTATCAAGGGTATTCTGCCCTACCCCACTTGAATATCAAGATATAGGAATCATTAAAAGCTAAGCTTAACCTCACACCATCTGCAGATAGCACTTTTATTCTCTCAGAATGGGTAAGTGCTGGACTGTTCCTTATAGCTTAGTTGTCCCTTTTGAACCATGATCTTGGGATCTCCAGTCAACATGGTTGGGTTGCCACTACAAGGAAACATGCGTAATAGGCTTCAGTCCCATTCCGGTTGTCAAGATTGACACCTGATCTCTAGCTAAACCTTTGTAAGCGGATCCACAAGATTCTCCTTCGACCTTATATAATCGATGGAAATCACATCATTAGAGATCAATTATTTAATGGTATTGTGTCTACGGCGTATGTGTCGAGACTTACCATTATACACACTACTATGTGCCCTTCCTATAGTCAACTTACTATCGCAGTGTATGCTGATAGCAGCCACTAGTATGGAATATCCTCAAGGAAATTCCTAAGCCATTCAAGGCTATAAACTCAGCTTCCATTGTGGAATGAGCTATGCACGTTGGTCTTGTAGACTTCAGACACAACACCACCACCAATCGTGAATAAGCATCCTTTGGTGGACTTCGAATCTTTCAGATCGGATATCCAGATTGGCATCACACTATCCTTCTAATACTGCCAGATATCTCATATATCGTAATCCCAGACTCATAGCGTACTTTATGTACCTCAACATCCTATTTAAGGCTTTCCAATGGTTGTGATCTGGATTACTCGTGAACCTACTCATTTTATTCACTGCACATGCTAAGTCTGGTCGTGTACAAATGGTTATGTACATCAGACTTCCGATCACTTGAGAATATCTCAGTTGATCCACAGGTTCACCTCTATTCTTACTTAGGTCAAGTGGAGTGCTCACTGGACTTTTATCAAAGACATTAAATCTTTCCAAACAGACTCAATATAATGAGTTTGTCACCACAAGTCCATCAAATAGTCTAGAGATCTTACTCCCTAGTATCAAATCTGCAACTCCCAGGTCCTTCGCATCGAAGTTCCTTGTCAATATATTTATCGTATTCATGATACTCTCATGAGTACTCCAATTATTAGCATGTCATAGACATACTATCACAAAGGTTTGTTCTTAACGACAACTATTATTTCAAAACTCGATTTGCCATTGCTCTGGCTAACATTCGAGCCTACAGAGAGACTTAACAAGTCCACACACCTTACTCTCTTGTCCTGGAACTATGAACCCATCGGGTTGTTCCAAGTACATCTCTTCTCCAACTCACCACAAACATCCAATTGATGGATTTCTAGGTTATAGTCTCCAGCTATACCGATGAGAACCCTTATATAAGTAATTCTCATAACTGGTGAGTAAGAAGTCAAGGCCTACTTTCTGTCGATACCCTCAGGCTACCAACCCCGCCTTACAATAAATCCATCAATCTTTAAGTGCATGACGGATTTTATTTCACTACAAATAGCTTCTTTCCAGAAAGGAGCTTATGGACTTGACATTGCCTCAGCATATGTCTTGGGTTCATTTTCTACCACATAGGTCAGAAAATCAGGAGCAAAGGACTTTGGAGTCCTAGCCTTTACACCACAACGAAGCTCGTCAAGTTCTTGAGGATGACACTCTTCTTCAGACTCACATGTCCGCTTACTCAAGCTTGATTCTTCTTTTCCTTATATTGAAAGAGATCTTCAAGGAACACACATTCTTAGACTCGATGATGACATGTTCATGTACATCATTGATATTTGATTTATGCACCAAAAACAATAGGCACTAATGATTTTAGGTCCTATTTCTACTTGCTTTGGTTTAGGTACTTCTACCTTAGCCAAACACCCCCATATTTCCAAGATTTTGTGGCTAGACCTTGGCCTTTCCACAACTCTTATAGGGTCTCATCCTTCTTCTTTGAAAGGATCATGTTCAGAATGAATTCTGGTAGAGGAAAACTTCCCCCACAAGTTCTGAGGTAAACCCGAACTTAACAACATAGCATTCATCAACTCTTTAAGAGTTAGGTTCTTGCGTTTAGCAATACCACTTGACTGAGGTGTGTATGATGTAGTTGTTTGATGAATGATGCCGGGCCCTTAGCAAGACTCATGAAACAATACATCATATCCACCGCTACAATCACTACAGATATATCTCATCCGTTTGCTATGTTTATTTTCACTTTCATTCTGATAACCCTCAAGGCATCACGAGCCTTATCATAATATTTCGGTGCTATACTCAATAAAAGTAGCGAGATACTTCTATTACCTCTAGTTTACACGAATCTAGAGGTTTCGTGTTCCTTTCTACCGGTTTACCGGTGAGTTAGCCAACATGGCTTCAACACATACCAGACACTTGTGATTATGATCAAATTTCAAATTTGGTAACAACACCATGTTCATCAAAGGATGAACGGATTTGAACTTTGCAGGTCCTAGTCATAGTGTCACAAGCAAGATTATTCAAGCATGTAAGAAGATCTTTAAAGCCAATCTCACTGGCCTTTTATGGAGCATCACTTTTGTGCTCAATAGACAGTTTCACTGTCATTATACCGATCAATTTGGTTTGATCATTCAACACATCGTTTGTTGCACCACCGAACTTCTCCATCCAAGAGATGAGATTAACCGGTCATTGATGCTACGTCTGGTGCTACAACAGGCACTTGTGTCACAAAGACACAATCACATTCGGATTCACCTCAGTGTTTCCTTTCATTTCTGTTCAGCGAACAGAAGATAGACATATTTCCATATAAAAGGGGATCACATCATCAATATATGCTAAAGGAAACAGTATACACGTGGAACATCATCTATCGAGAATCTTAGGATTAAAGAAATTAATAGATACTTGCCCATTGAATCCAACTGAATAACTCATAATCTATCCATGTTATTTATATATATAATGGCAATCAAATAGAATAGCACGGTAGAAGTAGATGCATCTCACCACAATGACATGTGCATGCTACTATAACGATTTCTCATATTTATTATGTTTACTTGGACCAGCAAACAAACCAAACACATTTTGCAGTATCACAATGCAACTTTTCCTATTCCTATCAAGTATAAACCAATTAAAAGTACTGCAACTTGGTCGTCTAATATGGTACTGTAACAAAACATGAGAGAGCATATTGATTTAGATAGGAAAAAGATACAAGGTGCAGCCACTATTTATAAATACGGAACCTTGATGAGACACAGTAGTCCACCAATGGACGCAATGCGTATTTCTTTTAATCAAAACCCAAATCACACATTATATTAGGCTCTTAAGAGATTAAACTACTATAACAAAATTTCCTTCAAAGTTGATGTCCAGTAATTTTGCATAGCAAAAATAAAGGAAGCAATTATTGCATTTATCTTTTTCCCTCCTTCATTTTTATTATTATTTGATCACAAGATGAAGAGAACCAATCCAAATGCCAACACCCTTTATTCAATAACAGAGGCACGTTTAATGTATAAAATATTGCACTATAAACACAAGAACACAAGCCACGCCACTGCTAAAAGAATTGTAGCGTACCTTTCAAAGTCGCACCTTTACCGAAGTACTTCTGTAGCGTACTTCTAATGTGCTAACAATACTGATACCGTGGACACAGGGAAATTAGCACCAAAATTTTGTCCAATTGATCAAAGCGTTCCATATATTTCTTTACTGTATATACAAACATATTTATGTATAATTTCTCTGTCCGTAGCAGCAAAGAAAAACAGAAAAAGACACAATTGATCAATAAAAAATCCTAGTGATGATGATCGGTCAAAAAAGGAACAAATTAATTGTCGGCCTCATAATCATCTTCTGTTTTGAGTCAAAGAAGTTTCCTCGATTAGAAAAAATCACGAATTAACGGATCTTAAAACCAACTAACACGATACTGTGAAGTAAACAACCAAAATTTGTCTTAAGCTTGTTGGGATAGTGTATCGTGCGTGGAGTAATTTACGGAACAGATCCGTAATTTACGGATTAAATTACGGAAAATTAATCTAGAAAATAAATAATGTGAATAGTACGATTCATATTATTTAGCAGATCTAACAGAATAAATATCATCATGCATATCTGATTCAAACAATAGACAATAAATGTAGTATGCACAAAATAAAGGACTAAGACAAACCGAGGCAGTAGTTAATTCTTTTTTTCTAAGACAAATTGCTCCGGTATGGTGCTTTACACGGTAGTAGCAAATGTCTCCCAAGATACAACGGCTTTACGCCCGGATTTAGAGGCACTTCAAAAATCCGAGCTCCGCGAACTTACATAGTGCTCCGACTTCTCTTCGACTTTATATCTAGATCTATATGGTATTTCTTTGTGGTGGAAGGACACAAGAGAAAATTGTATGAATAACCTTCATCCATGGGGTTCTTTATATAGTGGAGGAAGAGCCAATGCATGAATTTGATTGGCGAAACACATCATCAAACTTTTTCCCGTGGTAAAGTAACGACGACCGACTTTTCCTCAAGGAAAAGTCATTAAAGCGCCCAAATTAATTCCTCACGCCATGTGGGATCAAATCCATAACTGATTGGTCGGATGACGATCTTTGATTCTAATTGGTCGAATTATTCAACGAATTCGATTGGTCGAATGACACAATCACATCCCAAAATTAATTTATGGTAAATTTCATAAAGAAATTTTGTCCAAAAAATTAATAGTAACACCGAGCCCGAGCCCGAGCCCGAGCCGGCCGGACGGCGGCGGCGGCGCGCGCGCGTGTGGAATAATCTAAGTCCTCCCTCCTGCACAAAAGTGCCTTGCCCCTTGGGGCACATCTATAAGAGCACAAACTAGCTCTTATTACTTGAGCTCACAAGCCTCAAGTTACCTATGTGGGAGAATGGGGTGAGGTCCTCCCTTCAACACCCATCTCCTACATATTTTCTACCAACTTTAGCCATTAATTTCTCATTCACCCGACATCCGAATCGAGTGATTCAAAAGCCCATCATCAACTACTCCGTATGGAGTATCTAATGAAATCATTAACTCTTGATGACATACATCAGAGCCTATCCGTAATTATCGCTAAAGTTGACTTCAACCCTTCAAAAAGGGCTTTTTCTCCAGCAAAGACCCACGATGAAACTATTGGCGAGACAACACAAGTTAGCATGATTCTCGAATCACTTACTTCTGAATTCTTTCCCTTCCTGAGCAACTACGTTATGAACCTCGAATCATGAATGAGGTTGTCATATTTGAGGAATCAACAATGGGCTTAAGAAGCCGGACACCAAGATATAGGAACCAAAAGCAAATGTTGTTTCAACCTCTAGAGTCAAGAAGAACAAGTTTTCCAAGTCTAAGGCTAAGAAGAAAAACTTCAAACCTTAAAATGGAAATAGCAAGAAAGTTGCAGGGCCAACCAAAGGAGTCAAGAGTCCAAAGGGAAAGTGCTTCCACTGCGACCAAGATGGCCATTGGAAGAGGAATTTCCCAACCTGATAAAGAGGAAGGGCAAAGACACTGCAAGGAAGAACAAAGCGAAAGGTAAATATGATTAACATGTTCTTGAATCCAATGTAGTTGTAAAAGATTTATACACCCGGGTACTTGACTTGGGTGCAACTAATCTTGTTTTGCACTTTTTTGCAGATACTTAGCTCTTATGAAGAGCTCATGGGTGAAGGAACAAGTATGAGAGTCGGCAATGAGAGCATGAATTCAGCTATAGCAGTGGGAGAGGCTAGAATAAAGCTTGGAAATAATTACTTGTTTCCGAAACATTTTTACTACATTCCAAACTTTTGTAGAATTCGATTTATGTTTCTAGTTTGTATGATGATCGGTACTCTTTATCATTTGAATGTAATAAGATTACTATCTTGAAATATGAGCCCTAAGCCTCTAGAATATGTTTCTCTTTACCTCTAACGGGTGTAATATGCAACGTAGACACAAGAACATATGTGGATTTTGATGAATCACTTTGAAACATGATTACTACGATAAGTATTTATATTACTGGAGTAGAAAATGTATTGAAAATATTAATAAAAACGGTTAAGATCAAGACAAGAGAAAGAAGAACTGAGAATTCTTACAAAAAAAAAAAACCCACAGTAATCAACTTTGTAACGTGCTATGCAATGTCAACCTTACAAATAGCGGTAAAGACTATGCAGTATGCAACGAAATTGTGCCATAACTTGGCATTGAAACAGTCACTGCCGTAAGTCTTTTGATTTTTTTTTTCTGGATACGAAAAGTTTTTAACACAAACTAAGTATGACCCTACTGAGGCTCGAACCCAAGTGGCCATGTCAGGGTACATCATGCTTAACCCTTAGGCCAATGTAGTTAGTACGTAATCCTTTTGATTCAGTAAAATAAAAATGAGCTGATAATTAAAAAAATTTGACAAATTTTCGATGATAAATTATGTGGAGGTATCACCTACGAATAAACGTTGCATCTCCTGAAAAACAAGACATTTCTATTTATTACATTTTTTTTTTTAATAATCGAGACCTATTATCGATGAGGCATAGTTTAAGTGGACATCACTTTGATGTGCAGTAAGCCACTCCTAAACTGTAGTGTTCAATTGCATTTTTTTACGTTCAATTGTAGTGTTTTTTTTTTTTTTTTTGGATAGAGTTGCAGTGTTCTTCCTTTGATTGTAAAAAAATTAACCAGACATTTTATTAAAAAAAGATTTAAAAGGTCGTTCAAACCATATTTTATTGAAAAAAATTAATACTCAGAATAAGACAAATATGAATACTCACGGAACGCTAAATGCGTCTTTTAAGACATATTTCACCCAACAACGCCACAGGAATCAAGAAAATCTCTCTATGATCTAATGAAGATGTTCGATCAGACGGTGACTCGTCTAATCAAACCAGATGACACAAAAAAATTTTCTGATGATGCGTTTCAACCTATGTTGCACCGACACTCCAATATGGGTAACGTGCGCCGTATCCGACACGCGTCCGACACGACACGCGTCCGACACGCGCCGACACGGTGTCGGACGCGTGTCGGTTGATTTAAAATAATGTTAAATTAAATTTTAAAACCGACACGCCAGTGACACGCCCCGACACGCCAGGGACACGTCAAGGACACGGAGCGACACGGAGGGACACGTCCCCGACACGGGGGGACACGTTCCCGACACGGCTATTTGTATTTTTTTTATATTTTTTTTGTATTTTTTGTATTTTTATGTATTTTTTTATATATATATATATATATATATATATATATATATATATATATATATACACTACGTGTCCCCGGCGTGTCGTGTCCTATATTTTTGAAAGTTGCCGTGTCGCCGTGTCCGTGTCGTGTCGTGCGCCGTGTCCGTGTCGGTGTCGGTGCAACATAGGTTTCAACAAATGAAATGATTTTGTTTACAGTCTGGTGCCTTTTATAGGCCAAGGTACCCATACACGAAATAGTAATCTCCGTTGCATGTATTTGCTTGTAGAGGTACATCACTTCACAAATGCATAAATTTCATTGCATCACTTCACATATGCATGCATTCAAATTGTACATATGTATCAGTTCGAACTCTGTTTTGTTATGACGACCCAAATACAAACGATGATGAAAATATTTAACTTATGAAAGAATATCTAACATATTATGACCTTTAATTTATACCGAGTGACGTTTGACAAAACATAGTCATGTTTCCTAAGACTTATAAGTGACCAATTCAGTGTGAGTTGTTCATAATAAGAGTACAACACCATATGTTTTCAAAAAAATAAGTTATCCGCTAAATCACAAGGTCCGCATCCAGAAAGTTTGAAAAATTGGTGTTAATTAGGCAGCTTTGCAAAGTCATGTATATCCATGGTCTGTCAAATCACATAAAAGTTCGCGGGTTCCTTTCATTCATCATCAGAAATATATACAGTTACATAGGGTGCCCTAGATCTTACACAATTTCCCAATATATCCTTACTACAATATTACAATAAATATCAATAAAAATAATAATCCCGGAATACCCCTGATGTAAGTCAACCCGATGATACAATTCCCGATGATTTACCCCTTTTTCTCATGCAATTAGTGGCATTTTGACATCAACTTAAACAATTTTTATGATAAATTGAACTATTTTGTGTACATAGGAAATTTCAGAAAAACTAGGTTTTTGTTTTTTTTTCGTAGGCTTATTAGCTGATTTTTGTCATCAGATTTACACGTGGTATCTTTGTGTCTTTTTTGCTGCACAGATATCACAGTTGGGAGGGTGGATTTTGACTTGATGGTGTCATTGGATTGTTGAGTGATGATTTTGAAGCTGAGGCGAGGATTCCAACCCACGATGATTATTGACGCACGTTAGAGGGTTTAGTCCATGCCAGTTGGAGAATAAATTTGATCGAGGGACATTTTATATCTGAGATGGCGACGCCATGTTACATTGACCGCACCAAGTGAAGATATTCAAGTCTTTGAGCATTTAATGTGGATGTCATTCACCAACCACTACATTAGACTTGCGCGCGCCAATCTCCCGTGACCGACGCCAATCCTTTATTAAAGCACATGACGCACACCAGTGACTAACCCGCGCCAATATTGCAGAGTCAGAAAAAAATTGATCTCTTTTATTCTTCCACTCACCAAAATTATCATATACACTTCATCTTCCTCAACTTCTCCTCCTTGAAGACACCCCCACCCCCCAAGGCTCTTATAGCCGAATTTTAGTAAAAATTAGCTCTTGATTTTGATTGTAATAGTTAAGGATTCTAGTTTAGTTTCTACTACTTGATTGGAGTTTAAAATACACTAGTATTGATTCCATTGAAGCTTTTGGAGTTGAATGAAGAACACCAAATTCGAGTTCTTGCTTTTGGTTTGGTAATCCTTAATCTTCATTTCAATTCAAGTGTTCTTATGGTTATGAATGTTAACTTTGAAATGTTGATGTTTGTGGTTATGAGTGGCTAGGTTTAACTAGCCAAGACTATGTTGTAGAATTAGTTTATTCTCTTATGTTGATTGGGAATGATTGTTTGTGTTGTTAATTTCAATTGTTGTGAACCTTTTCCTACCTGTATTGTAGTGTTTGCTTGCATTAGAGTAATTGACTAGTGTTAGCATTTACACATTTAACGGAGACCGAAAGGAGATGTTAAATGTGGGAAGAGGGCAAGAAAACCAGAAGGTAAATCGACCTCTCGAGACAGTCGATTTCTTATCCGGGGATAGTTGACATTGTCATTGCATTCAAGTGCGTATCATACCAATTCATTAGGTTTAGGACACCTAGACCAAGGAGAAGGTATAGAGAAGTTTCATACACTCGTACGAGGGGGAACTACTTGCTTAGGAATGCACCGTTTCACACTTTTGAACACCAATGGTAGGAAGGTGGGAAATCATTCACATGATACTATAAGAGAATTACTAGTCTACGCAATGTCTTGGTTAGGTTCTTTTATCATTTTATCATCTTTTTTGTCACAAGAGAGTTTAATTATGCATTTAATTTACCATCATGCAATTTACGACCTAGATCGAATTAATATAAGCTTTTAAGTGTTTAACCTCTCAAGTTCCCTGTGGATTACGACCTTGACCACCGTACTAGACTACAATTGACCCGGTACACTGCCAGTTAGATTGGGCATCCAGAAAAGTTCCATCAACTCCCCTCTGGGTGGAGCGAGAGAGGTCTCGAACGCCCATCTTGCTGATAAAAACTCAAAGCGCCCAATGCCTTGGTAAAAATATCCGCCAACTGAACCTTTGGCGGGACATACGAAGGAAGAATAAGACCATCCGTAATTGCATCTCGCACAAAATGGCAATCGGCCTCAATGTGATTTGTATGCTCGTGGAAGACAGGATTTTGTACAATATGCAAAGCTGAGTGACTGTCGCAATAAAGACGCATGCCATGCAACCACGGACACCGAGATCCCCAAGCAATTGGCGGAGCCTTTTAACTCGCAAGTAATGGCCACCATCGATCGATACTATGCTTCAGCTGACGAATGGGACACCGTAACCTGTTTCTTTGGCTTCCATGAAATCGGAGAACACCCAGCATGACCAACCATCCACTCAGAGAGCGACGTGTAAGAAGGAAATTTGCCCAATCCGAGTCACACCCCCTCTAAAGAAAGATCACTCGGTGGGCAACAAGATACCCGACCGGATATTTCTTCAAATACCGAACCACACGTAAGGCAGCCTCCCAATGGGCGACACGTGGATACTACATAAACTGTGAGAGAATATGCACACAATAAGACAAGTTGGGCCGAGACAGCCCACTAACTGACGATACTTCTCTGGATCAGTCAATAATGCTCCATCATCCTGGGCAAGTCGATGATTCTGCTCCATTGGAAATTCCACCGGTCGAGCACCCAACAAACCGCAGTCAGCTATAATATCCAGCGCGTATCTTCATTGAGATAGTAGAAATGCCTTGCTTGGATCGAGCCATGTCCAACCCAAGGAAATATTTGACAACCCTCAAGTCTTTCATTTTGAAACAATTCTCCAAATATGACTTGAAAAGGCCGAGAGCAGCAGAGTTATTTCCTACGATAATCATATCATCAATGTACACAAAGACATTAATACAAATTGCCCTTTTTCTGCAAAGTAAAAAGGGAGTAGTCCGAGTAAGAACAACGGAAACCATATTCAGTTAGGGTCGAAGCTAATTTCGCAAAACAACAACGAGAGGCATGTTTCAAACCATATAGAGATTTCTTCATTCTACACACCAAATGCCCTCGGGACTTGTCAAACCCCGGGGGAATTCACATATAAATTTTCTCATCCAAGTCTCCATGCAAAAAGACATTCTAAACATCCATCTGATGAATCTCCCACTGTTTTGTAGCAGCAACAACAAGGAAACTACGTACCGTTACCATATTTTCCACATGAGCGAAAGTTTAATTGTAGTCAATACCTGCAACCTTATGATGGCCAAAGGCCACAAGTCATGCCTTCAAGCATTGCAGAGTGCCATGCTCATCATACTTTTCAGTGTATACCCATTTACTCCCAAGAGCCTTTTCCCAGAAGGAAGGGGCTGTAACTCCCACGTGCCCTGATCCTTCAAAGCCCAAATTTCTTCGGCCATTGCCTGCCTCCAACCCGAATGTTTCACAGCTTCTGCAAAATTGCGGGCAGGAGTTCCTGTAGTAATCGCTGCTATATACTGAAGATGTTCACCAGAAAACCGATGAAAATCAATAAAATGTGAAATAGGATACCGAGTGCCTGAGGAAGATGACAGCGGTGGTGATGAGGAAGATGGATTGTCCATGTCAAAACGAGTATGAGTGATGTCTTGATACCATGTATTAGGAATCTTTGCCCGTTTCCCGCAACCAAGCTCAACAACTTTGTCAGTTTCCATATTTTTGACCTGAGGGACGTGTGCCTCCTAAGTGCCGAGACCCTCCCCATGCTCAAGCTCAACCTCGCCAGTTTCCATATCCGTAATTTGGGGGACCTGCCCTCCTGATGGCCGAGACCCCCCATGATCCTCGTCCCCAACCGACGCCACGGGTTCTGAGGGTTCAACCTGTGGGAAATTTAAAGCAACATATTCGTCAAAATCAAGAGTAAAGTACTCATGAGAAGCGGTACCGTTCCCAGAACTTTCTAGAACCGTAGAAGTGGATTCCTTCATAGGAAAAACATTCTCAAAAAATTTAACATCTCGGGAAACAAAAAATTCCTCAGTTTCCTAATCAAACAGAGTCCACCCCTTTTTCGCATACGGGTATCCAAAAAAAAACACAACATCGACTTCGACTAGCAAATTTATCACCCTTATGGCGCTGATTATGTGCATAACATAAACATCCCTACACACGGAGGACATCTAGATTCGGGGGCTTGCCAAATAAATATTCGTAAAGGATTTTATAGTTCAGAACTCTGGAAGGTGTACGATTAATCAAGTGACAACAGTCATCGCACATCTCCCCAAAATTTAATTGGGAGAGGGCCCTGAAATCTAAGAGCACGGCCAACATTCAAAATATGCTGATATTTCCGTTCTACCCTCCCATTCTGTTTAAGATTACCCACACATGACGTTTCAATAAAAATTCCCTGTACCTGAAAATATGGTTGAAGCAATTTAAACTCTGTCCCGTTATCACTACAAACACGTTTAATTTTCTGATCAAATTGTCTTTCAACTATGGCCACAAACTCCAGAAACACAGTTGGAACTTCCACTTTGTTAAAAAGAAGATAAACCCAAACAATCCAAGAGAAATCATCGATAATCGTCAATAAATATGAGGCTCCACACGTAGAACGAGTGGAATACGGACCCGACAAATCGCAGTGAACAAGTTCAAATATTCTACTAGCCTTAGTAGAACTATTAGGAAAGCTATCACGAGGTTGTTTTGCACGAAAGCATACCTCATAACTTTCTTTACCAAGACTTCCAGAAGTACTCACAACGGGAAGTTGCCTAAGAACCTTTTCTGAAGGTGTCCAAGATGCTTGTGTCACAATTCCATTGAATTTCCGCCAGTAACCGCCAAAATCTATCCATCTGGAACACCTCGAAAGAAGAACAATCCCTCATCTCGTTCACCCACTCCAATCACCGTCCTCGTCACACGGTCCTGCATAACACATAAAAAAGAAACGAGTTGAATATGACAATTATATTCATCCAAAAAATGCACTACTACAAAAAAAGCATAAAGATAACAGTTTTTAAGTGTGATATATTCACTTTAGTCAGAGTTTCCAAAGTGTGGTATATTGATGTGTGACATAAAGTACTTTAATTCATTCATATTTAAAAACCGTGATCTATTATAGTTGTTATCACACTTGAAAACTATGATGTATTATAGTTGCTATCAGACTTAAAAACCGAGATCTGTTATAATTTCAACACATTTAAATACTGTGATCTATTTTAGTTGTTATAACACTTAAAAACCGTGATATATTATAGTTGTTATCACACTTAAAAACTGAGATCTATTATAATTTCAACACATTTAAAAACTGTGATCTTTTTTAGTTGTTACCACCCATAAAAACCGAGATCTATTATAATATAAATCACACCTATAAAAGTGTGATCATTCTTTTCTTTTTTTCAAAAGCTAAAATACGCGCACTGCATGATTTTTGTTCCCAGTGGGACTCGAACTTGGATACTCCAGATTAACAAGTCACACTAATTACCACACGACCGATGCCTTCTTTCTTCTCGTTTTCGACCACACTAAACTAAGATCTTGATATACCCGGATTGGAATGGGGCCATGTTCATCCATATTGGGCCTACAATCTTGGCCCGTCAACACAGATGATGGGCTTTTACCTCCGCTGGCCGCTGCCAACAAGCATCTTCTGGCCGCTAGCTATGGGCCAAGGCCTATCCGCCAACAGTAAGCCGGATCATGTCCGCTAACGGTAAGACGGACTCATTCTCTCCACGTGATTCCACCCTAGGCATAAAGGCACAAACTAGTCCGCTACTCAACCATACTTCTCGGACTCATTTGTTCGCCATGCTTACCCAGCTGGCCAATCCAGCTGACAACACTTTACAGCTAGATAGGACACTTGTATTGCATGCATGCTTAACTTAGCTATGTATTCTAAGTTGTCTTATCAATGAACAGTGAACCGACTTACTTTTTTAGCCTATATATATGGGATCATATTGTAAAGGGACTCTCTCTCAAGCTTTAACTACAAAATCTAATACAAGCGTAAACTCGCCAATTTGTCGGACAGATTAACTTGTTCATCTTGTAAACCGATCCGGCAAACCTTGTTCTTACTCGCCACCCTAACCACACCGGAGAAATCATTCATATCGCCTTATATCCTCAAGATAAACACTGTTATCGCAAATCTGGTGTTCCACGCTACATCGCTTGGCTCGCTATCGGAAACTTTCATTTTCATTCAAAGATTTGGAGGCCACTTGCTCCATCACAAAGACAATTTCACGGTGTCTCAGCGGTTATCATCATCGACCTGTCGGTCACCAAAGCTTTGAACTTTTGGGATAATACTGACCTTAAAACCGCCGCTCACTTCCTCTCACCAACTTACGCAGAGGAGATCATCAACTTCATTGCAAACTCACACTGAGTCCATTTAAAATACCCAGTTGGTTTATACATCTTTTCATCGGTTTCAGATCTTCAAGTAAGGAAAGTTTGGTCATCTTTTCGCTGTAAACCGCTCGGGAAATACAAACAATCGTTACCTTATATTCCTCGAAGTCGAGAAAAATACCCGCCCAAAAATCATAAGTCATGGTGGCGGCGGAAAAACATGAACCCCGCAACACCGCAAAGGCAAACAATCAGGATCGCCCACGTGAGCGCGCGACGCCACGTGGAGAGGCTAGCCGGCGGTTACGCGGATGGGGCAGATGTCAACCCCGCCTCACAACCCGACATGCGAGCATACATACGGAAAGGACTAAAGCCCGTGAAATACACGAGGAAGCGGTTAGGAAAAGCAAGGAAAAGGAATCGTGGGGACATCCAACCCAACTAACGAACAAGAAGTTATTTCACCGGGAGCTCCCACAACAAGATACCTATAAAATAGCTTTGCAAGCGCACATGGAATATGTTGAAGAAATGCGGGAAGGAAATGCACTACTCATTGCGAAGGATTACCTCCTGGTCAATCCAGAATTCAACCCTCCTCAACCCGCACAAACCGAGATTCAGCCTACATTCATTCCTCCAAAAACGGTTCGACCACGATCGGAAATAGAGGAGAGTAGTCATGCAACCTCACATCCTAGAGAGGGTAGGAAATCGCACTTGGTAGATCGGGGCCCGCGATCGACGATCGCGTGCAGCCCCAATGCGACCAAAGAACACTCGGCGAGTTCGCACCCGCTTGGAAGGACAAGGGACTCGGAAATTGAAGAAAGTTATGTTGCGCGCCCCACCTCAACCCCAAATCGGAAGAGATAGGCATCATGAAAAACAGATAGAGGAATTACAGAAAGGAACAAAGGGTGTTAAAACGGTTCCGACACTGGGGAACAAGTGTGCTTCATCCCAAAGATATCGAAAGCGGCTCCAAGTGGGAGGAACTCACTATCCCAATTTCATAAACTACCACGGAGCGATGATCCTCTGGATTGGCTATCCGCTTTTCAAAGCGTAATCGGTTTGTGTACCTCTAGCGATGAGGCTTGGTGTATAGCATTTGTGGGATCAATGCAAGATCGGGCAAAGATCATGGATCCGCAGCCTTTCCTCCTGGATCGATTTTATCATGGGATGACCGATCAACAAGTTTATAGCGTAATTCAAGTCGGTGGGGACTTAAAAAGACGATATCGACCTACATGAGGTCCGACAAAGGCGACAGTGAGGGCACTCGCAGATTATTACGAGCGGTTTTACAAAGTGTACGAGCTAACCAGGGTATAGCAGATAACGTTGTCATGAGTAGTTTTGAAACAGGTTGAAGCCGGGATACTTGAAGTCTTATCTCGCTTTGTCACCACCAAATAACCTACAAGAGATGTTGAGCTCGACTAGGAAGTACATTGCAATCGCGGGAAACGGCGAGCGCCTTCGCCCAACAAAGGCAAACAGAGGGTCGAGCGTAGCTTCGCCAAGAGACACCCGCAGAAGGCGGATAGGAAATCAAGAAACCTGAAAGATTTAAGGAAGAGCATTTCACGCCGCGTAATTTCCTATTCCCAAGTGTTGAATGAAATCAGAGATTTAAATACCCGAACCATACCCAATGGTTCCCGACACACGCCGCGATGCATCCAAATTTTGTGGCTATCACAGGATAAGTGGTCACACTACCGATGAGTGTATCCAATTCAAACGAGCAATAGAGAAGTTGCTCGCTCATGACACCATGATCACCTCAAACTTGATACCGGGGTCCAGATAGGAGGAATCGCAAGCTCGCTATTCGATAGAACATTAGAATGATAACCGAGCCTCCTCCCACTAACAATCGATTAAGAATCGATCGGCTCCATCAACAAACATGTGGAGAAGCCTCGTAGTTTTGCGAGGAGTGAATGACCCTTGCCTTTACTCAAGTGAGCTAGTGACTTCAACCAATACAGAGGATATGTGCCTTTGCATCTCGGTGGTCGTCAATCGGGCCTGTGTCAATAGAGTGATGGTTGATACAGGAGCTTGCCGCGATATCCTATATTACAACTGCTTCAAAGAGTTGGGTTTCAGCGACTCTAATTTGAGACCGCATAATGGCACCCTTGAGGGCTTCACCAATCATAAGATACAAGTCAAGGGGGCCATCGACCTCGATGTACAGATGGGAGATTATGCACCCTTTCGCACGGAAAAGGTGATGTTTTTAGTTGTCGACCTTCAGTCCAATTATAACATGATAATTGGGACACCCGCTTTAAAGCAGTTTCAGATGGTAGCTTCCATTCCGCATCAGCGGGCAAAATTTTATGTTGGGGACAGGATCGGAACGTCGATCAGCGAACCTGCCGCTGTCCTGACATACATACATGAGATGAGAGCAGGGAATAAGAGGATTCGAATCGAACAACCATATAACATGGAAAACATCGACATGGTCGTGGTCGTTGTTGATCCCGAACCGACCAAAGTAGAGTGTGAAACATTGCAAGTCGAGATGAGCCGATTTTACGGCGTAAGATGAGTTGATCGAGGTGGTCATCAATGACGAATATCCCGAGCAAAAGATAAAGATAGGGGCTCGACCGAGTCCTATTGAAAGGGAAAATTGATACAAATACTCAAAGAAAATTTGAGTGTCTTTGCTTGGGTGGTTATCGACATGCGAGGTGTCGAAACAGACGCCGCTCGCACCATCTTAACGCCGATTCTACTTTCAAACCGACACAACAATGAGCGCGCGTCGATTCAATGTAAAAGAGGCGGCGGTAAAAGCAGAGGTCGGAAAGCTTCTACAAGCGGGAATCATAAAGCGAGCTTGCCTACCCTACTTGGTTGGCAAATGTGGTTATGGTAAAGAAGCACAACGGCAAGTGGAGAATGTGCGTCGACTTCACGGACATCAACAAAGCATGTCCGAAAGATCCTTATCAGCTGCCACGAATTGACCGGTTAGTTGACTCTATTTTCGGCTTTGAGGTTTTAAGTTTCTTAGACGATATTCTGGTATCATCAAGCACGGATGGTCGAGTCCGACAAAGAAAAACGGCTTTCAGAGTACCGAGGATTATATTATTATGAAATGATGCCATTTGGGCTGAAGAATGCGGGTTCGACTTATCAGCGAATGGTCAACAAGGTCTTCAGTTCGCAGATAGGCAGAAATATGGAAGCTTATATAGACGACATGGTTGTTAAGTCCATCGGGACGGTCACGCCACGACCTTCGTGAAACATTCAACAATGTCGAAAACACTCGATGAAGCTCAATCCGCCAAATGTACTTTTGGTGTCCAGCGGGCAAGTTTTTGGGATTCATGGTTAGTCGTCGTGGCATCGAGGCTAACCCTAAAAGATTCAAGCTTTAATCGATATGCAAGAGCCTACAACTATCAAAGAAGTTCAGAGGCTTAATGGCGCATCATCATCGTTAGGTCGGTTCATATCAAAATCGGGCGGAGAAGTGTCTTCCTTTCTTCAAGATTCTCGAGGCGATAAAACTTTCTCATGGAACGCAGATTGTTCGCAGCATTCCAAGCTCAAGGAATATCTAGGAAAACCACCTCTTTTGGTTAGCCCCGCAGAGGAGATGTTTTGTTTTTGTACTTAGCGGCTTCGCATCGGCCGTTGCCGCCGTTCTTGTCAAGCGAGGCCGGAACCTCCAAAATCCCGCCTATTATGTAAGCAAGGCTCTCATCCGTGGAGAGCCGCTTATTTTAATATTGAAAAATTAGCCTACTCGCTTGTCATTGCTGCCCGCAAACTCAGGGCTTACTTTACTTCACATACAATTATTGTCTTAACGGATAGCCCAACGCGCCAAATACTTCATAAACCGGACCTTTCAGCCGCCTCCTCGATGGGCTATAGAAATTATGAATTCGACATACAATATCAACCAAGAAAAGCTATCAAAGGTCAAGCATTACCGGATTTTATTGTAGAGACGAAGTTTCACTCGCCACCACCAAGTTCCCCTTATCACACGAGCCCGTTGCGGCCAGGAATAAGCCCAATCAATGTTGGCATTTGTATGTGGATGGGGCATCTAGTCGAAATGGTTGTGGGGCCGGAGTAATCTTGATGGAGCCCGGAACAACGGAGGAAATCGAAAAAGCTTTGAGGTTCGAATTTCCGGCCACGAATAATCAAGCCGAGTATGAAGCAGTAATTGCCGGGCTCAAATTAGCCAAAGAGTTAAAAGTGGAAAATGTTGAAGTATTTTGTGATTCCCAACTCATTGTCAACCAAATCTCAAGGGATTATGACACGCACTGTGGTATTCTAGAGAAGTATGGTGAGATTGTTCGACAACTAAAAAGCAACTTTAACTATTGCGAGTTCATCAGAATTGGAAGAGAGGACAACGAGCGAGCAGACTATCTCTCCAAGCTATCACTTAAAGAAGAAATTGCAGATCCCTCGATAATGATTGAGTATCTAGCCGTACCCGCTATTGAGGAAGCACAAATCATGGAAATTGACATACCAGCACCAACTACATGTTGGATTGATGAAGTTCAAGCTTACATAGAAACAGCCCGCTACCCGAGGAACGGACAAAGCTCGCGCTCTTAAGAAAAGAGCACCTGTGTATATTATAAACAATGGAATACTCTATAGAAGGTCCGCAACTAGACCTCTTTACGATGCGTTCGAAAGGAAGAGAGCAAGACAATCCTTATCGAACTTCACCAAGGGTGTGTGGGGCCACCCCGCTTAGTCGCTCCTTAGCATGAAGGTCATAACCGCAGGTATTATTGGCCAACCATCCTTAAAGACTCGTAAAAGTGGTAAGAGAATGCCCGGAGTGTCAAAACACGCAGACATCCCCGAATACCATCTCGTCGAACAAAGCGCTGTGGTCGCACCTGGCCTTTCGACATGTGGGGACTCGATCTCATCGGACCTTTTCCACCAGGAAGAGGCGGATGCAAAGTTATCATAGTAGCCGTGGATTATTTTACAAAGTGGATTGAGGCAAAACCTATGGTTAAGATAACCGCAAAAAAAGCAGGATACTTCTTACACGATCGATTTTTTCACGCTTTACGCCCCGCTGGCGTAGTATCGGATCACGGCCCGCAATTTAGAAAGGACTTCTTGATCTTTGCGATTTAATTCAAAGTCAAACATTGGCATCATCGTGAGCTTATCCTCGCGAAACGCCAAGCCGAGGCCGGCAACAAACAAATAATCAAAATGTTGAAGAAAAGCGTGGACGACAAAGTGAAAGGAGAGAGGTGGGTTGATGAGTTACCCGATATACTTTGGGCACTCCGCACCACTATCAAAACACCCACAGGAGAAACTCCTTTGCTCTTACTTATGGATCGAGGCTATGACTCAGCTTGAAATGGCTCTACCCAACATCGTGGTCGCATTATATAACCCAATGGATAATCTTTTAAACAGACATGATCGACTTGGATCTAGTGGAGGAAAAAGAATAGCGACTTATCATCGATTAGCTTAACTACAAGCAAATCGCTAAACAACAACATGACAAGTTTAATCCGCGACCACTCATTTAAAGTCGGGATTTCGTTCTTCGAAATGTAAAGGCCACGGGTATGGAGCCCGATAAAGGGAAGCTAACAAAGAAATTGGGAAGGCCCTTATCAAGTCGCGAGAGAGATCAAGAAAGGGACTTATGTCCTCGTAAATCATCAAGGCTACGAGCTCAATAGACCTTGGCATGCGGACAACCTCAAAAGGTACTACATGTAATAAATCGGCTAGGATATGGCTATCCTCTCGCTTTACGACGTGAGTGGTTAGGCTTTCTTATTTTGCTTGTAATCTTTACTCATCTAGCGGGATGAGTCAAAATTAATAAAGCCCGATTTTACATTCTCTTTTTTATATGCAAATTATTACAAGTATGCATGGGTAAGAAAGAATTGTGTTTCAAGAATTTTCAACAAAACTTCGGGCCGACTTTGAGTTGTTAAAAAAAGGCAATATTTGGGAAAATTTAACGCTGGGCACAGCACAACTTCCTAGCAAACAAGTTATTTCGTATAAGATTCAAGAGGGCATATCTCATACAGAGTCCGCACAAGATCGACCTAGAATCTTATCTAAAACAAGGGGACGGATGTTGTTATCATCGGACTCAATTTAGACAATAAATTCGAGCAAAAAGCAAGCATACATAAAAACGGGCAGAAACAAACTTGTGAATAAAATTATCGGACAAAGTACATGGACATTACAGAGACAAATGTGCGGACAAAAGTGCGTAAAAGGAAAAGAGTTATACATATACGAACACGTAATAATGTTTTACAAAACAGAGCCGTAAATCTAAGAACCTCGGGCCGCATCTCTTCATTATGGACATTCTCTTCACGGAGAGAATGGTGCAAAGATCTCGACAAGATTGGTCTCCGACTCAAGAAGCTCGCCGACTTCTCACCAGTCGCTCGATCTCGCTTCTTCTTGGCTCTCTCTCGCTTCGTGGGCTGCTTAACACGCCCCTTAGATTCGCTCTCTATCACAAACAGAGCCACCCACCAGATCACACTGGGACATAGCTACCAAGCTCAACATCGTAGAAGCGGTATGCGGTCATGGAATTCTCTTAGATAATCAGAGAGAAGGATGGGTGAGAATCCATTCCTCTAAAACATCAAGATGTGGGTACCATCTTCATGAGCCAGGACG
This sequence comes from Gentiana macrophylla, assembly GCA_026214975.1. Classification (NCBI taxonomy): domain Eukaryota; kingdom Viridiplantae; phylum Streptophyta; class Magnoliopsida; order Gentianales; family Gentianaceae; genus Gentiana; species Gentiana macrophylla. The sequence goes on from CM047813.1 coordinate 25,169,614, forward strand.
CACTCGCGATGTGATAAAACCCTTGGTCATATCCCATCATAAAGCCGCCATCGCAGCCGGTCTTTGAGCCGGCCTTCAACACTTGAGCCTAGATCCTTGGGCTTGTTTTCGCAGATCCGCACACGCTTTTTGCTCGGCCTCCCAATGAGCTTGAGCCTCATTTACTTTCAGCTTCATCTCTTCCATAGTGCGATCAATCGAATTTACTCGCTCCACGAGATCGAGTTAACCTTATTTGCCTCAAAGCAGTTCGTGCTCTCGCTTTCTCGTTCTCTCCGCCTCACCGCACTTAACCGCCCACGAAGACCACCGGATGACATCGCATTTGCGGCACCAAGAGCTTTTCGGGTTTCGCTAGCTCTTTTCTCGACATCGGCGCCTCGGCTATGGTATTTCTATAATCATTGACGAATCGCGCCAAGCCGCATCAACCTAATGGAGGAAAATTAAACAAATGGAATCAATATTGACTTGGGCAAAAATAACAAAGAAAAAGAATAAAAACAAAAGCAAGAAGAAGGTTTACTATGCTCACCGTGGCGCCATATAAGCCCCACAAATCATCAATACTACCCGAGAAAGGCACGGCGAGGATCACCGATCCGCCATCACAACCCTATCCGCTATCCCGCGCCTATCTCCACTGGATGTCGCTAGGATACCCCATCTAAAATGCCTCAACGGGGCACATCGATGCCCCTTGCGACAGGCGGCGTGCCTTGGGCGGTCGAGAGGTTGTTGCCGCATGAACTCTTTATCCAACCAGCGCGGGCAACCTCTAGGCCCAATAGAACTCCAACAAAGGGCACCACTGCTCTTCGTGGTCGCAGACGCAACCTCATCGCCACAGTTTGCCTTGATCTGATTTTTCTTTACCCTTATCGCTCTCGAATTTTTAAGGGAGGGACCTCCGCAAGCCACTTTCATCTCCCGCTGGCTCCATCTCTTCTACAAAGCAGCCCTCTTCTTCTTATCACCAAAGAGCGGCTTTGTAAGAGTGGTCCGCTTCATAGTCTTGCCCGCCGGTTTTCTTTTATCGGGGGTGGGATGATTTTTGCGACCTTAGCCCCAGAGGCTCCGGCCGCCGACGTCTGCAAATCGACCATGGGAAGGGCTGTCTTAATCCCCTTTAGTTCAGCGGCCCTTTTCACCTCACCGACGGTCTTTTGCTTGGACAATTGGTCGCGCATTTAACTAATCTATCCATGGTACTCATGGGAACAAATATATATTAATGACTGTAACATATGAAAAGAGACATATTATGAAAAGAAGCAAGAAGAATGCAAGTAAAAATCCTACTCGGTGCTCGATATTAGGATAACCGCCGCAGATTTCGTGACCGAGAAGGCATGAACCTCCCATGGTGACACTCGCCGCACTCAATCGGGACGGGTCGGCAACAAGTCGACTACAACTAAAGGTTCGCCGACACCGGCCCAGGAAGTCCGCTGATGAGATAGGGCTGAGCGACGCCAAGCAACAACCTCCGCTTAAATGCCCTAGCCTCGAGGTTCATTTTTACGGGTATAGCCCAGATCGCCTTTTTCACCGGAGATAAACTCATCATCACAAATTGGGTTTTTATCTTATTCAAGTGATCGGTCTTGATCGAATTCTCCGCTAGCTTCTCAAACGGCCAGCCTACCCGGGACTCTACCTTCATACATCTTTTGTCCCAATCCGCCACCTTGTCGGGAGATCAAATAACAAGCGGGTCTACTATGACTCGATCGACTACACGCTGGTTGGATTTGGCCGGCGCCGCTTCTTCCGAGAGAAACTATAAAATATAAGAGCACCGGCATCGACGGTTCGCGCCCGCCAACCCATCGATTATGATAAAGGACATGACCACGCGAACAACTCCCAAACTCAGTCGCAAGGCATCACCTTCACTCTTCCATAAAAGTAACAAAGAATGGGTCAAAGGGAGGTCCGAGTCCGCCGCCGATGATCATAATGCAAACCACAGATAGTCTTGCTGGTCTCGCCACAGTCCATGGCATGTTGGTCGCGCGCCATACTAACAAAACGATAGTCCGCCGAGATATCGACGCCAACGCCAAGTATAATCTTCTCGATCCTTAAACTCCCTCCATCGGGCTACAAGTTCACTATCCGCCCGCTTTTGTTCTCGCGAGCTCATTCTCAACCGCAATGACCTTTTCTTGGGCGCCTCTTCTTTTTTGCGGGCTCTCAACGCGCGTTTTCTTTTTACAACAATCTTTGGAGACTTTTTGGGCTTCTCCGATACCACAGCCGGTTTCCACGGCTTCCTTTGATCTTGCCGCCACGTTTAGCGGCTCCAGTGTTTTAAAACTCTATCCATCCTGGTGAGGAGATTGCTTAGTGCTATTTGGTCGTCATCTTCGACCTCGCTTCTCCGCCTCGCAGCGCCTCACCAATAACTACGACCTCCGGGTCGATTCTATGTTAATGGATCCAGGGTTTGGATTTTCTTCCATCTCCTCCTCGTCACCGCTAGAGCTAGCATCCTCCATGCTCACCTCCTTCGACCCATAACCCCCGCGCCCTAGCCTCTTCGCCTCGATTGTGTGTGCTCGATGACATTCTCGAAAGAAAAAGGGCAAGGTGGATCGGCTTTATCACCCGGACATGGAAATCGGGTCGAGGTGAGAGCAATCACACCCGACACCTCGCCTTCCATCTTCCTTAAACAGTATACAAAATTCCCTAAAACCCCAAGCATTCTCCCCTAAAAACCCTAAACCCAAACGTAAAAGGCTTCAAACAACAACACGATTCAAACCTCTACCAAACAAACGACTAAACAAGCAATCAAAGCATACATACATATATAGGGTATTTCGGGTAAAAAGAATATGAAATCGCAGAAGCACATATGGGGCTCATGGTGTTCATCGGAGAAAATTGAAATTACAGAGGCAAAATCGCAGGAGCTAAATCACGACATTCATGTCCCAAGCAAGAACAGACGATAATAAATACATAAATCAATTCAGAAAACGATAAAGGAATGTTTAAATTCACACCTGATGGATGAAAAAAGAAGTAAAACGTTGATCTTGGATTGGAATAAGCACTCGTCGGAATCTGCTTGCAATCGCCGGAATTTCCTTGCTTATCGCCGGAGGAATTTATCAGAAGTGAAAGAGGAGAAAAGCGTAAGTGTTGGGGGGAACTCCTCTATTTATAGGAGGAAAAGAGAGGGGAAACGACGTTTGGGATTTTCAAAATTCAAACGTAATGATGGCAGAACGGTTACCGATTTCTCTCCACCAATCGAGCAAGGGACGGTTCGGCCCCAACCGCCGTGTCGTAACACGTGGTCGACATGACGCTTCGTGGTACCGATACATCCGCTTACATTTTCTAACCGCTCAAATTTCTTCGACGAGCATCACATCACGCGCATAAGCGACTTCGGGCCAGATCACTATCTTCCAACATTATTTCAAACAACCAAGATCGCCTATGCCCGCTTTGGCTTACACAACAAAACACCTTTACAGAGCATCATCATTTAAATAAGCCCGCAGAGCGTTGTCGGCGATCAATCGTAATTTCGCTACGCGATATTAACACCGTTCAAGCCCGATAGAACATTATCGGCGATCAAACTCGTTTCGCTACAAATGCACAAAGATATCACTAAAGTGGTTTTCACCAACACCGTTCAAGCCCGATAGAACATTATCGGCGATCAAGCCTGTTTCGCTACAAATGCACAAAGATAACACCGGTTCAAGCTCGATGAAACAGTTGTCAAAAGCCTCTATAACAAAGCGACTACGAAGGAACTCCACCAAAGGTTCTTCAAATTTACTCTCCGCCTTGGCGGACACGCCAGCATGAGTAGGGGCCATTGATATACCCGGATTGGAATGGGGCCTGTTTCATCCATATTGGGCCTACAATCTTGGCCCGACAACACAGATGATGGGCTTTTACCTCCGCCGCCGCCGCTAACAAGCATCTTCTCGCCGCTAGCTATGGGCCAAGGGCCTATCCGCCAACAAGAAGCCGGATCATGTCCGCTAACGGTAAGACGGACTCATTCTCTCCACGTGATTCCACCCTAGGCATAAAGGCACAAACGAGTCCGCTACTCAACCATACTTCTCCGGACTCATTTGCTCGCCATGCTTACTCGGTGGCCAATCCACCGGCAACACTTTACGCCTAGATAGGACACTTGTATTGCATGCATGCTTAACTTAGCTATATATTCTAAGTTGTCTTATCAATGAACAGTGAACCGACTTACTTTTTTAGCCTATATATATGGGATCATATTGTAAAGGGGACTCTCTCTCTCAAGCTTTAACTACAAAATCTAATACAAGCGTAAACTCGCCAATTTGTCGGCAGATTAACTTGTTCATCTTGTAAACTCGATCCGCAAATTTTGTTCTTACTCGCCACCCTAACCACACCGGAGAAATCATTCATATCAGCCTTATATCCTCAAGATAAACACTGTTACCGCAAATCTGGTGTTCCACGCTACATCACTTATTTGACCACAACATAATCAATAGGACCCAAATCAATAAAGAGGGATAAAGCAAGTAGTGGAATACACTACACAAATGTCTAGTGTGCATATTATTTCCCACATTTAATTTCCGCCACAATCGATGGTGATGAATAATGCAGTGGAATTGTTGTGGAGTTAAAGGTAATGCATGTATCACCACCGAAAATTAAATGATTGACTGGTCTTGCATTCAATGCGTTCGTCATGCTCACGAAGGGAGAGCCTCTCGAGTGTAAGCACCAGAGGGAAAGACAATGGATAATAAAAATGGAATGAATGAATGGAAGCTAACCGGAGCCTACTATTATGCACTAATAAGCGGACACAAGTCATGACCAGCCTAACACCCACATGTTATTAATGAATGTCCTAACATGCCGGGAGTTAAGTAGACATTATAATATATTGTCAGTATCTAACCCATACCAACTAAATGCACATGCACGTAAAGTTTCTAATTTTGTTACTCCCTCAGTTTCGAAATAACTGAGGCAGTTGCCAAAAAGATTCATTTCAAAATAACTACGGCAGTTATATCTCCAATGCAGCATTTATTGTGTTTTCCTACATCTACCATTATTTATTAAGGAGTGAGAGAATAATTACAACATTGCATTAATTTAGACTAAGGGGTTTTTAGTTATTTTGGCATTCAAATTAAAGCATTAACTCACATTCTTAATCTGCGTGTTTTTGGCAACTGCCTCAGTTATTATGGCACGGATGGAGTATTAATTGATCGAATTCTACATGAACAATAAACTAAGTTCGTACTTGCATAATTAATACTCCCTCCGTTCCAATTTATCCGAGGCAGTTGCCAAAATCACGCATATTAAGGATGTAAGTTAATGCATTAACTTTTACAATGAAATGACTAGAATGTCCTTATATATAATTAATGTGACCTTCTTTTTTATTTCTTCTAGTGTAATAAATAAGGGTAGATCAAGTAAAAACACAATAAATGATGTATTGGAAATTATATTGCCTCACATAAAATGAAATAAATTATTTTGGCAACTGCCTCAGTTATTGTGGAACGGAGGGAGTACTGGGAAAAAAATGCAACTTGAACTATATGGAACTACTACCGACAAATTGAAAGAATGACGGGGAGTCTGCTGTGCGGCGACCACTATTGTTGTTGTGGCAACGGCCCGGATGCCTAAAAATGCCTCAAAATTCACCCAAAAGCTCTCGGTAATCTTACTTGGGGTCGTTTTATATGGACTTTCTAAGTAGGAGAAGCGCGCATGTGGCGAGATCCTGACCACACAGTTTCCTGAGGTGGAATACACAGTGCCCCGTGTGTGGAAATTGTGTGGTCCAGATGCTGTCACGTAGGCAGTTCCCTAGTAGGGAGTCCCTAGGATAGAATTTTCCTCTTACTTGATCAATGCACACAGTATGGTATTTTCGACATAAATAAATTGTATATAAAATTGAAAATGCAATCCTAAATTCCTCGATTACGATTTTTCTTACCTCCCATGGGCGTAAACTGCGAATTAGGTGTTAGTGTAATTCCCTAAATTCAATCAGCTTGGATCAGATCCGACCGAGTCAGGTAATTTCTACTACGTTTTTATGTTATACACATAATAAATGACTTTTTTTATTATTATGTATTTTTTGTTTGTTAATCAATTTAATATTGTATATAATAATGTCCTTATAATGAAACTGTGATAGAGAAATCGTGATGTTAATTATGGTTGATGAGATCTCGACTCACAATAAATGGTTTAATTCTTGAATATCTCTAGTCGTATGTATTATATATAAAATAGGACAATAATAGTACGGTTAGACTAGCACGCATTGAATATCTTTTATCTTGTGAATATAATGATAAATCTGATTTATCAAAGTGTAGGGACACTGGACTATACATGGACGTATATTGAAGAATGCATACGTTAGATGACCCTCTTACTTTATTAGATATCACATGTGTGTAGCGGCTGTGTAATTATCGCAGTGTAGATTGTCATTCTTTGACACTATTTCCCTCTATTTGGTTGTCGGATCCATTTGGATCCCAATCAATATTTTATTCACTCCACTATCTTATTTACCCTTATTTTATTAATTCTATTATTTTATTATAATTTCTCTCACCAATCATTTCATCATCAACAAATAAAATATTATTAATTAATTCATTTTATTCACTCACTACACTATTTAACCATTACTTTATCAATGTAATACTTCATTAAATTTCTCCCACCAATTATTTGTTCATCTATATAATTTCAATACAAAATTTCATCTACATGAATTTCAATACTACCTCCGTCCCACAAAAATGCCCATAACTTAAAATGAATTGTGTCTCATAAAATTGTCCATTTAAATTTCCAATACATCATTAAATACATTTTTTCCAATCATACCCCTATTTTAACATTTAATTTTCCATAATCCTTTCATATTCCAAAACAAGCATTTATGATTAGTTAAGGGTATATTTGTCTATTCATTCTTAAAATACAACACATTAATTATTTCTTAATCTCAGTGTCAACAAAAAAGTGAACACTTTTTTACAGAGACAGGTAGTACAAGATTTCAATTTTATAATCATTATTTCATTTTATTTTATTTTTCTTTCTCTCTAATCACGGAGTAGTCGTGCGGTTGTGATTGGGGTGATATTAAAGCATGTATATGATATATTTATGTCGTTTATCCGTAATTCGCATTTCTTAATGGTAAGAATTTATACCCGGAAGGACCTCCTTATAAGAAATGTTTTATTCTTGAAATCTTTGCAAAGCGGAAGTGATTGTTTGCTTCGAGAGAATATAATATTATGTTCATTAGATACAATTTTTGATGTATTGACACTCAAAAAAAGATTGTATGAATATTGCGTATGTGAAAAAATTCTAGTTACACGGTAAACCGTTTCACAAGAAATGTCGTGGTTATAACACATTGACATGTGTACAAACCGAAGTTATAATATACTGCCTCCGGTTTTTTATATGTCGCAGAGAGAAAATCACACAAATTAAAAATGTAATTAATATGTCTAAAATGTAGTATTGGAAATATTTTTTTTTATTGAAGATATAAATACTTTGTTGTTAAAAGAGTTTTTAGTATTGGAAATGTATTTTTTTATTGGAGATGTAAGAACTTTATTGGTAGAGGAGGAAAAAAAAATATAAATTATGCACTGGAAATATAAAATGACAGATAAATAAAAACAGAAAGAAATTTCAAACGTGTGTGATAAAAAACGGAGAGGAGTATCATCATATTGGGCCTCAGTGGGTCAAACATAGGTGGGCCTCCAGACTAGTACGGTCCAAAGAGTTAAGTCCAGAATAAGCCGACATCATTCAGGTCACCTCGGAGCTCAACCGACCTCATATCAGCAACAATCAGCCGACCCGACCATACAGATCGCGCCTTGATGAAGTCGGATTTCACCAATAAGTATTTTCGGGTTAACGGATCTAGTGGGAGTTCTCCGGTCACCGGGAAACACCAAAAGAGGGGGTGGTTTTTGTAGTATTATGACTGAACTCGAGTTTTTCTCAAGTTGCCTACGTATCCAATTACTTAATTGGAATCAAGCCGGTCGTAGTTCGTGCTGGAGGTTTATATAGGGGGGTCGTAACCCTAATCTTGACGTATCCTTCAAGGATTCGGTTACATGATCATTAAATGGGATTGATATGAATCCCTTATTATTAAGAGATAATCTCTCATTTATCTTAAATGTTGAATCAGGGCCATAATGAGGCTAGGTTCTTTTTCCACGTTTACCCTTACTTTATGGAAATGTGCGTATAACTGACTGAGGGCTTGGGCATATTAGCCGAGCTCCTGTGGTCACGCTCTGCGTGTATTTCACCAACCAAACCGTCCTGCGGTGGCCAGGAGGGGTGAGGCAGCTCGCCTTTGTACTTTGATGGATGCTGGTCGGGCTCCCGGCCTCTGGTGGGGACTCCCTTCGTATCCTACTTTAGCTTAGACGCATCCCTTATTTTCATGACACGTGGCTCTAGCCGAGCCGACCATCGTCATAAGCCCCCCAGGTCGGCCTGGACCCATGGGCTTAGGCGATCTGTTATTGACTATGCTCGAGTTGGGACGAGCGAGTCCATCTGATGGAGCCGATCAGAGCACGTTCTGACGTGTGTCAAAGTTGTTGCTGTATCGTAATAATTAGCACGAGAAACGAGGCGTCAATATCTTCTGACATAAAGTAGGTCATTAACCGAGGCGTCGATTGGGGTTATAACCCATCCTTTCAAACGTCATTTCCTCATTTATCATTGCCGTTTTATACCCGAGTCCGGAGTGCAAGCTAACGTCTCTCTTCTTCCCGTTATTTGCGAGTAAGTTTCTTCTGCAATTCGTTTTGTTTTTCATTGATTTCTTCATTTATGAGGGTGAGATACTCTACTCCCTCCGACAATCTGTAGACAAAGAAATAAACTTAGATTCCTCTTTAGATCGATTTCGAAACTGAGGAGGTGATTTCTCCTACAGCCCCCTGCACTTCCTCTCCCTTACTCTTTAGCGGGACTTGTTCCCAAGCACACTGTGCCCCCAGATACTAGGGATTCTGCCTTTGTGATGCATCTTAAAGCGGTTTCTGCCACTAAATCTATTATGGGTAGCTTTGGCATTGAATCTATCATCTCTCAACACACCATTGACTATCTCTGCAACCAGTATAGTATAGATGCCACTAGATTTGAACCGACGCTCGGGTTGTCGGCCGATATGCCTCTGAGCCTCATGTCGGTTGTTGTGCGGTGTATAAAGAACAGTTTGATTGTAGAATGAGGTTACCTCTATGTCCGTCCATTGTGGCCACTCTTCGTTATTATAATCTGCGGGTTGCCCAAATTTCCCCAAACAGGATCCGGTCCATTGTAGGCTTTTCTATATGTTGCCGGTTAGTACGGACTAGGTTTTCTGTAGAGCTCTTTCGGACGTTCTATCGGCGTTGCAATGTTCCCAATTCTCCTGGTTGGTATTATTTTCTTCACCGACCCGGTTTCCTGACGGATATTCTCATTCAACACGCAGGAAAACATCCTTCAAAAGATGGAAGGAGAGGTTTTTCTTCGTCCGTCACGAGGGGAATGTTCGGCTGGGTCGGTGGAACTCTGCGACTCTTGAGCAGGACATGACCCTCATTTTTTTCCGTAGACATCGGGACGTCTCTGGTCCTAGCTACTCTAAGGGTCCAAATGCTTCCGGAATAAAGCAAGTGACGTACGTATATCCCATTTCATTTGTTTAATACAATAAAAACTTCCGTCGGGTGATTAAAGATATCAAAACGTATCAAACCTGCTGTAGTTTTTTTCTGGAAAAAAAAATATAATTCAGAAAGAAAAATATATATAATAAAAAATAAAAATAAAAAAGACAATTCTTGTAATATATAAATAGTGGGTTGATCAAGAGGAATTAAGAGCTCACAAACATCTTTACAATTTGAGTTTTTTAATCATCCATTAAGTATACAGTAGCCACTTGTGAAAACATGTCTAAGCATCTGTGTGCCGTTTGCATGGTCATGCTGCTGATTATGTCCGGTGAGCCATCTCTGTCTTTTTGTATATATAGTATAAAAAAAAAGCCTTTTATATTGTATTGTACAAATTACGCAGATTCGAATATCGATTGATACCGGGGCGAAACAACATTTTTTTTCCCTCGATCAGATTCAATATCTTTTTACGATGATTGTTCATACTTCATAATAGCATTAATTAATGCACCAGATCCCATTAGAAATTCGAAGTTAAACGTGTTTGGCAAGAGATACTCTTGGGCGAGAGTACACTGCGACGTTCTACTTAGACACATTCCCATTCGGATGAATATCTTGTACATCAACTTATTGCGAAACAAATTAAAAGTCAGTGGATATACATATATATATCACAAAGTATTATACCGTTTTTTAATTTTTATTTTTATTTTTTATGCAGCTGCAGAGGATGGTCATGGAGCTCCATTCACCATGGCTATGAAATGGAAACTCCAACACACCAAACATTTTGGTACGTACATACATTCATATAATTAAAGTTTCACGTGTTTTAACTAATCACACTGCGTTTCGTATGAATATATATATATATATATATATATATATATATATATGCAGTTGGAGAGAATAATGGTGATGGAGCCAAAATAATCACCATGGACAAATTCCAGCTGCGCACCGAACAAAGGACTTTGAGCCAGGAATTTTTAAATCGTCGGCACATTTGATTTTTTTTTCAATGTTATTTATACGGCATAATTCGGGAAAAATACTAAAATTTATTTATACTTTATGATGTATTTTTTTTTACTTCCCAAACTACAAACGTTAACTCCAGGTAATAATTCAATGGATCCGACGTTATTAACAAGTGACATTGACATTTCAAAACTATAACGCCGATTGTCATTACTAACTTATTTGCTTTTTAACGCGTACGTACCACTCACGTTATTTTCATTAAAAATATCATTGTACTTGAAGTAATTTTTGATTCTTTGAAATAATCGTGGTGTCGAAAATAAGAGTGTGACGCCAATAGAATCATTTTTTGTTGTAACATATACTTTTTAGTGGCTCATTTTAGGTGGGTGTCAGTAAGCTCATTATTATCTAGTGGATGATGAATGACTGATTTGGATATACATACTACATTGAAAAAAAAAAAAATTTGGGTGGGCTGAATTTCTTAGCCCATAGTCTACCTCCGCCCTTGCACCGAACTTTTCGGTGCTTTTAGAAAAGCCCTTGATGATGACTGCCTGGAAGAGGATTGCGAGCCGATGTATGACATTAAATGTAAGGCAATCGGCTGCGGAGAATGTAAATACAAAGTCGCTCGCCTCGAAGGTCAATGCAGTCTCCCTTCAGAAGCAGCCACGGATGAGGAAGAGGAAGAGGAATAGGTTCGTATGGAAGATGATATCATTACTACATTATATCACGTCTTTATGTCATTATATATACTTATATATCGTTGATAATTAATGATGAGATCGAGTACTCAACATATATAGGTCTCACTCGTTATTTGATGATTTATACGTATGTGATGATACATAATTATGATATAATTTGGTGATCATATTGTTTTCCATCTTTTCCATATATATATCCTTAAGAAGAATATATATGTGGACATATATCTTAATCATAAATAAGTGCTTCAACTTAATTTCTGCAAACTTTATTTTATCAAGAGTGTTGAGTCCAAATATACCAAGTATTTTCGAATTCGATCAATATATATGTAATTTTAAATTCACATGTTTGAATGTCCAATGAAATATATATATATATATATATACATTATCCTACACTTCACTTGTTTCCGGAGCCAAGTGTTCATTAAGGTTAATTAACTCAATTATTAAGGAGCACTAACATCACTAATACACCTTTAAATATTGAATTGGGGTGCATCCAGCAAAACTGGGCCGCAGTGGATTAGGCTTGGTCATTTTTGAATAATGCTACATACAGCCAAATCGGACCGAACCGGATTAGGCTTGATCAGTTTTGAACTAAGCTACATTTGGCCAATTAAATAGGTCCGAACTGGATTAGGCTTGGTCTAAGTGACTGCACCGGACTGGAATTGGTAAGATATATATTTATTGCTACACTGGGGTAGGGTGGTCTTCCATCAATATACATTTTTGATTTAATTTTGTATCCTGATACAGTATTAGGGTTTGCATAACCAGTTTGTGTTGCTGAAAAATCGGATGGGATCCTCAGTCAAGTTTTACATTATTTTTATCATGGGTGCGCGCCATGATCAGTGGAACATATGAACGGCTGAACACAAAATATTATGTGACATTGACGTCATAAATCACGAACGCAAAAGCAATTGTACTAAATAAGGCTCGAAACAAATACATGGTAATAATATAAAGTGTAATGATACATCCACTACTATTTCAGCCACAACATCTTACACAACACAATCAACATCATATATTCTGTTAGGACTCACCACAAAAAATAATTGATCACTTTAATCAAGGGCATTCACACATGTAGTGGTTTGTGCACTACACACAAGTGTAGTGCACATATCATTTTCCTAACATAAAACTTGTAGAATGGCTATGGAAATGTCGTTGCGGCAATAGGCCTTATTCCCGTACATAGTACTAACGTAGGTATGATCCGAAGTCATACACATGACACTTAACATACTAGTTCGGATCTGTTAGAATCAAACGCTTACCGTTCTACTAAAACCAATTGATGTTAGTAAATGCGAGACTATATTTTCTTATACATTCAAGAGTGTGGGCAATCTCTCCCAAGACCCCCGTCAAATGTGGCAATCTCTCCCAACACTTGCACAATATAATTGGGGTTCAACACGCCCCCTCAAAATTTTGTCAAGATCGGAGTCCGTTTCAATTTCCGATCGTCGCAAAAAAATTTTCTTTGAAACACTATGCAGCAGTTCGGTCTCAGTCAATTTCAAAGAGATTGAACCGTCCAAACGTAAATTTCACCGTTCATATTGTAGAAGAAATAATTAAGAACAATCTCTCAAAATTTAGTCACAATCGGAGTCCATTTCATCGTCCGATCGTCGCCAAAACAATTCTGCTAAAACAATACGCAGCAGTTCGGTTGGGGACAATTTCAGAGAAACTGAACCATCCAAGCGGAAATTCTAGTGGGAGAAACAATTACGAACAATCCCTCAAAATTTCGTCATGATCGAAGTACGTTTCAAAGTCCGATCGTCACCGGAAAATTTCTGATGAACACTTATCACACCAGCGAAATTTGGTTTTTTTTTTCCGGTTATCGCTCTGATACCATGTCAATAATTGTGAAAAAAAAATTTCCCTCCTCATTCATCATTCACAAAGAACAATATATATATAGCACCCTTCAGGACTTCCCTCCCTACCATAATTACCAATCTAACCTTACTTAGATAAATATAAAATATATCACAGTATTACATCACAATATCGTAATACCTCATCAAGGTGGAGCGTGAAGATCTTGAACGTCCAACTTGCGCAATAAAAATTGAATCATGAATCGACCCAATACCTTTGTCAAGATATCCGCCAATTGATACTTCGTGGGAACATAAGAGGGAAATATCAATCCATCCGTAATAGCATCCCACACAAAATGACAATCCGCCTCAATGTGTTTCGTGCGCTCGTGAAAGACCGGGTTCTATGCGATGTGCAATGCCGACTGACTGTCACAAAAGAGACGTATACCAGGGGGATGCCGGACCCCAAGATCCAACAATAATTGTTTCAATGAAGAGGTTCAACGGAGTAAGAGACTCAACGTTTCAGACAACTTTGTGAAAGATAGACTTAATCTGATATGCGACATCCTACAGCTTGGTAAGCCGACATGGTGCTTGCGGGACCTCGAACTCTTGACCTCAAGGACGGAACTAGGGGATGGCTTGTCCACCCAGTTTTTTTTTTGGTACATCAAAAAACTTATATAATTCAGTCCAACACGGTTAGTTGTCTTTATCCAGCCCACCCGACTATACAGATATAGCCCATTAGCTCACTCGATCAAACATCAATTCCTAGTTCCATCATTGTTAGACCTTTTGGCGCAGGGCAAATCATGATCGATCTGAGATAATAGACATGGGCAGTCCGGCCATTTAGCATATATTACCCCATGAAGGTTACCGCTTATAGTAATGGTTTCATGATTTCCGCCCATTTTAGCATGAGTCGCGAACCTCTCCATAGTCCTAGCCATGCTTTTACCGCATGCATCAATGTCGAGGATAATATAGTTTGAATATTATTATTTAATTTGACTATTATTATTATCATATTTATCTTGTATTGACTTATTGACTAAGTCACCGAACTCTATATATTTGTATTCTCCATTCAGTTGAATCAATGAAACATAATACATTTTAAATTATGTCATGGTATCGAAGCGACTCGATTTTTCTCTCTCGTTATGTCAATTCTTTCCTAAACCCTAACCCGCTTTTTCCCAAAAAAAAAAAAAAGCAGTCTGATCTTCTTCTCCGGCCATGTCCAAACCTTTTCAAAGAGCTTGCCGTCTGTTGTCCCCAGTGGCGGACCCGTGTGTTTCCACAAGGGTTCCATGGACCCCAACAAAAAAAAAAATATGCTTACATTATACCTATAGAAAAATATTTTGACACCGTAAAAAAATTATTCTACTTAGAAAAAAAATTACGGACCCCCCTGAAAAATATTTCTGGGTCCGCCACTTGTCCCAGCCACCCCTCGTCTCCATCATCAAATACCGAGTACAGGTCCGACAACTCTCTTCTCCTAATTGCCGAAGCCAAATAGAGTAGGTTACAGGCGGAGCAGCTAGCGTACGATTCCGATTCCGGCGTCCAACCACCAGCCTGCTCTCTTGTACTCCTGGCTCAACTCTCTTTCGATTTCCGGCGTACTATTCTGATTGCCAGCAACTCTCTTCTACTAATTGTTGATTTCCGGTATCCGTATTCTCTCCGTTAAAACAGAATTGATTTTAGCTAAAATAAGAATGAAAGGTAGTGCTTCTCTCGTCTATAAGAACATGTGATTCAGCTTCCAACAGGTTCTATTTATTATTATAATTTTTTTTCTTTTTCCTAAAGTAGCCACACAAAAAAAAAAAAAACATATTCTATTTACGATCAGCAGACCAAAACCAAAAAATAAAAAAGGTCCCAAAAAAATATGGCCGATCGACGAAACAGTCTCAACTTTTGTCCCTCCCCGCCCGGTGGCCATGGTTCATATTTTTCTCGAGGCCGGGGGCGAGGCTGTGATCGTGGAAAACCTTCGTCCCCTACACTCCAGCTTCTATAATGGTCCAAAACCCTCCACCTTCCAGATTTGTGCCGCTACCCAGCCTACTTCTTGCAATATCACCGTTCTCCCCCTCCTCAAGCATATGCCTCGTCCCCACATCCCGGCTTTCAATGGATTGCGGATACCGTTCTACCCAGCCTATTATTTTATGTTTATACATATGATAAATGACTTCAATATTATTATATATTCTGTTTATCTATATGAACCAATTTGTGATTGTATATATGATAACGTCCTTAGTGTCAAACTGTGAGAGAGAAACCATGATAGTGATTATGGTTGATGAGATCTGGACTCGCTTTTCAAAATGTTTGATACTTAAATGTCTCTAGTCGTATGTGCTATTAAACAAGACATTAATAGAACGATTAGACTAGCACGTATTAGATTTCTTGTATCTTATTGAAGATAGGGATAGATCCCGTCTATCGAAGTGTTGAGACACTTGGACTGTACGTGAACGTGTATTAGAGAATGCGTACGTTAGACTGACCCACTTACTTTATTAACTATCGCACTATGTGGCGGTTGTGTAATTATCCTAAGACTGGAGTCTCCATGGCATCACGGTGTGGATTGTCATGCTTTGACACTATTGAGGTTTCCCCTAGCCATGGGGCGATCATGCGGTAGTGATTGGGTGTGATACTGAAGCATGCGTAGGATTAATGTTGCTCGTCCGGAAATAGCGTATCCTATGTTTAGGACTAAATATCCGAAAGGGCCTTCTTATAAGGAATGTTTTACTCTCGTGAATTTTTGCAAAGTGGAAGTAAATGAGTTACTTCGAGAGAGCATGATATCCAGATTATAAGATACGGTTGTTGATGCTTGACACTCTACGTACGACCGTATGGATATTATTACAGCGATAGGATTATATTTACACGGTATCTGTTTCACATGAAAGGTAGTAGTCATTGTATTTGACTCTTCTGATAATTGGGGGTCACGGTGTGTTGCTAGACGCTATTCCGTGATCGTTAGGCATGAATGGCATTTTCGTAATTTGCACTTTGAGTCTACTGCCAACATATTCGGAAGCCTATCGGGTCACACGCATAAGAACATCTAGCCGGATTAAAATGTGGTAGTAGCGATAACCAGATAAAGAAAGTTTTATCTCGACTATAAAGTGTTACAGTGATAAATTAATATGGTGGTATTTATTTATTATAAATTAATTAAATACAAGATATTAATTATGTTGATTAATTGAATACACATATAATGTATATGTATGTCGAAATTATTTGTGTCTATTGATACACATGTATTTTGTAAATTAATTAATCATAGTGTTATATTAATTAAGAATATTCCGGATGCCAATATTAGGCTATTTGGGGAGTCACTTTTATGTGTATATAATACACTTGGATTGTGCAATTAATTAATAATATTATCATATATTGATATTAGATATTAATGACTATAGATTTGCACACATGTGTAAATTGATTTATGGTAATATAATCAAGATATATTCAATATAAGATATTGTCAATATATATCTTGGAAGAAATATTTAATATAAGATATTAGATATTAATGAGATAAATCTAGAATATCTATTTTTCTTATTTTATTAGTAAAATGTTTTCTTCTTCTCTACTCTACATTGGGGCAAAGACCTTCATTATAAATAGGAGGTGGGTGTCAAGCTCTTTTGATATCACAATTCCCAGAGACTAATAGTTTCTTGTGAAAAATAGAGAGCTTTTCTAGAGAGCTTTAGAGAGAGAAAAAGACCGGTCTAAAGAACCGGATTTTTCTAGTAGAAATCCATGATGGGATTCCGCGG
Organism: Gentiana macrophylla; assembly: GCA_026214975.1. NCBI lineage: Eukaryota > Viridiplantae > Streptophyta > Magnoliopsida > Gentianales > Gentianaceae > Gentiana > Gentiana macrophylla. The sequence goes on from CM047813.1 coordinate 25,186,818, forward strand.
TCTGTTCATGTGGATTACCGGTAGAGGCCGAACGCAGGCGGCTCCGTGCATCACTACTCTCCCCAGACGGTCAAAGCGTCGATCTTTTAGATCAAACAAGGTAACCACCGTCTAGTAGCCCAATATGTTTGTTGCTCAAACGAAGCCGATCCTGGTTAAAGGAAATAAATTTTTGAATTCCACTGCGTTCCCGCATAGATTTCCTAACAAGGGGATTATTAATCGATGCCCACTATCACTTCTCCACTCCGCTCCACCGACCCCCTATTTCTGCCTAAGCTCTTTCCTCCTCCCTCACCTCCAACGTGGCATCAGAGTCTCGGTCATTGCTCTTACTCTGTGCCTTCCTACTTTTACCCTTACTAAAACACCTCATGTTGTATGTGCCCCGTGTCAGTTAGCTAAGAGTCATCGATTCCCGCTATACACTTCTGATTTTACCTCCACTGCTCCTTTAGACCTGATTTACTCTGATGTTTGGGGCCCCGGTTCTGAACACTTGATTTACGGTTCCCGTTATTATGTTAGTTTTCTAGATGACTTCACAAAATACATATGGCTCTATCCCTTGAAAAATAAATCCGATGTTGAAACTATCTTTCTTGACTTCCTTGCCATGATTGAACGCTAGTTTAATACCAAATTAAAATCCATCCAAACTGATTGGGGTGGTAAGTATCGTTGTGTTTCCACTCTTCTTACCTCTCTTGGCATCCATCATTGCCTTTCCTGTCCCCACACCCATGAACAAGTTGGTGCCATTGAGCGCCGCCACCGTCAAATCGTTGAAGTCGGCCTTTCTCTTCTTGCCCAATCCAACCTTCCGCTTCCCAATTGGGAGGATGCCTTTATCACAGCCACTTACATCATCAACCGTCTTCCCATCAAAGTCCTCCATTATAAGTCCCCGTTTGAATTGGTCTACCCCCGATCTCCTGACTATACATTCTTTCGAGTATTTGGTTGTGTGTGATGGCCCTATCTTCATCCCTACAACCATCATAAAGGTGATTTACGCTCCAAAACTTGCATCTTTCTCGGCTATATTCCTTCACACTACGGTTATGAATGTCTGGACCTTGCCTCTAGCCGTATCTATATTGCTCACCACGTTGTTTTTGATGAATCCGTCTTCCCCTATACACCTTCTCCTTCCACGCCCATACTTGATAATCTCACTATCCCGCTTCATGTCTTCCTGTCAGCACCTTCACAAAATCTGCCCTCTATGCCGGCTCCCTCCAACCCGGGCCCACCCTCTCCAGCTCCCACTTCCGAGCCTTCGCCACCCACCTCTCCAGCGTCCACCTCGGCCTCCGCCTCTCCAGCCTGCTCCCACCCATACCATGGTTACTCGAACAAAAACAAATTCTCTCAGCCTGACTTTATCCGTTATCCGCTTCCCAAAGCCCTTGTTTCCTCTACTGACTCCCTGGACCCCACTTCCTATATTGAAGCCTCCAAACACCTGAATTGGCGTAATGCTATAAGAGAGGAAATTGGCGCGCGTTGTTGTGCAACAATACTTGGGATCTTGTGCCTCCGCATCCTCGAATGAATATTGTTGGAAATAAATGGTTTTATTGCACTAAAAATCATGCAGATGGCCGTTTTGAGCGTCACAAGGACAAGAGCTTTAATCAGCCGGCGGGTTCATTTCATCGATACATTTAATCCGGTCATTAAACTAGTCAATATTCGCTTCTTTTGTCTCTTGTTGTTTCGTAGGTTGGTCTCTTCGCCAGGTGGATATTCGTAATGCTTTCCTCCATGGGCATTTGTCTGAGCCCGTTTATATGCACGGCAAGAACCATGAGGATTTGTTCACCTAGATTATTCGGATTATGTTTTCCGCCATTTGCAACCTTTATGGCCTTCATCGAGGCTCCCGTGCTTGGTTCTCTCGCTTCACCGATGTCTTGACTCGTTTGGCTTTGTTGGCTCCAAAGCCAACACCTCCTATATATTTACTCGTGATGGTGCTCGCGTTTATGTTACGATTTATGTGGATGATATAATTATTATGGTTAGTCGTCTTCTCATGTTGAGCAAAGTTATCTATTATCTTGGTTGGCACTTTCCGGTCAATGACCTTGGTTCTATGTCGTATTTTCTTGGCGCCGAGGTATACTTACCTCCGATGGGCTATTTCTCACTCGGGCGCAAGTATATCTTTCGGCTTCTGCGCAAAGACGCCTCTGGACAAAGCCAAGCCTTGTCAGACACCTATGTCGGCCTCTACCCGACTTACACTTGACAACGGCCCTCATGCACCGATCCTTCTCTTTACCTCACTATTGTTGGCGGTCTACAAGATCTCAGTTCCACTCGGCCCGATATTGCCTTCGGCCCACAAGGTTAGTAAGTATATGCATTCGCCTACCAAAGCTCACTAGGTTGCAGTTAAACGTATTGTTCAGTATCTTAAGCACATTGTCTCCGATGGTCTCTTCTTCTCCTGTCGGTCCCCTATTTTGCTCCGAGCTTATTCTGATTCTGATTGGGCCGCTGACAGTGATAACCGCCGTTCTGATGGGGCATATTGTGTCTTCCTTGGTGACAATCTCATTAGTTGGCGTAGTAAGCAACACTTGACGGTTTCAAAGAGTAGCACTGAGGCCGAATATAAGACTCTTTCTAACACCGCCGCAGAACTCCAGTGTCTTTGCAGTCTTCTTCATGAGATGCATGTACCGTTGACTTCCCCTACTATTTTTTGGTGTGATAATATTGGTGTCATATACCTTGCTCACAATCCGGTGTTTCACGCCCGCACGTAGCACATAGAGATCGACTTCCACCATGTTCGCGAATTAGTGGCAGCTCGCAAGCTCGGCATCTCTTTTATCTCCTCGAAGGATCAGTTAACCGATATCCTCACCAAGCCATTGGCTCAGCCTCATTTTGCCAGTTTAAAGTCAAATCTCCGCGTTTAGCCTCTTCCCACGGGATTGCAGGGGTGTGTCGAGGATAATATAGTTTGAATATTATTATTTACTTTAAATATTATTATTATCATATTTATCTTCAGATTGACTTATCGACTTAAGTCACCGAACTCTATATATTTTCAGATTTCCATTCAGTTGAATCAATGAAAACACAATACACTTTAAATTATGTCAATCAAAGAACTAACTCCCACGACGGATCTCTATAAGAGATGTCTTCACCCGTAAAATCAAAATCACGTTAATAGATTTTATACCAAAATCTCTAGGTATAGCCTATTATCTATCTTCAAATCTTCTTATAAGTCAAACTTACATCCTAATACCTTTCTTTCAATTCTCAAACGTGGGACATTAAATCAAAGACGAAATAGCGTTACATTTTAAGTTCACCGCATATAACCAATTTATTATGAGGGGATTAATCATTGGGAATTTATATGCATATGTTGGTGAGAGATTTTATAATTTTTTTTTAAAGGTTATAAGTCAGAAAGAATCAATTTTGATATAAAATGAGGAAAAATGCATGAAAAAAGATAGTGATTGAGAATGACAAAACGCCAGCGTATGTTACTACACGTATTCATTACAAATATGCTACAACGATATATAAGAATGTAATGAAGTAACACGCGCTGCTATTCTTCTCAACCATTTTTTTGTTGTCATTTTTTTTCATTTTCAGATCTTATTTTCATTATTCTACTTTCTCTTCCTTTTTTTTTAATCCCCTTTAATTGATGAACCTCTGCATTGGGAATTTATATGCATATGTTGGTGAGAGGTTTTATAATGCAATAGTTTTAGAAAAATAGATTAAATGATATACATTACAACATCTTATTTTTACTTTTTCATATTGTGCACTTGTATTGTGTGTAAGAGGTTTAAAGTAAAGAAAGATAATATATATCATTTGATCTGACGTTGATACAAATATTGTATATAAAATTTGTCTATGTCGGGAGATTGAGTTGAATTAGCAAAGAAACCAGAAGATGTCTGTTTGACTTGTTTACTCTATTTTTTTTCCGCTTGTGAAGCCTAATTGAACTCCCAGATGCAAAGGTTCATCAATTAAAGAGAATTTATGTTGACTAATTGAATTCAGTAAAGACTCATTGGTCATAAATATTACTATGCTTCAGAATCAAAGGAATTTTAAGAAAATTTGGTGGATCTCTGTGTATAAAAATATTCAGATTTTTTTAAAATGATGACATGGTGATCCAACAATTTAATCCAGAACCACCATTAAATTATTGTTCATTGGTATTTTTTTTCCCTTTCATTCCAATCTAAAAATCGATTGAAATCTGATCTATACATTTTGAAACTCAGTGATAAAAAAAAAATATAAATATTGTAATGACAAGCTTATTTTTAAAGTTTATTTTCATAAAGAGACTGCTACTGTAATATTCCGATTTTCATAAAAGGGCAGACGTGTCATTTTGCGAAAACGTAATTAATATTCTTTTTCCTTTTCGTTGGAATTAAATCCTTAGAATTGTAACGGTTTCGGTTTAATGGTTGTTCGAGGGTATTGGAGTAAATTCGGGTTTAAATGATAATTAGGTTGTAGTATATAAACGGAAATATACCAAAACCTAATCATCCTTTCTTAAAACTCTGAATTTTGGAGCAGCCGCACTCCCTCTCCTCTGGTAAGAGAAACCGCTGTTTTGGGCATTGAAACCGTCAGTTTTCGATCCTTGATATCTCATTCGTTCCTCTTCCGTTTTCAGATCATAGCATACCGTTGGAATCCTCGTGACGAGAGCTTCGCATCGGTACCAGGCACAACATCTGATTCTGAGTATTTAGGCAGATAAGGTAAGGAGAAATCCTTACGTTTTCAGTTTTGAATTTATAACAATTGTGTTGCTTTCCTTGCTGTATTAGTGGTTTAATTGTGTTAATTTGATGCCTAAACAATGGTTGATGTTTTGGTATGGGTGGTAGTTTAATTCGAGTACTTTTGGTCAGGAAAGATTGGGTTTTTGGTTTGGAAAACGGATGAATACGATGATGTGCTAAACCAGTTTCTGGAAAATCGCCAGGTCGGACGGGCGTCGGTTTTTCGGACGGGCGCCCAACCTTGGACGGGCGTCTCAGGATCCTCGGACGGGCGCCTCGAGGTGCGATTTTGATACTGAGATTGAAAGGGATGTCGGACGGGCGCCCACTTTTTGGACGGGCGCGTCAGAGCCTTCGAGACGGGCGCCTGGTCCTTCAGACGGGCGTCCACCTGGAGCCGGGTCTCCACCTTGTTTAAATTGGCTTTCGACTATCGTTTAGGGTTGTTTAATCAACCTTAAACCTTTGTAAACAATATTATTATTTTATTATAACACCTTTAAACCTTACTTAGGCTAGAATTGGTCTTTTGATCATGATGAGTGGTGTCGGTAAGGAGTGTTATCTAAATGAACTAGGAGGGCCGATTAATCACCTAATACTACACAACTTGCTAGATAAAAGATTAAACACCATGTGGTCTTGGGTAGATCCTCGAAGATCTATAGCGTGATGTGTGAGCAGACAAATCAAAGTGAGTGTCCTATCGGCCTGCAGCCTATAGGCATCGCCGTATGTTCATACTATCGGAACCGGTTATTGTATCTGAAGATTTCAATACGTTCCGGGGTTATTGTATCTGAAGATTTCAATATGTCACGTTCCACCTTGATAGCATGTTGTAACAAAGATAAGCTAAGCGATTCTGATTTAGGCATATTGGGAGATGTAACCTTTATGCGTAGAATCGAGTCTGTCTTGCCTTTTAGTTGAAACCTAATAATGTTCAACCTTATATGTTCTAAGCTTAAACGCACTTCTCTTCCATCGAGTATTATATACTTACCCCTTGTGCATTTACATTTGTATGTGTTGGGGTGAGAAAGCTAACAGAGTACTGAGTATTACTTACGAGGAGTATGTTCCCGAGGAGGATCTACGAGCTTGACATTTATTTTTATGCACTTTCATTTACACATGAGGATATGTTGCCTTTGTTTTATACTTTGTTCATAGTACTTTGGGATGACGTGTGTTCATCTCTACTTCTTATTTCATAGTACTTTCCATTGGACTATTCGGGAGACTTCATTGTATTGTTTTGATACACTTTCACTTTTAGTACTTTTTCTATTCTAGTATCTTTATGGATATTTATTACCCGAGCATTTAATTTCGCGGCGGCGCTTGATTGTATTGATTGTAGGCTTACATGTATAAATGAATTAAATTTTATTTATATATGTGCGAACGTCGTATTTCGGATAAAGGCTCGGTATCCGGGAACGGGCGTACAGCTTGGTATCGAGAGATACGTGTTCCTTAGGCTTCTATTCTTTGAGTTTAACTCAATCCTATCTTTAGATCTTTAGTAACACTCTGGTTCTCTTGGTTGTCAGGATGACTAGAAACACAAGATCGAGGACTTTGGCTCTTGTAATCGACGCCTGCGAGAGGGTGAAACCTCTCAGGGTCGTCGCGATTTGTCACCGCCGCCTCAGACAGCCTACACCGCCACCGAGCCGGGAGCAGTTTCAAGATCGAGCTCCACCACCACCTCCTCCACTGTGGTTAACCCTGCGCTTCACTTTGGCCTTCTTCACCGATCGGCCGGGTCGGGGCGGCCAAGAGAGGACGGTTGTCTATCCATCACGGTGACACAGGCACCACATCAGTTATCCTCGGTATGGTTTTCAAGCGACCACAGTACCCTCCGCCGTATCCTCCGCAGCACTGCACCAGTGTATCCTCCTTATCGGCCGAGCATCAGCTCCGATTACTATCAAGAAGAGCCGCAGTACCCTTGGTTATCCCCTCGGTCTATCACCTTTCAGGCCACCGGTTCAAAGAAGAAAGAAGCAGATACCCTATGGTTACCCTCCGGTTTACCCACAGATTAGGCGGTTGTTGAGTCAAGACCATCGATGGATTGGCACACTAGTGAGAAGAAACCGTATGCAAGATTTTTATGGGAATGTGGAACACGCAAAGGTGAGGAATGGATCAGAAGTTTTGAGAAATCGTGTAGGAACATAGGTGTCCCTGAGACAGAGATGGCCCAGTTAGCGGTCGGTTTTCTTTTAGGTTCAGCCGAGTCTTGGATAGATGCAGTTCAGAGTAGCAACGGTAAGGTCACGATTGGGCGGCTTTCAAATCCATGTTCTACAACGAGTACTTTCCGCAACGGTACAAGCGAAAAAGCCGATCGATTTCGAAACTTGAACAAGGTAATCAAATGACAAAGGTCCCAAGACACAAATCGGTTCAATGAGTTAGGAAGGTTTTATCGGAGTTGATGCAAGTGGAAGAACGAAAGATGGCCCGTTACAAGGACGGTTTGGCATATGGGATTGATCGGGCATGCTAGGCTTCTGAGCAAGGAATATGGCGAGCTACTGAATAAAGCCTTGGAAGTCGAGACTTTCAGGAAGAGAGCTACAGTGGTTGTTGGTAATAAAAGAAGCTTTGAAACAAGTCAGGGTAGTGGCAGAGGGGCTCCGCAGCAGTTAGATTCAGAGGTTTCCCTTGAGGCAGTTAGTTAGACCACGGGTGGTGCCCCACCAGCAGTCAGGCCACCAGTTGGCGCTCCACCGGCAGCTAGGCCACCGGCTACCTCAGGTTGTTTCTTTTGTGGCGAGCCGGGTCATTTCTCCAGGAATTGTCCACGCAAGGCAGCCAGTGCTCAAGCAGGTCAGCCTAGTAGAGCAGGTCCGAGTAAGCAGGTACAGATGTTTGTTGTTGATGCCAGAGAGGTCGAGCCAGAGGATGATGTGATCACAGGTACCTTTTATGTTTGTTTTGTTCTTTTGGGTTATTATAGCATGCTTGGAACATGTTGTAACTTTAGTTAATTGGACAAATGCATGATAGGTATGATAAAGTAGGCAATCAGTAGTCGTGGCCTTATTTGATACAGAGCTTCAACCACCTTTATGTCCTCTAGGATTGCTAAGAAACTAGATTTACCTATGGAGCATTTGAGAGATACTATGGAGATTGTTACACCCCCACAGGCAAGGTAAATAAGGTGGTTAAGATGATACCACAAGTGGATGTTCAGGTTGGACCTTATCAGTGTAAGAGTGACTTCACGGTTATGGATTTCTCAGACTTTGACGTGATTCTTGGGATAGGCGGCTATCCAAGAATTATGTTCACTTGGATTGCGAGGCCAAGAGAGTTATTTTCGAGTCCCGGGAAAGCAGATAAGACTTATCAGGGGAACGTTTACAGGCCAGGCAAGAAGAGACATCCTATCATTTCAGCAGTCAAGGCCATCAAGGCATGTCGGAAAGGATGTGAGGGCTACTTGTTGTACGCAGTGGATATGGAACAAGTGAAACCTAAGTTGGAAGATACTAGAGTAGTCAGAGATTATCCCGAGGTATTTCCAGATGAGTTGCCGGGAAACATGCCAGACAGGGTCATTGAGTTTGAGATACAGTTAGTTCCAGGGGCGGCACCAATTGCCAAGGCACCATACAGGATGGCACCGGCTGAATTGAAGGAGTTGAAGGCTCAACTCAAGGAGATGTTGGAAAGGAACATCATTATTGAAGATTTCACCTTGGGAGCACCGTTTTGTTTGTGAAGAAGAAGGATGGCAGCATGCGGATGTGTATTGACTACAGGGCTTTGAACAATCTGACTATCAAGAATAAGTACCCACTACCGAGGATAGATGATCTGTTCAATCAGTTGCAGGGTCGGAAAGTGTTTTCAAAGATTGATTTGCGGTCAGGCTACCATCAGTTAAAAGTTAAAGTGGCAGATATTCAAGACAAAGATTGAAGACTAGATATGGACATTATGAGTTCCTTGTTATGCCTTTTGGACTCACTAATGCTCCATCTCGCATTTATGGATTTGATGCGTGGTCTTCATGCCTTACCTAGATAAGTTTGTGATTGTCTTTATTGACGATATTTTGGTATACTCTAGGGATGAGGCGGAGCATGAAGAGCATCTACGGATTGTTTTGGAAACGTTGAAGAAGGAGCGATTGTATGCAAAATTTTCCAAGTGTGACTTTTGGTTGGACCAAGTGAGCTTTTTGGGTCATGTCATTTCAGGTGATGGCATTCAGGTCGATCCGGCCAAGATTGAGGCAGTTAAGAGTTGGCCTACACCGACTACAGTTTCAGAGGTCGAGAGCTTTTCGGGTTTGGTGGTTACTCTGAAAGTTTGTGAAGAATTTTGCAAGGATAGCCACTCCACTCACCCGGACTTACACGAGAAGAACACCAAGTTTGATTGGACACCCGAGTGTGAGTCAGCATTTGAGTTGTTGAAGGACAGGTTGACTACAGACCGGTATTGGCAGTACCCGAGGTGTTTGATGATTATGATGTCTACACCGATGCTTCAGAGCAGGGTCTAGGTTGTGTGTTGATGCAAGGAGGAAAAGTCATTGCCTATGCATCCAGGCAATTGAAAGTATATGAGAAGAACTATCCCACACATGACTTAGAGTTGGCAAAGAAGTGGTTTTCGCATTGAAGATTTGGAGGCACTATCTCAGATATGGGTCAAGGCTAGAATCTTCACCGACCACAAAAGTTTAAGGCATTTCTTCACTCAGGAGAATTTGAATATGAGGCAGCGGAGATGGCTAGAGTTCGTGAAGGATTATGACTTGGACATTCAGTACCATCCGGGAAAGGCAAATGTAGTAGCAGATGCCTTGAGCAGGAAACCGGTGGTTTTAGAGCCCAGTGTTGAGGCTATCACAGCAGGGGTTGATGACTTGCAGTTTAGCAGTTTTGAGCAGATTGAGGACCGTCAGTTTGCAGCACCGTTGTTGGCTAGATCAGAGTTGATGGATGAGATCAGAGCAAAGCAAGACGAAGATGCAGTTCTGGTTGATTTGAAGAGGGTTGCAAGGGAGAAGCCTACAGTCGGCTATGTGTTGGATCAGAGTGGAAACCTGTGGTATCAAGATCGTCTCTGTGTGCCTAATGTTGGAGTTTTGAGACAAAGAGTTATGGAAGAGGCACACAAGATTGCTTTTGCAGTACATCCGGGTTCTACCAAGATGTACCGGGATTTGAAAGAGAGATTTTGGTGGCCTCAAAAGCGGAGATAGCTAAGTTTGTTTTCGAGTGTGACGTCTGGTCGAGAGAGTGAAAGTCGAACATAGGAAGCCAAGCGGGATGCTTAAGTCATTAGATATCCCAGAATGGAAATGGGAAAAGATCACCATGGACTTTATTTCAGGTTTACCTAAGACGAAGGGGGGACATGATTCTATTTGGGTGATCGTTGATAGATTAACCAAGTCGGCTCATTTCTTGCCTTTCAAGATGAATATGCCCTTGGCAAGGATGACGGAACTATATATGGACAATATAGTGAAGCTTCATGGAGTTCCAGTCTCCATTGTTTCTGATCGGGATTCGAGGTTCGTCAGTCGGTTTTGGCAGAGCTTACAGGAGGCTTTTGGTACCGGTTGGATTTGAGTACCAGCGTTCCATCCTCAGACAGATGGTCAGTCTGAGAGGACTATCCAGACACTTGAGGATATGCTTAGAGCATGTGTCTTGGAGGTAGGCGGATCTTGGGTAGATTATCTACCAGTTGCAGAGTTTGCTTACAACAACAGTTATCACGCGAGCATAGGCATGCCACCGTTTGAAGCTTTGTATGGTAGAAGATGCAGGACGCCTTTGTTTTGGGATGATGTTGGGAGAAAGCAGACATCGGGGCGAGTTGGTTGAGCAAGCCAAAGAGAGGGTTCAGTTAGTGAAGAAGAATCTGCAGATAGCTCAAGATAGGCAGAAAAGTTGGGCAGATGTCAGACGGAGACCGCTTGAGTTTGAGGTTGGTGACCGTGTTTACTTGAAGGCATCACCAATGAGAGGAGTAAAGCGTTTTGGTCAGAAAGGAAAGTTGAGCCCGAGGTATGTTGGACCGTTTGTAATTCTGGAGAGGATTGGACCTTTGGCCTATAGACTTCAGTTGCCAGAGTCAATGTCCAGAGTTCACAACGTCTTCCATGTTTCGATGTTGAAGAAGTGTTTGACGAAGACAGAGGTTGAGTCTACAGTGGATCCCGAGATACTTCAGGACAACCTCGCTTATGATGAAAAGCCGATTAAGATTCTGAACAGGAAGGAAAAGATGATTAAGAGAAAGATGGTTCAGTTGGTTCTTGTTCAGTGGAGCAATCATACACCTGAGGAAGCAACTTGGGAAGTTGAAGGTGATATGATCAACGAATTTCCGGAGTTTTGGGATTTACCAGGTACGTTCGAGTTTCGAGGACGAAACTCCACTTAAGGGGGGGAGAATGTAATATTCCGATTTTCATAAAAAGGCAGGGCGTGTCATTTTGCGTAAAACGTAATTAATATTCTTTTTCCTTTCGTTGGAATTAAATCCTTAGAATTGTAACGGTTTCGGTTTAATGGTTGTTCGAGGTATTGGAGTAAATTCGGGTTTAAATGATAATTAGGTTGTAGTATATAAGCGGAAATATACCAAAACCTAATCATCCTTTCTTAAAACTCGAATTTTGGAGCACCGCACTCTCTCCTCTCGTAAGAGAAACATTTGTTTTGGGCATTGAAACCGTCAGTTTTGATCCTTGATATCTCATTCGTTCCTCTTCCGTTTTGAGATCATAGCATACCGTTGGAATCCTCGTGACGAGCTTCAGATCGGTACCAGGCACAACATCGATTCTGAGTATTTAGGCAGATAAGGTAAGGAGAAATCCTTACGTTTTCGATTTGAATTTATAACAATTGTGTTGCTTTCCTTGTTTGTATTAGTGGTTTAATTGTGTTAATTTGATGCCTAAACAATGGTTGATGTTTTGGTATGGGTGGTAGTTTAATTCGAGTACTTTTGGTCGGGAAAGATTGGGTTTTGGTTTGGAAAACGGATGAATACGATGATGTGCTAAACCGTTTTCGGAAAATCGCCAGTCGGACGGGCGTCGGTTTTTCGGACGGGCGTCCAACCTTGGACGGGCGTCTGGGATCCTCGGACGGGCGCGTCGAGGTGCGATTTTGATCTGAGATTGAAAGGGGATGTCCGGGCGGGCGCCCACTTTTGGACGGGCGTCGAGCCTTGAGACGGGCGCCTGGTCCTTCAGACGGGGCGCCCACCTGGAGCCGGGTCTCCACTTGTTTAAATTGGCTTTCGACTATCGTTTAGGGTTGTTTAATCAACCTTAAACCTTTGTAAACGTATTATTATTTTATTATAACACCTTTAAACCTTACTTAGGCTAGAATTGGTCTTTTGATCATGATGAGTGGTGTCGGTAAAGGAGTGTTATCTAAATGAACTAGGAGGGCCGATTAATCACCTAATACTACACAACTTGCTAGATAAAAGATTAAACACCATGTGGTCTGGGTAGATCCTCGAAGATCTATAGCGTGATGTGTGAACAGACGGTCAAAGTGAGTGTCCTATCGGCTCTGCAGCCTATAGGCATCGCCCGTATGTTCATACTATCGGAACCGGTTATTGTATCCTGAAGATTTCAATACGTTCCGGGTTATTGTATCCTGAAGATTTCAATATGTCACGCTCCACCTTGATAGCATGTTGTAACAAAGATAAGCTAAGCGATTCTGATTTAGGCATATTGGGAGATGTAACCTTTATGCGTAGAATCGAAGTCTGTCTTGCCTTTTAGTTGAAACCTAATAATGTTCAACCTTATATGTTCTAAGCTTAAACGTGCTTCTCTTCCTTCATTGAGTATTATATACTTACCCCTTGTGCATTTACATTTGTATGTGCTTGGGGGTGAGAAAGCGAACAGAGTACTGAGTATTACGAGGAGTATGTTCCGAGGAGGATCTCTGAGCTTGACATTTATTTTTATGCACTTTCATTTACGCAGGATATGTTGCCTTTATTTTATACTTTGTTCATAGTACTTTGGGATGGCGTGTGTTCATCTCTACTTCTTATTTCATAGTACTTTCCATTGGACTATTCGGGAGACTTGATTGTATTGTTTTGATACACTTTCAACTTTTAGTACTTTTTCTATTCTAGTATCTTTATGGATATTTATTACCCGAGCATTTAATTTCCAAGCGCTTGATTGTATTGATTGTAGGCTTACATGTATAAATGAATTAAATTTTATTTATATATGTGCGAACGTCGTATTTCGGATAAAAGGCTCGGTATCCTAAAACAGGCGTTATGACTACTTTTAATAAATTAAAAAGGATAATATACAATTTAATCATTGAAATACTCCTATATACGTCCCGTATAATAGAGTCTTTAGAAATTTCATACAGATTTAAGAAACCTCATAAATGAGTTAACTTTTAACATTTCGAGAGAAAAATATTGTATTGTTTTCTGGGAGTGACATATGATATCGCATTGTAGAATTTGAAAGTAGAAACAATACATTTATGTACTGAGATTTGAGACCGGAAAAATTAAAAAAGACGAAATGCCCTATATTACGGGAAGTAACGAGTTCTCGGCTTTGAGACCATTTTTTCATCTCAGATTTGATTATTATATGTTGAACTTGGACCCTAGGTTTGTTTTGTTTTGTTTTATTTATTTATTTATTTTTATTTTTTTTTTGAATGCAAGGTTTGTTTGTTGACCGACTGAAAGTCAACTTCTTTTCCCAAAATGGTTAAATCCTAACCATGAGGGAGTCTTCCTTCTCTCTGTCACACGGATGAGTGGAGATGATAATCAGCTAACCTAATAGCTCAGAGTCATGGACTTGCTATCAACTCCGGCCAACCCAATAGGCGGGCTAGGTGCCGAAAGCCCACCGTTAGGGCGGGCCCATAGTTACATGTTTTGCTTTAAAAAATCGTGTAAGTCTAATCTCAATCAACCTAATATAATGTGTTAAAAAATTAACATGAGTTGATAAATCCTCAAATTATAGGCCCAAATTTATAATAACTCAAATGCATCAATTCGGATTTCATAGGTCGAACCATGTTTTGTTACGGCAACCCAGATACAAACGATAACAATATATGAAAAAATATCAAACTTCAATAAATTTTAATTTTGTATCTACAGATATTAGAAGCGCGATGTTGAAGTAAAATTTTGTCAGTATGTTTTTCGGGAAAAAAAAACTACGAACAAATAGAAAAAGACAGTCAGCCACTTCGCTATTATTATACCAAAGAATAGGAAAAAAAAAAAAGAAAAAAGCCTAGAAAAAATTTCAGGGTCGGCCTTGAGAAAATGTCTCAATTTACGGGGTGCTATATTTTTAAAGCACTCAAGACCTTTATCACTAGATTATGGCCTGAAAAGTCAAATTTTTATTTCCCCAATATATATTCAATCCGTAAATTCAAGAAGAAGAAATTATTATATATATATATATATATGCACATGGGATTGAGACTGTGAATAATATGCATGTGGGCTTAACATACATAGGTCCTCTACAAAAAATTACATAGGCCAATAAATCAAACTCCACTAAATTTACTGTTGACTTGTTGGAAGGATCTTCCATTCTAGTACAGTGTATTAAGTAATAATACGGGTATAACAGTAGTCTCCACCGTTAATAATGATAAATTTAAATTGACAATAATATAAATCATCATTAATCAATCATGTAGATGATTGTTTTAAGTATTTGTTGTATACTTGTGATTGTGTTTAATGTCATTACTACTGTATTATATTAATAATTGGTGACAATTTTTCCTAAATAAAGGAAAGATCGTGCTATACTCTCCGTACAAAGTTACACCACCTTTTTTAAGGAAGCTACACCACCCTAAAAGCTAAAAACTACGTATGTTAAACACAAAACGAACGGGAAAAAGATGATCTCTATTATTCACAAACACCATATATTTATATAGTACAATATCACAAAAACCCTAAAGTGTAACTTTACACATATACCTTTTTTACACATTTACATATACATATTCTCACACGCCCCCTCAAGGTGGAGCATGCAAATCACAAATGCCCAACTTGCCTAAAAGAAATCTAAACTGTTGCCTGCCGAGAGCCTTTGTCTGAATATCGGCCAATTGGTGGCTAGTGGGAACATGAGACGTGGCCAAGTTGCCAGATAACAATTCGTCGCGAACAAAATGACAGTCGACCTCGATATGTTTGGTACGATCATGAAAGACAGGATTCTTGGCAATATGGAGAGCCGATTGACTATCACAAAACAAGCGCATGGGCCGAGGATGTAAAACACCAAGGGAAAATAACAAGGACTTCAACCACTTCAACTCACATGTGGCAACAGCCATAGAACGATACTCAGCTTAGGTTGTTTCTTGGTCTTCCACGAAACAGGAGAATGGCCCAAAAACACCAAGTAGCCAGTAACAGAACGCCGAGTCAAGGGGCAAGCGGCCCAATCACTATCACAGAAAGCCGTCAAGGATAAGTCATCCACAGGACGTAGCAAAATGCCTTGGCTGGGACTTCCTTTCAAAAAACGTAAAACACGAATCGCAGCATCCCAATGCGGTGTATGGGGATCACTCAAAAATTGGGCCAGAGTGTGCACCGAATAACTCAACTCAGGACGGGTAACAGACAAATAAACCAGACGTCCCACAAGACGACGATACTGATCCGGATGCGCCAACGGCTGACCCGTAGCGGAGGCGAGGCGATGATTCTGCTCCATAGGTGTATCAATGGGTTTACAACCCAACATACCAGCCTCTGTCAAAATGTCCAATGCATATTTGCGTTGAGATAGAAATATGCCGTCGGGGCCACGGGCTACTTCAATGCCGAGAAAATATTTCAGAGGTCCCAAATCCTTCATATGGAAACAAGAGCTCAAATACCGTTTGAAGCGAACAAGGGCATCATGTGAAGAACCTGCAATAATCAAGTCATTGACATAAACCGAGCGTGGAGGAAACACCACCCGAATATAACTGAACAACGAGTAGTCCGCGTAAGATTGTACAAAACCAAAATTCTTCAACGCAGCAGAAAGTTTGGCAAACCATTGCCGAGGAGCCTGTTTCAACCCATAGAGAGATTTACGTAATCGACAGACTGTGCCATGAAAGGAAGCACGATATCCAGGAGGAAGTTGCATGTAAACTTCCTCAGTCAAATCACCATGCAGGAACGCGTTGTGGACGTCCATTTGATGTAATTCCCAATTCCGTGCAGCCGCCACGGAGAGAAAAACACGAACCGTACCCATTTTGGCCACCGGAGCAAAGGTCTCATTATAGTCAACACCTTCAACCTGCCGATTCCCTCGAACAACGTCAACAAGCCGAGCTTTAAGGCGCTCCACGGCGCTAGTGGAAGTGTATTTAATTTTATACACCCAACCACAACCAATAGCACGTTTACCAGGTGGAAGAACCTCCAAAGACCAAGTTTCGTTGCGTTCTAAAGCATCAATCTCTTTCTGCATGGCCCGACGCCACCCAGGAAACTGAACAGCTTCGCGAAAGGTAGCAGGCTCTTTGCTTTTAGTAATGTCAGAAAACATTTGTGGCGTGCAGAAAAATTATTATAATCAACATAACAAGCAATGTCAACAGGTTTACCTGAGGAGCCGGAAAGAGAGGAGGAAGTAGGTGTAGGGGGTCTAGTGGAGGAAGAACAACCGTATTCGTGACATAATCGCGAAGCTTCGTAGAAAGAATCCTGGTGCGATGACCGCGACCCAAAGGCTGTTCAAGAGAGGATATCGGGCAACAACCGTATTCGTGACATAATCGCGAAGCTTCGTAGAAAGAATCCTGGTGCGATGACCGCGACCCAAAGGCTGTTCAAGAGAGGATATCGGGCCACCCAGAGCATCACCCACTATTTCCATACGCCCCCTTAATTCCGAGGTCGGTGGGGAGGGGGGAGTAACATCGGCCATAACCGGGGAATCCGAATCCTCAGTGACATAATCATCATCGTCCCATAACGGCGGTTGACTAAAATAACTTTCCCATTGAGCACGGGAAAGGTCGGGTAGGGAGTCGAGAAAGGGAAACTGATCCTCGAAAAATTCTACATCTCGACTGTCAAAAAAATCATGAGTGTCAAGATCATATAGACGCCAACCTTTTTTACCAAAAGGATACCCAATAAAAATACACCGGCGGGAGCGAGAGGCAAACTTATCCGAGTTGCGAGGACGGACCGCAGCATAGCATAGACAACCAAAAACCCGGATATGGTCATAAGATGGGGGCGGCCAAGCTTTCATCTCTATAGATCTTCATCCTCGGAACTTTCTTAGCTGCACTCAAATCCTTCATTTCAAATTCTGCACCGAGAAGACCTTTCAACTTTTGAATATCAAACTTGTTCACATTTGCTATCAACATATCATCCACATACAGAACCAGATAGATAACTGAACCATCTTTCAACTGATTGTGATACACACAACAATCATATGGACTCCTATTATAGCTAAGCTTGATCATATAGTTGTCAAACCTTTTGTACCACTACCTTGGAGAGTGATTAAGTCCTTACAATGGCTTCTTCAACTTGCAAACACACCCTTCTTTTCTAGGAATTCGGAGCCCTTATGGCTGAGACTTAAATATCTCCTTATCCAACTCTCTATATAGGAAAGTTGTCTTCACATCTACTTGTTCAAACTCCAAATTCGAATGTGAAACCATTGTTATTAGTACCTTGACGGAAGTGCGTCTAACTACTGTTGAGAATATCCTATCATAGTCTACTTTTTTTTTTATGAAACCCTCTTACAACCAAACATGACTTATACTTTATGCTCTTAGCTGCTGACATTCTTACATTCTTCTTGAAGACCTATTTACAAGTGATTACTCTCATCTCTAGTGACTGTTTGACCAGATCCCAATTTTGATTCTTTTGAAGTGACTCCATCTCATCTTCCATGGAAGTAAGCCATTGAGATGACTTTGTACATGTCACAGCTTCCTTGTAGGTCGATGGTTCAGATGAATCCGCATCCTCAGCAACCTGAAATGCATATCCAACCATGTCCTCAAACTCATACCTCTTGAGAGGTCCAACATTAATCCTTCTAGCTCTGCCAAGAGCTATAATCTGCTGATTATAACTTTAGATGTTTGAGTCTCTTGTGATATCAGATCTGGTGGTTCGTTCATGCCAGGTTTGTGTTGGATCTCTCTCTTTTGATTGTTGCAATTCACTCTCGGCAGAGTGACTGAAGCTTCACATGTTTTCCAACACCCTCATCTTGATTCAATAGTTGACTTCACCTTGGGGTTATCGTCGAATTTTCATCAAAGACTACACTTCTACTCGAGTATAACATTGTTTTCAATTGATGACCAAATTCTAGGATAGCTAGGGAACACACATGATATTTGATAAATGAAAGGAGGAAAGGGATGTGGAACCAATATGAGTAATAGGTAGAGCACGACCATCACCAATAATAATTTCATCCGAACCTGTATAAGGATCATGCAAGGACCAAAGATTGATATCATGTGTCATGTGGAGACAGACACCATTGTCAAGCAGCCAGGGTGACGTGACTTGAGCTGGATGACCCTGGGGTAAGGGTAAAGGTGTGGCGTATGAGGACGCTACATCTGTGGGAAAAAATGGATAATTTGGGTGACGTTTAACTCTGTGCCCTTGAACCCCACTTTGGTGGCATTGTCCAAGATAAGAACGAGAAGCGCAGACGGAGGCGCGAAAGAGCCAGGGCGGGTGACGGGCGGTGGAGGAGAGCGGTAACCGACTGAGGCTTGAGTGGCTGAATTTAAGGCAATGATGGATTGGGAGGTGGCGTTAGGGTGGAGAAGCAGGATGGTGGTGGTGGAGGGGGCGGAATCTTCCATGAAGAAGGGAAGAGTTGCTTTGGGGAATAAGATGAACGATGGAAAGCAAGAAAGGAATATTTGAAAAGAAAAAAGAAAAAAAAAACTTTGATATCATGATAGACATATGAGGAAACATACATTTCATTGATGTAAATTGTTTACGGTACACAAGCTTATATAGACCTCTTAGGAATGTTTTGGAACCTAGTGCGTACATACAATATAATAAATACACTTCTGAGAAAGACGTAATAAAGACTTGTAGAAAATCGATTTACCTAGAAATTATTGATAAGCTCACTGCACTCCTTCAATTCTTCATCATTGTCGTCGGCAATATAGATGTTAGGAACTACGTATGTACCTTTATTTGATAACATCCATGCGGCTTCTGTCAGTCCAAGCCGACAAAGAAGGATGAAGATCATTGGGTTCCGGCCTTTCCACACTTATCGTAAATTGGTGATGCCTTTTTTGTGGTCTGGTCCACATTCATGCCATCCATGACTTTGGATTTTAGGTAGGGATTTGAAGGTCTAGTCACAAGCGATAGGGTGACGATTAGAGTCGCTAGAGTGCAAATTAGGGTTGAATAATTTGATTAATTAAAATAATTGTTTTTTTAAGTTAATAATAATTGTTTTTATTGTTGCCTTATTTATGACTTGTATGCTTATAAACACCATATAGCTTATAAGCACCATATAAGCTATCAAAAAATTCTAAAATTAGTAACAAACAAAAGAAAGATAAAAAGTGTTTATTTAATATTATGCCACCTAAGTACTACTAAAAGTTATATGCTAGGAGTTAACTAATGGCATAAATTAATAATAACTTAATAATCAATAAATGAGAAGTCCACATTATAACAAAATAAACAGTTGTAAGTATAATTATGCAGAAATTAACACTTGGAGGCATCATGTTGCAGAAATCCACAGTCCAGGCATCACTCCTCGTTTTTACGAGGAGAAATTGCCAAAATATTATTTTCGTGGATTTTATAACCTTTTTCCAAAAAACAAGAAAACAAATGACAATAACAGTGAGTCTGAAATTCTTGGTCTACTTATTAAATAAATCCTTGGCACAGCTGATTTTTGTGCAATTGTTTAATTGAAACTTTGTACTTTTTGAATGTGCATAAATTTTTATCAAAAGAGTATTATCATTTCATGTAACATTTTTCTTTATAATTATCATAAAAAAAGGTGTACAAATGGCACATGAAAAAACACGTCTAATAAAGGATTGTAATATGTGAAAATAATGAAAAATCGTCATCCCAGCTACAAATGGTGATGTTTTGAAAGCTATGTGCCCTTTGAGTAAAAAAAAAATTTGAGTAAATTCTTCCAGATTTGACTAGGTTTAGTGTCATTTTCTTGAATATATTGGGATGATAAAAGGCGTGGTAAACCAATCCCCATGATAAAAAATAATATAAAAAAAAATAAAAAATAAAAAGGGGGGAAGGCTGATCATCTTCTTAAAATAACCCTTACATTTCATCATCATATTACTTGTACACCACACAAAATTGATTTTCACAATACTCGAAGATCAACCGTGATGATTGATCGATCTTTTAAAAGTCGATTTGATATAATGTCGTTGATGTATAATGTCACAGTAAATTGATATGATCCAAATCAAAACTCGTTAATGCAATATGTATATATAAATAAATAAATAATTATGCAAGACCTTTTGATTATTTATAGAATGAATAATTCGAAATTCGAATTGACTTAGTATATGACTTTATTAATCTACATATCTTTATAATAAAAAAAATACTAATAGAGTCAAGAAACCATCTCACTTATGAAAACAAGTGGGGCTTCTTATTTCCCTCAAAGGTTTATAAATATAATTTCAAGCCATTAGTTTCCATAGCTCTGAGAGTAGTAGTAGTAGTTCAAGCAATTGCACCAGAACCATCTTCTTTGTTTGGCTACTGCCTATATACTTTCAAAAGCCTATTTTTTTCAAACAACTCTCCATAAGCATAAACTCAGAGAAAAGAAAAAATGGAAATCTTTGTATATTGCTTCTTGTTATGCATAGCAATCCTATCACAAAGAGTCTATGGTCTTGACAATGCATGGTCTGATGCACATGCAACTTTCTATGGAGGTGGTGATGCATCTGGCACTATGGGTATGTTCTTAAAGAAAAACCATTAATGGGATCTAAAAAAGCTGCAATCTTTGTTTATGCTAACACTTTTCTTGATGTTTTGATGCAGGAGGAGCATGTGGGTATGGGAATCTGTATAGTCAAGGCTATGGTACAAGCACAGCAGCATTAAGTACTGCACTTTTCAATAATGGGCAGTCTTGTGGAGCATGTTTTGAGATCAAATGTAGTGGTGGTGGGGATATGTGTCTATCTGGATCTATTACAGTCACTGCAACAAACTTTTGCCCACCTAACAGTGCTCTTCCTAATGATAATGGAGGGTGGTGTAATCCTCCATTACAGCACTTTGATCTTTCTCAGCCTATTTTCCAGCAGATTGCTCAGTACAAAGCTGGAATAGTCCTGTTCAGTTTAGAAGGTAATAATAATGCATTCACTTGATACTACCTTCATACATACAGCAGTACTTATAACATAAAATTTCTCGTGTTTACGTTCACGTACCTTATTTAGTTGAAAACTTGCAGGGTAGCTTGCTCAAAGAGAGGAGGAATAAGATTCACAATCAACGGGCATTCTTATTTCAACCTTGTGCTGATAACCAATGTTGGAGGAGCTGGTGATGTCACTGCTGTATCTATCAAAGGAGACCAGACCGGATGGCTACCGATGTCACGAAACTGGGGACAAAACTGGCAAAACAATGCTAACCTGAACAATCAAGCACTCTCTTTCCAAGTCACTACAAGTGATGGGAAAACCGTTGTTTCGAACAACGTCGTACCTTCAACTTGGACTGTTGGCCAAACATTTCAAGGAGCACAGTTTTAGATCATTACGCAAACACTAAAACCACGGAGGTCAGCAGATCCTTTTCTCATGTGGATCATCATCAAGAGGTTCTCCTACTTACCATGAGGCTGTTAGGCAATGAGTTTGTCTTAGTCCATGAGTTCATCTAACTCTATACTTTTAACTAAAGTTATACATATATAAGTAACATTGTAGCATAAGAGTGCAGCCATCAGAGGGTTATGCTTAAGGCAGATAGAGTTTTAACCATTTATTTTTGGTTGTACTCAGCTAATGTTGAGTTAAACTAATTCTTTAACTCAAGAGCAAAGCTATATTCTATGTTACAAAACCTTTACAGCATTGCTGTAAGCAGCAATTTGGCTCATTTCAAGAAGTCTCACAATTTTTACATAAACAATAACTACCACACTTTTAGTGAACTACAAACTACATAAAGTGAAGTTTTTTCCTGCATTCAAGAGGATTTGAACCTGAAACCCGTGTCCAGAATGGACTCAAGACTCAGCACCCTTTGCCACTTGGGCTATGCCTATTCCATAACTTGGTGAGGTGGTTTATGGGAAACTTTACTTTTCCAACCATTTTTATGCAATTGCTGTGAAACATTTTTAATACCAAGAATCGGAAAAAAAACAGGAACCTGAAATGCTGTCTACGTATCAATAGAAAGAATGAGGTACACATTTGTAATCTTGAATCTTAAAAAGGTCAACACAGCAAAAACAAGAAGAGATAGCTAATATAGTCAGTTTAACAGAGCAGGGGAAGAACCATATACCTCTGGGAACACCCCAAAAGTGTAAAACATCTAGCCATTGATTAACTTTTTCCAAAACTACGTAGTTTTTAGTTCATTATATGTAAAAACACTAACTTTACCCTTAAGTTACTTGAGAGGATCTTGGTCCATACGTCCTGAGTTTAACTTTCACCTTAAAAATGAATATTTTCTGTCCTAAAATACTGGGATAAGTATGTTAGGCTAGCAAGTGAAAGTAGCATTCTCATTCCCACAATTTCCACAAATTTTGCTGAAAATTTCTTGTTTCAGGAAGGGAAATCGCGATCATATTGAAGCAAAAAGTGAAAACACTTTCGTATTCATTCAAATTAAGACGAACTCCCAAGTTTACAGCCTACTGTTGTTCTTATATAGCTTCTAGGTTAGACTAACTCAAGCTTAACTAACTTTCCGGCTTCTTGTTTGCCTACTTAACTAACTGCTATTGAACAACACAAGTGTTTGATCTAAGTCCTAAATGAAAATACAACTCTAGTTACAATTTGTACAATACAACTGATCAAGCATCTTACCACTATTTAAACAAACATTGTTGCATCAGTGCAGTTGATCAGCTGTCAAGCATGTAGTATTCTTAATCGCTGGCATATGGAAACTTGGCACAACTGTATTGAGTGAATCATGTCAAAATTATGGTCTAAATGATAGCTGAAAATAAAGTTCAAAACTAAACACATATGCAAAAGAAACATCATCCATAATAGCCCTTAAACACCCTTCCCCACTGACGCAAAAAATCATACACTTAACACGCATTAAAAAGTAAATCAAATCCTACGTTTTCAGAACGGCCACAAAGGCCTTACTTAAAGCTGCTTAGAATAAGTATGTACAACTAAACACAAGTGTACGCTGCGATCTTCACAGAAATTTTAGGTGAGAAATTAAATTATAAAAAGCATATTATGTACAGTGTCCGGTACTTTTGAAGATAACTTAAAACCTGAAACATACTTCTTTTAAATATTTATTTTTTTAAGGGGCAAAATATCATATTATTAAATTAATTGCAATTAGCAATACAAACACGAACTATATCAGAAGGGGTAGAACCTCAAATCACACATCCAACACCTTTCCTGGCTAAAACATGAGTTTTCACATTACCACTTATTTTCTCGAAAGAAAAAAGATACAAAGTCAAAAGTAGGGAGAAAAATGCGATAGTCTTTAAAGACGCTTCCTAAGCTAGATAAATCTTCTGGAAAATCCACAAGCCGATGGTAGGTAGTCGGTGAGTCTTCTTCAAAGATTACTCTGAAATAGCCCTATGAAAGAGCGAGCACTGAAGCATGATAAACTGTTAGAGCTTCACCAATCAAAATGTTGTATCTTCCCTCTAACCTCCTCGAAAAATTGTGTATTATCTCATCTTATGCTACCTAATTATCTCCGAAGTTGCATCAATATTAAATTTGAGAACATTTGACGGTGGGGGGACTCCATTTAAAGTGTTGAAACAGATGTGTGTGCCTTGCCACTCAAGAAAGAACAAACACTGAACACAGAAGCAAAACAAACGTAAAAGATTAATGACACTGACAAATAACAAAACAAGGAGAAGGCATGTTGTTCTATGAATCTCATCATCATATCCTCACCCCGTATCTCACTTACACGCTACACCTCTTAACCTACCTACCTTTACCCTTACCCTCATCCTATACATTTAACTCTCACTCGCAATCTACACACTCCACACTAACCATGCCTACCCATCCCTTACTCCATCTTACTTCACGCCCTCATTTACACCCATCCCACATGTCATACCCTTATAGACCAACACACCCTTTACCCCACCCTTGCCATCGCCCGCATAGGGGTGTAAACGAGCCTAATCGAACCAAGTAATGCTTTATACAAGCCGAACAATGTATAATTTTTTTGAGTTCAAGTTCGAGCAGACAACTATTTCGAACTCGAATCGAGATTGAGAAGTTTAAGAACTTGAGTCGAACTCAAATTTTAATCAATCATTATATGAAAATATTAAACAAAGATACCCCTCAAAAAAATATTTAACAAAGATGCAAATGCTATATTATTGATTTCCGAAAAATATTTTTAATGCAAAGCATGACATATAATATTTGGTTAACCTTTTTAGAAGAACTAAAATAATATTTGGCGTGGCTAAATTTGACAACGAACGTCCTCGCTAGAAATTTCTACCTTCCTTCCCACCACCACACGTTATCCTTTGTCACCATCTTTACCCACCTACTTTTACTCCATCCTACCTCACCCTTACCCACCACGACCGTTGATCCTAACCCCAACACATAGGTCACGCGATAATCAGCGAGTCAAATCCATTAAGTATCTTAAAAATATATAACTAAAGATGAAAACTATCATTACGAAATATAAGGATTCATTCATCAAGACACCCTTTCTTTTAGATGAGAAATTATTACATGCATCACCCGTGTTGTCGTGTCACTGTGCTTTTATAAAAATACATATATTTGATATTTTAAAACGGTACAATACTATATAATTGATTTTTAAAATGTTAAATGTATATGATGTCACAGTTATATAATTTCAGGCTAGGTTAGGTTAAGTTAAGTCCGATACACGTAACAACCACTTCCTCTATCATTACTCCTTCCTCTATTATAAGGCATTTTATATCAATTTATGTAACCAAAGGCAAAATGAAAACCCATAAAATAAAAAAGGCCAAATGGAAAAAAAGGTAAAGGCTGAAAATACCTAAACCCAAAACCCTAGTATATAAAACCCCGCTTCACTGAAACATCGATTCTAGTAGTCGCCATTTTTCTCCTCACAGAACGTCACTCAGCTCAGCTATTCAATCACCATGACTGACGTTGAGCTCTCCCGTTCCGACAAGAAGAAGAAGAAAAGCAAATCAACAGCAGCATCTCTTGTTGATGATGATGTTAAGCCCAAAGACGAAGACTTGGCCATTGATTTCTCTATCAAACCTCAAAGCTACACCCCACCAATCGACACCTCTAAATGGCCAATCCTTCTGAAAAACTACGACCGCTTAAATGTTCGTACCGGCCACTACACCCCTCTTCCCTCTGGTTACTCTCCGTTGAAGCGCCCTTTAGCGGAATACATCCGTTATGGTATTATTAATCTTGATAAACCTTCGAATCCATCCTCTCATGAAGTGGTTGCTTGGATCAAGAGGATTTTGGAGGTGGAGAAAACTGGTCATTCAGGTACTCTGGACCCGAAAGTTACTGGTAATTTGATTGTTTGTATTGACCGTGCTACCCGGCTGGTTAAATCCCAGCAGGGTGCCGGAAAAGAGTATGTTTGTATTGCTAGGTTGCACTCTGCAGTGCCTGAGGTCAGTAAAGTGGCTCGGGCACTAGAGACTTTAACAGGTGCTGTTTTCCAGCGGCCTCCGTTGATCTCTGCTGTTAAAAGGCAGCTTAGGATTAGGACCATTTATGAAAGTAAGCTTTTGGAGTATGATGCTAGTAAGCATTTGGTTGTTTTTTGGATTTCATGTGAGGCGGGTACTTATGTTAGGACTATGTGTGTTCATTTGGGGCTGTTGTTGGGTGTTGGATCCCATATGCAGGAGTTGAGAAGAGTGAGATCTGGGATTATGGGGGAGAATGATAATATGGTGACTATGCATGATATAATGGATGCTCAATGGCTGTATAAGAATGAGAGGGATGAGAAATATTTGAGGAGGGTTATTATGCCTTTGGAGGTTCTGTTAACTAGTTATAAGAGGCTTGTTGTGAAGGATTCTGCTGTGAATGCTATTTGTTACGGTGCTAAGCTGATGATTCCGGGATTGTTGAGGTTTGAGAATGATATTGATGTTGGTGAAGAGGTGGTTCTGATGACCACTAAAGGTGAGGCGATTGCTTTGGGGATTGCAGAGATGACTACTGCGGTCATGGCTACGTGTGATCATGGAACTGTGGCGAAGATTAAGAGGGTTGTGATGGATAGGGATACTTATCCAAGAAAGTGGGGGTTGGGTCCTAGGGCTTCAATGAAGAAGAAACTGATTGCTGAAGGGAAGTTGGATAAGCATGGGAAACCAGTTGAGAGTAGTACACCAGCTGAGTGGCAAAGAAATGTGGTTTTGCCAACTGGTGGAGATGCGGTTGTTGCTAGTCTTGCAGCTACTGAGGAGGCTGTAGTCGATGATGCTGAAAAAGTTTTGTTGCTTGAGGGTGAGAAAAAGAAGAAAAAGAAGCATAAGGTGAAGGAAGGAGGGGTTGTGGCAGCTACTAAGGAGGCTGTAGTCGATGATGCTGAAAAAGCTCTGTTGGTCGAGGGTGAAAAAAAGAAGAAAAAGAAGCATAAGGTGAAGGAAGAAGGGGATGTAGAGGATGATGGCCATAAGAGGAAACGTGATGATGCGGATGTTAGTCCTGCACCAGATGTTGGTAAAAAGATTAAAGTTGAAGAGGTGGAAACAGTTGAACCAGAATCTAAGAAAAAGGATAAGAAGAAAAAGAAAAAAGAAGCTGAAGCTGAAGATGCCATAGTAGCTGATGAGGAGAAGTCCGGGAAGAAGGAGAAGAAGAAGAAGAAGGATAAAGATGCCCCAAACGGCGATTCCTCACCTGCAGCAGATACTGTCAAGACCGATGAAACAGCCAAGTCCGAGAAAAAGGAGAAGAAGAAGAAAATCAAGATTAAAGTTGAGGAGGAGTAAGCTTAGGTATGAATAATGGGAGCTCAGTTATATGTGTAAAATGAGCTTTGTACGATTAGAGATTATCATGTCCGTCTTTATTATTGTTGTTGAACGTTTTGTCATGAATTTCTGGCTTTTCAGTTCTAAGTTTTGCTTTACTGAGTTTTTGTTATGTATCTTTATTACAATGTCCTTGAATTATAGATGATTTTGGTGCTTTATTCAAATTATTCCCTCAAATATTTGTTGCTTATGCAAGATGAAATCGATTGGCATTGAAGGAAGTTTGATGCTAGTTTTGTATAATATTCAAAACCTTTGTTTTGATCACTGGCCAAGGAGGAAGACACTGTTTTCTCTCATGGATGAAAGAAGATACTCTGCTTTTAGTGTTTTGATTATGCTCTAATAGGACAAGTATAAAACTGCAGTTTGGCTCATTTGAAGAGGATATATGCACACAACTTGGTGGTGTGGTTTATCAGCAACTTTACTTTTCAGGTTCTTTCCTCCCATCATTTCTATGCAATTGCTGTCAAACCCTTTAATTTTTGTTGTCAAGATTTGAACAATGAAAAGCTTGATATGCTGTCATATGCAACAATAATAGTCAGTGTATTTGAGCCAAAGGGCAGACTATTAACATCCCTTGTTGAAGTAAAAGATGAATACACAACTTGTTTGCCTGTTGTCTTTGCAGTAGGTGGCTTCTAGAATTCCTCCTGCTTATGCGTCCATAGCTTGTGCCACTTGAGCTAAGAAGCGTCTGCTTAATGATTTTCTATTCTGTTGCCTGCTTGTTCTGCCTCTTCATCAAAGTAGGTGCTGATGTATTTGCCTACTCATAATGACTTTATTATGACTTATAGAATTTAATGAAACGAATGATTGAACCATTTCATTACTGCGTTTGTGTGCGATTGAATGAAATTTGATGGAATTGCATGATGATGGTGACGAGTGACAGAGGTGTGGCGGGGTAGAGTGAATGTGGACGCGGATGGGAGATTTAAAGGTAATGATGTAAAAGTGATGGGTAGGACGATAAAGGAGTGGGGTGGCAAGGGTCGGTGAGGTTGGTGAGCGTGGGGTAGGATCGTAAGGGTGCAACTGAAGTGGTAGCAATTTATAGAACAGCCACACCGTGCTAATTCAAGACAAACAGGTTGCGATGAGTAAGGGAAAAAATAGTACTAAAGATAGTTAGTTTGTGGTGATATGAAAATAATTTATAATTTAATATACTTTCAAAGAATTTTAATATTATTCACTTTAGAATATAAACGAAAACATTTTATACTTTTTTTTCTTTCATTCCTACTATCCATAGTTCATTCATCACAAAATGAATGTCATTTTAGCATGTGTTTTTATCTCATTATAAAATTTTAATAAACATTTATCTATAAAACTCTACAAAATTATTTAGTACTCTACAAATAAGAGGAAATTTTTTACAAGATTTTTATACGCACCACATAATAACTACCGGTTGTTTCACACCAATCGGTCGCAAGATCTACTGGATTGTCTCACACTCAGGTGTGCACCACCATTTGGAGGGTTTTATTCGCGCCGCATAAGACCATACATACCAAATCGTCATCACACTATTTTCACAAAATCGACGTGTAAAAGTCGGATATACAATGCAACATTATTGTTTCCGAACTGTTGAATTAAAATTGACACTTTGAAGGTCGAATATTGCCATTCGACTTTTATAGGGTCGACACTTGAAAGGTCGTAGGTGGAATATTATCTTGTAAATTCAGCTTTCACAGGATCAACACTTGAAAGTCGAATGTTGTTTTGTAAATTTAACTTTACATGATCGGTTATACTCTTTGACAGGGTTGATTCAAGTTTCAGCTATAATGCACAGATCGAATCAAATTTTCAATTGTGGTGCACATATAAGGTTGAATGTTGTCTCAATTGGTGCAGAGGTAAGAGCATCCACTATGGATGCATGTGGATGTGTAAAATTGTGTAAAAAAGCTGCAACATTTTATTATTTTTCTAATATGATACACTTTATCTACTCCAATGATGTTCTTTTCCACACTTAAACATACCCTATGTGGCATCAATAAAAGTACATAAAAAAATATCTTTCGAATCATAAAACCAGCAACATTTTTCTGCAATTCACAAAAACATGTTCACAAGAATGGCAGATTTGTCTTCGAAAGAAAAAAAATAGCAGATTCATACACCAGCCAAAAAATATATATGTATAGCAGATTCATACACAAGCCAAAGAAAATGAATTCTTGGAAAAAATAACAAACGATCTGATAAGATCTGATAAAAATGAACAATCTGAAAAGGAAAAAAAAAAAAAAGAAGAGAAGACAGAATGTGCTATGAAATATTGAAAAAAAATAATCTGAAGATAAAGCTCTTATTGTAATTTTGTTCACCTGTAAATATGAATTTCTTCCGTTTCTTCAATATCCATTATTGCACCAGATGGGTCCCTATTTCTCCTTGGATTATGTTCACAAAGTGTAGAAGGTGAAGTGGACAGATCCACTTCCACCACCACATTTACCCCCTTCACACCGTGAACTTTTGAGCCATTGCAGGAAAAAGTGAGATTTTTTTTAACACACATGATATATACAATGTGGTAAAAAGAGCCATAGTGGATGCTCTAAGGTTGAATGATGTTTTGTAAATTCAACTTTATAGGATCGATTTTATCGTAGAGTCAAATGTTTTGTAATAAATTTCTTTTACATGATCAATTATAATGCACAAGGTAGTAAGAGCATTAGTATCAGCTACTTTATCTTTCAAATTATCCTTACAATGGAGTTGAAAAATAGGGACATGAATAAAATGCTGCTACATCAGTCGTCCTATCTTCACCCTACATTGAGGATGATGAACATCACTCTCACATCCCGAGTCAGATCTGCAAATTATCCCCACAATTATTTTATTGTTTATTTCCCTCCATTCCCTCCATTTATTTATTTTTCCCCAATAGCAAATCACTCTTCTCAGCCAAAAAATTAATTAAATTGCAGATCAATTCATTTTAGTTCTTCAAATCAGAATCCTACTCGATTATTATTGATCAAAAAATTTTGTCGCTTTGAAATCCCTTGTTTGAGATGCATTTTTCTGGTGTTGCTGTTGCTACTCTATAGACGAAAATTGGGTTTGGTGTGAAGTTTAATGTTTGTTTGTTTGTTTTTTTTTTTTTTTTTTTTTTTTTTTTTTTTGCTTTGATAGTTTAGATTTGTTGTTTGGTTGAAAAAAAAACAAAGAGAGGAGAGGAGAGGGCCCGAGTTCATGTTTACTCGGTTAAATTTGTTATTTTTCTGGTTGGAATTGTGATTTAGGTCTATGGATATTCTATGAATGAAGCATTCCAGATAAGGTTTTGATGTTTGCTTTCACATGATAATATTGTTGAAATAGGTATCTGACGATGTTGGATTTCGTCTATGAATAAATCCGAACCGTTTAATCTGTAATCGAACGAGGGATGTTTTTTGGAGATTTTTAGACCGAGCTTGAGTTATTTCTCGTATCCAATTATTGTTCGCGAATCAGTCTCAAGTAGTGGTCTGGCAGAAGAGCAGGATTGTTTATATAGATGACGACGCCTCGCCCAAAGCCTTGTATTATTATTATTTTTATTATTATTATTATTTATTATCTCCCTAAGGATTAACACGCATAAATCCCTATAATTTAGGAATAATTATTGGGCATATCTAATGTCAAAATTATAGTCACAGCCGGGTACTGAGCGTCCTGCGCACAGCCCCCAAGACCACTATGGCCAATCTGGGCACCTCCTCTTCGCCAAGCCTTAGCCGACCTGCGGTGGTTGGAGGGGGAGTTTGTGCCGATGTCCCACCTCTTGCACCTGACCACAATCTGGGCACCTCCTCTTCGCCAAGCCTTAGCCGACCTGCAGTGGTTGGAGGAGGAGTTTGTGGCGATGTCCCACCTCTTGCGGTGGTTAGAGGAGGAGTTTGTGCCGATGTCCCACCTCCTACACCTGACCACTATGGCCGATCTGGGCACCTCTCTTCGCTGCCTTAACCGACCTGCGGTGGTTGGAGGAGGAGTTTGTGGCGATGTCCCACCTCCTGCGGTAGTTGGAGGAGAGTTTGTGTCGATCTCCCACCGAGGTAAGGCTGACTTCAGCAGAGGTGTTTATTATGTCTCTATATCTAAAATAGAAATAAAAAGCAAAATCTGGTTGAAATATTTATTTCTGACAGATAAAATTTATCTGCAAAAATATTTAGGTATGGTGAATAGTGTTGTTACATATATATAACAACACTATTCACCATACCTAAATATTTTTATGATAAACTTCATCCATTGTATCATCATATTTATCACTTTTTTTTTTTTTCTATTTTAGATATAGAAAAACTGTTTATATCTAAAATAAATATGTTAATGTTATAGATAAATGAATAGAAATGCTGGTGTGGAGTGTTTTGAATTGAGATGTTGTATAATAGAAATATGTATTATTTTATATTATTTTGGTGGTGTAAATTAGAAATGCTGGTACAAGTGCCCTAAGGGACCTGTCCTTAGGTATGTTTCTGGGCTCCTAATCCTTAATGCCCTATACTTAGAGGGCTGATCATTTATTACATGACCCACAATGATGACACGTGACATAGTTCGGATCGGACATCATCAGTATCCGAATCATTGTTTCAATCCATGCTGATTTAGAGTATTCTGAATTCTAAAAAGTCGAATTTGAATGTTGTAAGAGTATGGATATATTTGACAATATCGATTAAATTGTGGTGCACGGATAAGGTACATCCATTTCAGAAATAATGAAAACAGAGGATAAACCTTTTTTTCCCAAGAAATGAAAATCGATTCTCTACGTTATATTCAATAAAATTCATTACATCAATCCCCGTCCTTCCTATCCAAGTATACAAGGTCCGAACAACACTTAAGCCAATCCGACACACCGCCGACTGCCGCCGCTTATTGACTGTTCTGTCCACAGAGCTCTGGTTTGAAGCTGCAAAAGAATAATAAGTACCCATTAAACACAAGTATAATCGGGAATTATCTTTCTTAGATGAAATTAAATAAAAGAAATGAAATATAATAGCAGTAGATTAAAAAGCCAGTTATAAACAAAATTACTAAAATTTTTAACTAGGATAAGCCCGCCATTACGTCATCGCCTGTAAAATAGGCTCCGACGGCGAGCAGTCTTCATCGCAGACAGGGCGGAGAAAGTGCGACGATGGTAAGACGGCGGTGGGAAAGGAGAGAGCCTCCAGCATCTCCACAAAGGTGGAGTGGGTAGCTCATCTCTCAACACCGCACCAACGCCTCCATACGCCTCCATACGCCACCCTCCCGCTCGGATAAGATCAAGTAACGTGTGAATTCTCAGCTTCCATTTTCCTTCTATTTATACTACGAGATCTAGGGCTTTCATATGTTGTGATATTCCACAACTGACCTTGTGGTTCTTGCGGAGAATCGCCCACACCGGCTACCGCTTGACATAAGCACGGATCTATTCTGTGTTTGAGAAATTTGGGCCTCAAGCCCAATATAGTGTGAAAATTAGCATATCACTAAGAGTCACAATATAATAGAGTTTTTTTTGAGGAAAATATAATAGAGTTAAACCGTAGTATCTCAGCATGCAATCGCTTAATATCGTAGACAATTATATCGAAACAAATTGTCTTAAAAAAAAAGTGTACGCACTCGTCTCGTTTTGACATTTGAGTCTTTTATTTTCGCTTTAAATTTAGCGTTGTAATTAAAGAAAAGTGTAAGCGCTCGCCTCGTTTTGACATTTGAGTCTTTTATTTTCGCTTTAAATTTAGCGTTGTTTAATTACAGTATCTAGTAAATGACACGAATAAAATTGGTATTTTGTTCCACTGTGTATAATTTAACACGTATTGGGTTTCAAAAAAAAAACAACACATATTGTAGTACGAAATCTAACAATCATTGTGTTACCCATCGTTTTTAATAAAACATTTAGAACTTTTATTTATATTACGCTTTTAATTAAAAAAATAACATTCATGTTTTTGGCAAAACATATTTTTTCCCTTATATTCGATTCAACATAAAGAAATACACAATGCTCCCTACCTATTTAATAACTTATCATTTGCCCTAGTTTCTCTGTCTCTCAATCTTCCTTTCATGTCCACATAAAATATTATATTCGTGATGATTATTGATCAGCTATTAGACATCATTTTTAAGAAATTTGTAGGTGACTTCCTACTAAAACCCCATTAGATTACACGTCGTGTGCGCGGGTCTTCACCAGAAAGTCTCACCAAGAATTTCCCTCATTTTATTCGATGACAAATCATCTTATTTTTTATTTTATCTTATCTTATATCTATAAGAAGCTAAGAGGCTTTGCCCACAATGTGCCACAGAGGCTGCCAAGAGTATATTTAGATACAGTTCATTTTTAGTACCTCCAACTGACAGTGCGGATTCAGTTTTAAATTTCAATCAACCTAAAATTTTCGATTTTCGATGCGATTCTACACAACAATTAAATATTATACACAATAAAGTGTATATTTCGATACGGTTCATTTTTAATACCTCCAACTGACAGTACGGATTCAGTTTTAAATTTCAATCAACCGAAAATTTGCCCACCAATGCCAAGTGTATATTTAGATACATTTCATTTTTAGTACCTCCAACTGACAGTCCGGATTCATTTTAAATTTCAATCAACCGAAAATTTTCGATTTTCGATGCGATTCTACACAACAATTGAATATTATACACAACAAAGTGTATATTTCGATATCTGATTCATTTTAATACCTCCAATGACGGTGTGATTCGCTTTTAAATTTCAATCAACCAAAAAATTTCGATTTCGATTTGATTTCGTCACAACAATTGAATAAAACCGTGTATTTTTTTTTATCTAATGCTTTTTTTTTCCTTCGGTAAAAACCGGAATTTCGGTTAGCATTATATATAAACCGAATTTTTTTTTCGCCTCTCCGTTACATAAAGCAAACCAAAGTGTATATTTCGATACGGTTCGTTTTTAGTATCTCCAACCGACAGTGCGGATTCAGTTTTAAATTTCAATCAACCGAAAATTTTCGATTTCTCGATTCGATTTCGACACAACAATTGAATATACACAACAAAGTGTACTTTTTTTTATCAAACTTGTACCGTTATTAGTTTGTGCATAAAAGGGAAAAAAAAGGAAAGACCAACGGATTTGAAGTTACGCCGTGCAATTGTGCGATGAAAGATGAGTCGAAGTTTTAATATATAAAAATACAACAACAAAAATAATGGCAAACAAATATCCGCAAGAAGGTGTGCTGCGTGGGACAATGCGCATTAAATATTTTTTTATTTTGAACAACATAACGTCAATGAAACCAACGGCCATTTGCAGTACGAACGTCACTAAAATTAACGTTGGAATACCAAATAACTTTTTATATTCTTCAGACCGTTTGACACGTGTTTTTTTTTCCCACCAAATAAATAAACACGAGATCAATGACGTATTCATTAATGATAAAAAAGAGAAATGTGGTATAGAAAATGAGTGAAACACATTTTCAAACATATTAATGATCTGCAAGCTAAGGCGACACGGGAGATTTGACCGTGTAGTTATGGTCTGCTTATTGTTTTTCTATAATGTTCTATGCGTAAAGTCTAATCTAAAGTGATCGACTTTATGACATTGTTTTCCGATACATCATATTGTAGTTTATTTTGTAGGTGAAAACTCTGATAGAAATTTGGAAGAGATGTGATTCACAATCTTCACGCTCTCTAAGAAAGAAGCTACATCTTGGAGAGAATGTGATATATTTCTCTTCTTTCTTTGTCTTGTGCGCTTGAATTTATTACGCTTTAAAAACACGATTTGTTTCACGTTGGGGATCTATTCTTTAATATTATCGTCAGAACGATTTATGGTGGAGTGCAATCGTCTGCATGCACAACTCACGTTCACTAGTTATATTTATAGAGTCTACAAGTAAGTCTCATTAAAAACAATTAGAGTCCTTTAATATTTGTAATCCTTTGTAGTTTTTTTTTTATTTCTTCACACAACGAAATTACATAATTTAAAATACGGTCGATCCACAAGCACACCGTGGGACTCGAATATTATATATTTGAGCTAAGCCTCATTGCCCTAAGTCTTTTTAGCATTTATATTTTATATTTGCATATTAAGGCCGAATTTCTTTGCATTAGCTTTGAAGCCGTATGCATCACTCAAGTCTATATAAATGTTGACATTATGCTATTTGAAAATATAAGTTGAGTGATAAAATAAAAGTGTTGCATTTATGGTGTTTTCGGTTGAATCTCATGAATTTAAGGGAAATTTTTTTTTCCCTAGGTTTATCAGATATGTGGAGCCGTATATTTGTGGGCACCCGGGTATCACAAGTTGATTAGGAGTTTAAGATACAACTGAAGGAGTCGGGTCACAAGTTGATCATCACTCAACATAGGATCGTTTATATGTGTATTGTCCATGTTCTTTGCGTATTCGTGTTCCATATATAAATATTACCTTTAACGATCCGCAAGTTCACATGGCAATGTCATTATTTTGAATTTACTAATGAATATTGAGGAGTAAAAAATAAGAAGTGAATAAATTACTTGACGTGCTAATCTATTTTGTATGCTTATAAGCAGAACATGAGACATTTTGATAAGAAAAACTCATTGTCTTAAAGACGAGTCGAATTTTGAACCAAACATCAACTTTCCAAAACTACAAATCTACAAACCGACCATGAATCAAACATAAAACTTACAAGAATCTTACCCTACAAAGATCAAAGCCAAGAGCAGCTATGAGGAGATTATATATTACCTTCGAGAATAGATTCGAACTTAGAACAACTTCTACAAGCTTCAAAAGCACCCATCCGATCCGCAAAAGTAAGCCGAACAATCAAACCGGTCCGCCTGAGATTCGTGCAGTGCGCTTTACCGAGAGGAGCTCTCGGTTCAGCGTGCTAGGCTTGTCATGGATCCTCGAAAACGTGAAATTGGGGAGTCTAGGTCTAGCTAGAGTCCTTTTATTGGATTTTTTTTAGCTTAGGTCGGTTTTAGACGTCTTAGGGGCTAAGAAAGACTTAATTAAACCTTAAACTAATAGGAAAACCAAACCTAATTCCCAAAAAAAAAAAACAAAATACCCTTAATGAAAGAAAGGTCGGGGTTTCACAACGCCAATTAATATAAATAGGATTTTTTAGCTAAATTATAATATTGGAAATCATATTGTTTATCATATCACATTTAACATATCATTCATTTTAGTCATATATAAAAAGATGGAAAATTTGAGTTGATTTATTTTAAAAAAAAAAACAAAACAAAACAATTGTGTCAGATTTTTTTTTAAAATACTCAAAAAACATGTCGCGCCACGTTGGACACGTGTTGAAGGCATGTCGGACGTGTGTCGTGTCAGAAATGTGTTCAACACTGCGCACGGCTCACTGATTGAAGTGACAGTGATTCATAAATGACAAGAGATGCTCTTAACGGTATCATTTCCATTGTTGCATAACTATTCATTTATTAATTGAAAATTGTTACTATTACAACAATTGTATCATAACGAATACCCTATTCATTAGAGTATTCGAATCAAATTCTCTTAACGAATACCTTATTTTACACTTTTAATTACATTTTTTTTAGTTTACAAAGTATTCATCCAAGAGATAAATGATCATATTATCTATTTTATATAATACAGTAGATATAAAGAAATTTTCTGTAAGATGGATTAATACGGTTGATGTAAAGAAATTTTTATAGAATCTATATTTTATGGTAAAAAACATAATATTTGCTGCAGTGTTATTTTTTCTATTGAAATCTCTAAAATAGAGATTTTAAATGATTTTACATATTTTTACTATGAACATATTACATCCTCCATTAATCCTTGAAACATGATGGTGGGGGATAATTTAGTAGGGGTTCGACACTTCGACCTTTTGACATATTTTTATACCATCGATGATGATACGGTCTGTATAAAAAATTCTTGGCATGATAGATTATAGTAACAATGTCACCTTAATTAATTTTACGGTCCTTGTCAGAAAAAATAAAATAAATAAAATTCTGTTGTACGGTCAGATTATCAGCTGCCGTCTTGAGCTTCAATCTAGCATTAAAATTGCACACGAGAAAGCGGAAACCTTCACGTGTGTGTTTTTAATAAGATCTCATTCTCATACCCTATTTGTGCTTCTCAGTCAGTCCCATCTCTCCTTCTGCTGATCAACATTCGGACATTGCTTTGGGTTTTAGCTATTTTCTCTCCCTTGTACGGTAGATCTTTGCTTTCTTCTTTTGGTTTCCCGCTTCTTTTCAGCTTTTTAACTTTTACTGAATCTCCTTGTCTCCGATTCGTATGATTTTAGTTTTTTTTTTTTTTTTTGGATTAATTACGCCGACAAGTTGTTAAAACTCCTCAATTAGGCTAATTGGTTAATTTGTTGGAAGTGACGGAAAGTTGATTATAAGTCTGTGTTTTTGGAGATGAGATTGAGTAATGATCGTATCAAGATGTTAAATTTGGTATATTTTTGTTTGGAGTGGATGCTGGAATTGATATGATAAACAGCTTAGGGTGGTTTTGCTTGGGAATTTTTTTTTGGTTTTATCGACTGACAATTGGTTGTTGCCTTTGTCATGATTTTTTTTTTCTTTCTTATATGCAAGTCTCTGCGTGAATTTTTATGCTTTTTCGTAGGTTTCAAAGGTTAGTTAATGATTATGTAATATCTCACCAATGCTTGTATTATTTGCATCCAGTTCTCTGGTTAATTTTCACATGGTTGACTCTTTTTTTCTCTTGGTTTACAGGATACTAGGATGGAAGAGCCTTCTAAAGTTATCCATGTCCGCAATGTGGGACACGAAATTTCAGAGGTTATTATTTCCGTTGCTGCGTTTTGATTTGATGAATGATATTTCATGCATTTTCAGTGATTATTATTATTATTGTTGTTGTTGTTTATCGAAAATGGTACTCTCGTTAGCTTAATCTGGTAAAGTATCAGCACTTCATGTTCTGCATTTATTGAACAGCTTTACAAAGGAAGTGTTTGTACTCAAGATCTGAATCTATTTGAAGAAAAACCTGCCTTTATCATTAGAGCTTCTAAATTCTAAGAATAGGTAACTCACAAATCATAGATAGTGATTAAGATTTGTACATGTCTAGTTTATAACGGCACCCAGAACATAGAAGCATCTTGGCTATGCACAGTGTAGGGAAGGGCTGAGCCAGACTTCACCGTTTTTCAAAGCAGAAAAATATTTTGTATGATGTACAAATCTTATACTACGTGCTCAGATACATTATGGGCCGCGGGGTGTCTGTGTATGTGAAAATCATACATGTTGCACCTATTTATAAGGTGAAAAGTGTGTAAGTTATACGTGAAGTCGTGAACTGCATACACATCTTGGTCATAGTCTGATTATTTATGGCATGCATTTTTATCCAAACTGAGGTCCATGAATACACTTCGGGCTTCTTTCCATGCAGTATGTGTGGGCCATTGCTGTTGTTAGGAAGCTGATATTAGATAGTAAATTAGCTGAATAATATGCTGAAAGTCCTGTATATACACCGATAATTCAATTTGATGTTAGGTTTTCCGGACTCAGCCATCTTCTTTTGTGAAAGTCCAATCTTTCATAAATTGCTCATTTCAATTCGGTAAGACAATTATACATTTTTTGGGGTGGGAAGAAGAAATTCAAGTTGTCAAAGAGGAGTTATTTACCAAATAGATGGAGATAGGTAATGATGGAGAATTTTACTGAAAGCTTTGTTTTTAATAGCATTGAAATTTTAAGATAAATCTTGAATTAAGAATAGTAAGGACTTTTAAGCTGCGCGACTGCTCACTCTTCTTCTAGTCTTTATAACATACCATTTGGTCTA
Organism: Gentiana macrophylla; assembly: GCA_026214975.1. Lineage (NCBI taxonomy): Eukaryota > Viridiplantae > Streptophyta > Magnoliopsida > Gentianales > Gentianaceae > Gentiana > Gentiana macrophylla. Next base: position 25,225,987 of record CM047813.1, read on the forward strand.
AAACTCTCATGTAAATTCACATGCTAATAAATGTGTGTTAAGTTGTGCTAAAATAAAAACCCCTAATCAATGCAAAACCAGTTTTTGGATTGTAGCTCAAAATAAATTAGCTACTTTTTAGGTAATATGTCACCATATACCCTAAAGGGAAGTGTATTATATGAGGCGTATCTTATAATCTTCTTATGTTTATTGATCCCTCCTTCAACCCATTGGAATATTGAAACAACTAACCTCCCTCTTTAAATTTCTGATACAATGTGCAATTCAGTATGAAGTTGACTGATGCATAAGCTCATTTCTTTGGCTTCATAGTACCCAACTAGTTGGAGCTTTTTTTGTACGCTCCATATTCTGGCTTTCCTTCACCATCTTTTGATGCCTGCAAATCTTTTGTATCATCTGAATAGTAAGAGCAAGAACTAAGAACTGAAACGCCACAACCTGGCGGCTTTAGGGATATTAACATTTTTGGTTGCTGCCTGTCAGCAATGTAAAAGATTATTTATGCTCTTGAGGATATTATATACATTTATTCGTATATATTGAAGTTTTAGTCTATGTATTTGCTTTTTTCGCTCATGAACTTTTTTTCTAAAATTTCCGGATCTCGATTGGATTAGCTGATTTAATTTTTTTCCTCTTTCTGTTCTGGGAGAGCATTGGGGACGGGGGACGGGAGAGAATGAGATACTACAAGGATTGTGTTATTCTTTATCACAGTCTCATGTTGCACTTTTCTGAAGTGTTGCATGTATCATTTCTTGCACATTCGTTATTCATATTCCTGTAAATGGACTTTGCAGAATGACTTACTCCAGCTGTTCCAGCCATTCGGAGTCATAACCAAGCTTGTAATGCTTCGAGCGAAAAACCAGGTGTTTTTCATTTCTTGAGGCTGTGCTTCTCACTTGAACTTTGATCTAGGCAAAATAATTTGCAGAGACTGTATGACAAGCATATTCTTATATCATTAATTGGTATTTGTTGTAGGCTCTTCTTCAAATGCAAGATATTCCTTCAGCTATAAATGCTTTGCAATTCTACACCAACACTCAACCAACTATAAGGTCCATATTAGTTTGCGCTTGTGTTTGGGTATTATGTTTTTATGAAACATCGTTTGTTAAGAATTTGTTTTTGATCGAAGACAATGGGTTGCTGCACTTTTTCCTTGTGTTGATGCCCTTTTATTTTCTAATATAATGCAGGGGAAGAAATGTATACATCCAATTTTCATCGCATCAAGAACTGACAACGGTGGATCAACCTTCTCAGGCTCGAGCAGATGAGGTTAGTTTATTTTATTTTTCAACATAAAAACCTTGATGTTACTGATAAATTTAAGATCAACTATTATTTGGTTTTGAGATTCTATTTCACTGTATGCCATCTATTCCTAAAAGAGAGAAGAGAGAGAGAGAGAGCTAGAAAGTATGTAAAGGTCATCTCTTAGACGTTTAGTTTCATTGTGGTGAAAAGAATGATAAGAAGAAAGACTAAATATGCATTAAGCTGACATGAACACAAATAGTGGAATCCATAAGCGGCATATATGTTTTTTAAATAAGCTGATCCTTTGAAACTTGTATTTGTGCGCATGCGAGGTACGAACTTTTCTCGCAGCTTGCATTTTTCCTATAGGGTTAAAGAAAAAGGAATCAGTATTTTGTTCTTTACCTTGAACTTTTCCCGTGTTGATTTTAAAGATGAAAGCAATATGTAAAGGCACTTTAAAATTGCCATTACAGAAACTAAGCTTTGGTCTTGTAATGCCAACCCCACCCCACACACACACACCCCACCACCACCACACAAAAAAATTAAGTGAAAAACAAAATTTATGCACACAAAAAAGGCAAATCTGTAATGTTCAGTATATTTATTGTATCATCTTCCTGTCTTCGTTTCTAGTAGGAAGAATTAGGCTTGGTTGCTGTTGTTTTCGTTGTCTGAGTGAGAAGCCAAGAAGCAAAAGTGGTGAAGTTATATTTGAAATAGCCCACGTGGCTTGATGCCTCCTGATATTCTCTGAATGAGTTGGATGTTGCTATAACCTTATACTAATAACGATTTGTCAATATACTTCTACATCATGCGGCTTTATTATATTTTTCTTCATTCTAGTGCATTAGCCTTTAGTATTTTTCATGGTTCTGGCTCTACTTTTTGGTTGTTTTCATTGGTGTAGTTAAATTCTTTATGATGCAATGCTGTATATTTCCTTCTTTATTTCTTCATTTCTTTCCTCTCTCTTCTATTCATTTTCTTCTCTTCTCTATCTTCTCTCTCTATGATTGGTCTGCTGTCGCTCTCCATGTGGATATCCAGCCTAATCGAATCCTCTTAGTTACAATACATCACATGCTATACCCAATTACTGTGGACGTGCTGCATCAAGTTTTTTCCCCTCATGGATTTGTTGAGAAGATCGTCACCTTTCAGAAATCGGCTGGTCAGCATCTTCAAGTTTTCTCCCACTTCTTTCTTACTGTTTGATATTTCCCCTGCTGAAATTTGATTGTTTTTGTGCTTGATCAAGGGCAAAGCCTTTTATTAGGCTTTCATCTATATGTTTGATTTTGTTGATGTTATTCATCCAAATTTCTTGCGTATTGTTTGATGAATATTTTAATGGTATGTTGTGTTAGAATTTGTTTAACTCCAGTTGAGATTTGGTAGTGAAAGGATGGCCACATTTTATGTAGGGTTCCAAGCTTTAATTCAGTATCAAATGCAGCAACATGCTGTTTCTGCCCGGAATGGTCTGCAGGTATGGTTGATCAACTGACTGATCTTTTTTGCATTTCAAGAGGTTTTGTGAATTTTAATCTTCTTTCTGTTCCCGATAGTTTCTTTAGAAAGTGATAATGTCAGCCCTTCATTTGAATGCTATGGACTTAATTAGAGAATGCTTGATTGGTCCTTAGACGTGACTGGTTCAAAGCGCCCCCTCAACCTGGACTTAATTTTGGTGTGTTGGAATACACGTTTATGAACTAATTGTTACATACTGATGTTTTGTGGAAAGCAAGATATAGTTGAAAGATTGCAGACTTGGTCTTTTGTGGGATCTTGTTCCTCCAGATCTGACCTCTTCTCCAGCCTAAAAGGGATATTCTTCATATTCTCCCCCCTCCCCCTCTCCCCCGAATCTAAATGAACTTCTAGTATGCAGTCTACTTGCATACCACTACTATATATTTAACCTAGATAAAGCCCAGTTTTTTTTTAAGAAAGATTGCTTTCCTAACAAAAAGCCGGTTCCCAAATTTAATGATTTGCCAACAATCATCTCGTAGAAGTGTGGTAAATGTCACTCTGCAGGTTGTATCTTGTTCATAAATGCATATTGATATTTATTTGTCTTTCAACTAACTAATTATTTCCTTATATAGGGTCGTAATATATATGATGGTTGCTGCCAGCTAGACATTCAGTTCTCGAAGTATGTTTCAAATTGTACATTTGGTTGCCTTTTATGTGTATTTGGTTGTTTTATAATCGTTTTCAGTTCGTGGTGGTGGATATTTGCTGATTTATCTTCTCTTTTATCCGTTTCGTGCAGCTTGGATGAGCTGCAAGTAAACTACAACAATGATCGTTCTAGGTATGTTATGGTGTTCCATATTTCTTTCCCCAGCAACTTTGCCCACATTTATTGCTATTTTTCTGGGGAAAAAAATAAACAAACCTTTGAGCTTGGAGCTAAGTTGGAAATTTTTTTCTTTGCCAATTTATACTTTTCTATATTTGCTTCTGCCGATACTAGTTTTACTGGAGCCCCTCCTTTCCGTTTAATTTACCTCTCTTTTCTTTAAATACAGAGACTTCACAAACCCATCCCTGCCGTCAGAACAGAAGGGACGGTCTTCTCAGGTAGTGTTCAAACCAATTTTTTTTTTTTTGGCACTGGGTAGAGAGTCGTTTAATTACTAGGCTAGAAGTACGTGACCTGTGCCTCTCGATTTGTAATTGGTTTTCCCTTGTGTGACAGACTGGATATGCAGATCTAGGAGGTACATATTCTTTGCTGCTGAAGCCTGTCAAATTAGTTGGTCTGCACTTTATTTATATTTTGTAGTTTATTATACCGTTTACTGACGTTATTTTTTTTCCTTCTTTCCCAGCTGGATATCCTCAGGTGAATCACTGTTCGTATCCTTCTGCCATGTCTTTTTTTCTGATACCAATTTTTACTAGGGATCGCTCGCTTGTAATGTTTCATAATTGTGGTAAAATCGGTTGAGTATACATGCGTTTTCAAAGTTAAGTCTGGACCAACTTTATATGGCACCTTGTCCATAATAATAAGGGCATAGAAATACACTGAGTTATCAAGATTTGGTGCTTTAAGTTACATTTAATATTCGTTCCGGGTGGGGGGGGGGCGAGATTGAATCTTTGTTCTCGTCAGAAAGTGCAACATCCTTTACCACTAGGTCTTATCCAATCCCCACTAGTACAAAGACTCGATATCTATAACAAAACTACTATGTACAAGAAAAGCCCGACTCATTTTACATCTATTAACCTTACAATAAGGCGTTTTATTCTTTCCTGAATCGCAGATGGCCAATGCTGCTGCAATTGCATCTGCTTTTGGAGGTAGTTTGCCTGCTGGAATCAGTGGGACAAATGATAGGTGCACTCTTCTAGTTTCTAATTTGGATTCTGAGGCAAGTCACTTCGTATCCGTTCTTTTATTTCATGCATTAAATGTCATGTTGTGTATGTCACTATTGCGGGTTCAAAAGCAAGCTTAATTATTTCTCTTGATGACATGTGTTTTGTGTTGGTTGCAGCTAATCGACGAGGATAAACTATTTAATCTGTTTTCAATTTATGGTAATATCGTAAGAATCAAGATTCTCCGCAATAAACCTGATCATGCGCTCGTTCAGATGGGTGATGGGTTCCAGGCTGAATTGGCTGTGCACTTTTTAAAGGTTTGATGCTGTCTTCACCGAAAAGCTCCTTAAATTTCGTAGTTTGCCTTTGCACAATTGAACTCGTTTAAGTACGCATTAGAGCACTTGCATCATCACCACTTCTCTCTATTTTACATAATCCATGTTCTTAGTGAAATGCATCAAGATCTCGACAAGGCATAATTTGGATGGATAATTTGTTAATTATGAAATACAAGTAGTGCGAAATTAGAGATTCTACTACAAATGGTTTTTGCTGAATCTGAATGATTTGGATCTCTGTCTTATAGATTTACCTTGTTTGATAGTATCAAGTGCAAGTGCTCTAAGCATATAGACCGGAGCCATATGTATGCACTTGTATACTATGATGCACGGATACTTCTGTTTGGTAGCGTCTCCTGTATCCAACACTTATCCGCCACGGATACACCTCAAATACTTAGGATACATGCCTAGGGTAAATTTGCACTTATTGAAAGCTAGATACTTGGTCCGAATATGAACAGCCATTACTCAAATAATTAAAATGAAGAACTTTTCAGAAACTGAAGTCAAATCACTAGTAAATTAATGAAAAACTACCAAAAAGAAGAAAAACTACAAAAAACACACACTAATATTTGCTTTAATTTATGATTTTAGGTATTTTTAATATGATCCTTATAGTTCTATTATGTATAGTTTGGTCCCTATACTTTTAATGTTTTAAGCATATCTCATACGTACCAGTGTCCTATATTTTCAAAAATCACATACTTGCGTACTCCCGTAACCACGTATTCATCATATCTGTGCAATCCAACCTAGCTTGTATACCAGCATGCACTAATATAAACAACATAGGCACATACATCAAAGCACTAATAATACAATGAAATGCTTGGTGTCTTACCTTAGATGTGCAACTTTGAATGCAGGGTAGCAAGCTTTTCGGGAAGCGAATGGAGGTGAATTACTCAAAGTATCCAAATATTACCACAGGTGCAGATACACGTGAATACGCAAACTCGAACCTCAACCGTTTCAACCGCAACGCTGCCAAGAATTATCGCTACTGTTGCTCCCCAACAAAGACAATCCACCTGTCCACACTCCCTCAGGATGTAACCGAGGACGAAATCATCGCCCATTTGGAGGAACACGGTACCATTATCAACTCTAAACTGTTTGAAATGAATGGAAAGAAACAGGCTCTTGTGCTTTTTGAAACTGAAGAGCAAGCAACTGAAGCCCTTGTGTGCAAACATGCAACTAACCTTGGCGTTGCTACTATTCGGATCTCGTTTTCTCAGTTGCAGAATATCTGAGGTTCTTTCATTCTTTAACAGCTCAGTTTATCTTCTATTTTGGAGATTTTGAATGGGATTTATCCATTTGTAACTCTAGTATTTTATACGTTTTGATTGATTTTTTGTAACATTCTGTTATCTTGTATTGGTACTATTTGTTCTGGTGCTTCAATTATTTATCTTAGGTGTGTGGGGGAATTTGTTGGTAATATGTGGAAAGTTTTGTAGGAATAGGATTTGCAGTACTTAGTGGGAGAGAGAGAGAGATGTTGGTTTGTCTAATGTAAATAGTAGTTGCCTGAAGGTGTGTCTTGTTGTCCTAACACAGGTACACACCCCTTGTTTCTATCAGTACATTGATTTTTTTCGGTGTCTCTGAAATTCTCTTCCTATCTTTCTTCTCTTCTGCCTGTCTCCTCACTCTTTCTCTCTCTTCGTTCTCGTTCTCCACTCTCTCTCTTATCTCTCTTCTTTTCAAGTCTTTTTCTCGACATGGTTGTAGTGATCCTACACATGGAATGCATGGCTTCCTTTGGGCGCTGTTATTGGCACCACAGTGAATCTACCATGGAACCACACTTTGGGTTAGATTCGACTTTGCAGAGGTCGAAAATGGACATTTAACCTTTGCAAAAGTTGAATGTTGAATGAGAGTGTGGTACCCCGAACGAAAGTGTATTTGTTGTGGTATGCCATTAACAACTCCAGTTCCTTTTTCTATTCCAGAAGCATCTTAGTTTTTGGCGGGTTTCCAAAGACACCCTTGTTTTTACTTTAGGCACCTATTATTTGATTATTTTTTTTTATGAAAGAAACGTCATTGGCAGTGACGTTGATATTGAAACACCAACGTCGGTGCTCTTCGAAAACGAAAGTCAGTGGACTGACGTTTCTAAGTTATGACACTTTTACAACGTAAACGTCGGTGTCACCGACTTTCGTCTTTGAAAAACCTCACTGACGTTGGTTTTCAATAGGAACGTCTCCGTTCATCAAAAATCATCGTGGTGTCGGAGTAATTTTTTGTGGTGCCGGAAGTAATGTGGTGACGAAAGTAAAAACATGGGTGCCTTTAGATTCCCCTAGTTTTATTACTGTGCAGTCACCCAGTTAAGAACTTTTTTTGTGGGAGCACTGTTGGTAAGAAAAACCACTAGTGTTAGAAGAGCCTTAAGATGTAAGAGTTGTTATAGAAGGACATACTGTATGAATATGGTAATGCCAGTTTCACAATAAAATTATCACAACAAAGTTTTAAAAACATATTTTTACACCATTGATCGTGGTGGACTCGTATCAATCAATTGTATCTACATCATTGATTATGGTACCGTTTATATCAATCAATAGGGTCATACATCTTGATCAGCGGTGAAAAAATGTATTATGTTGTTTTGTTGTGACAATTTTATTGCGGAAGTAGTGCTACTCGGTCTGAAAAACCACAAAATGTTCGGTTGTGAAATTGGTTCAATGTAGAATAAGGTAGGATTACACGTGGTAAATAAATGACGAGGGGGTTAGGAATCGCATCAATTCATGCAAACCAAAATTAAAAGGCAACTTTGGGAATAAAATTGTAATTGTTTTAAGACTTTTATACATTACCATTACCATACCATGAGGGGCGTTATTTCGAGACCTATCAAAGCAGTAGAATTGAGGACTCTGAATCCGGAAGTACTGCATTCAAATCGTTTTATGTCGTAATTATATATACTCCCTTCATCTCATAATAATTCTTTTTTATAGCTTTAACACATAGTTGTTTTTTTTTTTTTTTTTTTTGGGGGGGAAGGGATTTACAATAGTTTAAGAAACATAATAAATGAACCATTTTTTATTATTACAAGTGTTTTATAACTTTTACAGGAAAAAAAAAGGGGGGCAAGGGTCCAAAAGGACACAAAATAGACATAATTAGACAAATAGGACACTAAGGAATCTTATTTTGTTATAAGGACACAAATTAGATAGATAGACTCAAATACCCTTAATGAACAAAAATTAAAATTAAAAAATAAAAATAAAAAAACTGCCGCTGTGGAAAACAAAAAGCATGCGCATATATTTATTTTGTTATTATTATTGGCGCTGAACGTTCAGTGTTTTTTTTTTTTTTTTTTGGTTGGTTCATTGAAATTTTTTTTTTTTTTTAAACCGATATAGTGATCATCGCGATACAATGACCACCCAATGCATTGACCACCACGACGCATTGACCATCCCGATGCATTGACCACCGCGACGCACGACGCATTGACCACCGTGATGCTTTGCCAACCGCAATGCAGTCACCATCCCGATGCATTGACCACCCCAATGCATTGACCACCGTGGTGAATTGACCACCCTGATGCATTGACCACCGCGATGCAGAGACACCGCGATGAAGTGACACGGTGATGCAGAGACACCGCAATGAAGTGACACCGCGATGCAGAGACTACCGCGATGCAGAGACACCACGATCCAGAGACATCACGATGCAGAGACACTGCGATGCAGTGACCGCTATGCATTGATCACCGCGATGCAGCGGCCATCGCGATGCAGTGACCACCGAGATACAGAGACACCGCAATGCAGAGACATTGCAATGAAGCGACACCGAGATGCAGAGACACGACGATGAAGTGACACCACGATGCAGAGACACGGCGATAAAGCGACAACGCGACGTAAAGACAACACGATGCACAGACAGCGCGATGAAGTGGCACTGCGATGTAGAGACCACCGCGATGCACTGACAACCGCAATGCACTGACCATCGCAATGCGACACCGCGATGCAGTGACCACCACGATGCTTTAACCACCGTGAAGCAGTGACACCCTCGATGCGCGATGCACTAACAACCGCGATTCATTGACCACTATTAACGAGTCGAGCTTGATCTTGTCATATTTTATTAAAAATTAAATGAATTCTAAGAAAATAATCGACCTTACAAGCCGAGTCGAGCTATATCGAGTTCTTAGTGAGTCGAGTTCAATCTGGCCTTTTTACGGCTCCATCGAGCCCAAACTTTATCAACATTTTATGCAGTGACATTGGCAATCATATATGCATGACATCAACAATTTATGTAGTGACATCGACAATCAAATATGCAGTGACATCAACCATTTATGCAGTGACATCGGCAATAAAGTGAAACCGTGATGCAGAGACACCATGATGCAGAGACAACGCGATGAAGTGACACCGCGATGCAGAGACACCGTGATGAAGTGACACCGCATTGCAGAGACACCGCGATGAAGTGAAACTGTGATGCAGAGACACCATGATGCAGAGACAACGCGATGAAGTGACACCGCGATGCAAAGACACCGTGATGTAGAGACACCGCGATGCAATGACCACCCCCAATGCACAGACACCGCGATGCAGAGACATCACGATGGTATAACATTTGATGATGCAGAGACACCGTGATGTAGAGACACCGCGATGCAGAGACACCGCGAAGCAGAGACACCGTGATGCAATGACCACCCCCAATGCACAGACACCTCGACGTAGAGACATCACGATGGTATAACATTTGACGATGTAAAGACACCGCGATGAAGTGGCACCACGATGTAGAGACCACCGCGATGCACTGACAACCGCAATGCAGAGACATCGTGATGCAGATACACCGCGATGCAGTGACCATCGCGATGCGACACCGCAATGCAGTGACCACCGTGATGCAGTGACACCCCCGATGCAGAGAAGCCGCGATGCAGAGACGCCTCGATGAAGTGACACCGTGATACATTGACCACCCAAGATCCATTCACCACATCAATGCAGTGGCCACCTCCGATGCAGGGACAACGCGATGCAGAGACCACCCCCGATGCAGAGACACCGCGATGCAGTGACCACCCCCGATGCAGAGACACCGCGATGCAGTGACCACCCCCGATGCAGAGACACCGGATGCAGTGACCACCCCCGATTCAAAGACTTTGGATCACGGTGACCACCCCGATCTGAGAGACACGCGATTAAGTTACACCGTGATGCACTAACAACCGCGATGCAATGACACCACAATGCATTGACCACTTTTAACAAGTCGAGCTCGATCTTGTTATATTTTATTAAAAATTAAATGAATTCTAAGAAAATAATCGACCATACGAGCGAGTCGAGCTATATCGAGTACTTAGCGAGTCGAGTTCGATCTTGCCTTTTTATGGCTTCATCGGCCCAAACTTTATCAACATTTTATGAAGTGACAATGGCAATCATATATGCGTGACATCAACAATTTATGCAGTGACATCGGTAATCATATATGCATGACATCAACAATTTATGCAGTGACATCGACAATCAAATATGTACTGACATCAACATTTATAATGATAATGCATGCTCTAACCCTAATATTAGGTCGGTCTAAGCTATTGTCATATTTAACCTTCATGAGCCTTGCCCCTAGCCCAAGTTGTCATGCTGATAATGGGCCTTCAGCGGACTCTGTCCTCTACGCTGACTTACGGTGGTCGAGCTGGGACCCTCGTCCTACCCTGCATAAAAGTCGATCGTCGTAGCCCGAGTCTGGGCATCGACATGCGCGCTTTAATACGTACTCACGCTGTGGGGACCAACCGTTAGACGACACGTGGATGGGTGAACCCTGTATCGTCAGCAGTGACCACCCCCAATGCAGAGACACCTCGATGCAGTGACCACCCCCGATGCAGAAACACCGCGATGCAGTGACTAACTCCGATGCAGAGAAGCCGCGATGTAGAGACACCTCGATGAAATGACACCGCGATGCACTGACAACCGCGATGTAGTGACACCGCGATGCATTAACCAACAAGTTGCATTCATCACGGTGATGCATTGACCACCCCGATTCGGTGACCTCTGCAATGCAGAGACACCGCGATGCAGTGACCACCCCCGATGCAGAGACGCCGCGAAGCTAAGACACCTCGATGAAGTGACATTTGATGACGCAACGCCGCGATGATGCGACACCGCGATGAAGCAACACCACGACTACATTTGATATTTTTCCGACTTAATTTCAGAAAAAATCGATTTCTTTTCTTTTTTCATAAAATCGACTTTAAACGGCTATATCTTTTGATATAATACTACGATCAACATAATTTTTCTCCCTAATTTATATGTTTTCATCCTCTTTATTGTGATATCTCATTTTATGAAGCTACACCTTATGCAGTGACACTCAATAACACCAATATTTTATGACGTGATCAGACAATAACAACAACATTTTATGAAATGACATTAATGTCACTGCATTGTCAATATTGAGGAACAACAAACAAAAATGATAATCTTGCTGCCAATTAGCCAAAGCCCTAAAGGGTACTCACAACTCTCTCCCTAAATTTCAGCAAAGCCAAACCTACAACAAACACCAAAAAAATACTTCAAGTTTGTTTTATAGAAAATATGAACAAAAAACAGAAAATAAAACCATATGTTTCTACCTTCATCATTGAGTGACCAACAGTTACCAAACACCACAAACACCACCAATATCAACAGCAGAGCACGGCGATCATTATATCTCCAAAACCCAATCATTTCATCAAAAAAAAAACAAAACCCACAAACTATTTCACCAATACAGCATCAATCAACACAAATTAACCGAATCAGTTCATGAATCGGTGATTCAACAACCGAGTTGACCCGGCTGAAAAAAACAGAGAGACGAGCAGAATTTCCGTGAAAGGCAAAAAGAGAAAAGAGGCATGAAAATGAATTTCTCGTGTTTGCCAGCTAAAACTCTACTTAGAAATGCTCGATTAAAACTTTGATACAGACACAAGCTGACAATGCAAGAAATCATACTCTATCAACATGAAAGCATGAAAATTTGGAAAAGTAATGGGATTTAAATTAGATAAAAGATTAAGGAAAAAACCAAAAAGGGAAGGCGGACCCGGAAAATGGTCGTCTTTGATCAAAACTGGTTTTGGACTGAGTTGCTTATTCTAAATGCAAATGCGGTGGTTGTGAAAGACGGATCTGGAAATTCCGAATGGATTCAAGTTGCTGTAAATTCATCGGCCTTTGAGATATGATTTATGCGCATGTAAAACATGGGTAAAAACTGTGTTAAACGGCGTAAAGGGTAATAGTGGAAAAGCAAATGAAATGTGTCCTTATAAACAAATAAGATTTAAGTGTGTCCTAAATGTCTATTAAGTGTTCATACTAGTCCTTATAAACAGATATCAAAAAAAAAAACTATATTACGGGACAAGGAGTGTATGTATATCTATATGTGGGGGTGCATGCGCGCCAAGAAAAACGAATAACGCGGGGACTGTGTGTGTGCGTGCCACCTTTTTTTTTTTAAGAAACCAAAATTTTAATGGGTAAAGAAAGTACTTAGTGTAACGACTCAATCCCATCTTAGGGGTTAAATGGGAAAATATTGGTCGACACATGCATAGTCCTTGACAATTGCACACGCCAGCCTCATATCACAGTGACATCATACACGATTTTACTCATATGTCTCGTCATTATTATCCATGTGAAATCAATTTTCCCATCTATAATATCGACAAGAAATCTGATTTTTTGTGGTTAACACGATTACTCAATTGGTTCTACAAAAATAAGTACGGAATAGCCTTTCTTCATTATCTTTCGAGACAAAATTCAAGTTCACGAATCATCGAGAAAAAATGGGATATTTGCTACATAACTATACATAACTCGTCATTTCCGAATATATTGAGCACAAATCTACCTTCAATCCTTTATATCCCCAACAAAATTTCACCTTAGCCTTTCGTTTTCACTTTTTTTTTTACCAATAAAGATTTAACAGTAAAGAATGAGGTTTCAAACATTTCCCTCACATAATAGATGTCCTTCTATCGTCGTCCCGAGGACAAATATCCATGTGGCGAACCTCTTTACCATGTGAATATCCACAAGTCAAGCCTCTTACCTGTTGATATCCAGAATCAGAATTGTTGACGTGACGATTCTCTTACACGTCGACATTAGTGAAGGAAACTAAGTTCCGTGTAGATAACATCGACGGTAAGAGGCTTGCCGCGCTTGATAATCTTGATTATGGATATCCATACGTGGTCGAGTCTAACTCATCGTTATTATCGATGTGAAATTTATTTTCCCAATGATAATATCCATGGATAAGAGGCTCGCCCCATGAATGCTCCTGACGGGTGAGGTCTTACCCGTCAATATCAACGATGGAAGGGTTTTATTTTAAAGTCGATAATAACAGCGATTGACATGAAAGAAATATAAAGATAAAAATTGGAAAATGGATAATGGTTATAAAAGACAAATGATGGAAGATAAATTATCAAAAAAGAAAAGAAAAGGGATAAGCGTCTTAATGAATGATGATATGGAAGAAGTCCAAAAAAAACTATAAGAAAAGATTTTTGTACAAAAGATATTTTATCGGTGAAAATGAAAGTGAAATGAATTTTAAATTGAATTACGTTAATTTTAAGACAAAACCAACGTAATTCACTTTCATCGATGAAATGTCTTTTTGACAAAAGACTTTATTATAATCCTAAAATCATGACATATATTTTAAATGTGTTTCAATTGATAATTAACTTAAAAAACATAGATAGTGAAAAATAATGAAAAAGGATAAAAGTAATCTGGAATGATGAAATTATCCTTTACACGTTTAACGACTTCAATTTCACCATAAACAAATCCACTACAACTTTTTTTTTGAGCGGACACTATAACTTTTTAATATCAAAAAAATCAAATACTAAAATAAAAGGGGTTATTTCAATAAAATAAAATAAAATAAAATAAAAGGGGTTGAAAATGACATAATCGTCCAAAGTCAACAAACATCTCCTAAATGCAACTAATAATTGAATTTTGTCATTTTTTATTTAGGGTCAATTATTTAAAAGGACTGATTTTCAACTTATTAGGGGTAATAGGACACTCCGAAATCTTATTTAGTTATAAGGACATTCTAATTTTAAGAAGGAAACTTATTTAGTTATAAGGACATTCTAATTTCAAGTGGATAAAGAGGAAGAAGGAAAAAAAAGGAGGAAAAAAAAAGCGTTCAAAGTAATAAAAAAAAAACATAACATAACAAAACAAAAAAAAAACTTACTGTGTGCGTTTTTTTTTTTTTTTTTGTTGTTGGTTTTTTTATTTATAATTCACCATATTTCTAAAGGTCATATATTTTGATCTAAAACTCGGATCATCATAATTTTTTTCACTAAAATTCATATTTTTTTGTCTTCTTTATTCTAAAATCAAATTTGATATTTTTAGAATAAATTTTATAAAATCAACTTTTTTCTTCATAAAAATCGACGTGACGTATTGATCGCGTCGTCACGATTGACCACCTACCTAGATGCATTGGCCACGGAATCCATTAACCACTCGATCATTCACCGCCCGCGATTCATTGGCTACTGTGATGTATTGACCGCGATCCATCGATGACAACCTTGATCAAGTGACATCTCGTTGTAGCGATTTATGCAATGACGCCTCATTATAGCGATTTATCGCATGTGACACTTATTGTAGCGATCATGCAGATGATGTCTTATCAGATCGAATAATGCACCGACGTGTTATCAGAACGATTTATGCGATGACGTGTTATCAGTAATAAATTTATGCATACCTTTGGTTGTAAAAATATGCATTTAAACCAAAATGAAAAAAAAAAAGAAAAAGCAGTAAAATTTAAACCAACACTAATCAAATAAACCAACATCAATCAAATATTTAAAGATAACAAAGAAATAAAGTTACTTTATAAAGTTATCAAATGTGTGTATCAAGTTGTATATACGGTGACATCAATATCATTCAGATCGCTTATCTAATCAGAATCTGATATCAACGCCCCCTGCGTGAGACATCAATGTCATTGCGCATAAGTCGTCAATGTCATTGCATAAAACCTAACACCGTGATCGGTCACTCTGCTCTTGTTTTGCATTTCTCCAAATGTGGAGCTTTTAATATGGATAAGTACAAGTTTGGTGAAACTACAAAGACTCTTCACTACGACTTTCTTGGCCACACGCTGTTGTTTGTGCCTCCACAATAATTGGATTCATTGTGGAATCCTCCATTCTTTAACATGATCTTGAATCATTTGACGATCTTGTTTAACTTAATGCCCCTGCATCATTCATCAACGTCGGCTGCGATCGGACATGATGTCACTGCATCAGACATCAACGTCCATGCATCAAACATCATCATCATTTGCGTAAGTCATCAATGTCCTCAGACGTCAGGCGCCAATGTCGCATGCGTCATCATCGCCATCGCTTCTTGAGACATCAATGCCACTTGCATCTAAAATAAAATAAAAAAAAGCTCCAGAGCTTTTGTTTTTTTTTGTTTTTTTTTCTTCCAGCACTTCATTTTTATTTATTTTAAAAAATATTTTTCTTTTTTTTTTTTTTTATCCACTAAATTATAATGTCCCTTATAACTAAATATGTTTCATTCTTAAAATTAAAATGCCCTTATAACTAAATAAGATTTGAAGTCTTTCATTAATTCTCTAACGATTTACCTTATAACTAATTTACACTTTTATTTATTTATTTTAATTCCCGTAATAGTAGTATCAGTATCGGTATATTTATATACACTTCAGAAAATACACCCAATCTCATCACTCCTCGCGCTTTAGGAAGAACACACACAAGTCCGTGAAATCGGAGAAAACCAATTTTCGCTCACCTGATCAATTCAGCTTTGTCACCGGCGCAATTGCTCGTGTTTTCGTTCCTTATGTCGATTTAATTCTGAATTGAACTTTTCCAGAACTGTGAAGAACGATGGGCGCAAGTCGAAAGCTACAGGGAGAAATTGATCGCGTGCTAAAAGAGTTCAAGAAGGCGTTGATGTCTTTGATAGCATTTGGAATAAGGTTATTCTTTTTGTTATTTGCTAAAGCTTGAATTTTTCAAGAGAAGTTTTCGTGAATTTTGTGAGGCGGAGTGCTTGATTCGAGTTTTTAGGTATTCAATCCTTATTTTGTTGGATTATGTGTGCAGGTTTATGACACCGATAATGCAAATCAAAAGGAGAAGTTTGAAGCTGATTTGAAAAAGGAAATCAAGAAGCTTCAGAGGTATAGAGACCAAATTAAAACATGGATTCAGTCTAGTGAAATCAAGGATAAGAAGGTAAGTTCACTTTACTTTACCATTATTTCTACCTGCTATCAGATTTCAACTTCAATGCAAACTGATTAATTCTTTGTGTACAATTAAAGTGACGTTTATGAACCGTCCTTTTCGTGCCATGACATTGTTTGGTGGTTTATCTGGGAGTGTAGGCAATTTAGTATGCCAACGTGGCCTAAATTTCCACCCTGCAGGTTCCTGGCCTTGTGTCATTTTATCATATGTTTCTTTGTGTTTTATTCATGAATTCTGGAGTGAACTCTGTAGGTTTGACTTCGGAAGTACAGGCACGACTTGCAATCAGGGGATTCCACACAATAAACATTTTCAACAATTACATCTTACAATCACCGTCCCATATGAGTCAGTGTGTTGTTCAGCCCTAATTTAAAGAAACCGAACAAATTAGACAAAGAAGCATGATTTATATATTAAGTTATAGAAACAAACTATAAAAACAGTGACGTTGATCGACACTGGTGTAAATGAAAACAAATGGAGAAACTTATCTCTATTTCCATTCTTTTGGCTTTTGCATTCTGCAACCTTTAGAAGAAGTATACAACATTTATTAGTCATTATTAAGAATCAATAATTTTATGGGGACAATTACTATAGATCAACATATTATAGGCGCCAATTGCTGAAACTATTGCAAAAGGTAAAAGTTCTGACAGTTGAAGGGCCAATTAGGAGTTTGAAAATTTGATTGAGGCTCAGCTGTACCCATAGCTTGTATTTGGCTCTGCCCATGCTTAAGTATCTAAGATGAGTCGCTGCCATCAAGGTTTGGACAGAAAACTATTTTACTACTGTATTTTATTTTTTTGCTTGCTGATTTTTAATTTCGAACTCTGATGTTCTATAGACAAGGTAAGGTGCTGAAATGACTTTCCTAGCTTGCCAAAATCTCATACGTGACAATGAGTTTCTTGTTGAAAGAGCAATTCTTTGGATTGTTCTTTCAATGTCTGTTTTATGTCAATGTTATACTTTGAAGTATCACACAATGAAATGTATGAAGTTGTTAGGATGTTTTTTGAGCATAGTTTTATGTTCATAAAGCTAAAACGACTCTTGAGATGTAGAACTTGGTGATAGAGGTCTTCTTGTGATATGTTATGACATAGGATAGCGCCTCTTATGTGCAGGCTCTCATGGATGCCCGCAAGCTTATTGAGCGGGAAATGGAACAGTTCAAGATATGTGAAAAAGAAACCAAACCAAAGCATTTTCAAAGGAGGGCCTGGGCCAACAGCCAAAAGCGGTAGGTTGTACTGCTATGTGAATTTTCTTGCCACCACAAGTGCACAGTTGGCACATGTTTTGCAGGTTTACATTTTAAGCCTTTTTGTATCATTAATGTTAGTATATTAGTATTCAATTCTACAATATTTCAGCTTAATATCTCCATTTAAATGCTTCTTTTATGTTTAAAATGTGGTTTATCTTGATTCTGTGTGGTTATTGAATGTTGAATCAGGACTTCTTATGTTGGTAATATTTATAGCTGAATTTTCTGTCTAATTAGACTCTGCATTTTTGTGTTTCTTCTTGTAATAGGATCCGAAGGAGAAAGCTAAGTCAGAGACTAGAGACTGGTTGAACAATGTGGTCTGTATCTGAGGGTTTCTTTCCCTTGCGTATTCTTCCTGCATGATGTGTTTTATTTTTTTTGTTATAGTCTGACATCATGGCTTCTTTTTTTCTCCATTGCGAAGTTATCTCTTCTATTGAAATGTGATTTGGTATGAGTTTACCCTATTGGGGGAAGAGCATGAGAGATGTTGATGGTTCACTTAATTTAGCTGCACTTTGGTGTACTTTGATGTTGATGGTTCACTTGATTGTTTGTTTAGAAGTTAGTTTTATATTTGTATATCGGACGACTTTGTTAAAGATATAAATACAAGCATGGGGCAGGCAGCCTCAACTCAAAATACACGGTCACACAGACAAGATACTACCTGCTCCACTTTTGCTAAAGAACTAGGCAACTCCCAAAATCTAACTAATCTATGCTATACACAATGAAGTATATCTACATTTACAAACATCAAATGCGGTTTCTTGTGTTTGCTCCTATTCTTCTTCTTTTGTTTTATCTTTCTCAGCCCTTTCTCCCCATTGGAGACTTTTGCCTGTGGTTTCTCTAAAAACTTGTCCGTTCAAAACATGGGAGTTTTTTTACCCTGGCATGATGCTTAAAATGTGAGAGTCCTATATTGTGGTTGGGCTTATCACTGTTTATTTCTCAGAGGACCTTCTGTTTGATTTTGTTGTTCTTATGATCCTTGAGTATATGCTATGCATCATCTCTCCCATGTGTTTGTGTTACCCTATTGGTTTTCCCTTTCAGTTTACTGAGCTTATGTTATACTTATTAATTGATGACAATCCTTCTATGAATGAATAGGTTAGCGAGCTAGAGAATCAAATCGATGTCTTTGAAGCTGAAGTCGAGGGCCTATCGGTGAAGAAAGGGAAAACAAGGCCTCCTAGACTGGTAAAAGAACTTGAACTGTTCACTAGAAATTAGAGATGTGGCGAGAATGAGAGAAAGCTGACAAATCTGAATATCATGCTAGTATTCTGTCTTTGATTTAATACTTCTTTCGTGGTTGGTTTTTATTTTATTTTTTAATAATCAATATTTTATTTACGACCTAATGTCAAGAATGATTTTGATTCAATTTATTGTTTTCGTTTCAAATTTATAAATCTTTAGATCTTTCTTTGCAGACGATTTGGAGACATCAATTATTCGGCACAAGGCTCATATAGATAAACTAATATGGATTTTGAGGCTGCTTGATAACGATCAGTTGAGTCCAGAGCAAGTCAATGACACAAAAGATTTCTTGGATGATTATGTGGAACGTAATCAGGTTAAATCCAGTTAGACTGTGTATGCTGTATACGTAATTTGTCTATTAATGAATACAAGAGGCCATCCTCAGTAGAAGCGAAGTGTTGTCCTTAATATCCTAACAACATTGTTTTTGGGTCTAGTATGGTTTCATTGCAAGGGGGTGAAATAGCTGTTATCCTGTTACTTAGAATGATTGATGCTACAACCCCCCACCACCACCATTTTTCGTGAGGAAGATTTTGATGAATTTAGTGATGTTGATGAGCTTTACAGCTCTTTACCTTTGGACAAAGTGGAATCTCTTGAAGATGTTGTTGCTATAGCCCCTCCAGGTCTTGCCAAGGTGATATGTTATTTTTTTTTGCCATATTTTCTTTATAAGCTGCATAATTTGCCTTGTTATACTTGTATTTCTTGTGCGTTTTTCTATTATGTGATTTCTTTTGTTACACATGAAAATTATGAATCGAGTAGTGTTTGGAAAATAGTATCAGAGTTTGTTTTAAATATACTAGGTTTGAAAAAAATATAAGAAAATTATTCTTTCCTGATGAGAAAATTTATGCTTTCTAATTTCAGAAGTTAGATGATAAAAGGTGAAAAAATTTGGTATCCTAGCATGCACACTATTTATTTTTCATGACATTCTTTATGAGTGTAAAAGTGTATGGCTATGTCTTGTCAGTTTTGTTATGTCTTGCTCTTACGATTTGATTGGAAATTATTTTTACTAAATTGTTGGAAAAAGTGGGCATTAATACTCAAATAACGAACTTCCTAGTTTCGTTTCATTAGGAAACACTGACTGTAGTGCGCCATTCATATGAATCTTCTGTCATTTATCAGTGGTTGATGTTTAACAGGGTGTCAGTGCTTCCAATGCTAGTTTAAGCATGAAAAATCATTTAGTTACATCTGCACCATAAACACAAGTATGTCTTTTCTTCCTTTTAACTGTGCGATTTGCATTTGATTCCTTTTGATTGATTTGATTTGCTTTTCCAGTTTTTGCTTTACTGTCATTGTTTTCCTTTTGAGCATTGAGATTATGTAATGCATATGTTTGTGCAGACACAACTTGCGCGTCTTCCAACCAACCTGCTTTGGCCCAGGAGCAAGTAGAGGAACCAGCTTCCCAAGGCGGTTCTGATGTTGCAAGGTCTCCACCTCCCAAAAGTGGTGGAACTGGGTCTGCCCCACAAACTCCTTCAGGAAGCCATGTCACCCTTGGTAATACAAAAACTTATTTCAGTCCCATAAAGCATACGTGGGTTCTTCTGTTCTTTACGTTTCAATGGCTGTTTGCAGGTGTTAATCTTCCTTTATCTCCTGCAAGTGCCTCCAATAGTGTAAGGGAGGAAGATGTGCCTAGTTTACCTGGGCGTAAAGCTTCTCCAGCTCTTGCTGAAAATGTTCTAAAAGGAGTTAGCAATATTGGCTTGTCCAACCAAGTGGCAGATACTGCCTCCCTGAGTTCCGCTGGCACCATTACCAGCAATGTAGCTCCTGGAGCTACTAGTGTAGTTTCTGATATGCCAAAAGAAATATTTTTGGAGCTGAGGAAAGACTTGGAAGTAGTGGCATGGGTCAGCCACTGGTTTCTCCTGTGGCTAGTAGAATGATACTGCCACAGCTGACTAAGGCCATGGAGGGAATTGGCTCAGCTGACACAGGAAATGGGGGTGAGTCTGGAAATATTGCTGGAAGGGTGTTCTCTCCTTCAGCCGCTCCTAGCGGCGTGCAGTGGAGGCCCGGGAGTTCCTTTCAAAACCAGAATGAACTGGTAAATCAGTTATCTGTTTCTGCTTTTTCGTCACCTTTTATTATTATTGAGAGGCATCATTTGTTGTTTACCAACTACTACTGCTTTTGAAGGGGCAAGTGCGAGGAAGAACTGAAATTGCACCCGACCAGAGGGAGAAGTTTGTGCAACGGTTTCTGCAGGTACAACAACAACAGCAGAATAACCCTCTTGGCATTCCACTTGCTGGGGTCATAAGCAGTTTTCTGCACAGCAGCAGAATCCTCTTTGCAGCAGGTGATGTGATGATCATATTTTTCCATTATATCTTATAGCGTTTGATATCTTGCTTACTTAGGCTCATCTTTTTTGTGCTCCTGGTTTTACTTGTGTACTCGTCTATTCTTGGGATTGGGAGAGGAGCGTTGAAGCAAAAAATTATATGAGTATGCTTCAGTATAAAATTTGGTATTTTGGTAAGACTCATTTTGAGAATCTTACCTTTTTTTAGATGAAGTGATCATATCTATCAATAGCGTGCATGCAGAAATGAGGTGCCACTCACATCAACTCTGTTT